>OX596381.1:100302709-101502709 GCA_951394425.1 Tipula unca
GAAATCAGACGAACTATTGATACCTGCAATATATTCCAAAAAGAGAGGAGAAACGAACAAGTTTCCGAGCTCCACAACCGTGAAGAACGTGAAAGTTGTGTATTAAACAATAACAGCCGGGGCAATAAAAGAAATGCAGAAAGCCGTTCAGTTCGGGTCATAGCTAGAACCAATAATGCGTTAAGAAGTGTTCGTGGAGAAAATATTCGAGTTGAGGAGAGGAACATGGTTGGAAAGCAAGCAAGAATCCAAGAAGCAAGAATGCAAGATAGACAAAGGAACTCATTAGAAAATGAGAGTAAACTACAGACTATAAGAAAAATCGAGTTAAAATATACCAGGACGCATCCATCAGATGGTACAAACTTAGTTGAAAGACGTAATGTTCGAGAAGACAATCAACGGCGTGAATATCTATCTAGGCAGTCTGGTCGTTTTGATGAGGAAAATAGGAGCCTTGATAGAAATACAGCAAGAATTTCAATTAAAAGCCGATCTGTAAACTTGAATGACGAAACTAGAAGGCTAGATCAGAGTAGCGCACATATCCAAGAAACGAGAAGACAAATGAGACGAAACGATGATAGCTTAGAACAACTAACCCGTTATACCAGTCCAAGAGTATTAATAAACGAACAAAATAAAATTCGTGCACTGATCATTAACAATGAAAGAAATGTAATACGTCGCGTAGTGAGGGGTGTAACTAGAAACGGTTTACGTAGTATTCAAAGAGATAATATTCGAGATGGACCAAACCATATGAAAATCGATAAAACTCATAAAGATGACAAAACTGTGGGTGAAAATCGAGTTAGATTCCAAGAGGTAAATACACAAGAAGGTCGAAGAAGTAATTTATTAAAAAATGATGATAAGTTTCAGTCTCTAAGAAGAGTTGAATCAAATAATATAAGATCATTTGTAGCAGATCGCAAAAGCTTTGTTGAAAGACGTAATATTCGAAAAGACAGCCAGCGGCATCAAAATCTAAATGTACATGCTGATCGTTTTGATGAAGAAAATAGACGCCTCTATAGAAATACCGTAAGACAAACAATAATACAAGATAGACGAAATAATGATCGATTAGAATCATTCAATCGTCGTGAGGTTAAAGGGAAAGAGAATGTTATAATATCAAAAAGTGATAAGCGAGAAAATAATCAACGATATCAATCTCGAGAAAGACATTCTGTTCTGTTCGATGAAGAAATTAGGAGGTTAGACAGAATTAGTGCTCTTCCCCAACATTTAAGAAAACAAGAAATACGAATTGTTGATAACTTAGAACCATTGAAACTCGATAATAAGCGGTTACAATCTGAACGAAGAAATGAACAAATAAAATCAAGGTTAAGCAGATCTGATCGCAGGGTTATTACAGATGAGATTGGTTTAAGATTAAGAATGGTTCACCGACGTGATGATGAAGAAAACAGACAATCACGTCAAAATCTTAATGTAGTCACAACTCAAGGGGACAGAGAACGAATAGTTCGGCATTCCGGACAATATGATCGCCAACATAACCGAAGGACAACACCAATAAATGCAGCTGAAGAAAGTTTACGACTAGCAAAGGGTGTAGTCGAAACCAAGGAGAACCTTCAAAATGTACAACTAACACAAAATAATTATCCCCAATATGAAACTGTGCGAAGGACAAATGAAATTCGTAATCAACGGCGAGTAGAACGCCGTCAGAGTGACCAGGAATATTACCTACGTCCAGTTGAAGTTTATGATGCCGGTAACACATTTGAAGTCAGCTCAACCAAGTCGATTTTGCTTTGGTATATGCTTCAAATGATAATTATTGGATTCGTTACTTTGAATATAGTAAACCAACAAACCGCTAACTGTAAAAAACCATCACTTTTAATTAAAGTAAATAATTCATTAGGCAAATTGAAAATATTTTAAATGTTCTAACTATATAATGTATGTATATAAGCCATAAATTAAGTATCAGTAAACTGAAAAATATATATATGTAATTCAGCCATGAAAAATCTAAAATATTAAAAATTTTGTTTGAATGAAAATAAACATTCCTGTTAAAATATCTCTAAATAATTAGCATTGTCTTTGAGATTCTACTTCTTTCTCATTTAATTTCCAGTTATCATAGCTTTTCATTTGGGCTGGGAATATAGAGAAGACCAGTACTACTTCTTGTTGTTATTTTAAATTTAAAAGGCTTGCCTCATTTAATTGTGTCGCAAGACTTTTAAAATTGATACCATGAGCAGTTGTAACAATAAAACACAAAGTTTCCGTTCAAATATTTTAAGAAAATAATAAATAACTAAATTTGTATATTTTATTTCCCAAAAAATTAATAATCAGGTGGAATCCTTGATCATGCTTATGTGTTACGTTGTATATTGTATTACGCTTCATTTTAATTCATCGCTTGAAAAATGGGCGCATTCATTGAAACTTCCGATAAAGCTTCCATCGAAAGAAGAACAATCAGCTCTAGTCACGTACAAAAATCTCCCAGATACGTCTTATACACAAGGACAAAATGCCGGTGTTCAAGACGCAACACAACAACATCAACAAAATCAGCAACAAGAAACTAATATTGACCAAGGTTATAACGCATATGATCCGAACGCTAGTTGGGATCCAAATGCGGCATGGGGAGAAAATCAACAACCAGCCACAAATTTAGCAATTGGCTCATTATCCGGAGCGCCATCGAATAATTCATGGGGATCAGATAGTTATAACTCTCAGGCAAATCCAGATCCATTGAATGCATGGGATTCTACAGAAGGACAGAAAAATTATGGTTATAATTCTACAGGCGATCAAGTAAATCATTCAAATTATTAATTTTTAATTATATTTTATATTTACATTAAATATTTTTATTTTTTAAATTTAAACGAAGCCAATAGAATCAAAACAAAATTTGCAACAAGTACAAGCAACTCAACCTCAGGCACCGCAACCAAAGAATCCAGATTATTATAAATCAAGAGAAGTTAAACCTGGTGATATAGTTAATCCATTAGACAAGCCAACAGAAGGTGGCCTACCAGCACAAATATCATGGGTAATCGTTTATCCAATTCATTACATGTGCCGTTTAACAATGCCCGACTGCCGAACAGAAAGATTTAAAAATTGGTATCCATTTACGTTTGTTGTCTCGATGATATGGATATCATTTTATTCTTATTTTATGGTATGGATGATAACAATAATTGGTGCCACGCTAGGAATTCCCGATACTGTTATGGGATTAACATTTGTCGCTGCCGGCGTCTCTGTGCCAGATGCTTTAAGTTCAATTGCCGTTATCAAAGAGGGTTATGGCGATATGGCTGTATCGAATGCGGTTGGATCAAATGTTTTCGATATTTTAATATGTCTTGGTTTGCCTTGGTTTATTCAAACGGCCATTATTAAACCCGGCTCACATGTTAATGTAATTTCAAAGGGATTAACATATTCTACTTTATCGCTTCTATCGACTGTTGTTTTTCTATTGTGTGCCACACACTTAAATGGATGGAAACTAGATAAACGATTAGGCATTGTTCTAATGTTCTGGTACTTTTTATTCATAACCGTTGCTTCTTTGTACGAATTAAATGTTTTTGGCCAGTTGAATCCACCAGAATGTTTGAGTAAGATATTTATTTACATATATAGTTTTAATAATTCATTATAAATAATTTATATTTTATATTTTTAGGCTCATATTAAACTCATCATTGTTTCGAATTTAAGTAAAAAATATATAAACAATAAAACACAGAAATTCAATCAACGAGTTAATTAATAATTAATACAAAAACATACAAATTTGGTTCAAATATTTATTTTAAAAAAAAACAAACAATTATTATAATTATTAAGATATAAAAAAATTTATTATTGTGATTATGTAAAAACTTTAAAAAATATTAAGTATGTACATGTATATTTAATTATTTATCGATTACATGAATTATTATTAAGTTAAAAAACAAAAAAAGAACAAATTAAATATAGCATTAATTTTACATTGTTAAACATAATACATATATATATACATATATATATATAAATATTATAAAATTTGAAAAACAAAAATCGCTTAAAAATTTTATTAAATTAAATTTAAAAAAAATAATTTTAAATTAATAAATTTAAATTTTTAATTTCTATTATCACTTATTGTTATTCGGTTATGAATTCAGATATAAACAAAAATAAATTTGTTGTCAATTTAAGGTCAATTCAGCCAAAATGAGTAAAATATAATAATATGTAATAATAAATTTAAGTCAATTAACAAAAAAAGCAAATAATTTTATTTTAATTTTGTAATTATGGTCAATTCTTTTCATAAAAAACTTTTATGTGTTTTTAAAATATTAATAAATAAAAAATAAATTGTGGAATGATAATAATCCAATAAAAATCTATATATTTATAAAAGAAAAATCTATTATTTTTATTAAATCGGCTTTCGTTACGCGCATAAATAAAATGTTTTCAGTATTAAAATAAAAATTAATAAATGCATTACTATATCTGAATTCTATTTAATTTTTGTATAATTTTATTGTTCGTTATCAATTTAAATAAAAAATTTAAAAAAAAAATAGATAAAAAAGACAATATTTTTTAATTTTTATAAGGAAATGAAAATTAAATTTTTTTGAAATGTAATTTTTAATTTTTGTGATATTTTTAATTATTAGAAAACCAAAAAAAAACCAAATAATTTTATTAGTTAATTAATTTAATTTTCAAATTATATATACGCTATATATATACATATATATATATATATATTAATATATATATATTATATATATATATATATATATATATATATATATATATATATATATATATATATATACATATATATGTATATATAAGTATATAAAGTTATAATTATATTATATAGTTCAATTATTTTAATTATTGTTGATTGTTATAAACAACAAACAGAAAATTATATAAAAAAATATTGTTTAGATGAGAAATTTATTTTTAAAAACTAGAAAATATGACTTGGGGAAACAAACCTAAATTTTATAACTAACTAAATCCATTTGACCACCGAATAAATTCCAATTTGGAAAAATATAAAAAGAGTAAAACCAAAAACAAAAGTTTACGTTAGTTTTAAGGAAAAACTTAAAAAATTTAAAATTTAAATTCTGAAATGTTGGATGTTAATATTAACGCAATTTCCTATAACTTGATTTGCCAGAACCAATTACAAAATATTTGTTTATGTATCTATATTTTAAAAATGGATAAAATAAAAAAGCCATTCTCAATAATTTAGTAGAAAATTCGTGAATATAATTTTTCAATGAAATACATGAGTAAAACTGATTATAAATGTATGTCTCCCATCTATGTAATTGCATAATTTTAAATTATTACAAGTGTGTGTTAAAAGGACTTTTGTGCGAGAATTTTTTTAATTGCGGAGCAAAAAACATTACTATACAAAATAATTTGGGCCATTATGGAACTTGGGTTCGATAAACCTTTTTTATCAAAATCTTTATATGCAATTTAAACTCACAATCTCTCTTCGCGATCGAATTTCAGGTAAATTTAAGTAAACTAGATACAAATTTCAATGGTCAGGTCAATTCTAATCAATGGTCGAACGACTGAGAAGTAAATAAAATCTTGTAAGCAAACGACTAATAAAATTATTAGTCGTTTGCTTATGAGATTTTATCAAAATATGTATTATGGTTAAATTATGTATTCCATACATTAATGAGTGTGAAACTTAAAGTAAAGTCTTAAAGAAATTCGAATTTACATCAAATATTTTATGATATTTTACCCCGACCTACTCTAAATTTACGGTTTTCCAACAATTTTCATATAGGTTTCTTACAAAGAGACACGATAGTGTATGGCAACCTGCAACACCGATGATTGTAAAACGAACCTTTGAATTTCAATAAAAACAAATTACAGGTACATATGTATTACTCAAACATTTGTATGAAAAATACAATCCTGAATAATATGTTAGTATTATAATTTATTTGGTTTGTTACATGATTACCCCGAATTAAGGTTCTCCAAACCTTTCTCTCATATATTCTGAGGAATTTTAACAAAAATAAACTTGAGTAGAACTTTTAAAAAGATATGTTCATAAGTAAATTGAATAGATTTCCAATGAAAATTGATTAATTATTGATTGTAATAAAATTTAAATATTCAAATGAAAATTGATGCACATTAACAATGTATTTGATTTAATTAAAATTGAGTAGATCGGCCGATACAATTTGACTGGCATTGCGAAACAGTTTATTGGAGTTGAGACAAAAATTCAGTTAAATATATGTTTAAAGAAATTTACTGAATTTGCATAAATTGTTCAAACCATATGTTATATTCTAACTTCTATTAATTTGTACTTTTTTAGTTTAATTAGTTAGGACATGTATAAATTTGCTAGAGCTCCATTCAAAGCTCATTCCATCAAATATTTTCGATAAATCCAAAAATAATTTGAAACCCAATTAATAATGGGTCAATTATTTTATTTAGTTTATTAGAAGGTGAAACAATATTAATAAAATGAAGGACTAAACTAAACACTATTACCCGGTGGCACGAAAGGTCAAATTTTTAGAGTTAAATATTTAACCGACCGTTAATATGTTGATTTTTTAAAGTGCAATAAAAATCAATTTTGTGTTGTAGTGTTAAATAAATCACAATCAGCTTTGTGGCGCATAGTTTAGGTACTATAAATATTACCTAATAATAAAAAGCATTAATTGACTTGTTTCGATTAAATTTATATTTCTGTACACGTAATGAAAATCCAATATCGTGTTATCTATTAAATGATATGATCACTACTTCCATTTTTAAAAATTAAATCGAATCCAACTTTTAATAGCTACCAGCAGCAAGAAACATGTCAAATTAAAATTCATCAGTACGATATACTATAGGGTTTTAATAATTTACGCAATTTATCTTCAACATATGGCCCCTGTGGTCGGGGGGCACTCACATGTCTCGTAAATCTAAATTGCACGAACATGTTTCCTAAGAATACCACCACAGTATCCTTTGCTTGTCGTAGGAGGCGACTAAACGGTTGGATCGCTGGGCTGACGACCCGCATCCGTAAAAAAAATCAACTGTTTATAAAATCAACAAAAAGAAAAATGGATACCGCCAAAACAACACCGGACCCCCGCTCAAGTATCCGGATACGAGATTTAGGATCGGCACGTGGAACGTGCAATCACTTAGAAAACCAGGAGCGTTGGAGGGTCTAATCACGTGCATGAAAGAGTATCGGCTGGAACTCGTTGCTCTTCAAGAAACTCGCTGGCCTCAAAGTGGAGACCATGTGTCCCAGGGCTATACGTTGTTCTACAGTGGAGATGACCTCGGAAATCTTGGAGCTGGATTTCTTCTTGGGCCGCAGGTAAAGAAGGCTGTTTTGGATTTTCAAGCAGTCAATAACCGATTGTGTATGCTTCGCCTGCGCATGAAGTTAGCCAACCTGTCGATAATTTGTGTACATGCGCCCACAGAAGTCAGCCAGCCCCAAGATAAAGACTCATTTTACAATGACTTGGACGATCTGATGGGATCTATACCCGAACACGATGTTAGAATGGTAATTGGGGACTTTAATGCTAGAGCTGGCAGAAATCAGGCCGACTTGTGTGAAAACATAGGTCCGTACTCCCGACACGAAACTGCGACCGATAATGGTGAGAGAATGATGTACTTTGCAATTGCTCATGATCTTAGAGTAGCAAGCACATTCTTCCCTCACAAACAGATACACCTAGAGACATGGACACATCCTCGCAAAACATCCCGGAGCCAAATTGACCACGTGTTAATTTCAAAAGGGCGAGCTCGGGTTGTGCAGGATGTGAGAACTTATCGGTCAGCAACCAAATACGTAGGCAGCGATCATTATTTGGTCGCTGCAAAGCTACGGTGGAAGTTTTCGTACAGGTCGGGGAACACAGCGAAACGGATGGAACGTTTCGACTGTGAAGGTCTGATAAATGAAAATCAAAAGAAACGATATCAGGATCTTGTCAGCGACAACATTGAGGGAGCTAATTACCAGTCTGACTGCGTGAACTCTGTCTGGGAGGTACTGAAAACTTCGGTTGTCAGTGCTGCTCAACAGACTTTAGGTATAGTGAAAGTCAGACCCAAGAATGATTGGTTTGATGACGAGTGTTGTCTTGCAGTTGAGCAACAAAATATAGCCCATAATGAAGTGCAACAACGTCTCACAATCGCAAGGAAAAACAAGGCAGCTCTTGCAAGAAGGGCAGCTAAGCGGATTTGTAGACGGAAGAAGCGAGAATGGTGGAAGGCCGAGGTTCTGAAAGTACAACAACTCAGCAATGAGCGTAGTTCACGTAATTTCTTTAAAGGAATTACTGGATTGCACCATACTTTCAGGTCTTCGTCAACCGCCATTCGGGACCGGGATGGAAACCTCTGTGTCAACATCGACGCAGTACTTGACGCATGGAGTGGACACTTTACTGAGCTGCTTGATGTTCATTATGCGTCACAGACTGTTGTTGAGCCACCTCTAAAACAGTCTGCGGAGATTTGCACTGAGGAGCCATCCCATGAGGAATTCACTAAGGCCATGCAGAGAATGAAACGAAACCGCTCACCTGGAGTGGACTGCATTAATTCGGAGCTCTTGATATTCGGAGGGGATACTTTGTGGAACTGTCTTTTCGACCTTATTCGATTAGTATGGCGAACCGAAGTTATGCCTGATGAATGGAAAGTGGCCGCGATATGCCCCATCTTCAAGAAGGGAGACCGCTTGAAGTGTGAGAATTATCGCGGTATAGCTCTCCTTTGCACAGCATACAAGTTACTGTCATACATTTTATTGGATAGAATCACTCCTCTGGCGGAGGGCTTGGTTGGTGACTATCAGGGAGGATTTCGTCCGAATCGATCAGTCACTGATCAGGTCTTTTCGCTGCGGATGATTCTATCTAAATATTATGAGACATCCATCTCGGTACATCAGGTTTTCCTGGATTTCCGGCAGGCCTACGACTCGATCAATCGAGAGAGTTTGTGGTCTGCCCTGGAATACCTAGGAATGCCAACAAAATTGGTACGACTGTGTAGGATGACAGTGACGCAGTCTCAATGCTGTGTTAAAGTTGAGAACAGGCTATCGACAATTTTTGCAGTTAACTCGGGTGTTCGGCAGGGAGATGCTCTGTCCCCGATACTCTTTAATCTCATGTTGGAGTACATCTTTCGTAAAACTGAAACACCTCAGCGCAACATCTTATATCGCCAGTCCAATCAAGTGCTTGCATATGCAGATGACATATGCGTGATTGGACTGAATAGCAACGGAGTGAAAGAAATACTTGATCCGCTTGTAGAGTTTTCAGCTTCTGTTGGACTTCAGATCAATGAGTCCAAAACGAAATACCTGATCTCTGGTTTTAGAGACAATGGCACACCAGATTTTAGTAGTGGCCACCACACGTTTGAGGGAGTGAGGAGGTTCAAATATTTGGGCTCTCTTATCACTCACGATAACAGTGTGGGTGAGGATATTAAAGTGCGGCTGGCAGCTGGCAGTCGTTCTTTATATCCTCTAAGGCCACTGCTAAAATCTAAACACTTATCAAGTGCCGTGAAGCTGAAGCTTTACAAAGCGTTGATCAGGCCCGTTGTTATGTTTGGATGTGAAAGTTGGGCGCTGACGGATGAGTACGAGAGATGGCTCCTTACATTTGAGAGAAGAATCATGCGTGTGATTTACGGCCCTAAACGCGAAATAGATGGTACATACCGAGCTCTGTACAATTTCGAGATCAGAGATCTGATGAAGATCCCCGATATTGTACATGAAGTTAGATCTCAGCGAGTACGCTGGCTCGGTCACGTTCTGCGTGCTGATCCGGAACGAATTGTGCAGCGATCTCTGAAAGGAGAGCCACCATATGGTAGGCGCAGAGGTCGTTGCAGGCGACGATGGCTCCACGATGTAGAGAACGACTTGGCCTCTTCTGATTGTCTTAGACAGTATGAAGACCAAGCTCAGGATCGAAACCGTTGGAGCCAGATTGTTGATTCAGTAAGGGGCCAGTAATGGCCTTTAACACTGTTATTATTATTATTATCTTCAACATATCAATCAATAATAGAGAAAACAGAAATTACGTTTTGAATGATTATAAAAGAAAAATCCGTGGATGAATTGCTCAAATTGTTTGCCAGATCTACATGCAGTTCTTAATATAAAAAATACTACAAAGTTGAAAAACCACGAATCCTTTGTTCTTATTGAAGAATAATTTTGTTGTTATTACTTTCTTTTGTCCTCGTCCTAATAAATATTAGAAAGATAAAACCACATAATTTTATAATATTTATTCCCACTCAACAATATCGGGAGAATTTTTGTCAACTAACTGAAATTCCTAAAACATTCGAACAACGAGAATTTTGATTGATTCGAGGACAAAACATTTGTACAAGAATAATCCTCGCGAAACGAGTACAACTGGCAACACTGAATGAGAAAAAGAAAAAATGTACAGTTTATTGCTATAATTATATACATTTTAAAGTAGAATCAAATTATTCTCAGTAAACTATACAATCTCTGAAATATTCGGTAATATTCAAATCCATAGTTGTACAGTACAACACATAATAATAAAATTAATTTCTCCACCTGCTAAATTTTCTTTCAAATATTTAGAAACGCTCTAAATTATTTTTAAAATCAACATTTTTATTTATTTTCATATTTCCAATTTATAACTATCCATATATGTATGTATAACAATATATTTATAATTATAAATATAACAATGTAATATTTAAGTTTATCATTAAGGATTCACCAAAAATGTATTCTTAATAAAAGGGTTCTAATTTCTAAACAATTAGCGTTAATATTATAACAGAAAATTGCAATTAATATTTATTATAACTGGATTTACGAATTAAATTAAAGTACATACATTCATTCATATAGGCTTTTGCCAATAAAGAATTCTCCGAAACAAATTTTTTCAATAACTAGCCATATATTTCAGAAAATAAAATAAAAATGATATACTTTCAAATAAATATAATATATTTAGTATGTATTACACGCATTATGTTGTAAAAGTAAAATTAAGATTACCTTATCTAAAATTCTTAAAGTTTAACAAAAATTGAAGTTAATAAGCTTCATCTTCAATCATTCCTTATACATACTACATAATATACATACTACATAATATACATACTACATAATATACATACTACATAATATATAGCCTTATTAAGTATTTCTGTCGAAGATTATATTCGTTAATGACCATAATCCGATCATTATTTTTTTTTTTTTCTAAGTTAAGTAATAAAATATAAAAGGAAAATAAACTAATTTTTTAGTCAATTTTATTTTAACCATAAAGCAATATATACATACATATATACATATAATAGTTTAAATAAATATATATAAGTTTTAAAATTGAACAAAATCCATGAAACGAAATTATAAATTAATAAATACACAATCGGTTTCAACAGAAAAAAATAAAACAAATTATAAAATCTAACAAAGCTCTTAATTTGTTAAAATTTTATTTGTAATTTTTAAGTTTCAGTAACAAGACACACACACACATATATATATATATATATATATATATATATATATATATATATATATATATATATATATATATATATATATATATATATATATATATATATATATATATATATATATATATATATATATATATATATATATATATATATAATTTTATTAATAACAAATTTTAAATTACATAACAAAAACAATAGTTATTGTCCCCAGAAAGTGGATATCCACAGTGTGCTTAAATTTTACTTTGTTGATTAGTTTTATGTAAATCATAAATTTTAAACTACATAAATTTCAAAATGTTACATAAACAAAAGAAAATTGTTTATTATAATGCTAATTTAATAATGTGAAATACAAACAAAAGTATTATGGCTATTTCATTCAATTATATACATCATAATTATAAATCTTTCGACGAGAAACAAACAACAACAAAAATTATGTTTGTTAAATGTTTATTTATAATATACTCTTTAAATAAATATACTAAAGCAAAAAACACCATGCTCATCAATTACTATTATATTTATTATAAATTTAAAAAAAACTATATAAAACATATATTTACTTTTAAATTTAAATTTACTGTTAAAAAAAATATTACATTATATTAATTATAAATTATCATTAATTTAATTGGTTATACATAAATTGTTATTTAAATTTTATTAGTTTTTTTATTATTATTATTATTAAATTCAACTTACATTAATTTTGTTTCATACAAAAAAAATTAGATTAATTATTATTATTATTATTGTATTCATAAAATGTAAGTAAATGTAACTTAATTATAGGATGTTATATAAAATAAATATTTAAACACACGGCACCGTTTTTTTTATTAGTGAAGTATTTTTATGCAAAGTAGATTTAGTTCAGAGCATGTATATTAATTGGCTTTTAACGACGAAACAACAAAATCTTTAATTATATCTTTATGGTCATGGCCAAATTACGGATATTTAAAGAGGCTTTTGAAATCGTTTTGTATTGTACTAATAGATTTTCGTATAACGCTGCTAATTATGTCCAATTTGTGATTATTTATTCTTCAATTCAATGTGACATAGACAGTTGTAAATTAGAAATCTTTGAGCTTTTGAACCTGTTGAATAAGCATGTTCCAAAATTTTGTCAAATAATCAAAAATAATTTTTTATTTGCCTTTGTCACTTTGTCTCACAATTTGCATTTTGAGTTTATATTCTTCATTTTGATCGATATATTTTAATACTTGTTTCACATAAATATATCATTAACTAGTCCACTCTTAATATCAACATTAGTTTTGTATGGTTTGTACCCAAAATCTTCTAAAGATACTGAAAGCGATGACTGGCAAAATATCAGATTTTTACAGACTAAAACCACCTCCCTATTAGTAATCTCAACGCTCCGTGGAACCACGATTTAGTATTGCTGCCAAGGGTTAACGGACTAATTACCACTCACGCTCAAATTCAATTAGTATTTCTGCCGCAATTCTATTATAATAGCCGGTGCCATACTCCATACGGTATTCCACTTGTACTGTGACACTAACATGTGCCCAACTATAATATACTCTCGGGTGATGGTATTTTGCCAAATATCCTTCTCACGTTCTTCCTATTCTGGAGAAAACGCAGACAATTGAAGAGGTGCTACACTTCCTATGGAACATTTAGTTTAATGCATGGACCCAGCAGACAGTATATGAGTTAATAATATCATTAAAATATGCAACAATTGATAGAATTGCAATGCGCGTATAGAATTAGATACTTTATTTTTAACGTTTTTATATTTTCCTACATTTTGTAAATTAATTGACTCATAAGTTTGATAGTAAATAAAAAGTCGTACAAGGAAATTCTCCAAGGAAATTCTAATTCTTGATCATTCAAACGACAATAGGAGAATTATCCTCAAATATGAAACTCAGCGAGTTTTATGCTGTTTTGTAAATAAAATAATAATAATTAAATAATAACCAAAACCATAATACATTTTTTATCGTGTTAATAAACAAAAGTAAAAATAATTAAATAATAATAATAATAATTAAAATAATAATCAAACCTATAATACATTGCAAAAATAAAATTTATCATTAAAATCTGTTAACTATAAATAAATAAATGAAAATAGTTAACAAAATGGCTACGTTAGAGCAATTAAATAATGCATTGGTTTAAATGACTGGAGCACTCAATGCTCAAATTGAACTAATAAAAAAAATTAAAAATAAGATTTGAGCAACTAGAGACGCAAAAACTACCACAATCAAATATTGACACATTAGAAGGACCACAAAACGAAAATGATCTGCGATATATCAGCAAACTTCCCGACTGTGTCAAGGAACTCCAAATATTCGATGGAAATACAGCGTAGAGTATATAGTAGGAAATACAGCGTAAAGTAATACACAATATTGGCGATTCTACAAAGCATCCGCCAAAAAATAAGGGGAACAGCTGGTTCAGCGCTCATTTCCAACAATAGATAAAAAGATCAAAGGACACTCGAGCATCTTTTTAAGCAATTTATCACAAGGCGGAAAAAGCATCGACGAGTTCTACGCCAGCGTGAACCATTAATTATCACTAATAATCAACAAAGTAAAATCAGACAGCTACAGTACGGATACTATGAATGTATCAAGCGAAATTTATAAAAACCGGGCACAAAATGTGTTCATAAGGGCTTATCGGGTGACATATTCAAAATGCTAATAATTCAAAAACATTTAACACCAGAATAACTAAAATAAATAGATATAGTTTTACACGAGATGTAAGAAGTGTAATTGGAGAAGTAATACTTAATATTAAGTAAACAAGACGGATTGATTATTGTATTAATCGATTTATAAGTGAAATACAGAAAAGTTTAGTGAAAGAAGTTTAGTGTGAATCAATTGAAAAACGAGTTGGGTGCACGTGGGTTGGAAACAACAGGGAACAAGGAAATTATAATTCAGCGATTACTGATACGTTAAAAGAAGACGTTAATGAATCGGAAGGAGAAAAGACCGAATGAAGGAAAGAAGGGGATGTAAATTGTGAAATAGGAGATGACATGCAGAATACGCAACATGTACCTGAAAATGTAAGGATGAAGACTCGCGTAGATGGTCGGAGTGTGGGAAGGAAATACATCTTAGAAAACATAGCACGCGATTTACTATTCGGAACATTATGGATATGCTGCCAAACTTTAATCCAACTGATGTAACTGGATTGAAATCCGATCAGTGGGTTAAAAATGTTGAGGTGATGATGGATGTTCATCAGCTAGATGAAAGATTAGTGCTGTTACCTGCGAGAAACAAAATGCTAAAGGGCACGCTGAAGTTTTACGAGTCGGC
The DNA here is from genome assembly GCA_951394425.1 of Tipula unca. NCBI lineage: Eukaryota > Metazoa > Arthropoda > Insecta > Diptera > Tipulidae > Tipula > Tipula unca. The sequence goes on from OX596381.1 coordinate 100,317,724, forward strand.
CATGGATAGGATGATGTTGTGGAATAGGTTTTTGTTGGAGATGCGAGAAAATTTTCCAAGCAAGTGTTCACAGGCAGAAATTCATGAACGACTAAGGAAGAGGATCAGAGGAAAACAAGGGTTAATCGAATATTATTTTGAAATGTGTCAAATAGCCATAGAACAGAAAGAAGAGGAAAATATAACTTACTATATAATCATGGGCATGAACGAAGATAAGCTAAGCTCAGCCTTAAAGTCTATCAGAGTTACTACTCTGACAGAGTAAGGTCAACTGTCGAGTGGTACCCGATAAAACAATGGATATAAAAATAATTCTGGGAAGGGATTTTTTAAATTTAAATGGAATAAATGTTGTAAAAATTAAAGACGGGAGTGGGAAAAATAGCTTCGACATGGACATAATAAAGGAGATGGCTGTAACAACATAACGAATTGTGTTATGCTTGTTGGGTCTTGTATGTTAGTTAAGTAAAATATACGCACTGCAAATATTGTATCTGATTGTTATGTCTCAGTAACATATGAAATATATATTCATTCAAGCCTAACCTGTCTTTTCATGTAAACCACATTACATGGTGTCAGATGTTAAAAAAAAAAAAAAAAAAAAAATTAAAATTAAAATATATTTTAATTAACTCACGCAGTAATAAAATAAAAGTAAAAGTGCCGCATAAAATAGTACTTTAGTGAAATTGTATTAACAATAAAAACAAAGTAAAATAAATAAAAAATTGAAATAAATTTTACATGTGTCTATAAAATAGAGACGCCATTTAAAATAAAAAAAAAAATAAAAAAAAAAAAAGGGAAAGTTCTCGTCAGTAGCACGTGTAACACGCGGTATAAAATAAATAAAAAAAAAATTAATAAAAAAAAAAAAAAAATTCATCATTGTAATTAAACATCGATATTAATAATTAATACGATAATATTAGTAATAACAATTAATACGAGAAATTATTAAACATACAAACAATGAGTGAAGGAGGAATTCGACCACCAAAACCCTTAGTATGCACGGGTGGAGACATATGCAACAATTGGCTGGATTGGATCAGGACCTTTAAGTTCTACGCAATAGCAACAGAACTTAGTAAAAAGGAACCAAAAATACAAGCAGCAATTTTTATGCAGGTAAAATTTTCGAATCATTTAATATAACTCTTTCAAATCGTTGTGAGGTTTGGACGTGGAATCGGAGAAGTGTAATCGAAAAAATAGAAATAAAAAAGTGCAGTGATATTAGTTTATTTTTAATTATTTTGTATAAGTGCATATTGAACAAAGTGAAAAAAAAAAAAAATTAAAAGTGCAGTGTTAGCTTTTTTATTTTTTTTTATTTTTTTTATTTTATTAAAAATACACTCCCGGCCAAAAGTATTGGGTCGATGAGTTGTTTGTGTGTTTAAATTAAGGTGGTACACCAATAACTATATTGGTAAATCCACGAGAATGAGTGATTCAGAAATGGATAATATCGATCCTTTCCAAAAGAGTCAGGTTCTACCGAGGTCTCCTACGAGAGCCTGTAGCACGTTCACCGCGAAGATTAACAAAATAATACCTACAGAACTTGTGGAGTTACCGAGAAATGCTTTTCCAGAGGACAAAAATTCTAAAAAAGAAGAAATGCTCTATCAGGAATTGCGTAAGGCCAATGCTGCATTGGTTGAATCTAATAATATAAATAAGCAATTAAATGATGCAATTGCTTGGATGCAGGAACATATAAGAATTCTTGAAGACGAAGTTAAAGCCCTTAAAGCAAAGGAAAACGTTGATTCTCCTCCTACCCAAAAAGTAATGGAACAAGAATACCATACGGATGAAGAAGAATTAGCTCACGAAACTGAGTGGATTAGAGTCAAAAGCCAGAGAAAAAAAAGGAGAAGGAATGATACACCTACTCCTCCTCAACTAAAGGAGACAACTCCTAAAATAATCCAAAACAATCCAAAAAAATTACCTCCACCACCCCCAATAGTTATAGATGGAGTTGAAAACTATGATCTACTGTATGAGAAAATTAAAACAGTAACTAAAACAGATAAGTTTAATACAAAATTGATGAGTGGAAACAACATCAAAGTAAACTTAGCAGATGGTGAAACCTACAGAGAAATGACAAAAATGTTAAGCGAAGGGGGACATTCTTGGCATACGTTTGAAAACAAACAAATCAGACCAATTAGGGTAATGGCTAAAAATCTGCACTCTACATGTAAACCAGAAAAAATAATTGAGGACCTGAAAGGAAAAGGTTTTAATGCAACTGAAGCATCAATTAAGCTAAAACGGAGAAGTAAGGAGCCTCTGAACATGTATATGCTGACATTCAGCGCAGATGATGATATTGAAAAAATACATCAAATCAAGTACATCTTGGGATGCAAAGTCAATATTGAGCCCCTAAGAAGATCTAGGCTTATACCACAATGTAAAAAATGTCAAGCATATGGACATACTCAAAAATACTGTAACAAAGACCCCAGGTGTGTCAAATGTCTAGGTAAACACCATACTAGAGATTGTGTCAAACCCACAGATGTACAGCCTAGATGCGTACATTGTGGAGAAAACCATCCAGCTAACTACAGAGGATGCAGTGTTGCTATTGAATTGCAAAACATCAAAAATAAAAACATAAATGCTAAAAATACAAATGTAATAAAGAAGCAAACTGTTAGAATAAACAGGCCTGAATCATTTAAAGGAGAGTTAAGGCGTGAATCGTTGATAGCCTCTCAAGGAGAAGTGGGCAAAAAAACTTACGCTCAAGTAATGATGAGTAACGAAAACAAACAAAAAACTCCTCAACCAGACGACATAAATCAAACGCTTAAGCTGATATTAAGCAAACTTAATACTTTTGATCAGCGATTACAGAAACTAGAATACAGTACTAAGGGAGCCATCCCTAAACAAAGCCATATCTAACGACTTAAGAATTTTATGCTGGAATGCCAATGGACTCCAGCAACACCAACAGGAATTGCAAATGGTTCTGGACGCAGAGAAAATCGATGTCTGTCTCATCTCTGAAACTCACTTCACTAGACAATCAATTATCAAATTTAGAAATTATAAAACATATCACACTATTCACCCGGGAAATACTGCCAAGGGAGGTAGTGCTGTTATAATTAGAAATAGCATTAATCACTTCGAGGAATTAAAATATGAAACAGAACAAATACAAGCAACAGCTGTTAATATCAAGACCAAAAATAACTCTATTAGTGTTATTGGAATTTACTGCCCACCGAAATACTCTCTAAAAGAAAAAGATTATCTTGAATTTTTCAGTAAACTAGGGAAAAGATTTGTAATTGGAGGAGATTTTAATGCAAAAAATATCCACTGGGGTTCTAGACTAACAACAACCAAAGGGAAAGAACTCCTCAATGCTATCAGAAAATACGGTTGTGAAGCCTTATCAAATGGTAAACCGACCTACTGGCCAACTGATCCAAATAAAATACCAGATCTAATTGATTTCTTTATAGTGAAAAATATATCTGTAAATTATATACATATAGATGAAAGTTTTGACTTAAGCTCTGATCACTCCCCAATACTTTTGACATTAAGTGAAAGGATCATTAAAAAAAAAAGGTATTCTAGTTTAGTAAATAAACACACAAATTGGGAATACTTTAGACAGTCTTTAGAAAGAAAAATTAACTTAATGGTTCCGCTAAGGAGTGAGGAGCAATTAGAAAAAGAAGTTCACAAGTTCATATGTGACATACAGCAGTCAGCTTGGGAAAACACTCCTGAAGTTAAAAAGAAAATTAAGGGAAACAACTACCCTAGAGAAATTAGAGAGCTTTTGGCAGAAAAAAGAAGGGCAAGGAGAATATGGCAACAAACTAGAGCCCCTCAAGATAAAACTAAACTAAACAATCTGACTCAGCTACTTAAAAGGGAAATCAAAGATTTGAAAGACGAATCTATCAGTAACTACCTCAGAAAATTATCTAATGATACTAGTACTGATTATTCTCTCTGGAGAGCAACCAAAAGAATTAAAAGGCCAATAATGCAGATTCCTCCAATCAGAACAGAAGATAACAAATGGGCCAGAAATAACGAAGATAAAGTACGAAATTTTGCTGAATACCTGGAAAAAATATTTGAACCACATGATGACCAATCATTGGAAGCCGAAATAATAACTGGAGAGGTTTTACAGGAAAGTGAAGAAATCCTACGAGCAAAACCAAAAGAAGTCATGTATGAGATAAAAACAAACATGAATCCGAGAAAAGCGCCGGGTTATGACCTTATCACAGCAGAAATTTTAAAAGAACTACCAAGGAAAGCATTATTAAAGCTCACCAATATTATAAATGCCGCCTTTCGATTGAAATACGTACCCAGCCTTTGGAAAATTGCAGAAGTAATTATGATTCCTAAACCTGGGAAACCACCACACAAAACTGGATCATACAGGCCAATATCACTATTACCAGTTATGTCTAAACTCTTTGAGAAGTTATTAGTAAAAAGACTAAATCCGATAATTGAGAGGAAAAACCTGATTCCAAATCATCAGTTCGGTTTTCGCAACCAACACTCAACATTAGATCAAGTACACAGAATAACTAATATTATTGAAAGAGCATTAGAGGAGAAAAAAGTCTGCTCAATGATATTCTTAGACGTTGCACAGGCCTTTGATAAAGTTTGGCACGAAGGACTTAACTATAAGTTAAGAACTGTACTACCAATGCAATTCACTACAATATTAGAATCATACTTGAAAGATAGATTCTTTAGAGTAAAATTAGACGATTCCTATTCTGGATTGAAAGAAATCAAGGCAGGAGTACCGCAGGGCAGTGTATTAGGTCCTGTCCTATACCTATTGTACACTAATGATCTCCCTGTACTAGAAAACAACACTGTGGCGACATTTGCTGATGACACGGCAATCTTAGCTGTTGGAGATAGCAACGAAGAATCAACTCATAGTTTACAGTTAGCTATTACTCAAGTACATAACTGGACCAAAAGATGGCGAATTAAACTTAACGAAACTAAATCAGTTCACATCAATTTTACAAACAAACGACTCGAACATATTCCGGTTACAATTAATCAAGAAATAATACCGTATGCCAACACGGCTAAGTATCTTGGCATGACACTAGATGCAAAACTACGATGGAAAGCACACGTCAAAAAGAAAAGTGAAGAACTGGGGCTTAAATATAGAAAGATGTATTGGCTGATAGGAAGGAGCTCCGCTCTATCAACATACAACAAACTTCTATTATATAAACAAATATTAAAACCGGTTTGGACTTATGGTATCCAACTTTGGGGTTGTACCAAACAGAGCAACGTGGAAATCATCCAAAGATTTCAAAACAAAGTATTAAGGAACATCCTTGATGCACCATGGTATGTTAGAAACAGAGACCTCCATAGGGACCTTAAAGTGGACACTGTTTCAAAGGAAATCCAAAAAAATGCAGTGAGACATAGGCAAAGGCTCGAACAACATGTTAACACTGAGGCAACTAAGCTGTTAAACAACACAGATATTGTACGCAGGCTTAAACGAACTAAACCTTTTGAGCTGGTGTAATTGCTAGTGTAAACAGCGTAATGCTGATGTAAACTCCACAATAACGATGTGGTTTAATTCAATTTATCAGACACTATGGAACACCAGTGGGAAGAAGCCATAGATTAATACAACATAGTAAATTAAGTTAGAATAAAATTGCTCATTAGTCCAGGTGACTAGATTGTAATAATTGTTTATTTAAAATATTTAAATAAAATTGAAAAAAAAAAAAAAAAAAAAATTTAATATAAAAGAAGAAGACATAACCTATGAGTTACTTATTCAAAGATTTGAAAATCATTTCAAACCTAAAATTAATTTAACTTACGAACGATTTGTATTTAACAATATTACACAAATAGTAAGTGAAAAATTCGAAGAGTATTTAACTAGAGTAAAATTACAATCGTTAAAATGTGGTTTTGAAAATATAACGGTGGATGAAATTATAAAAGATAGGCTAAAAATCTAGTAACGTATAGCGGCCACAAAATAAGGGTACTAGGCGAATCAACCATAGCATGTGAAATACAGAACAAGTTAGTTACTGTAGTTTTTAAAATAATCGAAGGTGATGTCACACCACTAATTGGAAAATCAACTTGCCAGGAACTCAACTTAATACGGAGAACAAACGAAGACAACATTTATTCGCTTGACATAGATGAGACTATTTATGAGGGATTAGGTAATCTTAAAAACTATGAATACGACATAGATTTAATAGATAACCCTACCTTCGAAATATATCCACCAAGAAATATAGCGCACTCAATTCGAGCACAAGTTAAAGATGAACTCGATAAAATGGAAAAAATGCAGGTTATTAAAAAAATAACTGAGCCTACTCCAGCAGTATCGGTGAAACCGATAGTAGTAGTGAAGCAACGAGACAAAATTAGAATTTGTCTAGACCCATCCAACGTGAACAAAAACATATTAAGAAGACATTATCCTCTTCAAACATTGGAAGAAATATCGTCGAAGATAAATAATTCAAAGTTCTTCACACTCTTAGATTGCAAGAAGGGCTTTTGGCAAATTAGAGTGTCAGAGAGAACACAAAAATATCTTGCTTTTGCCACCCCTTGGGGAAGATATACCTGTCTGAGAATGCCGTTTGGATTGGCATCAGCACCAGAAATATTTCAGCAAATAATGAGCAATCTTATAGACAGCATACCAAATGTGGAATGTTCAATGGATGATATCCTGGTATACGCAGAAACACGTGATGAATGTGAAAAAATTACCAAACAAGTAATAGATGTAATAAGCAAAGCAGGATTAAAGCTAAATAAAGAGAAATGCCAATACAACAAGACAACGCTTAAATTTTTGGGTCACATGATCACCGAAAGAGGATTAGAATTAGACAGTGAGAAAGTATCAACAATTCACAATTTGGAAACACCAACTTCATCTAAGCAGGTACAAAGATTGTTAGGAATGGTCACCTACGTTTCCAAGTTCATCCCCAATTGTTCAGAATTAACGCAGCCATTAAGGAAGTTAATCAAAAAAGACAGTATATTCATATGGGACTTCGAACAGGAACAAGCTTTCGAGAAAATAAAAAGTGCATTGACCACAGCACCGGTACTAAGTTTTTATGACACGAAAAAGGCAGTCAAATTATCAGCGGATGCAAGCAAAACAGCTTTAGGGGCAGTTCTCTTGCAGGACGATCACCCAATAGCCTATGCATCGAGATCATTGACGCCTGCAGAAATCAATTATCCTCAAATTGAAAAAGAAGCCACTGCTATAAGGTTCGCTTGCAAAAAATTCCATGAATATATTTATGGTAAGCAATTAAAAATAGAGAGCGACCATAAGCCATTGGAGTCAATATTTAAGAAATCAATAACATCAGCTCCACCTAGACTTCAACGGATTCTGTTTGATGTGATGATGTACTCGCCTAAAATAATTTACATAAAGGGCACTGAAATCCCAATAGCTGATGCTCTAAGCCGTGATATCAAAAACGCGAGACACGAAATTGAAGAAGAAGATTTACAAATACATCTAGTATTACCCTTCTCAGAACATGCATTAGCGGAATTAATCGAGGATACAAAAAACGACGTTGATCTTCAAATTCTAAAAAAGTATATATTGTCTGGTTGGCCAGACGAAAAAAGAATACCCCCCAATGTGAAACATTTCTCTACGTTTAAAAAAGAATTGTCGTGGTATAATGATATAATTACTAAAGGGGAAAAAATAGTGATCCCTAATAAACAAATCACGAAGATTCTCAACATAGCTCACACTGGTCACATCGGAATCCAAAGCACAACGAGATTACTTAGACAAAGCTTTTATTGGAAAAATCTAGCAGCAGATGTACAAAAACTAGTTAATAAATGTGCTGTGTGTCAACAAACACAACGCACCAATATAAAAGAAGTCATCACACCGAAACCAGTTCCTGAATTACCCTTCCAAATAGTTGGATCGGATTTATTCACGTTCAACGGAGATGAATATCTATTAATAATCGATAGCTACTCAGGATTTCTAGATTTTGAAAAAATGACGAATACCAGCTCACTACAAATTATAAATCAGTTGCAAAAGTGGTTTGCAGTTCACGGTACTCCTGAGGTGCTTGAAACCGATAACGAACCACAGTATTCGTCACATGAATTCCAAAGTTTCTCAACGGAATGGAAGTTCAAACATCAGACATCAAGCCCTTAATATCCTAGATCAAACGGATTAGCGGAACGAGGCGTCCAAACAGCAAAACTATTGCTAAAAAAATGCTTCATAGACAAAACAAACATCTACAAAGCTCTACAAAATTGGAGAAATACACCACGAAATGAAGAGTTAGGATCGCCCAACGCAAGGCTACTAAGTAGACTCACACGATCGCAGTTACCAGTAAAACAAGATCAACTGAAACCAAAACCAATGCAAGACGTTCTAGAGAATTTACAAACACTGCGCAATAAACAAAGACTATATGCTGATAGAGGAGCAAGAATAGCACCTAAATTAAATATTAATGACCAAGTTAGGTTACAGACGGGACCGAGACAATGGACATCCGGAATAGTTGTCAGAAATGCAGAAGCTCCAAAATCGGTTTATGTAAAAACCGAAAATGACCAATTATTAAGGCGTAATACTTACCATTTAAGTAAAACGACAGCATTAATTCCTAAAAAGAGGAAGTCGTTCATTCCATACGTAGCGCCATCAACGCAAAACGAAACAATCAACTCAGAAGAGCAACCACATCATGTGTCTGAGGACATCTCTCAATCAAACGAGGGAACAAATAATAATGTTAGAACTTCTAGATATGGAAGACTAATTAAACCAGTTAATAAACTTAACTTGTAGATATATTATTAAGTATTTTGAATTAAAATTATAAAATATTTTTCTTGCTTGTTCAAATTAATGTATAAGTTTTCTGTAAACGTTTCTGTTTTGAAATAGAATCATATACAAGTGGGATGACGTATCAAAATAGCGAATGATAGATGGAAGTAGGAGGGGAAACGAATGGATGAAGTACTAAAAAAATTAAGTACTAAATGAGACAATATAATGAACGTGGAAAATAAATTCATTAGATGTAAAACAAAAGCAGAACAAACATCGAGTAAAATAAAGAATATTGCAAAATAAAATAAAGAATATTTCTACTTGGGGGCTCAACCGGGAGAAAGCCGTGGAGCGAAGGCGCAGATTTAAATTTTAGGTGAAAATTTAAAAATCGAAAACTTGTAGTGTTGTGTACGCCATTTAAAAAAAATTTTTTTTGTGTGCTTTTGGAGGTGAGTCGATAGAAGAATCCAAAAAGCAATAGTGTACGAAGAGGCTGTTAGTGCAGTATACAGCAGTACCGTACAATAAAGCGAAAGTAAAGTGTACAAACAGTAAAAAAATTTTTTCGATAGTGCGTCGAATCATCCAAGAACAATCTCTTTTTTTTTTTTTGCGTATGTGTAGCGTCATAACGGTTTTATACGCATAAACAATAAAGAATATTTCAACTTAATAGAGAATATTCTATAAAATAACGTGTTTCGAAGTGGCGTCATAACGGTTGAATAATTCTATTTAAAACATTTCAACCGTGTTTTGGAAGTGGCGGCAAAGCAATATAAAATAAAGACATAACAACCGCGTCTTTTTTTTAAAGTGAAAACATTTCTGTAATTAATTCTACTCACGAAATGAAAACGATGACAGAATGAAATACAACTACACCAGCGGCTATGGATGCAACAAAGAAGGGAGTGAATCAGAACTTGCAGGTTACTACGCAAGGTGGCGGGCAACAGGGGCAATCAGATGATATGAGAAGACAAAATGAGCAAGGTAACGAGGAAGGGCAATCCGAGGAAGGCATACAACGTATATTTGGGAGTTTTTCAAAGTTTTTAACTCAAGAAATAAACAATCTCAACTCAACGATAAAACCCACAGTAGAAGGGATACCGAAGGTGGACGAAGCTGTATTACTGAAGAAGGAGCTTGAATTGAACAAAAAAGAAATCGAACTTTTGTAACGCGAGAGGGAATTAATGTCAATGCCGTCACTATCACCAATTAGGGTCGAACATCAGTCAAACAAAAGTGAAACAGAAATAGCTAATGTAAACAAATATGTATTCTCTTTCCAAGATATCGAAGGGTCAATGACAAAGTTTACAGGAAGAGAGGGGTACTTACTGGAGAAGTGGATACAGGACTTGGAAGACGCAGCACTAACCTATAGTTGGGCAGACATACAGTTAACAACATACGCAAAAAGGCTGTTGGACGGTGATGCGAAGAAGATATTACGTACCACAGCGCATATAGCAACGTGGGCCAACCTCAAATCATTACTGATCAAAGAGTTCAAACCAGCTCATACTACCTCAACTATCCACAGACAAATGGCAGCACGAGGGAAAGGAACGGAGGAGAGTTATATGAGTTATCTCATATCAATGATGGAGCTAGGCAATATAATCAATATGGAAGAGGAGGCAATAATCGAATATTGTATCGGAGGGATTCAAGATTATGAGCCTAATAAAGCTGTATTGTATGGTGCTACAACAATTGACGCGTTCAGAAAAAAATTAATTTGCTACGAAAATATTTAAAAAAAAACCGTAATCAGAACAATGTTGCCAAGTGGGCAAAAGACACAACAGATGAACAAACCAATGGGAAGTCGAAAAGACAGTGGTAAGAGAGCAAAGTATTATATTTGTGGCGAGGTTGGACACTTGGCAAATGGGTGCCCTCACAAAGGGAAAGGCAACAAATGCTTCAAATGTCAGAAGTTTGGCCATATAGCAACGAAATGTCCAGAACCCAAGGAGGGCACAGAAACGATGCAAAGCGGCAAGTCAACGTCGGGTCAAAATCAAAACACCCTATTTGCAATAGAACGCCAAATGCCAAGTGAATGTAAGGAACACAAAAAAATTATGGTCAATGGAGTAGAGCTGTATGCGATGGTGGACAGTGGCAGCGACTTAAATTTTATTTCAAATAAAAAAATACTGGAGATTGGATACCTAGAAGTTAACGAAGAGATAACAACATTTAGAGGTGTGGGATCAAGAGATTTGAAAACAGTGGGCTCAGTAGAGGTAGCGATGGAGGTGGACAACGATTCTTTCGTGACAATACTTCACGTAGTAGAGGATGGATTGTTGCCGGCGGACGTCATCTTGGGGCAGGAGCTATTAAAGAAAACAATCACGATTTTAACGCTAAATAAGATAACCATACAAAAATTCGTACCAGAATTAGCAGCAATATCAGAAATAGTCGAAAGCTCGCCAGTGGACCTGTACCACATCAGGAATAAACAACTAAGAAAAGAGGTAATCGAGTTGGTGGAAAAATATGAACCAAGAAAGGAGGCGATAAGCGACGTAATTAAAATGGAAATAACCCTGACAAGCAACAATCCGGTATACTCAAGGCCAAGGAGACTAGCACCGTTGGAGTTGGAGATAGTTAGAAGACAAGTCGAAGAGTGGCTAAATGAAGGAATAATACGAGCCAGTATGTCGGAGTATGCAAGCCCAGTAGTACTGGCAAACAAAAAGGATGGCTCAAAAAGATTATGCATCGATTATCGAAGGTTAAACTCAGTAATAATCAGAGATCGATATCCGCTACCATTAATCGACGATCAAATAGACAGGTGACAAGGAGCAAATTATTTTAGCACGCTAGACTTGTGCAATGGATTCTTCCATGTGCCGATAGCTGCCGATTCGATAAAATACACTTCGTTTGTCACGCCGTTTGTGCAATACGAGTTTCTGAGAGCGCCTTTTGGACTCTGTAATTCACCAGCAACGTTTCAGAGGTTTGTCAACAATATTTTTCGGGACCTGTGTGATAAGAAAATTGTCTGTGTGTATATGGACGATATTATTATCCCGGCAACAACAAGTGAAGAAGCGGTAAAGAGGCTGAAAAAAGTACTAGGAGTAGCACAATACAACGGATTACAAATTAATTGGAAGAAGTCAAAACTAATGGTGGAAAAAGTAGAATATCTTGGATACGAGATCGAGAGAGGCGCAATACGACCTAGCAGAGATAAGCAAGCGGCTATTTTGAAAATTCCGGAGCCAAGTAATGTTCGTCAATGCCAGCGATTCCTAGGTCTGACTGGATACTTCCGAAGGTTCGTAGAAGGCTACGCAGTTATAGCCAAGCCAATTTCAGATCTACTCAAGAAAGACATGCCGTTTCGATTTGGTCCGTTGGAGAAACAAGCAGTGGAGAAGTTAAAAGAGGTGCTGACGACAAGTCCAGTGCTACAAATGTATTCAATGGTGGCAAGAATAGAGCTACATACAGATGCCAGCAAACAAGGTATTGGAGCGATATTAGTTCAAGAAAACGGGGAAGACAAGCAATTACATCCACTGTTTTACTATAGTCGTAAAACTACAAAATGCGAGATGAACTACTGCAGCTACGAGTTGGAAGTGTTAGCAATAATAAGCGCATTGAAAAAATTCAGAGTTTACTTACTGGGTCTGAAATTTAAAATAGCATCAGATTGTGCAGCCTTCAAGCGAACGATGGAGCGGAGAGAGTTATCTTCAAGAATAGCAGGATGGGCCTTAACATTACAAGAATTCGATTACGAATTGGAGCACCGTGCATCCCACAGAATGCGACACGTAGACGCACTGTCCAGGGCACCAATGATTATGGCAATTCAGAGCGAAGTAATGAACCGAGTGAAAGCGGCGCAGAACGACGATGACCACATACAAACAATATCAAAGTTATTGGAAACAGCATCTTACAAAAATTATATACAAAATCATGGTATTCTTTATAAAGTAGTTAACGGAACGGAGTGTCTAGTGATACCAAGAGCGATGCAGACGGAGGTCATCAAAACATATCACAAACAGGGTCATTTCGGAGTGAAAAAAACCGAGGACAAGCTAAAGAAGGAGTTTTTTATGGAGAACATGACAAAAAAGATAGCGTCGGTTATAAAAAATTGTATCAACTGTATCATGGTCGATCGGAAGGAAGGAAAGCAAGACGGACTTTTAAGCCCGATACCAAAGGGAGACAAACCATTCGCTACGTACCATGTGGACCATTTGGGACATCTAACACTAACAAGAAAGAGATACCAATATATTTTTTGTGTTATGGATGCATTTACGAAGTTCGTGTGGTTATACCCAACCAAGGGTACAACAGCTAAAGAGACAATACAAAAACTGGAAGTTCAGAAGGCGATATTTGGCAATCCCAAATATATCATATCGGATCGAGCAACAACGTTCACATCAACAGAGTTTCAAGAATATTGCCGAGAGGAGCACATCACGCATCATGAGATAACAACGGGAATGCCCAGCGGGAATGGACAAGTGGAAAGGCTGAATCGAATAATAATTCCGGTTCTAGCAAAATTGGCGAGAGAAGCACCAGACGAGTGGTATAAACATGTGGATCGAGTCCAGATGTACATAAACAATTCATACCAACGCGCCATCAACCGATCGCCGTTTGAGTTACTATTTGGGACCGTGATGAATTCGGCCGAAGACTGGAGAATTAGAGAAACTATAGAAACCGAAATCGCTAAGTCATTTGATCATGTACGAGACGAAATGAGGGAAGATGCACGACGATCGATTGAGAATATTCAGAGAGAGTACAAAAAGGGATTTGATCGCAAACGTAAGATGGCACGGCAATATAAGGTGGGAGACTGGGTAGTTATTAAAAGAACTCAGTTTGGAGGCGGTAAAAAAATCGCTCCGAAATTTATGGGTCCATATGAAGTAATAGCAGTAAATAATAATGATCGCTATGGTGTAAGAAAGGCCGACAGTTCCGCAGAAGGACCTAACCTAACTTCCTCAAGTGCGGAGTACATGAAAATGTATTTCAATGGAATGACGGACGAGGAGAATTCGGAGGGGGATGCCGAAGATCAGCAACCAACATCAAGTGAGGAGATATCATCGAGAGAAAATAGCCAGGAACAACGTGTAACTGATGAAAGTGATTTTCTGGAATTTCCAGACGACGATTTGGTGGTTAAGAAGGCAGCCGGGTCGGATGCCAGGTAGGATGGCCGAGTGGGATGACGTATCAAAATAGCGAATGATAGATGGAAGTAGGAGGGGAAACGAATGGATGAAGTACTAAAAAAATTAAGTACTAAATGAGACAATATAATGAACGTGGAAAATAAATTCATTAGATGTAAAACAAAAGCAGAACAAACATCGAGTAAAATAAAGAATATTGCAAAATAAAATAAAGAATATTTCTACTTACACATAATAATAACAATAAAAAAAAATAAAAGGGATGAAAGAAATAAGAATACAAAACCATACGATGTATATGATTTATGTTAAAACAAAAGCGGGGAGATGTAACAACATAACGAATTGTGTTATGCTTGTTGGGTCTTGTATGTTAGTTATATATACGCACTGCAAATATTGTATCTGATTGTTATGTCTCAGTAACATATAGTTACATTATCATAGTCACACAGATCAAACAACATTCCAATATCATGTTCGCACTGTTCCCACACTTTAAAGCATACATCATCATAAAATAAGAACCGTCGGGAAACCTGAACCGCAGTTAGTTACAAGTATAAGAAAACACATTTTTATTATTTAGCAAAGTAAGCAATATGTAGAACATAAAGAATAGAATTAAGATTAAAGAAAAGTTCAGTTGTAATTTAGAAATTAAACGTGTAACATTAAAATTTAAATAAAAGATTGAAAATAAAATATTTTTTTTATGTTCGCGTAAAGACACAACTCATAATTGGCGCAGCCGCAGTGTTAAAGTGAAGTTTAGTGTAAAAGTAAAAAGTGCAGTAATAAGTGAATAAAAGCTTATTTTTAGAGAATCCGTAACACTTGTCTTAAAAATTAACAGTTTTAACGAAGTTTTAGTGAAAAATTAACAGTTTCAACGAAATCTTAGTGAAAAACTACAATAATTCGTGACGAATAAGTGAAACATCTCTAACTGAAGGTGTATACCGTTAGCAGACTCGAGATTCCGCCACTTTTTCACCGCAACTGATCTTGAACCAGCTTCCATCGACTGTAAAAGTAAGGTAAGATTTTCTTTTTAAATTTTTCGCGTATTGGTTTGTGGCATACACTACTAGATAGGCATGACCAAAACCAAATTCCTAATTTAAATTTAAAACGAAATTTTACCAAATAAGCTAATCCGCGCACTACAAGATAGACGCGAAAAGCACAAAATTCTGTTTTCTGGAAATCCAAGCTTCTTTTGTGAATCCAATCACGTGCACTACAAGATAGACACATAAAGTGAAGAAATCAGAATAATTAAACCCAGGGTACGTTACCTTCGCATACTACGAGATAGGTGCGAAAAAAACAAACTAATAATAGCAAACTATAATCCTTCCAAATTGCATTAAATTGAAATAATTTAGCAAGTTCATAGTAATTCGAACAAAACGAGTTCTATAAAGGGAAAGAAAAACATAAATACATTTATTGCTAATAGAAATATAGAGGCAATATTTGAAGAAACCCGCCAAGAAATGACGGAAGAACTAAACGCCCAATTGGCCGCAATAACGGTACAATTAACCAACTTAGTTCAAAAACAAAATGAACAAGACGAGATACTGAGGTACCTCGGACAAAAGGTGGAGGTTCAACCACCACCACCCATAGAAGAAGTCAAAGTCAACCAACCAGTTGTCGACCTCTTCCGAATCCCAGACCCGATAAAGTCGATACCGACATTTGACGGGAATAAAAAACAAGTCACAGCATGGCTTAGAACGGCAGAGGACACATTAAGGATGTTCGAACCGTTAGTCCAACCAGAACAGCTCAAAATGTACTGGAGAGCCGTAAAGAACAAAATAGAAGGGAAAGCTAGGGACATAGTTTGTCTAGCTGGTGACCCAGAATCCTTCACGGAAGTAAAACAAATTCTTCTTGATACCCTAGGGGACAAGCAAGAATTATCCTTCTATAAGTCCCAACTTTGGGCAAATAAACAGACTGATACCACGTCAATACACAATTTCTACAATAAAACAAAAGAAATTGTACAAAATATTAAGACGCTGGCGAAGCAGAAAGAAATTTACAACAAATCATGGCAAGCGATCTGCACCTTCATCGATGAAGATGCACTGGCAGCCTTCTTATCAGGCTTAAGGAAGCCATACTTTGGCTATGCCCAAGCAGCAAGGCCCAAGGACATAGAAGAAGCTTACGCTTTTCTATGTAAATTTAATTCGAATGAAATCACATCTAGTAATTCGAGGAAACAATATGTTACTCAAACCAAACCTAATACTCCAAATGCATTCGAAAGACCAAAATTATTCAACAGTGTTTCAAATTCGAAGCAGAATCATTGGAAACAAAAAGAGATGCCAACCCCAATGGAAGTCGACCCGCCCCTAAGAACAAAACAAACATATAATAAGAAGTTAATTTACAATCACGAACTGTGTTCAAATGAAGAGGACACAGAAAGACCGGAGAATTCGGAAGAAATAAATTTTCAGAAGGACCAAGAATCCGACACAGAAGATTAAATTTTCTTCCTTTTCTCATTCTAAATAACTCCATAAAAACCCTTATAGATACTGGCGCCAACAAGAATATCATCAGGCCAGGTATCATACCAAAACACCTACTAGAACCACATGAAATGAATGTGAAAAATATTCTAGGCACCCATAAGTCAAATAAAAAATGTAGAATAAATTTATTAGGTACAGGAATACCAAAACAAACTTTTCACGAACTAGAATTCCACAAGTTTTTTGACGGAATCCTAGGCTCACAATATATGGCAGAAACAGACGCTAAAATAAACTACAAAACAAATACAATTTCGTTTAAAGATAAAACATTTAAATTTTTCAAATATTATCCAAATGATAACTTCTTCTTCACCCATCAAAACGGTGATTGGCTAGTTTCAGACTTCAATAAACTAGATGACAAAATAACGATCAAACCAGGACTATATAGAGCTAGTCAGAACAAAACAGCTGTCAACATTCTTACCAATGAGCCAGAACCCCCAAAATTATTACCAAAATTAAAATTAAAATGCAATAATTTCGAAACACTAAACCCAATATGTACCTATTTCTGGAAATTCCCACCTTAGCAAGGAAGAATTCAAAAGTTTAATAAGGACGAATCACCTGAGTGACATAGAGACAGCAACTCTCATCGACCTTATTCATAAAAATCAATCAGTTTTGTTACGCTTGGACGAAAAACTGTCAGCAACGTCAATCATTAAACACAAAATTCAAATAGTAGACGAAAACCCAGCTATACCAAAACCTATAGATATCCACACAAATTTAAAAGCGACGTCGAAAATCAAATACAAGAAATGCTCGACAGCGGAATAATAAAAAATTCAAGTAGCCCGTATTCCTCACCCATCTGGGTTGTCCCAAAAAAAGAAGACGCATCTGGAATATGCAAAATAAGAGTCGTTATCGATTACAGGAAACTCAATGAGAAAACGATAAACGACAAGTTCCCTATCCCTCAAATTAAGGAGATATTGGACAACTTGGGAAAATCGGTATATTTCACCACCCTTGACCTAAAATCTGGATTCCACCAGATACCAATGGAAACCCAGTCGCAAGAGAAAACAGCATTCTCATCCGACAAGGGGCAATTCGAATTTTGTCGAATGCCGTTCGGGCTAAAAAATGCACCAGCGACTTTCCAACGGGCAATGAACAACGTTTTACATGGTCTAATTGGTAGAATATGTCATGTTTACTTAGATGACATCATCATAGTGGGAGAAAACCTAGACACCCACATAAAGAACCTTAATACGGTTTTGAGAAGACTTTCGCAATTCAATTTAAAAATTCAACTGAATAAGTGTGAATTTTTAAAAAAAGAGACGCAGTTTTTAGGACACACTATTACACAAAATGGTGTAAAGCCTAATAAGGATAAAGTCCAAAAAATATTAGAATGGCCACTACCAAAGACGCCAAAACAAATTAAGCAATTCCTCGGACTGTCTGGATATTATAGACGGTTTATCAAAGATTATTCAAAACTAACCAAAAATATGACAAAGTTCTTAAAAAAAGACGTACCACTAAATCTCAAAGATCAGGAATACATCAAGTCCTTCGAGACGCTAAAACAAGTAATCGCGACAGACCAAATATTAACATACCCAGACTTCACGAAACCCTTTACTCTAACTACCGACGCGTCAGATTACGCACTGGGAGCGGTTTTGTCACAAATACAAAATGGTATAGAAAGACCAATAGCTTTCGCGTCAAGAACTTTGAACAAAACGGAAATTAACTATGCGACATACGAAAAAGAAGCACTCTCGATAATCTGGGCCGTAAAGAAATACCACCCTTACCTGTATGGTAACAGATTTACATTGATAACAGATCACAAACCACTCACTTTTCTAAAATCATCCGAAAAGAACTCAAAAATCCTAAGATGGAGATTAGAATTAGGAAACTATGATTATGACGTAGTGTATAAAGAGGGAAAAGCAAACGTGGTCGCAGATGCATTAAGCAGAATGCCCACCACAGAAGAAATAAATAACAACGAAGTACCTGAAATCACTCCACGTGAATCAACAAGTACCTTAGTAGATCAATTAAACGACCCTAGCGAGCTAAGCACAATCCACTCAGCTAACACCTCAGACGACTACTTTATACATTTCTCTGACCGTCCAATAAACTATTATAGAAACCAATTAATATTCAGGGTTTCTGCCACACTTGATACCACGATCACTGAAGAGATATTCTCAAATTATAACAGAACAATAATTGCAAAAGAGAATTTCACGAAGGCGGCTATTACAAATTACCTAAAAAACCTCCACAATGGTAAACAGACAGCAATACTAGCCCCTGAAATATTATACGGTATAATACAAGAAAGCTTTCGAGAAAATTTTTCTCAAAATGGCCACTTCGTTTTCGCCACCAAAATGGTCGAAGACGTAACCAGTGAAAATAGGCAGAATGCTATTATCAGTAAAGAACACGAGAGAGCCCATAGAGGAATACAGGAAGTAGAAAAACAAATTAAGCGAGCCTACTTCTTCCCAAATATGGTGAAAAAGATAAAGAACCTCATAAATGCATGCAACACCTGCAATACACACAAGTACGAACGGAAGCCGTACAACATCAAAATCTCTCCAAGGCCTATTACGACAAAGCCACTAGAGAGAGTACATATTGATATATTCAATATCAACCACACCAATTTCCTTTTCATAATAGACTCCTTTTCTAAACACCTACAAATGATCCAAATTCCTACAAAAAACTTAATTGACACAACTAATGCATTAACTAAATATTTCACAATATTCGGAATTCCTAACACAATAGTCTCAGATCACGAGACTACATTCCAATCTCTCCAATTTAAGGAATATCTAAGAAAACTTAACGTCAAATGAGAATACGCGTCATCGTCCGAATCAAACGGACAGATAGAAAAAACTCATTCAACAATAATCGAAATCCTTAACACTAACAAGTACAAACTCCCTAACTCCTACACCCCAACTGGCGTAGAGTTGTCAGTAGCACTATACAATAATACAGTTCACTCTTCTACTAGCTTCACGCCAAATGAAATTATTTTCAACCAAAATAATATGGTTGACCCAAATGAAATCCAAAAACAAGCGAACGAAATATTTAACAGCGTAAACTTAAAATTAGAAAAAACTATCCAAAAAATGGAAAAACAAAATATTAGAAAAGAGGAACCACCAACACTGGTAGAAAACCAAACAGTGTTCCTTAAGCCAAATATTCGAACCAAAATGCAACCTAGAGGAGTTAAACATAACATAACAAACGTAGCCTTTAAGACATTTGAAACACAAAAAAAAATAAAACGAAATAAGAATAAGATCAAGAGAGTTAAGACATTATAATTATAAATTTCTTTTATTATTTTTCAGAAGAACCAAACAAAATTCCAACAAATTATACTTCATACAATAAGAACCTAAATTAATATTGTAAAAATAAAGTAAAATTTTTCAAACAATTAAAATGTTCAAGAAAATCCTAAATTTAATACTCATAATCAGTTTAACTCTCCTCGGTTATGCACAAAAACTAGAAATCAAGAATCTATATGAAGATCCTATCTTACTAATTAAAACAAAACCATGTAAAATTCAAACAGGAAGCATAAAGATTGTACACCCTATTAGCATAAGTAATTAAGAATTAACTATAAAATCACTTAATAAAATTGTTAAGAATAAACTAAATGATAAGTTAGAATTACATAATACAATAGAACATAAGTACATAACATTAGTCAACAACCTTCATCAAATAAAGCCAACCCAAAGGACAAGGCACAAACGTTGGGACGAATTGGGCTCAGCCTGGAAATGGTTAGCAGGCAACCCAGACACTCAAGATCTTCATATAATTAACAGAACAATGAACGATTTAATAAACGAAAATAACCAACAATTTAAGATAAACGAGCAGATCAATAGACGAATTCAACTTATCACAGATACAGTGAACAGAGCATTGATCAACACCACTATAGCCAACAGAGTTATCCTAACCGAAATCGAGATGATGGCAACAATAATAAATTTGGACATGATTAATACGATACTAGAAGACATTCAAGATGCAATTATCAAAACAAAATTAGAACTCCCGAGCAACAAAATCCTAACACTCAAAGAAATCATTATGATCAAAGATATTTTAACCAGCCAAGGCATCAATATCACTTTGCCAGATGGAGCACTCCAATACGTAATCCCAAAGATTGCTACAAACAAAGACACACTTCTCTACATACTACAAATACCTAAGCTAGAAGAGGAAGAGTCAACAATAATGACTATCATGCCATTATAGTTATAAATAATACAGTCATCAGAAACTACCCACAACACCTTGTGAAATCTAACCAAAAACTATTCATAACTTCGGACCATAATAGTTTTGTTCAAAAACATTCAAATATAAAAGAATTTCGAGACCAATGTATAAAACCGCTAATAATGGGGACCAATAGCATTTGTAATGTCACCACAGAAACGGAAACAACAATACAATACATTGCCGAAGACAAAATCCTGATTAACAACGCCAAGAACGAAAAGTTATATTCAGACTGTGGGCCAAATAACCGAACAATAACAGGCAACTTCATAATCAATTTTTGGAATTGTACAATAACCTTTAACAACAAAAAATTTCACTCCTATGAGATAAGAAGCGAAATAGAAGTCATGCAAGATGCACTACACAATGTAGAAGCAACTCGTAAGCTAATTCCCGAATTAAACATCGATGTGATCCAACAGGAAAACATAGAGAATAGGAAGAAAATAGAACACGTATATATGAGACAGGGAAGTCATCAAACCTAGATCTGGACACTGACAGGAGGAATATCCACATCATCAATTGGCATCATATTGTTAATAATCTTTATCGGCATTCAAAAAAGAAGGACAAAATTAACGACACAAAACTCACCAGTAGCAAAACCAAACCCAGAGCAAACTACAAGTTGTTCAGAGATATTAAGGAAATATGGGATCAAACCGAAGACCGAGGACGCCCTTTCTTCACCCCTGGGAGGAGTTACATTATCATAGTCACACAGATCAAACAACATTCCAATATCATGTTCGCACTGTTCCCACACTTTAAAGCATACATCATCATAAAATAAGAACCGTCGGGAAACCTGAACCGCAGTTAGTTACAAGTATAAGAAAACACATTTTTATTAGTTAGCAAAGTAAGCAATATGTAGAACATAAAGAATAGAATTAAGATTAAAGAAAAGTTCAGTTGTAATTTAGAAATTAAACGTGTAACATTAAAATTTAAATAAAAGATTGAAAATAAAATATTTTTTTTATGTTCGCGTAAAGACACAACTCATAATTATATGAAATATATATATTCATTCAAGCCTAACCTGTCTTTTCATGTAGACCACATTACAATGGCTAACACCGATAGGGAATAGTTAGTTATGAACGAAGTGGTATTAGTCGTAGGCGATACATCTGAGACAGTTGGTTACAGCGATGTGATCAACGAGATATACATATAAAGAAGATTATTCGGAGAAGAGCGTAGGTGCCATTGATAGGGTAAAATATCAGGCAGAAATAAGAATACGGGAGAATAAAATAGTAACAAGTCCAAAACGTTTTAGTTACCATGAGAGTGTGGAATTAAAGAGACTTACGAACGAGTTGCTAGAGTCGGAGATTATTAGACCAAGTGAATCACCTTATGCGACTAGAGTAGTTGTAGTTGAAAAAAGATAATAAATATCACCTGTGTATCAATAGGACATTAAATAACATCGCTGATAGAATTTATTATTCTATGCCGGTAATAGAAGATGTTATTCAACGATTGAGTGGAAAGTGATATTTCTCTACAATGTAGATTTAAAGGAAGACTCCAAAAAATATACCGCCTTTGTAACGGATCAGGGACAAATGGAATTCAATAAAAATCTCGTCCCTATGGATGCAAGAGCGTTACAACGTTTCATTGGTCTATGGTTAGTTATTTTCGGAAATTAATAAAAGGCTTTAGTGGAATAGCTGCTTCTTTGTACGAGTTGTTAAAGGCAAATGTTGAGTTTAGTTTTTTGAAGAAACATATTAAGGCGTTTAGTCGGTTGAAGGAGCTGTTGGTAGATAGGCCCGTGTTGAGTATACATGCACTAGGGCGCGAGACACAATTGCATACCGATGCCTCGAGTTTAGGACACGATGCGGTATAGGAGTATAGTATTAAACGGTTTAGGCCGTACATATTTGTTTGGAGTGCAATTTGCGGAAGTTACGGATTGTAATGCGCTTAGGCTGACGTTAAATAAGCGCGACATGAACAGTAAAATACGAGGAGTTCAGTTTTGGAGGAGTTCAGTTTTGAGGTAATACAAAGAGCAGGCGATAAGGTGAAACATGTAAACGCACTGAGTAGGTGTAATATGGATAGATAGGGATTAACGCTTTATTGTTTATAGTGTAAACTTGGTTTAGAGAGGTGTGTTTGTTGGGTTAGAAGAGTGACGTAGATTAGAAGGAGAGAGTTAAAAAAGATAGAAACACATGTAATAAAATAAGGAGATTAATAAAAGATATAAAACATAAAAACTAATCAAAAGTGTTTAATATAAATATATTAAAACTAATACATGGTGTCAGATGTGTTATTGAAATAAAATTAAAAATAAATAATAAATAGATTACACGAATAAAGATGGATAAAAACGTGAATAAAATGCAACCATTAAATGATGGATCAACGTGGAAGCTATGGAAGCAAAAATTTTCTATATATTTGACGGCTGATAACAAAGAAAAAGAAGATGAAAATTTAAAAATTGCATTGTTGCTAAATTTTATTGGTGATGATGGTATACTTATTTACAACACATTTAAAAAAGAAAATTGTGAGACATTAGCAGGACTATTAAAGTGTTTTGATGAACATTTCTTACCTAAAAATAATACTGTTGCGGAATCATACAAATTTTACACCATGCAACAGCAGATAAGTGAACCAATTGACAATTATATAACTCGTTTAAAAAATCAGGTGTTATTATGTGAGTTTGAATGTTCGTGTAAAAAAAGTTATGGAGATAGATTAATACGTGATCGACTAATATTTGGTATTCAAAACGAATCAGTGAAGAAAAAATTGATATCAGAAAAAAATTTAACATTAGATGCGGCTATAGAGTTTTGTAAAGTGAGTGAAATGGTGAAAGAAACTGTAAAAATGGTGTCGGAGAAAAGCGTACAAGAAAATGTTGATTATATTCGTGGTGGTACTGTAAAACCAACATATGTCAACAAGAACAGTTTTTATAATAAAATACCAGTTTTTCAATCTAATAGAAAATGTACTAGATGTGGAAAAAATCATAATCAAGAAGTAAAATGTCCAGCTTTTGGAAAACGGTGTAACAAATGTCAGAGATTGGGTCATTTTGCAGAGATGTGTCGGTCTAAAATAGCCAATATTCGGAGTGTTGAAGAAGAATCAAATGAATCTGAGCTACAGATGTTACCATCAGAGTCAGGTGAGTCTGATACAAATAACCTTGAGGAACTTCACAATTGTTTGGTTTGTGTTGGTGCCATTAAATCGGATAAAGTTAGTTGGTATAAAAATATTATGTTGAGGGGAACAAAAGTGAGATTCAAAATAGACACAGGCGCTGAGTGCAATATTCTACCTAAAAGTAATATAGAAGGGACAGATATAGTTAAGCAAATTTATAAAGAACGAACGACATTGGTTGCTTATGGAGATTATAAGATTCATTGTAATGAGAAGGTCAAACTGTGTAGTGAGGTTGATGGAAAAAAAGCAACACTAGAATTCATTGTAATAGAAGGATCGTTGCAGCCTCTCCTAGGATTGGATGGCTGTATCAAATTGGGAATTATAAAGGAAATTAATTTACTTCAAGAAGATTTATCACCTATACCACATAGCAAGTGTGACATAATAAAAATGTATAGGGATATTTTTGAGGGATTGGGTAAAATTCCAGGAGTATATAGAATTAAAATTAAAGATGATGCTGTTCCAGTGATTAAATATAGAAAACGAGTCCCATTTGCTCTACATGATAAATTAAAGAAAAAATTAGATGAA
Source organism: Tipula unca (assembly GCA_951394425.1). NCBI lineage: Eukaryota > Metazoa > Arthropoda > Insecta > Diptera > Tipulidae > Tipula > Tipula unca. The sequence continues at coordinate 100,342,563 of OX596381.1, forward strand.
GTTGTAAAACAAGGTATAATTTCACCGGTTGATCATCCAACTAAATGGGTTAATAATCTAGTGATAATTGAAAAGACAAATGGGGATTTGAGACTTTGTTTGGATCCCATATCACTGAATAAATATGTGGAGAGAGAGCATTATATGATCCCAACAGTCGATGACATTCTTACCAAACTTAGTGGTAAATCAATTTTTTCTGTAATTGATATGAAAGACGGATTTTGGCAGATCCAGCTTGATAAGAGTAGTGCAGATTTATGTACGTTCAGCACACCATTTGGTCGATTTCAGTTCAACCGGCTTCCATTTGGGTTAAATAGTGCACCAGAAGTTTTTCATCGACGATGTGTGGAAATATTTGGTTCTATTCCTGGCGTTGAGGTTTACTTTGATGATTTAATCATTACCGGAAAGAATGTATTGGATCATGATAGGATATTGAAACAAGTTTTCGAGAAGGCACGTAAATATAATGTTAAATTTAACATAAATAAAATACAGTTGCGTGTCAGTGAGGTTACGTTCTTGGGCCATGTAATTTCCAAAGATTCTGTTCGACCTGACAACAAACATATTAAGGCAATAAAAGAAATGGAGATACCGAAAGATCGAAAGGGTGTTCTGAGATTGCTTGGCGTAACTAAATTTGTAGCCAGATTTATTCCGAATCTGTCAGAGAAGACAACAAATTTGAGAAATTTGACAAAAGACAATGTGTTTTTTGAATGGAAAGAAAATCATAAGAAAGAAGTTGATCATATAAAAGATATCTTAAGTAGTCAACCGGTATTAAGGCAATTTGATCCTAGTAAACCGTGTGTTTTACAGGCTGATGCGTCGAAGAATGGACTTGGAGCAGTTTTGATACAAGAGGGACACCCTGTGACTTATGCGTCACGCAGTTTAACTCCTACACAAAAGGGATATTCGCAGCTTGAGAAGGAACTCCTGGCAATTGTTTTTGGGACAGAAAAATTCCATCAGTATATTTATGGTAAATACATAACAATACAAACTGATCATAAACCTATTGTGACAATAGTTAAACAAGATTTGGATAAACCAACAATTAGAGTGCAGAGGATGCTGTTAAAACTAATGAGATACAATTTTAGTGTTCAGTATGTTCCTGGGAGGGAGATGTATATTGCTGACACATTATCAAGAGCCAGTTTACCTCAGACAGGCGCAGATGATCCAGAAATGAGTTACAACATAAACCACATTATAGACAGTGTGTGTATATCAGAAAAAAACAAATTAATGTTTACAAATGAAAATAGAAAAGATGAAGTTATTTCTCAAGTGAGACAATATTTGTTAAACGGATGGCCAAAAAATCAACGGAACTTAAATGGCAAATTGAAACAATATTTTAAACTCAGGCATGAATTGACTGTTGTTGATGGATTTTTATTTCTGGGGAACAAAATGATAATTCCGAGTTCACTGAGAATGGATATTTTGAAGGAACTTCATATGCCTCATCTAGGGATTACAAAAATGAAATTAAAAGCACGGGAACTTTATTACTGGCCGAAAATGTCGAAAGATATAGAATATTTTGTGGAAAAATGCAAGTCGTGTCAAGAATTTTCAAAGTCTCTACAAAAGGAACCATTGATATCCTATGAACCATCCAATTTTCCATGGGAACGGGTGTCATTGGATATATTTGAATATGGTGGCCTGAGTTATTTGTTGGTGGTGGATTCGTATTCTAATTGGATAGAGATTAATCCATTAAAGAACAAATCAATTGACGAAGTTATCAGAGCATTAACGGGAATATTTGTGTCGGTTGGATTTCCGTGTAAAATACTATCTGATAATAATCCATTTTGCAGTTGGAAACTAAAACAATTTGCTGAAAAGATCAATATTGAACTTAAATTTTCAAGTCCTTACCATTCTCAGAGCAATGGCTTAGCTGAAAAATCCGTGGGAATAGTGAAACAAATAATGAGAAAATTGAATGGAAGTCAATCATATAATGAAATCAAGTTAGCATTATTGGAATACAAAAATTCGCCTCTATCAACATTAGAGGTGTCACCTGCGCAGTTATTTATGGGTAGATCGATTAAAACCAAGGGACTTGTACAACAAACTACAAATCTTATACCACGATTTATTGACCCAGAAAAGGTGCGAGAAAAGAAAATAAATATGCAAAACTTGCAATCACGTTATTACAATCGTCAGGCAAAATGGAGGCCAAACTTTAAACAAGATGAAACAGTATTGCTGAGAGATATAAAAAAAAAAAAATGGGACACAGCGAAAGTATTAAAAACTGTAAATGATAGATCATACTTAGTAAAAAATGAAACTGGAAACATAGTACGCAGAAATAAACGTTTTCTAAAGAAAACTAGAATTTTGCACACTGATGATTCAAATTGGTTAGAATCAGTGCAAGCAAGCAGGGATTATGATGATGGCACTAACACAACATCAGACACTGGTAATTTATTAAACACAAATAATAATAGAAGTAATAATTTTCAGATGATTAATGGACCAGAAGAGGAAATCAATGATAGAAATACGTCCCGGGATGAAAATGAATTAAGAAGATCAGGAAGAATTACTAAATTACCTAATTATTTGAATGATTATGATTTAAGTTATATGTCTAAATAAAAAAAAATAAAAAAAATAAAAAAAATAAAAAAAATAAAAAAAAAAAAAAAAGAAGAAGCATGTAATATGGATAGATAGGGATTAACGCTTTATTGTTTATAGTGTAAACTTGGTTTAGAGAGGTGTGTTTGTTGGGTTAGAAGAGTGACGTAGATTAGAAGGAGAGAGTTAAAAAAGATAGAAACACATGTAATAAAATAAGGAGATTAATAAAAGATATAAAACATAAAAACTAATCAAAAGTGTTTAATATAAATATATTAAAACTAATACAGTAGGATACAAATTTACTATATGGAAGTAGAAGAAAATGATTTATTCTTAGAGAAAATGTATATTAGGCAGCTTGAGGACGAAAGTATCCAGAAAATAAAACTGACGAATAGAAGATAAGAGGTTAAAGGGATATGAGCTTATGAGCTGAGGGATGGCATAGTATACAGAAAAGACGGAAGTAAATTGCAACTGTTAGTTCCAGAAAGCACGGTTAGGTCACTTATGTATAAATATCATGATAGTATGGGGCATGTAAATGATTACCACTGGAAGAGTTAATGCTGCTAGTTGTGACCGATATTAAAAAGATTACATTTATACGAAAGCCTCTAAGTGTGGATGTTCGTTTGGCTATAACATTAAGGTAAAACAGGTTTATTTTGTGCTAGTGAAGTTTTAATATGTAATTTGATATTTTTTCAGATATTTAGCTACTGGTGAGTCACAACGGAGTTTGGCACTATCGTACAAGTGCTCACCGACATCTGTGCATCGCATTGTCCGAGAAACCACCACTGCCATAACAAAATTCTTAAGAGATTTAGTGTTCCCTAAAATTACGGAAGAAAATGTTAGTAATATTGCAAAAGCCTTTCACGAAAAATGGAGTTTTCCCAATTGCATAGGAGCAATTGATGGAAAACATGTAATAATTGAGGTAAGCCGGATTGGTTTTAATTAATAAATAATACAAATGTATAGTATTTTATCACCATTTTAGGCACCTGCTACAGGAGGATCTGAATTCTTTAATTATAAGAAAACCCATTCGATAGTACTTCTAGCTATTGACCACGAATATAATTTTATATCCTGCGATACTGGCGCAGCCGGTAGACAAAGCGATGGCGAAACAACAAAACTAAAAAACTAAAGCTAAAATACCTATCCAAGAAAAAGCAATAAATTATATGATGATAATGTCAGACCAAACATCGTTAATCAAATATCAGTAATGAAGTAGTCGCGGAGACGAATCAAATGACTCGATCAGAATTTAATAATAATACTAACCAACAATACGCCTAGATTTATCACCATTATATTTATGAATCAAATTAAAATTAAGAAGTTTGAATAATATGTATTAATATCTATATAAAACTGTATACTTGTTAATTGTTAATGTATTGTATTATTTTAAATGCAGTTGCATTTTTATATTGTATAATATAAATAAAAAAAGGAAGCATGCTGTAAAAGGAAAAAGGGAAGGATTTAACAATGATACATGTAAACATACTATATAACACAAGCAATATCATACTAGAAGTAGAATTAATATAAATAATGTAGTAAAATAAATAGATACAATCCACCAGTCTTCATAAATTGGTAAAATATTATCAGTGAAATAATTCGGCAAGAACAGAGTTAAAGTACAAACCAGAGAGCTTGATACTGCAAACAAAATATTAAACAGCGCGGACTTAGAAAAACTACAAATATATATTCCAACACTAAAATAACGAAAATTGAAAGACTTTGTTAAAATAGGTGGAATAATGTAGAAAAGAAGGTGGAACCGACAACAGCTGTTAAAATAACATTTAGATAAACTAATTTACCACACAGCATATCTATTTATGAAGTAAATAGAAAGGTCACGTACTACATACCGAAGACGTTATTATGTAAAAAATGTTTATTATATGGACACACACAAAATTATTGTAAGGGGAAGCAGAAATGCACTAACTGTGCAGAACAGGACCATATAAAAGAAGACTGTAAAAATCAATCTAAATGATACTATTGTGGAGAAAACCACGTTACAAATAACTTTTTATGCAAAGAGTTCAAAAATCAAAAGAAGATAAAATACATGATGATCACTAAACGGATATCTTCGGTGAGGCTAGAAATATAGTAAAACCACGGATACCTAAAGACTTCAATTTGGATCAAGAAAACTTCCCTTACATCACCAACAACAACAAAAACAATGAAGAGATACAAGCATCAAAAACTGAAATGATGGACATGAAAACAAAGCTGTTAGCAGAGAATCAAATATTAAAACATGAAATGAATGAAATTAAAAACTGTTGAGTTATTAAGTGTGACAAAGCCTTTATTTTGTTTTTTGTTTTCTATGCTAGCCGCTTGTGGCGTTCTATTTTTTATGTTCTCTTTTAGTCTATTAAATAAATACCTAGTGAATGGACGCTTGTCATTTTTATTTGCGTTATATTTCCTTTTATTTAAGTCTATAATCAGATAAGGTTATGGGCTCAGACCCACTTAAATAATCAAAGTTAAGAGTAATAATAAGTTTGTTAAAATTCGTGGTCAACGAGTTTTTTGTAATTATTATTTTTTGTCTAAAAAATATTAAAAAAAAAAAAATTATAAAATGGCGGCAACGTTTGCGTCCATAGAGAAATTATGTGGTAGAGATAACTATGAGACGTGGAAATTTGCTGCTCAAGCATCTCTTCAAATGAATGACGTTTGGAGTCATGTTGAGGGCACATGCAAGGAAATTGATCCAGTAAAGAAAAACACTGAATATTCAAAAGCCAATGTAACGAAGATGATCTATGTAAACATAGAATATATAAAAACATGTAAACTTAATATTAATATAAATGACGCATGTAAACATAAGAACAATAAAGTTCAGTTCTGTATTAACACCCAACATGGAGATACGTGTCTCAATCATCACATGGTGTCAGAAGAAATTGAGAAAATAAAAAATGTAATAAATAAAACACAGAAATAAAGTATAATAATATACAAAATAATAATTAAAATTTATTGAGAAATAATAATCAAAAAGTGTTTATAAAAAATTAAAAAATAGAAAGATAAATCTCATAGCAGATATACAAGCAGGGTGTATAAAAAAAAGGGAGCGGACAAAAAATAACTCGAGAAAAAGTACAAAATAGTTATACAAATACCAAAGGGTAAACACAAGATGTAACAATGATAACTGATACATGTAAACATATTATATAGTAGTACCATGTAAACTATATAATAATAATTGTAACACACTTCAGTCCTTAATAAAGCTTGAACTAGAGAACATGTCTCTCTCTTGATTAACCTCAACACATGGTATCAGAAGTGGGATTTGAAAATTTGCGATTTAAAAATAAAAAAAAATAAAAAAATAAAAAATAAGAATAGAAAGAAAAGATATATCGGAAAAATAAAAGCCGATGACAATTAATTTCAAAGATATAAAGAGATTATCAAAAAAAAAAAATGGCGACAACGCGCTGAAAATCGTATGTGAGGAAAATATATACGTCGTCAGCTCCAGCATTTGAATGTGAATAAAATGTTTGTGTATCGAACCATAACTCGATACAACGAAACTGGTAGCATCGCTAAGCGCAACAGAGGCGGTCCTAAAAAGACAGCAACATCAAAAGAAATGATACGAAAGGTGAAGAAACGAATCCAACGAAATCCTCGTCATAGTGCCAATCAATTAGCCGCACGTCTACATGTTTCACGATACAGCATTCAAACCATATTGAAAAATGAACTACACTTGAAGCCCTACAAGATACAAAAAGTTCAAGATCTTACGGAGGCACAAAAAAAAATTAGGATTGAAAGAACACGAGCATTGAAGGCCTAGGCCGAACGTGATGAGATTCCAAAAATTGTCTTTTCTGATGAGAAAATTTTCACCATTCAACAGTATGTGAATAAACAAAATGATCGTGTTTGGTTAGAGCACAAGTCCAACGATAATTTGGACACAAGAGTTGCCATGCGCAAGCAATCACCAGCTTATGTTATGGTTTGGGCTGCAGTTACTGCAGATGGACGCACTCCTCTTGTTGTACACCCCTGATAAGTAACAAACATATAAATAACATAGTAATAGATTAAACATAAAGATAACACCCATTATGAATTTAAGTTAACACCTACTAAAAATATAAAACTACTCCACATTTAGGCTAAAGTAATTATTCAGAACAAAATAATTTCAAAACAAAAACTAACAAATGTCATTTTTGAACAAACGACATGAATAGCTGAAATTACAAAAATATAAACCCAAATAAACTCGCATGCACAAAATACTTACGCTGCAAAATTGAAAATAATTTTCGAAATAGCTATTCAGGCCATTAATTCAAAATGCACATTTAGTTAAATTTTAAGTTCATTTACACCAAATATTGTAGTATAAATAATCCAAAAATTTTGGTAAATAAGTCAGTTATAGTTGCAGTTGAAATCAAGAAGTAAAGTTGTTAAAGCAGTAAATAAAGTTGAATAAATAAAAATAGTCCAGTTAAAATAAAAATCCAGTTTTCATTCAAACATTCATCTAGAGGAAATCACCAATACCAAGTAAGTATCTCTCACTAAATAACAACAAAAACAAGCAATACTGCCAAGCCCCCACCAGTGGTAAGCGGGTATTGTTCTAACATAAAAACATCCTACTAACATAACACGGCACCGTTCTTTACGACATTGGTGAACGAACCTCGTAAGGCAAAACGAGGAGGGAAGAAAGAAGAGCGTTTCAGCGCTCAACTTCCCTAGTGGCAGGTGTCGATAAAGAACTTACTCATAACTAACATTCAATTATATTCTCCAGAATATTTGGATTAGTCCAAATATTCCAACGTTAACGACAGTAAACACGTAACAAAAACATAGACCATGACCTCATGACATACAGTTCCATAGTACTGCACAACATCCATAAATACATTATCTGCTCATATTCACAGTCGTGTAAAATACCCCAAACACACACGTATAAAGTGTATATAGTTCTGTATAAAAACAACACATTTATACAATATTGATGCTACCGACATCTCAATAGAACTATCAAACACCCATATACAATATTGGCGCTGCCGAAATTCGCACCTGTGGCGAATTAGTTAAGTAATAATTAGACAACAGAAACCCCACATGCACGACGGTTCACCATTCGCTTCGAAGTCCAGCTTGACATCGCGATCCCCAACTAAACAAGCTACCGACACACTAACAGTACACAATACTCGTAGTAAGACTACACGACAAAACAGCAATACACAAGTCCCTCGACCAATAAAAATCGAAGTGACAGACAACCTTCCATCAACCAAAACTAACGACAGAACACCGACTACTCCTACAATACCAATTCCACATACACCACAACCTACAAACGTAACCAACACCCGTAATACACAACACCCTAACAAAATGAATCCGCAACAAATACACCAGAGCGTAACTAGCTTAGTACCAGAATTCAGTGGTGACGATGAAACGAGCTTTTATTATAATTAAAAGTCGTTTCTTGTATGTTTTTTTTTTATTAATTAAAGAATTGTTTTTGTAGATTAAGTAAAGGAAAGAAAGAAAATGCAATAAAGACAAACGAAAAAACATCTGTTTTCGGTTGTTTATTTGCATGAATAAATAAAAGGATCGATTTGCATTTTTATAACATAGCAATAAAACAATTTAATTTTTTTTTAATATATAAAGGATCATTGTAATAAAACAATAAATCATTTTTTATGTTATTACCTAGGCGAAACAAAAGAATAAGAAAATAAACCTTTTGTCCAAATTATATTTTTTTTTTATAATCGATCACATTGCAATGATCAAACAATTGAATGTTAAAATATGGGACATTGCAATAAATCCATAAATCATGTTTTTTTTAAATTTTACGTAGGATTAAGAGTATATGTATATAGTATGAATATTTTGTTTTGGATTTTATAAAATAATTAACCAATCGGTTAATTAGTTGTCATTAAAAATAAGAAAAAACTGTAGATTATTGGATGATTGGATGGTATAGTAAAATTGGGTAGATTGGAAGGAGGAGTTAAAGACGAAAATAAATAAAATTGGGATCAAGAAAAGGATTCGATCAGAAAACTTGGCACAGTAAAGACGTGTTTAAGAGGTTTTTTTCAATAAGTGGACTTGCGAGAGGAAAGACGTGTTTTCCAGAAAGAATATAGTGAATATTACATAAATAGTGAACAGCTAAAACGAGAGTAAAAAAAACGAATACCAAGTGAACAACAAGACTGATGTCAAATGGTGTTACCTCGTGTTATCAGTGTTCCAGTATGATTAATATCAAGTGAAAAATATCCAAACTACCAAAAAAAAAAAAAAAACATTACTACAAAAAGTTCTAAAATATATAAAGAGACAATTTACGAAATTATGGAACGTTTGAGAATCCAGAAGATGCAGATATAAGTTGTAAGCCGGATATGCGTCGCCTTCCAATCACACCAATCTACAAATTAGTGTAAGAGTTTTTTTAAATATATATAATAGTATTAATGTAAATAATATTAATTAAGAATTAGTTAAGAGAAAGAACAAAACAAATGTAAAATTAATTATGTTTACAACAATTCAAATACAAAGGTTCTTTATATAGAATTAATGTGATTGCCATTTTTTTTTTATATATATATATACATACATACTTATAATATAATAGTTGAAGTAGTTCGTTCATGAAAATTAGGTGTCATTAATGTATTGATATTCAAATAAATGTGATAAATGTATATAAATTCAATTAATTAAAATTCTTGTTTATTTTTTTTTTGTTTAAGTATTTTTGTTTTATTTAATGTAAATCTTGTTTTGCCTCTTGGTAAGAATCCACGACTGCGCTGAGTGTGTTTAGCCGGCACTAAAAGCCAAGTTGCGATTGAAAAATCGTAACAAAATTGGCGCCCAACGTGGGGCAGTGTGAACAATATTTTATTTTTATTAACGTGAATATTTTATTAATGTTAGTTATTTTTACTCTAAATTTTTTTTTAAATTTTTTATTGTTTTTTTTGTTTTTTTAAAATTTTAATTAGTGTAATGTTAGTTTTAATTTGGTTATGATTGGGAGGGATGCGAACGTATATCCATTTTCATGAATAAAATACATTTCAACATTTTTTTTTATATAAGTACTTACGAATATTATATACAAGTTTTGTTTTGCTATCATTGTTAAGAACAATTTCATGTTATAAATTTTTATTTAATCTTTCATACTTTTATTTCAAAACAATATTAATTATTGAGTTTCCACATTTTTTTTTATATATTTCATTATATTTTCTGATTTTTATTTTAATTAAAAATCAGTGGCGCTCAACACTTTAAGTTTACTTGATTTTAAAAAGATTTTTTTTTTACATTTCTATACATTAATTCGATAATTAATTCTTAGCTTAAATAATTTTCAATCATGATGATAGAAGGGTTAAATAAACAGGAGATCCAATACGAATTGGACCTTCGAAATGTAGACCTTGATCAATATTCCGAGAATCCTTCAGATATTTTGAATAAACTCTTAGAAGAAGAGCGAATATCTCTTAATTTAATACCCGACGTACAGGTAGATGAAGATATTCCTAAGTTAGTTGAACTGGTTCTATTAAGATTAGATTATATCCAACAACTTCCATCACAAAACATGATGAATGTTTTAAAACATTTAGAAGGACGGTTAACAAGAACTAAACTGCATGACGAACAAAAACATGAAATTCAGAAAATATTACGTAGGCTTCGTAGTGTTCGAAGAGAAATAAGTATAAATTCTAATTCCCTAGTTGATGTTAAAGTAACTGAAAATCCGAGTCAACTTTCTAATTCTGTCACTTTTGATAGTTCACCGTCTCAATTAAATGTCAGTAGCCAAAGTACATCTTTTTTCACTTCACAACCAACACCAGCTTATTATACATTTCCATCTAAACCAAATTTATCATTTCATTCACCAGGGCAACTACCTATCAATATGTGTCAAAATCATAATTCATATCTAGATTCAATTCCTAAATGCATTCCTAGTTCTAGGATTGTGGCTACTCAACAACATTTCAATTATACCACCAATTCAGAAACAACCGCTGTTTCAAATCCTAATCCATTTGATTTTTCTTATCGTCCACCAGAAGCAATACATCATTTACCTAATACCACTTCCTATTTAGGTGCCATTCCTAAATATACTTTTAATTCAAATAATACCGAGTCACAACCCAAATCTTCAATACCGTTTTCTCAACCAGCAGAACTATTAACCCAACAAATTAACAAATCTCCTTATCCTTCTTATTTAAATCAGCAAAATAAAATAATTAACAATAAATTCAATGAAAGACGTTGGAAACCAGTACCAATTCAAGATTGGAAATTGAAATTTTTCGGCCGAAGTAATGAGAATGTTAATGAATTTCTCACCAAAGTGAATAGAATGGCTAAATCCCAAAATATTTGTGAGAATGAATTGTTAGGGTCGATTTTCTTATTGCTGGATGGTAGTGCTCTCCAGTGGTATGATGCATATATAGAAAATTTCAATACATGGACTGATTTTTCGGAAGCACTACGATGGGAGTATTCCGATCCAGATTATGACGAACAGGTTAGAGACGCAATACGAAACCGTAAACAACAACGATTTGAAACTTTTGGGGATTATCGTTCTTCTATGGAGTTATTATTTAAAGAATTAAGACAAACTCCTAGTCCACAAGAAAAATTGCGATATTTGTATAATAACTTATGGCCCACTTATTTAAGAGGATTAAGTTTTAAAAATTTGAACAATATCTCATCTATTGAGGAATTGACTATACTGTGTAGGGATATCGAACGCATGGAGAAACTTTGCAAGGAAAATGCTCTAGTCGGAGTTAATAGACGCATGCAGCAATTAAATATAATAGACCAGAATGATCCTCTTAAATCTTTTAGCTTACCCAATAATTCTTCATCGAATTATCAACCAGATTCGTATAATAGAAATTCCAGACCATTTAGAAATTCAAAATTGTCCAATAAGATAGATCAAACGGTTTCACAACCTCATTCAAATTTTCAAAATATAAAACCAAATTATCGTAATTCAAAAAAATTTCAAAGTTATTCCCAAAATAGCAATGATCGCAATAATTCTACGGTAGGAAAGCCTTTAGGACAAAATGAAACTAAAGGACAAATGTTCTTTTCTTGCGTTAATTGTTTTGAAAATGGGCATAAACCTGAATCATGTCCGAAACCACGCAGAGCCAAGTATTTGTGTTATAGATGTGGTAGAGAACATACGACATTTCCTTATTGTCAAACTTGTCATCCACATCTACTCAATCAAACATTTCCCGTTACAAATAATGTCCCTACTCAAGCACGGAATAGTACCGAAGTTACTTCATCTAATAGCATTCAACATAACAATAGTCCATCACTATCTTCCAGTAATGAAGTGGCCACAACTTCGGAACAAAATGTAATGTCCATATTTATCCAAAAACCAAGTGACAATAGGTTATATTTAGAAATTAAAATTAATGACGTTCCTATCACCGGGTTGTTAGATACCGGTGCCACGATTACGATTTTAGGAAAAAATGCAAATAAATTTATAGCTCAGCATGGATTAACCACTCGCAAGGAATACACAAAAGTTTTTATAGCTAATGGTGAATCTCTGCAGGGGTGTGAAGTTGTAGACGTAACCATTCAATTTAACAATATACAAAGAAGTCTTACAATATACGTATTGCCCCAAATATCCCAAGATCTAATCCTAGGGATGGATTTTTGGCAGAACTTTGATTTAAACCCAACACTATTTTACATTAATTCAGACACACCAGTAAATTCCAATAATTCTGAAACATATCTAACACCACAGCAATTAATTACATTAAAACAAATTATTAATAATTTTCCCATCACTACTAAAGATAATTTCGGGTGTACACAATTAGTTACACATACCATAAATACAGGTGATAACCCACCTGCTATGCAGCGATGTTATCCAATTTCTCCCCATGTTTTAAAACTAGCTGATGTTGAACTTCAACGAATGCTACAATTAGGAGTCATAAAACCTTGCCCGTCATCTCCATGGAGATCACCTATGACAATTGTCTATAAACCTAATGGAAAAATAAGAATGTGTCTTGATGCAAGAAAATTAAATTCAGGAACAGTGAAGGATTCCTATCCAATGCCTCATTTGGAGAATATCTTATCAAATTTAAAAGGAACGTCATTCTTATTTTCAATCGATCTTTCGGACGTATACTGGCAGGTACCACTAGATGAACCATCCCAACCCAAAACTGCTTTCGCCTTATCAGGCAGGCCATTATATATGTTTGCCCGCATGCCATTTGGCTTAGTGGGAGCACCAGCTACTATGTCAAGACTAGCTGATGCAGTTATAGGTCCTGAATTACATCCGTACGTATGGTCATATCTAGATGATATTATTATCGCCACCGATACCTTTGAAAATCATATTAAATATTTGAAAATAGTAGCACAAAACCTTCAGAATGCTAATCTCACGATAAATGAGTCCAAATCGAAATTTTGTGTTCCCGAATTAAATTATTTAGGATTTATAGTGAATAAAAATGGTCTACAAATAGCTCCAGATAAAGTAGATGCAATTTTCAACTATCCCGCCCCAAAAACCGTAAAGCAAATTCGTCAATTTCTAGGAGTTGCAGGTTGGAATAGACGATTTATATCTGGTTATTCTACAATAGTGTCACCTATAACCAATTTACTAAAGGGAAAACCATCAAAAATTATTTGGACAACGGAAGCAAATAAGGCTTTTAACGAATTAAAAGAGGCAATTGCCAACGCTCCCACTTTACATAATCCGGATTATTCAAAACCGTTTTATGTGTGTACTGACGCTTCCAACACAGGCGTCGGAAGTCAGTTATTTCAAACAATAGATGAAATAAATTACCCTATTGCATACATTTCACAAAAACTTTCTCCAACACAACAAAAATATACAACATTAGAGCAGGAATGTTTGAGTATATTAATCGCTCTAACGAAGTGGAGACATTTCTTAGAGGGATCCAAATTTTTCATAGTTACCGATAGTGCCGCTCTAAAGTGGTTACTCCGTCAAGGAGATTCAGTAGGACGTGTCGGTCGTTGGGCCTTAAAAATCCAACATTATAATTTTGAAATTATTCATCGTCCTGGGAAGGAAAACATTGTTCCTGATGCCCTTTCCAGATGTCTCGAAGAAATTGAATTGAAAGATAGTTGGTACGATGACTTGATAGAAAAAATTACCCTCAACCCAGACGATTACCCTAACTATAGAAGTTTGGAAAATGAATTATACCAACTCTTTCAAAATACTAGCAAATTTGGTATAGAAACTTTTCTTTGGAAAAAATTAGTTCCTTCAAATGAAAGACTTCAACTCTTAAAAAGATTTCATGATGAACCAAGAGCCGGACATTTCGGTAATTTTAAAACCTACCAACGACTGTTTCAACAATACTATTGGCCAAATATGACTCAGGATGTTCAGAAATATATTGCGAATTGTGACACTTGCAAAGCTAGTAAATAACCGACAATATCAATTAAGCCTCCTATGGGAAAAATGAGAAAAGCTACTAGACCATGGGAAATTATTAGTATTGATTATATGGGACCATTTCCCAGATCAAAACAGGGAAACATTTTTTTATTAGTAATTGTCGATATTTTTACAAAATACCCAGTAATATTCCCAGTAAGAAATTCCAAATTTTTAACTTTAGGTAGAAAGTTAGAAGAGGTTATCTTTAGTTTGTTTTCGGTACCACGCATCATCATTTCAGATAATGGTCCGCAGTTTGTAGGGAAAGATTTTGAAAAGCTTCTCAATAAATATCACATCCAACACTTCAAAACAGCCGTATATTCACCACAGGCCAACCCTACAGAGCGAGTGAATCAGGTTATAGGAAATACCATTCGAGCATTTATGAAAAGCAATAATCATAAAGACTGGGATAAATATATTGCACAAATCGGAGTAGCGATTCGGTCTGCTGTGCATGAAGCTACATACTGTACTCCATACTTTTTGAATTTTGGCATGGAAATGATTCTAGATGGAGATGAATATAGTAGGTTTAAATATTTTCCACCTCCTAGTTTAGAAGATCGTATAATCAAACTAACTAAAATACGAAAGTGTGTTACAAATAATTTAGAAGACGTATTTAATAAATCAGCAAATAGATATAATTTACGAGCGAGAGCTCCACCATTTAATGAAGGTCAAGTAGTTTGGAGAAGAAATTTTACTCAGTCTGATGCCTCCAAAGGATTAATGTCCAAATTACTACCAAAATGGGTGAAATCAACAATAATTAAAAAAATCGGATCAAATGTTTACATAGTGCAAGATGATAATTCCAATAGAACTGCAACTTACCATGGGAAAGACTTAAAAAAATAAAAACATAAACATACGTTTTTCCATTTAACATTTTGATTCATTTAATATATGTATGTATATACATTACTCTTAGGTTAATATCCACGATTTAATTTAAGTATAGATAAGTTTAAAAAAAAAAAAAAATAAAAAAAAAAAAAAAAAAAATAGAAGTTGAATTTTAAAAAATCTTTTTTATTTTAGTTTACTTTTGATTTTTAGTAAAATAATATGAATTTAATGATATTCGGTTAATCTTGATATAACCATCTTTTAACCAAAAAGACACTTTTGGTCTAGAAACCTTGTTTCTGGAATTAATTTTTTACCCGGAGAGAGGGGCCAATGAAACGAGCTTTTATTATAATTAAAAGTCGTTTCTTGTATGTTTTTTTTTTATTAATTAAAGAATTGTTTTTGTAGATTAAGTAAAGGAAAGAAAGAAAATGCAATAAAGACAAACGAAAAAACATCTGTTTTCGGTTGTTTATTTGCATGAATAAATAAAAGGATCGATTTGCATTTTTATAACATAGCAATAAAACAATTTAATTTTTTTTTTATAATCGATCACATTGCAATGATCAAACAATTGAATGTTAAAATATGGGACATTGCAATAAATCCATAAATCATGTTTTTTTTAAATTTTACGTAGGATTAAGAGTATATGTATATAGTATGAATATTTTGTTTTGGATTTTATAAAATAATTAACCAATCGGTTAATTAGTTGTCATTAAAAATAAGAAAAAACTGTAGATTATTGGATGATTGGATGGTATAGTAAAATTGGGTAGATTGGAAGGAGGAGTTAAAGACGAAAATAAATAAAATTGGGATCAAGAAAAGGATTCGATCAGAAAACTTGGCACAGTAAAGGCGTGTTTAAGAGGTTTTTTTCAATAAGTGGACTTGCGAGAGGAAAGACGTGTTTTCCAGAAAGAATATAGTGAATATTACATAAATAGTGAACAGCTAAAACGAGAGTAAAAAAAACGAATACCAAGTGAACAACAAGACTGATGTCAAATGGTGTTACCTCGTGTTATCAGTGTTCCAGTATGATTAATATCAAGTGAAAAAAATCCAAACTACCAAAAAAAAAAAAAAACATTACTACAAAAAGTTCTAAAATATATAAAGAGACAATTTATGAAATTATGGAACGTTTGAGAATCCAGAAGATGCAGATATAAGTTGTAAGCCGGATATGCGTCGCCTTCCAATCACACCAATCTACAAATTAGTGTAAGAGTTTTTTTAAATATATATAATAGTATTAATGTAAATAATATTAATTAAGAATTAGTTAAGAGAAAGAACAAAACAAATGTAAAATTAATTATGTTTACAACAATTCAAATACAAAGGTTCTTTATATAGAATTAATGTGATTGCCATTTTTTTTTATATATATATATATACATACATACTTATAATATAATAGTTGAAGTAGTTCGTTCATGAAAATTAGGTGTCATTAATGTATTGATATTCAAATAAATGTGATATATGTATATAAATTCAATTAATTAAAATTCTTGTTTATTTTTTTTTTGTTTAAGTATTTTTGTTTTATTTAATGTAAATCTTGTTTTGCCTCTTGGTAAGAATCCACGACTGCGCTGAGTGTGTTTAGCCGGCACTAAAAGCCAAGTTGCGATTGAAAAATCGTAACAACGAGACCGACCCGGCACAAACCGCAACCAGCCTTGCGAAATTCCTCGGAGCATCAGATAACATCTATAATAGACTGGAAACAAATGAGGAAATGGAGGAATTCAACGGAATCATCAAGTTCCAGCTGACAGGAACCGCTTTCATCAGAATACACAGACGACGAATAAAAGACTACCCAACATTGAAAACCACTCTGAAAAAGATGTACAATCCAGTATACTCATTGACAGAACTTGAAAACAATTACACGAGAATACGACAGCAATACGGAGAGTCCATCAAAAGTTACGGTTACAGACTAAGCGAAGCACTAGACCTGTACAAAATTGGCTACAGATCAAAGTACGAATTAGCAAACCTGGACGACACCTACACAAACCACCTAGACGCAAGTAGTGTGGAAATATTCAAAAGAGGACTGACAAACACAATATTGAAAGAAAAAGTAGCAACAATCGCAGCAACAAATATAGACAAAATAATCGAAGAAACGGAGCGAATCGAGAAAATACTAACAATAATAACTGGCGAACCACATCAACATGTAATCCCACCACAACCACAAACTCCACAATCAACACAAAATCAACACATGGAAACTATAACTAGAAGGAATCAAATAATATGTAACTACTTTCAAAAACCAAACCACACATGGGATATATGCCGCACCAGGATATTTAGAGAACAGGGACCAAGAAACATTCAACACCAAAATAACCAATACCGAACAAACCAACCATACTACCAAAATACACCAATCAATTATCAAGCCCAAAGGCAACGAAACAACCAATACTTCCCACAAAACCAATACACACCACCCAGACAATTTCCAAACACCTCCACAAGACAAATTACATACACTCCACCTCAACAAAACAATTTTACAAACTACCGACAACCCACAGTCCCAAATTTCCAAGACAGACCTCCTAAATACTGCTCACACTGCAAAACAACAAAGGGACATACATTCGACGAATGCAGAAGCAAATTCCAAACAAGTAAAAACTACAACACGGGACCATATCGGAACCAACCGCGATCAAATGAAGTAGAGAACCTAGGAAACCAATTCAACGCAATGCAACTCAACACAGTCATCCAACAGCCGATGGAAAACACTGCCACACACGGGCAATACAGCAACCAGGGAAACGACCAAGGATCCAGCCAGCAGTAGGAGAGCCGCCGCAGTTGGATCCAGCCGCAAATAACAATGAACACCAAACGCAAATAACAAATGGACGCGAATATTCTCTCCCAATGGGTATAATTCCAGAAGTATACCTGAAACCTACAAAAACAAAAGACACAAGACAAAACACACAAGATTCTCAAGTTAACCGACAGAGTGCAAATACTCACGTTAACCAAACGAATCAAAACGTAGAAATTAAGCCAACTCAAACAGTCGCCAGCCCGACACACAAAACCGTTGCCAGCCCAACGCGGAAAATAGTTATTAAGGAAACACAAACAGTCGCCAGCCCGACACCAAACCAAGATTCTCAAGTTAACCGACAGAGTACAACTACTCACGTTAACGGAACGAATCCAAAATTAGTTATTAAGGAAACACGAACAGTCGCCAGCCCGACACCAAACCAAGATTCTCAAGTTAACCGACCGAGTACAACCACTCACGTTAACCGAACGAATCAAAACGTAGATATTAAGGAAACTCAAACAGTCGCCAGCCCGACACACCAAGCCGTTGCCCGACCAACGCAAATACTAGAATTTAAGGAAACACAAAGAGACACAAACCAAACAAGCCCAGACGCTTACCAAATAAACGAAATAAACAATACAAATATCAAACCAAGCACACAAGAATACGAACCAACTCGAAAAATCAATTTCAAACCTATCCCAGCTCCCAGACTGTCCCTACTAAACAAACAAAACCCACCCCAAGAACCCAAATCCAGAGTATACGAACAAATTCAACTACACGAAAGAAACACAATACACGAAAACTCAGATGAAAAAACTACCTGCAAAGCAACAAGGAATGACACAAATAAACCAGAACAAAGTAATATCTTTGACGAACTAGAAGACGTACTAGCAAACTTATTCCAACTAGAAGAACCTAAACACATAAAGCTAATATCAAAATATAAAACAAATCGCGACACAATCACACCGACAATAGGAGACCACAAACCAAAACTGCTAATAGACTCAGGAGCAGACGTATCCCTACTTAAGATCAAATACGCAACGGAAGAAGAAATTAACACAGATATGAAAACAGCATTAACGGGAATAGGAGAAGGAGAAATAGTAACGATAGGAACAATCGACGCAGACATACAATTCACCAACAACCTAATCATTAAACACAAACTACACGTAGTACAAGACAATTTCCCTATAACGGAAGACGGAATAATAGGTAGAGACATGTTCGAAAAACACAAAATCGACATATTATACAGCAAGAACATGCTGAAGATAAATGAACACTTTGTGCATTTTTCGAACGACTCTAAAAATACGATCACACTCCCAGCAAGGAGCGAAACACTGATAGAAATACAAACCCCGACCGACGACCAATACATATACAATGCATCCGAAATAATACCAGGAATACACACTCCACACATACTCTTACAACCCAAAAATCGAAAAGCCAAAATCCTAATAGCCAACACTCTGCCAGAAGACACAATACTAAATGGATTTTACCCTGAACTAAGCCTCTACTCACACCAACACGATCAACAAGCACAGTACAACTCGAATGATAACCGAACAGAACAAATTATCAAAATGATATCAGAAAATCTAGACCAACCAACAACGTTGAGGAAAACATGTCAATACTGACACTTTGCACAGAATACGAAGACATATTTTTCCTAGAAGGAGACAGACTGACAAGCATTAAGGGCGTACAACATGATATAAACTTATACACGGATACCAAACCGATCCACGTTCAAAGATACAGAGTTCCACAGACACACAAAAACGAGATAAACAAACAAGTCAGCGAAATGTTAGAAGAAGGAAAAATCCAACCAAGCATCAGTCCATACAACAGTCCACTGTTAGCAGTACCGAAAAAAGCAGGAAAGGACGGAATACCGAAATGGAGAGTAGTAGTTGACTTCAGAAAATTAAACGAAGCAACAATAGGCGATTCATTCCCACTCCCAAACATAAATGACATCCTAGACCAGCTAGGACATGCTCAATATTTTTCAACCCTAGATATGGCAAGTGGTTACCACCAAATCGAAATGAACCCACGATCTCGACTATCACAAAACTGCCTTCAGCACAGATTACGGACATTTCGAGTTCACAAGAATGCCTTTTGGACTCAAAAATTCTCAGGCCACATTCCAAAGAGCCATCAATCATATCCTCCGTGGTTTCCAAGGATTAAAAGGATTTGTATACCTAGACGACGTAATCGTCTACGGGAAAAACTTAAATGATCACAACACCAAGCTGATCGAAATTTTTGAAACTTGTCGAAAAAACAACTTAAAACTCCAATGTGCGAAATGCCAATTTCTCAAAAAAGAGATCACTTTTCTTGGACATCTTATCACGCCAGACGGCATCAAACCTAACCCAAAAACAACACAAGCAGTACAAGACTTTCCACAACCAAGAAACATAAGAGAAACCCAATCATTTTTAGGCCTAGCGAACTATTACCGCAGGTTTATCCCAAAATTCTCAGAGATAGCAGAACCACTAACTAAGCTAACACGTAAAAAAGTACCATTCGAATTCACAGAAGAAAGTAAAAAAGCCTTAGAAACACTCAAAGCATGTCTAGTAAACCCACCAGTCCTCAAGTATCTCGACCTAAACAGACCATTTATTCTAACAACAGACGCAAGCGACTACAGCTTAGGTGCCGTACTTTCACAAAATTACGTAACAGGCGAATTTCCGATCGCTTACGCCAGCAGAGCACTAGGCAAATCAGAGAGAAATTACAGCACTATAGAAAAGGAAATGTTAGGAATATATTGGGCTGTAAACAATTTCAGACCATACTTATACGGGAAAAAATTTACTATCGTTACGGACCACAAACCACTCACCGGGAATTTAACAAAGATTCCAAACGGAATACTAAAATGGAATTTAAAGTTGTCCGAGTACAATTTTGAAATAATACATAAATCAGGAAAACTAAATACAAACGCCGACGCACTAAGCAGAATCAGATATAACGAAGTATTAGCAATCACCAGAGCACAGAACCAGAAGACTCAGGAAACAATAGGACAACAAACTGGGGGGCTATTATGAAATTTTTACGATTTCGGAAAATACGAAATCGTAAAATACGATCCGCGGCGGATATTCCTATTATGAAACTATATTTTTGTTCGTAAAATTTAAGACAATGAAGTTCGCTATTTTGTTTTATTTTTTCTAGAAAAACACAAAACCTAAACACAAAACAAAAAAAAATTTGAATTAAATAAAATAACATAATAATAATAAAGTTTTATTGAAATTGTAATTTAATCAATTTGTTTAAAATAATTATAGAACTTACATTTTAAAAATAATTAAATAATGTTTCACTAAAAATTTTTAATATACTATTTCGTAAATACGATATACGTCACCTACAGAGCAGTCGTATTTTGACATAAGGTTTTCGTAAAATACGATTTCGTTTTTTCCATTTTGTTTCATAATATGGCGGAATTTACGATCTTCGTATTTTACGAACAAAAAACAATTTCATAATAGGAATATCCGCGGCGGATCGGAAAATACGAAATCGTAAAAATTTCATAATAGCCCCCCTGCGGAACAAAAAGAAGACGAGAACGAACAAGCCCAAACTAGGTTAAAGCAAACAGGTACAACAAATAAAACTGACATAGAAATTGTATTAGATCAGAAGAAACGTCAACAAATACTGGACGAATACCACAATTTACCATTAGGTGGACACGCAGGTACATGGCGAACGTACAAACGGATAAAAATGTTATACTACTGGCCCAACATGCTGACTGACATAAACCGCTTTATAAGAAAATGCCATTTATGCAAACGGAACAAGAACCATAGAAAAACAAAAGTCCCACTACAAATTACAACCACGTCGGAATATCCATTTCAAAGAGTAGCATTTGATATCGTAGGCCCTTTACCGACAACAGAAAAAGGAAACAGTTACATCCTTACATTCCAAGACGACCTATCCAAATTTTCCAGGGCAATCCCAATCCCAAACCAGAATGCAAATACGGTAGCGAAAGCACTTTGCGAGTATTACATTACCAAATACGGCATTCCAGAGAAAATCCTCACCGACCAGGGCACCAATTTCAAAAGCAGGACATTCGAAGATGTATGCAAATTACTGAAACTCAGACACCAAACTACCACAGCATACCACCCTGAAACCAATGGAGCACTTGAAAAATCCCACAATACGCTCAAGGAATACTTAAGATCCTTCACTGACACCGATAGAAACAATTGGGACGAAATGTGTCACTACGCCATATTCGTCTATAACACTACACCACATTGCGCTCCACATTATACACCACACGAATTAATTTACGGTAGACCAGCATTAATACCGACCGCAATAAAAAAGGAGCCAGAACCTACGTATAACTACGACGAATACGCTTCCGAGTTAAAAGCCAGGTTAAGACTTGCGCATGCAATCGCTCGACAAAGACTCATTCAAAAGAAACACGTAATCAAAGCACAGTACGACAAAAAAGCGAACGATATACACGTCAAAGTCAACGATCTAGTATGGTTGAAAAACGACATGAGACGAAATAAACAAGACCCACTATGGTTAGACCCATACAGAGTAACTGAAATAAACTCACCCACAAACACCACAATTCAAATAAACAGGCGGCTAGCGAAAATGCACAATAACAGGCTGATCCCACACCAAAACTAACTAGAACAAAAAAAAAAAAAAAAAAAAAAAAAAACTAACAAACATAATATACCACAGGTCAGGATGAGCTCGGCCACAACAAAGAAGACAATAACTATAGAGGAGTACAGGAGGAGAATGGAAGAGAAAAAACAACAGCAACCAGCGACAGAAACTATTGAGCCACCAAAACATAAGAAAATAGGAGGAAGGAAAAGACAATTAAGAAAAGAATTAAATAACGCGGTAAGAATCAGAACCATATGCTCCAAGCAAGCAGATATCGAAAGAACCAACCGGGAAATAAGAAAGATAAGAGACAAAATAAAAGATTTCCATGTAGTCAAAAAAATAAAAAATAAAATGAAATAAACAAAAAAAAAAAAAAAAGAAAAAGGGAAACAAAGTATTATTACTACTCAAATTTGACACCTAAACACACCAAACAAAATTATATACACGTTTCTACCCCACGCACTGAAACAAGCCATTTGAAACATAACTCCTAGCACACTAAACATAAATAAGACACCAGAATAAACTCCCAACAGTAAAAAAAAAAAACACAAAAACGAAACGAAGCAAAATTATAGTCAAAACCTGATAGAAAGGAATGCAGTAAAAAACTTCATGTAACGACACAAGACGCTACACAATAAAAAACACGCAAAACCCTGACTCGACAAAACAAAAGAATATATAATGACGCGAAAACCAAAAGTGAAACCACAACCAGAAAATAAGTTACAAGCACCCAAACTAAAAAAAAAAAAAAAAAAGAAATTAATGGATCAACACATCAACCTAAAATGGAGCAGATCCGACCGAATAATTCACCAGATGGTGAACACCCAAAGGAACCTCAGTAAAGGGTCAATACTAGGAGTTCACCACTCCTACCAGAACAGTTTCAACATAAGATGTAAACAATTCCAAAAATTCAAACGCTGCCTGGACAGAAAGGCAGCCTGCCTGGCGCCGAAGACAACAGCTACGGAATGAAACAACAACACCCATAGAGGAGGATAATGACGTTGTCATCATCAAAGAAGAACCAATTAAAGAAGAAGAGGACGTTGTCATCATCAAAGAAGAACCAATTAAAGAAGAAGAGGACGTTGTCATCATCAAAGAAGAACCAATTAAAGAAGAAGAGGACGTTGTCATCATCAAAGAAGAACCAATTACAGAAGAAAAAGAAGACGTTACCGTCATTGAAGAAGACGTTAGCGTCATTGAAGAAGACGTTAGCGTCATTGAAGAAGACGTTACCGTCATTGAGGAAGACGTTTCCATCATTGAGGAAGACGTTACCGTCATTGAGGAAGACGTTTCCATCATTGAGGAAGACGTTACCATCATCGAGGAGGACGTTGTCATCATTAAAATTGAAGACGAATGAACTTCAAGATAAACATGTATAAATGGATAAATATTTTTTTAAAGAATAAATAAATAAATAAAACGAACGAATCTTTCTTCTTCGCTTTTTCAAAATGTATGGGAAAAACAAAAGCAGATAAATCTCAAATACAGTCCAGAGATTTAAAGTATACACAAATCAAAAAAAAAAAAAAACACGCACATAACAACCAAAAAACGAAACACACAAGACTTCACCTACAGAAACAAACATCCCCCAAACGAACATTAACTAAATCATTATAAGAATACCTTTAATCCCAACAACAAAAACTACCCCACAGAAATGAAGTACACCGGACTAGCCATAATCGGACTCATCACCTTAGCGGCAGGAGTACAATTTGAGAACAAAAAGATAAAAAGCGTAGGAGCATTTTTCGAAGAGATAACAGAAATCGATACTATCAGCAAAAACCTAAAAATAGTCACCACAATCAACATACCAAACACAAAAGAACTAACAGAAACACTAACGAAATGCCTCCAAACACTAAAAACCCTATGCCAAGAACTAACAGATAGAAACCCCGACGACTTATGCAGATCTTTTAGACACGAATTAAAATGGCACGCATAAATGAAATCGAGCGACAAGAAAACAAACTAAACGACATGTACGGGAGACAGAAAAGAGGACTCATTAACATAGGAGGAAAATTATCAAAGTTCGTATTCGGGACAATGGATCAAGAAGACGCCACAGAGATATATGCAAAATTAAAAAACTTAGAGAATAACCAAGTGAAACTACTAGACGTAGAAAAGCAACAAATAGCAATAATCAAGACAAACTTCGAAGCACTATCAAAACCAGTAGACCAATTACAAAACGAAACAAACGAAATACAAGAAAAACTGAACCAGTTGATCACCAGAACAAATGACCAGAGCATTTTCATAGAACGGAAACAAAATCTTACACATCGCACCGCAGAATTAACATCGCTAATACTCATCCAATGTATGCACATAAATAAACTCCAAGAAGACGCAACAGAAATAATAACTGCACTAAACATGAAGAAACTACACCCACTAATAGTAACACATAGCAAAGTAATTGAGATCATACGCACCCACTCACCAGACGCAAACACAAAACTGGAAAGATTCGAAATCCTAAGACAAGTTATAAAAACAGATCACATAGAATTCAAAGGACAAGTTATGATTAAAGTCACAATACCAATAATAGACAGCGAAGAATATACACTATTCAAACCATACATCCTACCATTCACCAACAAAAAAGAGTATTACATATATGAAATAGACACCGAATACATAGCAATAAACAGCCAAAAAACAAAGATAATAGAACTACACACAGAAGACGTCAACCGATGCGAAAAAATAAACGACAACCTGGAAAGAAACTTCCTAATATGCCACAACACAAAACCAATCCTGCCAATTCATAACCCTCACTGTATAGCAACACTATGGAACAACCCATGGAACACAGAACAAAATTGCAAATCGTTACCAACAAACTCCCGCAACATAATAATAAAATTAGAAGCCACAAACACGTTACTCTATTCTATGAGCACAGAAACAAACATAACAATACAATGCCACAACAACACTGAAAAACTACAAATCACAAATAACGGACTACTTCCAAACAACATGAAAAGTAACAACAAAAGAATTCACGATAATAGTAATGGGATATCCAGAAACAATCAAACTAGAACAACAAGAGATACTGACCAAATCAAGTGAAGAAGTAATCAAGAACATGCAAAATGACGACATAGAACCACGGAACACCAAAATACAACTCATCGACCACAAGACACACAACAAGCAATTCTTAGAGCAAACGAACAGAATAATTCAACTAAAAAAAAGCACAGATGAACTAAAATTACAAGAAGACCATAACCAAACAACCAAAATCACAACTGGAATACTATCAGGGACAAGCTTACTGATGTTCATAGCAATAACAACAATAGTAATAAAATACAGAAAGAGGAAAACAAAAACAACAATACTAAACTTAACACAGAAAACTAACAAATCACACAGCAACAGAGACAAACAGAACAACGACGAATCAAGAAAAAGAAAAATACATGAAGATGACAGTCACACCACAGTATAAAACTATATCAAACAAAATCTAAACCTCTACAAACACAAAATAGACTACCAATCAACAACCTACATTCCATAACCAAAACTCATACAGCATAAATAAATTCACAGTGTCGGCAAAACCAATGATCGAACTGATAAGAGGCGACCCAGAGTCACTAATCGCGATAGATGACCCATTCTGGAAAATAATCGAAGAAATAGGAAAAACACCACACCAAAAACAACCAAACCCAGAAATAGACGAGATGAGAAAAATAGGCATGGAAATCCAATATATGATACGGGAAGTGGAAATACACAAACAAAAGAAACAAAAAATCAACAACATTGGCATTAACAAAATATTTTCAAAAAACAAAAAAACTAACTAGCTTTTCCTTCGTCGAACAAACACTAACACTCGAGGAAGAACAAGCTAAAAATTAAAAAATATATAAATAAAACTAACACATACCTAGCATAAGCTCAAAATTTATAAATTGCTTATTAAAATCACAATTCAAAAACATTTTTCCATAAGAAACACAAATTATATATTTTATTTCACACTTTTAAACCTCACTTAAAAATTCAAGACATTATGAAACTCAAAATTATAAATCTAACACAAAAAAAAAATCAATACACTTTTAACCTAAAAATTAAATAACAGAAACACATTTTTTTTTTAAATAAAATTTTTTTTCTCACAAACAAACTTAAAATGAGCAAAAGATCAAAATGACAAACTAGCACAGCATGACAAAACAAAAATCTTGTGACTAAAATTACATGTAACACATAAAAATCTTAAGATAAGCAATTTTAATAAAACAAAAAAAAATATATATCACATAAATACTAATTATACAAAGTAGTAAATAAAATTCTCATAAATCTTTTTTCTCAATTATATAAATTTTAGCTCATATTACAAAATGCATACATTTCATATTTTTTTTTAAACCAATTCATACAGTAAAAATAAGAATAAACAAAATTAGCTTAGATTACAAAAAAAAAAAAAAAATAATTATAAATTATATAAGTTAATAACCTAATGAAATAATAATATAATATAATACAAACGACAATAAAATGCAACACGACAGAATTCCAGAGCAAAAATAAAATATAGTTCATGGTCACGATTCAACATAACATTGTAAGCAAAACAACAACAAAACAAATACAAAACGATGAGGCACACGACAAGGCAAAAGCAACGACATACGTAAGATGAAGACTGACGAAGCAGCCATAACAACACAGATTTGGCACAGAATCACTATAGTAACACTACCTACCATCTAGCAAACCACAAAATTAAACACATACTGATAACGATTGGACCGTAGATAGCCAAGAAACGATGCCAGAACATCAACCACAACCATATACAACAATACAACATGCAAACAATGAAATACTGAATCCGTGACCAAACTGAAATTTATAATACAGAGAAAACGCAAGAAGACCAGCAGAAGACAACCAATTACCAGACCAACATGAATAATCCATAACAATAATAAACAAAAATAATAATAATAATAATAGTAATAAGCCTTAGACAATATGTATCCCATAACTGCGAAATCTTCCATAAGAAGATTTCACTAATAAAGGGGGAAGGTGTTGTACACCCCTGATAAGTAACAAACATATAAATAACATAGTAATAGATTAAACATAAAGATAACACCCATTATGAATTTAAGTTAACACCTACTAAAAATATAAAACTACTCCACATTTAGGCTAAAGTAATTATTCAGAACAAAATAATTTCAAAACAAAAACTAACAAATGTCATTTTTGAACAAACGACATGAATAGCTGAAATTACAAAAATATAAACCCAAATAAACTCGCATGCACAAAATACTTACGCTGCAAAATTGAAAATAATTTTCGAAATAGCTATTCAGGCCATTAATTCAAAATGCACATTTAGTTAAATTTTAAGTTCATTTACACCAAATATTGTAGTATAAATAATCCAAAAATTTTGGTAAATAAGTCAGTTATAGTTGCAGTTGAAATCAAGAAGTAAAGTTGTTAAAGCAGTAAATAAAGTTGAATAAATAAAAATAGTCCAGTTAAAATAAAAATTCAGTTTTCATTCAAACATTCATCTAGAGGAAATCACCAATACCAAGTAAGTATCTCTCACTAAATAACAACAAAAACAAGCAATACTGCCAAGCCCCCACCAGTGGTAAGCGGGTATTGTTCTAACATAAAAACATCCTACTAACATAACACGGCACCGTTCTTTACGACATTGGTGAACGAACCTCGTAAGGCAAAACGAGGAGGGAAGAAAGAAGAGCGTTTCAGCGCTCAACTTCCCTAGTGGCAGGTGTCGATAAAGAACTTACTCATAACTAACATTCAATTATATTCTCCAGAATATTTGGATTAGTCCAAATATTCCAACGTTAACGACAGTAAACACGTAACAAAAACATAGACCATGACCTCATGACATACAGTTCCATAGTACTGCACAACATCCATAAATACATTATCTGCTCATATTCACAGTCGTGTAAAATACCCCAAACACACACGTATAAAGTGTATATAGTTCTGTATAAAAACAACACATTTATACAATATTGATGCTACCGACATCTCAATAGAACTATCAAACACCCATATACAATACTCTGGTTTTCATCGAACATGGAGTCAAGGTAAACCAAGAGATGTACCGCCAAAAGATCCTAAACGATGCTTTGCTACCTTGGGCACGTAAACACTTTGGTACGAACCGTTGGACATTCCAACAGGACTCGGCACCGTCACACAAAGCTCGAGCGACACAGCAATTTTTACAAAATTGCGTTCCGCGGCTGATTTCATCGAAAGAATGGCCACCATATTCACCAGACTTGAATCCCATGGATTTCTCCATATGGTCCATTTTGGAGAGTAAGGTGTCCACTAAAAAATACGGAAGTGTTGATGCATTGAAGTCAGCTCTTGTTCGAGAATGGAATAAAATTCCGCAAGCCCACGTTCGGTCAGCATGCAATACTTTCTATGGAAGACTGAATCAAATAATCAGAGCCAAAGGAGGTTATATCGAGCAGTAACATGTTTTTCATAAAATGTAATATGTTTTCAACATATTCCACGAAATTTCAATAAAAAATTATCAAAATTAAAAAAATTACAGCGTTTTCATTTGGTAACACTTGGTCTCAGCCACCCTGTATAATAAACTCCATCGAACACCGATTATAAAAATTATAAAATAATCAGTAAAAAAAAAATAAAAAATAAAAAACATTTTGAAAGCCAACAAATATTTCGAAATAATTAATAATCCAAAATAATATCAAAATAATATCGTAAATCGATAAAAAACAAAATAAATCGAGAATAATTCGCAAGTACGACGAAAAATCAAAATTAAATTTTAACAGTGCCAATCAAGTAAAATAAATTACATCGAGCGCTGAAACATAAAATAATAAAATAATTTCGAATCATAAAAGTGAGGTTAGATCTAACAAGATGGAAGCACTCCGACCACCAAAAGAAATCGTTATTAACGAAAATATCGCAAACGAATGGAAAACTTGGATAAAACAGTTTAAATACTACGCAGTCGCATCGGGACTAGAAAAAAAAGACGAAAAGATAAAAGTTGCAACTCTAATGACAAGCATCGGAGCAGAGGCCAACAAATTAGCGGACACTCTGGACGTAAAAGATGACGATACATTGGAACAGGTAATAAAAAAGTTCACCGATTCCTTCACCCCTAAAATAAATTACACATATCAATAATTTAAAGCAAGAAACGGTAGAAAGATTCGACGAATTTTTAACTAGATGTAAAATTCAAATAAATAAATGTAATCTAGAAAATATAACACCCAATGATATACTAAAAGATAAAATCATAATGGGAATAGCTAAGAACGACTTACGCCAACAATTGCTAACAAAAGATAAGTTAACATTGGACGAAGTCATTAATAGCTGTAAGACAAAAGAGGTAACGCTTCAACAAGTACAATCAATTAAAAGTGAAGCGTTGCACGTAGTCAAAAAACATTATATAGAGACACAAAAAACGTTCGCATGTAATAAATGTAAAACCACGCATGGCCCCAGAAGCTGCCCTGCTTTTGGAAAAGTGTGTGATTCGTGTAAAAAGAAAAATCATTATAGTATAGCTTGCAAAAATAAATCATTAAATAAAGTAAAAAGAAAAAAATTTATAAATAAAGGCAAGCTGGTTAGTTGTATTGAGGAAGAAAATTGTTCTGACCAGTCACTCGAAACGTTAAGCTTACAAGTATATTCAGTCAATCAAGAAATTGACGACGGTTGGTTTGAAAACGTATTGATAAAAAACAAGATAGTCAAATGTAAAATCGACACGGGCCCAATGTGCAATGTATTACACAAATCGATAACAGACGGGTTAGGAATCGACATAGTTCAATCCAATACAAAAAATTTGGAAGCATACGGCGGAAATCTAATTAAAGTCATAGGGGAAGCAATAGTTACATGCACAGTAAAAAACAAAGACTACATAATTATATTCAAAATCATTGAAGACGATGGCGTACCAATAATTGGACTTCACACCGCAAATGAGCTGGACTTAATAAGGCGAAATAACAAAGACAAGCGAGGACTAGAAAGAGTACTTGAGATAAACGAAGAAATCTTCAATGGTATAGGAAGAGTAAACAACTTTACATACGACATTGACTTGGTACCTAATCCAAAATTCACAATATCCCCTCGAAGAATAGCATATGCCATTAGAAACGACGTAAAAGAGCAGCTAGACAAAATGCTCAAATGGGGCATAATAAGGAAGATGAAAGAACCATCTCCAGTCGTATCGCCACTCGTAGCAGTTAAACAAAAAGGAAAACTCAGAATTTGCATCGACCCGTCAGAATTGAACAAAAATATACTAAGACGTCACTATCCATTAAAGAATATTGACGAAATAGCAACGAATATTAAAGGTTCAAAATACTTCACAATTTTGGATTGTTTAAAAGGGTTCTGGCAAATACCAGTATCTGAAAGAACGGAGAAATATTTGACATTCGCAACACCATGGGGTCGATATACGTGCCTTCGACTACCTTTCGGATTGGCATCTGCTCCTGAAGTATTTCAAGAACTGATGTCCAGTCTCCTAGAAGGAATACCAAACGTTGAGGTATCAATGGACGACATACTCATTCACAACCCAACATTAGAAGGATGTAGAGAAACGATCGGAAAAGTGATCGAAAAATTAAGAAAATCGGGACTTACACTAAATCGCGAAAAATGCAAATTTGACGTAATTAAATTTCTAGGACATAAAATTTCACAAAATGGTCTAGAAATTGACGAAGAGAAAGTAGCAGCGATCAATAATATTAAGATTCCCAAAAACGTGAAACAATTACAAAGGATCATGGGAATGATCAATTACATAGCTAAGTTCGTTCCACAATGCTCAGAAGTCACTGCACCGCTGAGAGAACTACTAGAAAAGATACCGAATTTCATTGGGATTTCGAACAACAAAACGCGTTCGAAAAAATAAAAAATTTACTAAAAAGCCCACCGGTATTAAAATTCTACGACACGAATAAAAAAGTAAAATTATCAGTTGACGCAAGCAAATCGGCATTAGGAGCGGTACTATTGCAAGACGAACAACCAGTAGCTTACGTATCAAGATCACTTAGCAAAACAGAAGCAGGTTATCCACAAATAGAAAAACAAGCTACAGCAATAAGATTCGGTTGCAAAAAATTTCACACGTACATCTATGGAAAGGAGCTAGAAATCGAAACGGATCATAAACCATTAGAGACCATATTCAAAAAGCCGATAGGGTCAGCTCCTCCTAGTCTTCAAAGAATAATTTTCGAAGTAAGCCAGTACAGTCCAACAGTTACTTACAAAAAAGGCAAGGATATACCGATTCCCGACTTACTAAGTCGCGATATTGAAAACCCTCCTTACAACAATGATGAAGATCAAATAGAAATCCATCTAGTAATACCAATGACGCCTAACGCGGCAAATTTATTAATCGAAGATTACGATTGTCATGTGAATGCACCTTTAAATTGTCATTAAACACACTCTTTTTATAGATGTCAGTCCAAATGTTAAGTTAGTCACGTTATTGTATCATAGATGTAAAGTCGTGAAATAAAGATTGAAAAGAATCCACGTTTATTGTTTTAATCCTAATATAATATATATGTTTAGAAACACTAAACATAACATACTGGCGACGAGGATTAACAATCTAAATCACAATTAATTATTTCCATAAATAAGATGGATCAAAATCAATTTCAAAAATTTGTTGAATTGATCAGCCGCAACAATGAAACGCTCATGGATACAATTGGGCAAGCATTACGACACAAAACCGAGATATACATCCCCCACAGCCAGCTCCGCAAAATTCGGATGAAAAGGAAGTACGTGAAATTAAAAAAAAATTTAAATGTGAGCAATACATCGCATCTCCAACATCATCGGCGGAAAATTTTGTGGATATCTTTGAGGCGCAATGTCGCATGAGGGGACTCAATAGTTCCAACACAGAACTATATGTGAACGCGAAGCGCGATTTATTTCTCTGTTGTTTGGCACCGGACACGCATCACGAACTTAAAGTGTCTTTTACGGATGCTACCACACCATTCGAACAAAACACATACAAAACAATAATCGATCGATTCATCCATTTGTACACACACAAAACAACGCGATTTAAAGCATTGTTACAATTTTGGAATTGTACACGAAAAGAAACACAATCTTTTGAACAGT
Source organism: Tipula unca (assembly GCA_951394425.1). Lineage (NCBI taxonomy): Eukaryota > Metazoa > Arthropoda > Insecta > Diptera > Tipulidae > Tipula > Tipula unca. The sequence goes on from OX596381.1 coordinate 100,375,673, forward strand.
ACGCAAACGAATTACGAGCAATTAGTCGCGACTGTGATTTTGAAAATCTCGATCGTCAATTGCGCGATCGTTTCGCAACGGGCATTCGACATCAACATGCCGAAATTGAATTACGACAACGCTGGCCAGATTTAAAAACAACACGTACTATCAGAAACGCTGCTAACGAAGAAACAGAGACCATGGGTGAAGTTACGTTTAAAGAAGTTTTCGAAGTGGTTCAGTCACGCGAACGTGCAGAAAACGACGTATTAAAACAAAGTGCTACAAGCAGTGAACAGCAAAGTGTTAACAAAATTAAAACCAAACCACATCGAAACATGGAAACACTTACAATCAACAGCCACGCAAGTTATATACAAACCAATGCAAACGTTGCGGGTACGAGAAACACTCAAACGACAATTCGTGTCCAGCAACGAAATCGGCATGCAATGCATGTATGCGAATTGGACACTACGCTTCATGTTGCATGAAAACAGGCAGAGCACAAATTTGTCAACAAGAAAGAAACAACATGACGACAACACACACTAAAGACGATACACGTAATAAATCGGGCAACATTCACAAAATGTCTGCAACATCCACATCTTACGACAACGATAGTGATGATTCCATTGTTTTTATTTACACCATCAACAACATAAATAAAATAAGCAAACGTGTTGACGTTTATGTCAATGGAATCAAGGCTACATTCGATTACGATTCTGGGGCCTCACATTCTATCATTGACGAGGATTTGTGGAAACAGGTGGGTAAGCCGACATTGGTACAGGCACCTAAACTTGTGGCATACGGCAGTCATGTGCTACAGACATTAGGTCAGACAGAGATACACGTGACCTACAACAATAGCACACTTAAGTTGCCGGTGATTGTCATGAAGCAGGCAAAACCATTTTTGTTTGGGTTACCGTGGTGTGAAGCATTCAACATGCCATTCCCTGCACATGTGTATTCGATTACAAAATCTGAAGCACATACGACGACCGACGTATCACGAACACAAACAGCGCTATCAAATATGTTGGTTAATTACAGCGAGTTATTCAGTGATACCATGGGATGCATCAAAGACTACCAAGTCAAAATACATTTGAAACAAGGCTCACAACCGAAACGTTTTGACCCTCGGTATGTTAAATTCGGGATACAAAATAACGTCGAAAAGGAAATTACCAGATTAGTAGTCAAAGGCGTTTTAACACCAATTGATCCAAACGAAACACCTGTCGAATGGGTTACACCAACTGTTAACGTGCCGAAGCGCAACGGCGACATACGAATTTGTGGTGATTTCAGTGTTACAATAAATCCCTGTCTACTACTGGAAAAACATCCAGTACCATTATTTGACAATTTACGGCGCACGCTTGCTGGTGGGGAACGATTCTCCAAAATCGATTTAAAGGATGCTTATCTACAATTTAAGGTGCATCCAGAGTCCCAACATTTGCTCACAATACCAACACACATGGGATACTATAAATACAGTCGATTACCGTTTGGAATAGCAAACGCACCAGCTATTTTCCAACGATACATGGAAAAATTATTAGCGAATATTAATTCAGTTGCTATATATTTTGATGATATTGCTGTCACAGGAAAAAACGACGCCGAACACATGCAAAATTTGAAGGAAGTTCTCACACGATTACAAACAGCGGGTTTTCGAATCAAACAAGAAAAATGCACGTTCTTCCAAGATGAAATGGTATATTTGGGTCATCTTTTCAACAAAAACGGGATATTTCCAACACAAGACAAACCAACGCCAGTCCACCAACGAACATTAAAGAACTACGCTCTTTTATGAGTCTTGTAAATTTCTACGAACGTTTTATACCAAATTTGCACGGCATAGCTGCTGATTTACATACACTATCAGGACAAAACCAACGATTCAAATGGACAAATCAAGAACAAGCAATTTTTGACGACATCAAATCTCAGCTTTTACACGCACAAATCTTACACCCCTATTACGAGAAGAAAGAATTGTATTTAACATGCGACGCGTCTGACAAAGGAATAGGTGCAGTTCTTAGTCACCGTAACGACAATGGAATTGACTTACCAATCGCTAAAAGTTAACAGGAGCACAATTACACTACGGTACAATTGACAAGGAGGCACTTGCAATTGTTTTTGGAGTACAAAAGTTCGACAGATTCTTAGCTGGCAGATTTTTCACGTTTTTCACAATTTACCAAAGCTCGTTAACAATCGTTTAGTACCATGGGCATTGCTATTAAATTCATATAGCTATGACGTGGAATATATTCCAGGAAAATTAAACATTTTCGCCGATTTTTTATCGCGAATGCCGAGTGCTACGGAAGAACCACAACTTGATGGGCAAAACATTGAAAACGACGTCAACTACATAAACAAAGCAAAGATGGATGACCTCCTATTCTGTGAGAAAAGCATATCAGACGAATCCAGTAAAGACAAAGAAATTACTCGCATTATTAATGGTGAAAAGCAAGGTTGGACACAACAAATTTGCCAACAATCACAATTTCAACCGTTTCTACAACGCAGAGACGAACTGTCCGTAGAGAACAACATTCTTATGTGGCAGGGAAGAATGGTATTACCTACGTCATTGCGTACAGCCGCATTACAACGTTTACACAGCGGCCATCCGGGCATTGTTGCTATGCGCGCAATGGCGCGATACTACATATGGTGACCAAAACTCGATTCTGACATTGAAGATTTTGTCAAAAGATGTCAAAGCTGTCAAGAGAATCGAAACTGTCAACCAGAAGTACCATTATATTCATGGAACGTTCCAGCACGAATATGGGAACGCATTCACATCGACTTCGCAGGGCCTTTTAAAAACAAACAGTTTCTGGTCGTAGTAGATGCGCTTTCGAAATGGGTAGAAGTCTACACAATGACAAGCATCACAACAAACATGCTCGAGAAAGTGCTATCCAGTTTATTTGCTCGTTACGGAGTGCCTCAAGTAATCGTCAGTGACAATGGCACTTCATTTACATCACAGGAATTCCAAACATTCTTTGGGAAGGAGGGGATGAAACACATCACATCCTCACCATACCATCCAAAGACGAATGAATTAGCCGAGAGATTCATTCAAACTTTCAAACGACGAATGAAGGCAAGTGAGAATGATCACGAAGATCTCGATGCTCAGCTCAACGCATTCTTATTTAGTTATCGAAACACACCACACACCACAACGGGCAAAGCTCCAGCTGAATTATTTTTGGGACGACGGCTGCCCATAATATTCGATAATGCTAAGCCATCTGTTGAGCGCAACATCAATAAACACAACTTAAAAAGTCAGCTGTATCACGATCGAGGTAATCTCAAAGAACGACACTTCAGTACAGGGGATAACGTATGGGTCCGAACAGACAATGACACGAAATGGAAGCCTGGTACAATCAGTCAACGAAATAACAGATGGTCATACAGTGTCTGTTTCCCCGATCAAACCATCAAACGGCGACATGCAGATTCGATTCGAGAACGACACAGTTCACAGACTACTGCACCACACAGCAGCCCTCACCAAGCAAAAGGGTGTACCAATTTATCTACCACAGCAGAACAGTTCACCGATCCAGAAAGTCAACAGGTTCCACTACCCGTATTTGAATCAACACCGGAAACAGCAGATCCGACTTTACCACAACATTTATCCACATCTACATTCCCAGGTCCTCGACGAAGTACACGACAATGTAGAGCGCCACTACGTTTGAATTTGTAATATGACTCAATTGTGGTGGGGAGGAATGTCATGTGAATGCACCTTTAAATTGTCATTAAACACACTCTTTTTATAGATGTCAGTCCAAATGTTAAGTTAGTCACGTTATTGTCAGGGTTGCCAATTTAGCACTTTCGGTGCTAGATTTAGCACTATTTTAAAATTTCTAGCACCGTAAAAATTGGATTTGCACCTAAGTGCAATTTAGCACTATTTTGATTTTTTAGCACCCATTCTAGCACTTTCAAAAAATTCTTGCACTTGCAATCGAACCAACTTCAATGCAATTAATTATTGCATTTCTTTATTCTATTCCATTTCGTTTTGCTGTATAAAATTTCTCTACTACAAAATTCATATTATAGAAACCAAAACAGAGACAACTATACATTATAATACATATACAGAACAGAAATTTAGAAAATTATCTTTTATGTTAATTAGAGGAGTGCGTACTGCGTAGGAGAGGGGGACGTAGATTTGTGTCAGTGTGTACTGTGTAGTGGCCGAATGCAATGCAAAATATAATTATAACGTCGGTCGATAAACGAGAAAACTAAGTGTATAATTTGTTGTGTATTTTGTGTAATGTTTTTTTTATATATATTAAATTAAGTGCCTAATATTAATAACCAGTTCGCAGGTAAGTAAATATAAAATACCATAATCATTAAGCGAATATTTTGTTTATTTGTATTAGATAACCAAATTATACTAAATCCCTTTTTTATTTCTGTGATACACTGAGGCCACCATTTTTAAAATTTAGTCGTACCTATAAAATACAAATTTAAATGTTTTCGTTATATCTTATTAAAAATAAATATGTTTTTATCGTTTTGTGTATTCAATTTCAATTATATTTTGTTGACATTTTTTAATTTTCTCGTTTGGAAATATGGAATTAATAATTATTTCTGGCACATACCAAATTTATAAGTGGCATTATATTTACCGTTAAATTTAGCATACGCAAAAGTTCTTTTTTTCATTTCAAAGCTAGTTGAAACTTGAAAATCCACTAGATTTTAGTTAATCTATATCATTTAGGAATAAATATAAAAATAATATGTATACTATGTACTATATATATTGTACTTATTATTATAAATATATATACTATTATAATCATTTAAATAATTTTTTTTTTGTGTTTTTAAATGTAGGTTTACAGGACTCATTTGTTTAAAATACATGCAGAAGTTCATCATTTATATTTTTTTGCATCCACCTAATTTAAATTTCACCTGGGATTCAGAAATTAAAAAAGTGATACCATATAAATTAAAAATAATATTAGTGCTTATAAAGCTAGTTCGCAGGTATGTATACGTTTATATTATCTTTGCAATGTTTTGTGTATTTTAAGTAGTATTTAGCAGTCAACAAATTAAATTTCTATTAGATACCTTTTCAATTTTAATTAAAACAAAATTTGTGTTGACGGGAATTTGACGGGAATTTTCTCAAAAAAATGGATTCAGAATTCGAATACTCGGAGCTATCTGATAGTAACGAGTAAGCTTAATTTTAAATTTCTTTTATGTAAAAATATTAACCTACTTTTGCATTTATGTTACTTAGGGCAAAATCGAAAGCAGATGACCATCGACCAAAAAAGGTCAAATTATATCCACCAAAAATACGCGGCGAGTGGTTAAAATGTGACGAGTATAGCAGTTGGATTATGAAGATCGAAAACCAAAACAAAAAATTATCATGTAAATATTGTAAAGTTACATTAATTGCTAAAAAATTTATATTGGATCGTCATGCCAGGAGTAAATCTCATATTGAAGCCTCAAAACCATTCAGTGATCGTCGACAACCTACTATATTAAAACAAGGTAGTTCTTATGAATTAGAAGCTTGACGTGTACATGCCATATTAAAACGAGACGTACCATCTGTAATATTAATTAGATGTGCTTGCCATTCAATTGTGCTGGCTGTACACCATGCAAGCAAATGTTTACCAACGGAATTAGAGTTTATAGTACGGGAAACTCATAACTGGTTCGCACACTCGAGCATTAGATTATATAAATATAAAGAGCTTTATAATTTGATAAATAATAATTTAACACAATTAGCTATTCCAAGGATTTCCGATACTCGTTGGCTGTCTATTGAAGCAGCTATTAGAATAATTTTGTCAGCTTGGCTCGAACTTAGTACAATGTTTAACATAGAAAAGAAAGAATGTAAAACAGCACAAATTTTAAGCCAAATGTTTGCTAATAATTCATATAAAGTTTACTTTGTATTTTTAGCACCTATTTTAAAGGAGGTTGCTAGCGTTAATATAAGTTTCCAGATAGAATATGCCGATCCATCTAAATTACTAAATGATTTAGTAAATTTGTTGAAATCTTTGGCTCAAAAGATTGTATATAACCATTCATTTGATGTCATTACTATGAACATAACCGATTTTATAGATTGGTCCTCGAAGCTGGGATATAATTTTGAAAATCAAATAAAATCTTTACCTGCTCATGAACAAGTAAATATAAGAAAAAATTGCATAACTTTTATAAAAAGTTTAATAAATGAGTTAAAAAATAGATTGCCTGACAATATATTAAGACTACGACAAATGAATGTTATCAGCATTGATAAAGTTTTAAATAGGCACAAGGAATCAATAATTCCCATTTTACAGTATTTTGAAACCGACCCAGACCTCATAACTGCTATAGATTTCCAGTATAAAAATATGAGCAACATTAAATGGCATTCATCAACAACAATTAATTTATGGATTGAAGTTAATAAGTATCGCGATTCAGCTGGGGAAAATCCGTTCGAAGATGTTTCAAAATTTGCATTAAAACTGCTATCAATTCCACATTCGAATGCAGATATTGAACGAGTGTTCAGTCAAATGAATTTGGTGAAAAGCAAAACTAGAATCCGGATGCAGTTCGATACGCTAAATTCCATTCTAAGTATACGGTTTGGACTTCAAAGATATGAAAGTTGTTGTAATAACTATAGTTTACCCGCTGATGTCATCCAAAAAGTTGGTACTATGGCAGCCTATAAGAACGATGAAGATGTAGATTTACCTATTGACGAATTGTTACACCTATTAGATTAGAATTTAATAGTATGCTACCCAACATGAATTATTTTAATATGAAGTCCATATGGTATAAATGAAAAATTCTTTCATGTAAATAAAACTATATATTTGTAAAGTTAAATTGGTAATTACATAAGTACGAAAAATTATTTATAACTTAACATTTCATTTCTTTATGTTATAAAAAAAAAAGAACAGACTGAATTTTGAAATTATCTAAATGTGATTTAAATAATAGAATTTATTATAACCTTATATGTTAAAAAATCCCTGTAATTTTAGTATTTTGTATACTACTTGAAATAAATTCAATAAAATGAAAGGAAAATAACTAATGTTTTATTAAGTGTTTGTTAGGGGTTTCGTAAATTTTCAAAAATTGATCTTTTTGGGCTCGGTCGTGACCTACTAGTAGAACGTAATTGTTATATTTTTGTGTAGTTTTCATTGTGTCAAATAAATTATATTTTGACTCTTGCTTTGCCGGTTAGTTTTGTATTATTTTATTTTATGATGCATATGGTATTCAAAATTAAAATATATGTATAAAATAAGCTGAAATTTTTTTAGCACTCAGTACTGTCAATATGGCACTATTTTGACTTCAATCTGGCACCCACTGAAAATATAATTTGGCAACACTGGTTATTGTATCATAGATGTAAAGTCGTGAAATAAAGATTGAAAAGAATCCACGTTTATTGTTTTAATCCTAATATAATATATATGTTTAGAAACACTAAACATAACAACGATAAAGAATCATACTACAAAACATTAATTACATACATAATGAACGGCTGGCCAGAAGATGAGGCAACAATGCCAAAAGAAATAAAACATTTCTCAAACTTCAAAGAAGAACTATCAGTATATAGTAACATAATATACAAAGGTCAAAAAATAGTCGTCCCTAAAAGTTAAATAAAAAAAATCATTAGCCAAGCTCATGCTGGTCATCTCGGACAACAATCAACAATCCGACTAATAAGACATGGATTTTATTGGAAATCTCTAGACAAGGACGTCATTGACTTTATCGAGAGATGTGCAGTTTGTGAACAAACACAAAGAAACAAAACTAAAGAACCGATTACTACCAAAGAAATCCCAACACTACCGTTTCAAATAGTCGGAACGGATTTATTTGCATTTGAGTCAGATACTTACATTGTCATAGCTGACAGTTACTCAGGGTTCATTGATTTTAGCAAACTAAAATCGCAAAACTCAACAGACGTAATCAAAAAACTGCAAAAATGGTTTTCAGTTCATGGTTGTCCTGAAGTACTAGAATCAGACAACGGGCCTCAATTTTCATCAAGAGAATTCAAACAATTTGCCAAAGATTGGAAGTTTACACATAAAACATCCAGCCCATACATTCCAAGAGCAAACTGTCTAGCAGAAAGAGCAGTACAAACAACAAAATTATTGCTCAAGAAATGTTCAAAAGACTCATCGAACACTTATCTCGCAATGCTAAACTTACGAAATACGCCTAGACAAGAAAACTTAGGACCACCGAATCAACGACTAATGAGTCGAACAACACGATCGATATTACCAATATCAAAAAACCTACTACAACCAAATACCGAAGTTCATGTTGAAGACAAATTAAAAACCATTAGGTTAAAACAAAAAACTTACGCGGACAGAGGAAGCAAAGAAGCAAAACCGATCCGGTTAAATGACAAAGTCAGAATTCAAACGAAGCCAAGAGAATGGGTATCCGGTCACGTCATCGAGTATGCAGAAGCACCAAAATCAGTAATAGTCCAAACTGACAACAACGAATTATACAGACGAAACTACCATCACGTACAACACACAAAAGCACGCATACCGAAAAAAGAAACAACAATCACTCTCGACGATACAATCAAACCAAACGTTGACAACGAAAACTCGTCTACAGAGAGACCGGCTCAGAGCAATATCCAAATAAGACCCGAAACACAGAAAACACGATCTGGTCGAATAGTAAAACCACCAGTTCGCCTCGATTTATAAAATAAATATGAAAATGAATATGTAATAATAAATTAATAGATGTTATGAAAGATTTATATTTAACAATCTAAAACAAGAACATAATGGAAGTCATGGACTGGTTGAAGTATAATGGAAGTCATGGACTGGTTGAAGTATAATGTAATATCTACGAGGGATATTCGCATTTTTACGGACAGCATGGCTGCTATTAAAACGCTACAATCATACTCCCTGACGTCGAAAGTAGCCCAGAACTGTCTGGCATCATTAAATGAGATGGCTGATCAGTTCAACATCCGCTTGACGTGGGTGCCAGGGCATTTCAATATCGCAGGAAATGTAAAGGCAGATGAGTTGGCTCGCAAGGGTACAGCACGCCTAATAACCCAAAGCAGGCGGGATATAAAGATACCGCTTGCTTCATGTAAACTGTTGCTTCTGGAAGAAGCTATAAAAGAAACGAACGTCAGATGGTCTAACGCCAGTTCGTGTGTAATAACCAGGCAGATCTGGCCTGGTCTTGACTGGTCTAGATCAGACCAACTGATATCGCTTCGACGACACCATATTGGTATGGTCCTGGGAGCTATAACGGGACATTGTCTCATTGGGATACATGCGCGCAGACTGGGTGTCCCAGCCCACGACTTCTGCCGCAGCTGTGGTGATGAGGAGGAGGAGGAAAATGTGCTCCATCTGCTCTGCACCTGTCCTGGTCTAGCGTACAGCAGAACAAAATTTATGGGGACTTCCCCTTTGAACGACCTCACGGATCTTAGTAAGATCGGGATCCGGGACTTTAAACGCTTCTTGGTAAGCTCACGATGGTTCAGCGAGTGAAGAGGAGAAAACTCGAATGTGGTACAGCTACGGACCAATTTTGTGTCTATGCTAGTCCTTTAGGACGGCCACCCTTACCTAACCTAACCTAACCTAAAACAAGAACAGGGTGAAAGCTTCGACGAATTTCTGACTAAATGTAAACTGCAATTATTGAAGTGTAATTTTGATGACATAACCCCGAATAAAATCCTAAAAGATAAAATAATAGTGGGAATTGTTAAAAATAACTTGCGGCAAAAGCTATTATCAAATGATAAACAGTCATTAGACGAAGTAATAAGCTGGTGCAAGACAAATGAAATTACACTGCAACAAGTACAGTCATTTAAGAATGAAACGGTTTATGTCGTCGGGAAACAATTCAATAATTCAGAAAAAAATACAAAATTATTTAATTGTAAAAGATGCAAAACCACGCATGGACCCAAGAGCTGCCCAGCATTTGGGAAAGTGTGTGTTAGTTGCAAAAGAAAAGGTCATTTTAGTATAGCCTGTAGATCTAAAAATAGAAATAGAATTAAATACAACGGTAAAGAAAAACAAGTAGATAGTCTTAAAACCAACGTAAATGTAACTGATACAGAGTCGCATGATCAATTAATGAATATCGTAATAGCGTCAATTGACGGAAGTAATAACGATGGTTGGTTTGAAAAGATAATGATGAAAAACTTGACAGTCCGATGCAAAATAGACACAGGAGCAATGTGCAACGTATTATATAAATCATTACTAGACAAATTAGAGTTACCGATAGATCAATCGAATACAAAAAGTCTAGAAGCATATGGCGGACATTTAATAAAAGTAATAGGCGAATCAAAAATTAAGTGTACTGTAAGAAATAAAGAGAAATTTATAAAATTTAAAATAATTGAGGAAGAAGGAACACCGATAATAGGGTTTCATACAGCAATCGACTTAGGTTTAGTGAAAAAGTGTGACTATATAGAACAACAATTAGAACCAGTTCTAAAAGCAGACGACGATATTTTCAATGGGATAGGTAAAGTAAACGATTTTACGTACGACATTGACCTAATTCCAGATCCGAAATTTATTATATCACCACCGCGTAGAATAGCCTATTCAATTAGAGATGAAGTAAAGAAACAGTTAGATGATATGGTAAAATGGGGAATAATAAAAAAAAATCACGGAACCAACACCGGTTGTGTCTCCACTAGTCGTAGTAAAACAAAAAGGAAAATTGAGAATATGCATAGATCCGTCAAATCTTAATCAAAATATTTTGAGACGTCACTACCCGCTAAAGACAATAGACGAAATCGCAACAAATATAAAGCGAGCTAAATATTTCACTATATTAGACTACCCGTGAGGAGTTGTTGGGATCTCCCATCGGGCGCGTCCCCAGGTGGCGGATAGGGGAATGCCCTCACCGGCTTGCTGGCGGGTAGGTGGGAAATAAAATACCACCCGTGGACCTAAACCAACTAGGGGTGGTACCCCGATATAACTAACTGCAATGAGTAAAACGAAAGGAATTATTACCCCAGATGGTAAGCCAGACAATCTGGTGAATCCATCCTTCAAGGAGGCCGGTCCCACAGATTCTAGGGGGGACCAACCATTGCGTAATAAGGATGATAAAAATCCATTCCAGAGAAAAGGTATACTAAGATCACCAATTATAAAAACAACACATCAGAAACTTGAAAATCTGTCTAATCCTTTCAACAAAAAGGATCGTAGTGACAGTGAAAGTGAATCATACCCAAAAGTGAAATCTTCCCAAGCTGATGGGATTGAATTAAATGAGACTGTGACTTCTCAGGAGAAAGTAAATGTAGCACAAAACTCTGCTACAAGCAATAAAATTAGTGCATTGGAGCTGATTGTTGAAGAGCTTAAAAAAGAAATTGCTCAGTTGAAAGCTGATAACCTCAAGCTTTCGTATGAACTTCAGCAACGAAATGAATCAGGCAACGAAATGGAAGTTGAAACTTATCCTCAGTACGTTACTGATGAGGAGGAACTTACGCGTGAAACTGATTGTATCTTGAAGAAAACAAAAAAGAATCATAAGAAAAGAAAAGCGAGCGGCTCACCAGAAGTTAACAGCAGTACTTCAGAGAAGGAAACTAATAACGGGCAACCTCAACCTATAAGGAACAAAATACTAGTAGAAAAATCTGTCCAAAATGAAAAGCCTACAAGAAGGAAAGTTAAACCTCCTCCGGTAATTCTTAGTAACGTAGATGACTTCAACGTAGTGAAAAAAATGCTGAGCGAAAAAAACATTAAACATGAGATAAAGCTGCTGAATAATAAGCAACTTAAGATCAACGTGGATGATGAAAACGATTACAGAAATCTAAGTGAACTGCTTAATAAGACTGACATTGAATGGCATTCTTATGAAAATAAACTCACCAGGCCAATTAGAGTAATGGCAAGAGGACTCCATCCGACTTGTAAGCCCGATGAGATTAAGGAAGAGCTTAATAATAAAGGGTTCAACATAATTAATGTGGTTAATGTCACGAAGAAAGTGAAAGAAAATGGAAGCCAACTAGTTCCATTACCACTTTTTATGCTTTCTTTTGATAACATGGAGGATAGTAAGAAAATATTTGATATTAGACATATTCTTCATATGAAAGTTAAAATGGAAGCCAAAAGAAGGAACAGAGAAATTCCTCAATGTAAGAGATGCCAACGCTTCGGCCACACAGTGAAATTTTGCAAAAGAGAAGCTAATTGTGTCAGATGTGCAGGTAAGCACTTAACGGCTGACTGCACGATTCCGAAAACAAACAAACCCAAGTGCTCAAACTGCCATGAAGAGCACCCAGCCAGCTACCGTGGTTGTTTGGTAGCCAAGGAATTGAAAAAAAAGAGAAATATAAATACGAAGCAAAATCAGAGGGAAAAGCCCGAGTTACTTGCTACCTCAAAAACAGTTAAAGGTTTCACCTATTCTGATGCAGTGAAAACCGCATCTAGTGGCCCTGGTACTGTGGATAGTGTGAAAGAAAATGATAATACGAATATGATAAGCTTCATAGAAAGAATGATGTCCATGATGGATAAAATTACGTCAAGACTAGACAGCTTAGAAAGCAGGTATGCTGTTAAGCATACAAACAACATGCCTTGTACGTCGAATAATGGTAGATAAAAAAATTAGAATTGTTACCTGGAATGCCAATGGTATTCTCAGCAAAAAGCTTGAGCTTGAACTGTTTCTTCATGTCCATAATATAGATATATGTCTCGTATCTGAATCGCACTTAAACAATCAACATAAAATAAGTCTTCGAGGTTATAAAATATATAACGCAGCGTACCCAAGTAATTACGGTATGGGAGGCAGTGCTGTAATTGTGACGAATGACATAGATCATTACGAGTTTGGAAAAGTGGAGAACCCAGACATGCAACTTGCAATAGTCACAATCAATTCAGCCAAACAAAAGTTTAATGTGATAGATGTAATGTAATGATGTAATAGCCCAGTTCGGAGATAGGTTTATTCTTGGAGGTGACTACAACGCTAAACACACCGACTGGGGCTCCAGATTAACGCTAACAAGAGGTAGACAACTACGAGAAGCAATTAGAGATCTAGGATGCCGTTATCATTCAACAGGAAAGCCTACGTATTGGCCAACAGATACAAACAAAATTCCTGATTTGCTGGATTTTTTTATAACAAAGAGGATAGCTGAAAATTTCATTAGCATTGATGAAAATTATGACCTCAACTCTGACCACTCTGCAGTTATGCTAACGTTAAGTGAAAAAATTGTCAAAAAAGCAAGTAAGCCGACTCTTTGCAATTCATCCACAAATTGGTTGGGCTTTGAGAGAGACTTAGTTGGAAAAATAGACTTATCAGTCCCACTAAATAATATTGAACAGCTAGAGCATGCGGCCGAAGTCTTTATGCTGAATATTCAGAACGCAGCATGGAGCAACTCAAAAGTGGTAGAGCATAGAAACGTTAGTAATAAGTACCCAGCTCATGTCATTGAGATGTTAAGACTGAAACGCAGGGCTAGAAGAAAATGGCAGCAGTCACGTCACCCTGATGATAAGAGAATCCTAAATAATAAAACACAGATTTTGACCAGAGAAATAAAAAGGCTAAAAGAGAATTCTTTTGTTAGCTACATGGAAAACTTGTCTACAACTAAAGAATCAAACTACTCGTTATGGAAAGCTACAAGTAATGTGAAAAGACCGGTTTCTCACATGGCACCTATCAGAAAAGCTGATGGCTCATGGGCGAGAAGTGATTTAGAAAAAGCTGAAGAATTCGGGAGTCATCTTGCTGAAATCTTTACGCCTAATAATATAGACTCTGATTTTGTGTTGGAGCAAGTAGAAAACAGTCGTGAAAGTAACATCCCTCAAATTCGAGTAAAGGAGCTTAAGAAAGAAATTAAAAATCTGAAACTGAACAAAGCTCCAGGCTTTGATCTAATAACAGCAGACATATTAAAGAATCTCCCATCCAAAGCTTTAACATGGTTAAGCTATATAATGAATGCGGCCCTAAAGTTACGGTGCGTCCCAGGCATATGGAAAGTTGCTGAAATTATCATGATAAATAAACCTGGAAAACCTGCGTATGAAGCTAAATCGTACAGACCGATATCGCTGCTTCCCACGATGTCTAAACTTTTTGAAAAACTATTGCTTAATCGGATACAGCCTATAATAGAAAGTTGTAATATTATTCCGAACCATCAATTTGGGTTCCGTGCAAAACATTCTACCATAGAACAGGTTCACCGAATTACTAATGTTATAGAAAAAACACTCGAAGAAAAGAAAATCTGCTCCACAGTTTTTCTCGATGTGGCGCAAGCCTTCGACAAAGTTTGGCATCCAGGTCTCATTCATAAACTTAATTGCTTTTTGCCTAAAGGTTATGTAGAAATCCTAGTCATATTTATCTGAAAGATCGTTTAGAGTGAAACAAGGAAATGAATACTCTCCATTAAAAGAAATTAATGCAGGAGTACCCCAAGGCAGTATATTGGGCCCAGTTCTATACTTGATTTACACAAGTGATATCCCACAAACAGATAATTTAATGCTTGCAACATTTGCAGATGACACTTCAGTAATGGCGTTTGGCTCAAACATCAATGAAGCTACGGATAAACTACAAACAGCTGTTAATGTGATCTCTAATTGGTGCAATAAATGGAAAATTAAACTAAATGAAGTGAAATCTACCCACGTAAACTTCACAAATAGGAAAATCGAAACCCTTCCTGTTAAAATAAACGACGTTGTAATTCCACATGATAACAAAGCAAAATATCTAGGAATGACACTAGATGCAAAACTTAGATGGAAAGAACACATCAAGATAAAAAGGAAAGAGCTCGATTGCAGATACAGAAATATGTATTGGCTAATTGGACGGCGCTCAAAATTATCGATATACAACAAAATTTTGATTTACAACCAAATTTTAAAACCGGTGTGGACATACGGTATTCAACTATGGGGCTGTGCTAAGCGGTCTAATCTTCAAAGTATCCAAACTTTTCAAAACAAAGTACTACGTAAAATACTGAATGCACCTTGGTATGTTCGCAATACTGATATTCATAGAGACATCAAAATCCCATCAGTGGTGGAGGAAATAAAGAAATTTGCTGCAAAGCATATAGTTCGGCTAAACCAACACGTTAATGTGGAAGCCTCAAGTTTGCTTCACAATCAAAATGTTGTGAGGCGACTTAAACGGACCAACCCGTTAGAGTTGGGTTAAATTTAAAAAATTTTAGTAGCGCTGGAAAACTAATTAGTTTTCCAACTGTTTAAAATTATTTAGTACTTAATAAGAACTGACACGAAAATTAATAGTTAGCCTATCAAGACTATTTTTAATACTAACAAGGGAGGAGGTTTTTAGTGGGTGTGAGTCCCACAGTACCCACATTGGGTCTCTTTCAAGATTTTCCCCCTTCCCCAAAAAAAAAAAAAAAAAAAAAATATTAGACTGCCTCAAAGGATTTTGGCAAATACCAGTGACCAAACGAACAGAAAAGTACCTAGCTTTTGCAACACCTTGGGGAAGGTACACTTGCATTAGATTACCATTCGGACTAGCATCTGCACCCGAAGTTTTCCAAGAGCGAATGACCAGCTTGTTAGAAAATATTCCGAACGTTGAAGTGTCCATGGACGATATACTGATACACGATCAATCACTGACAGGATGCCAAGAAACCACAAAGAAAGTTATAGAAATATTACGTAAGACAGGATACAAATTGAATAGAGAAAAATGCCTATTCGACAGATTTTCAGTCAAATTCTTAGGTCAGAAATTATCTCAAAACGGTTTAGAAATCGACGAAGATCAAAATAAGAGTGATAAACGATATCACCACACCGACAACAGTGAAAAAAGTTCAACGACTGATGGGTATGATCAATTATGTCTCAAAATTTATTCCGAACTGCTCAGAAGTAACAGCGCCAATTCGAAATCTTATGAGAAAGGACGTCGAATTTAGCTGGTGTTATGATGTTACAAGTTATCAGTACTATACTGTATTTGAAATTATGTATATATGTATATATATATATATATATATATATATATATATATATATATATATATATATATATATATATATATATATATATATATATATATATATATATATATATATATATATATATATATATATATATATATATATATATAACCTATGTATTGTTTATATTGACCATCAGTCAATTATGTATATATAAATTACCTTTTTTTTGTTTATATTGAAATCAATTTTATATGCTTATCGTTATAAATATTTTATATTATATACTAATAATTATTATATATTTTGTCATTATATTGTATACTGAATTTATAATAATTTACTAATATTATATGTATATAATATTATTATATATTTCCTCGTTCAAAATCTATAAAGAGAGATGTTTTTGTGATGGGACGACAGTTGAAATTCAAACCAAAGTGATCACTAAATAGAATTTAATAATTATATTAAATTACATAATAATAAATAAAATAAATTTGTAAATAAAATCAAAATATTAAAAACCAATTTTTCAATTACCACAATCTTACAACAAAAAATTGGTGGCAGCGGAGGGATTCGCTTAGAAACAAGCAATCCTTATTGATTGTGAATTGGATAATTGAAATCTTAAATGTAAAATGAAAGAAAATTTAATAAACAACATAAAATAAAATCAGAAAGTGAAAATCGATTAATCATTAATTAGCACATGGGAGTTTGATAAACCGAATATGCGTTTAAATCGATAAAACAGTGATTTTGTGAACACAGTGATCAGAAGACAATAAAAACGTTAAATAATAAATACATAAAAGTGTTCAACTATAGTACAAAATTAAAAAATATTTAACCATGTTATATAAAATAGAAGTCAGTTGTGTACCGTTATCATTAAAATAATTCAGTTATAATAATGCTTACTAATTATAAATCATTAAAAGAAATCATAATACTTATTAGATTAAACTTTCATAATTAAACCGTCGAATCTTTGAAAAAAAAAAAAAAAAAAACATAATATTAGAAAAGTGATAAAGCAAATTAAATCAAAAATCATGGATTAATTTGTATTAAAACCAAAGCTGATTTAGTTCCACGATGATATATAAACCAGTTATTAAAGTCGCGTGGTGACTATATATATTCCCAAAAAAAAACATAAATTACGGACAACATTCATCGTTACCATTTTAACGTTATATCAACATTAATCAAATAACGACCAAGAAGATATGAAGAATTAATATCATCTCATCAGTCGACATTCATCGTCATCATCGTCATCAAGTAAGCGGTAAAATCCAGGAAATCAACAGGGAATTGAGAAAAAACCAATAAAATAAAAAAAAAAATAATAATAAAAAAACTTCAAGGTTAGTGTTCAAAAAATTTACTTCTTCTCAATTTTTTTTTTAATTTTAATCGTAATAAGAAAGTACTTGAAAAAATACTACTTCTATTTGATTACTGTGGATGTATTCTTACTTCAAAACTCCTTTACTTCAAATTTATTATATTTTATTTTCTTCGTCGCAAACTTGATTTTATGTCAAGTTTGAATTTACGTAACCGCGTGATAACTAGAAAACGACGGTCTTTCTCTCTGAGTTCTGTTGATCAGTTAGGAAATGTTGAAAATATAGATATTAAACCAAGTGTCGATAATTCCCTTACTAATTTTTCAAAAACAATGTCTAAACTAAACGTTGATTTAGCACTTAAATTAATTCCGGATTTTGATGGGAATTCTGATCATTTGCATAAGTTTGTGTCGTGTTGTGACGTTGTATATGAAGGTTTATTAAATACCGAAAGTGAAAAATGCATAAATTTACTTAAAACAAAGCTTTCAGGTAAGGCGTACGATATTATAAAATATACAAAATTCGACTCATGGGATAAATTAAAGCTCGAAATAAAAAACAGATTTCAGTATTCAAGGTCAATTGAGCAACTCCAAATAGAGTTATGTAATTAATATTCAACAAAAACGCAATGAGAATGTGACGACATATGCAACTAGAGTAGAGGGGCTACTCTCCGAATTGAATGAAGTGTGTATAGATGCAAAAGGAGCCGATGCTGCATCAACAATTATAAATTTAAATTCAAAAACTGCACTTAAGGCATTCCAGGAAGCGCTTCATGATTCAATAAAAATAATTATTAAAGCATGTCGATTCACCAAGCTTCAAGAAGCTGTAAATAAGTAAATTTTAAAACCGGTGTGGACATACGGTATTCAACTATGGGGCTGTGCTAAGCGGTCTAATCTTCAAAGTATCCAAACTTTTCAAAACAAAGTACTACGTAAAATACTGAATGCACCTTGGTATGTTCGCAATACTGATATTCATAGAGACATCAAAATCCCATCAGTGGTGGAGGAAATAAAGAAATTTGCTGCAAAGCATATAGTTCGGCTAAACCAACACGTTAATGTGGAAGCCTCAAGTTTGCTTCACAATCAAAATGTTGTGAGGCGACTTAAACGGACCAACCCGTTAGAGTTGGGTTAAATTTAAAAAATTTTAGTAGCGCTGGAAAACTAATTAGTTTTCCAACTGTTTAAAATTATTTAGTACTTAATAAGAACTGACACGAAAATTAATAGTTAGCCTATCAAGACTATTTTTAATACTAACAAGGGAGGAGGTTTTTAGTGGGTGTGAGTCCCACAGTACCCACATTGGGTCTCTTTCAAGATTTTCCCCCTTCCCCAAAAAAAAAAAAAAAAAAAAAATATTAGACTGCCTCAAAGGATTTTGGCAAATACCAGTGACCAAACGAACAGAAAAGTACCTAGCTTTTGCAACACCTTGGGGAAGGTACACTTGCATTAGATTACCATTCGGACTAGCATCTGCACCCGAAGTTTTCCAAGAGCGAATGACCAGCTTGTTAGAAAATATTCCGAACGTTGAAGTGTCCATGGACGATATACTGATACACGATCAATCACTGACAGGATGCCAAGAAACCACAAAGAAAGTTATAGAAATATTACGTAAGACAGGATACAAATTGAATAGAGAAAAATGCCTATTCGACAGATTTTCAGTCAAATTCTTAGGTCAGAAATTATCTCAAAACGGTTTAGAAATCGACGAAGATCAAAATAAGAGTGATAAACGATATCACCACACCGACAACAGTGAAAAAAGTTCAACGACTGATGGGTATGATCAATTATGTCTCAAAATTTATTCCGAACTGCTCAGAAGTAACAGCGCCAATTCGAAATCTTATGAGAAAGGACGTCGAATTTAGCTGGTGTTATGATGTTACAAGTTATCAGTACTATACTGTATTTGAAATTATGTATATATGTATATATATATATATATATATATATATATATATATATATATATATATATATATATATATATATATATATATATATATATATATATATATATATATATATATATATATATATATATATATATATATATATATATATATATATAACCTATGTATTGTTTATATTGACCATCAGTCAATTATGTATATATAAATTACCTTTTTTTTGTTTATATTGAAATCAATTTTATATGCTTATCGTTATAAATATTTTATATTATATACTAATAATTATTATATATTTTGTCATTATATTGTATACTGAATTTATAATAATTTACTAATATTATATGTATATAATATTATTATATATTTCCTCGTTCAAAATCTATAAAGAGAGATGTTTTTGTGATGGGACGACAGTTGAAATTCAAACCAAAGTGATCACTAAATAGAATTTAATAATTATATTAAATTACATAATAATAAATAAAATAAATTTGTAAATAAAATCAAAATATTAAAAACCAATTTTTCAATTACCACAATCTTACAACAAAAAATTGGTGGCAGCGGAGGGATTCGCTTAGAAACAAGCAATCCTTATTGATTGTGAATTGGATAATTGAAATCTTAAATGTAAAATGAAAGAAAATTTAATAAACAACATAAAATAAAATCAGAAAGTGAAAATCGATTAATCATTAATTAGCACATGGGAGTTTGATAAACCGAATATGCGTTTAAATCGATAAAACAGTGATTTTGTGAACACAGTGATCAGAAGACAATAAAAACGTTAAATAATAAATACATAAAAGTGTTCAACTATAGTACAAAATTAAAAAATATTTAACCATGTTATATAAAATAGAAGTCAGTTGTGTACCGTTATCATTAAAATAATTCAGTTATAATAATGCTTACTAATTATAAATCATTAAAAGAAATCATAATACTTATTAGATTAAACTTTCATAATTAAACCGTCGAATCTTTGAAAAAAAAAAAAAAAAAAACATAATATTAGAAAAGTGATAAAGCAAATTAAATCAAAAATCATGGATTAATTTGTATTAAAACCAAAGCTGATTTAGTTCCACGATGATATATAAACCAGTTATTAAAGTCGCGTGGTGACTATATATATTCCCAAAAAAAAACATAAATTACGGACAACATTCATCGTTACCATTTTAACGTTATATCAACATTAATCAAATAACGACCAAGAAGATATGAAGAATTAATATCATCTCATCAGTCGACATTCATCGTCATCATCGTCATCAAGTAAGCGGTAAAATCCAGGAAATCAACAGGGAATTGAGAAAAAACCAATAAAATAAAAAAAAAAATAATAATAAAAAAACTTCAAGGTTAGTGTTCAAAAAATTTACTTCTTCTCAATTTTTTTTTTAATTTTAATCGTAATAAGAAAGTACTTGAAAAAATACTACTTCTATTTGATTACTGTGGATGTATTCTTACTTCAAAACTCCTTTACTTCAAATTTATTATATTTTATTTTCTTCGTCGCAAACTTGATTTTATGTCAAGTTTGAATTTACGTAACCGCGTGATAACTAGAAAACGACGGTCTTTCTCTCTGAGTTCTGTTGATCAGTTAGGAAATGTTGAAAATATAGATATTAAACCAAGTGTCGATAATTCCCTTACTAATTTTTCAAAAACAATGTCTAAACTAAACGTTGATTTAGCACTTAAATTAATTCCGGATTTTGATGGGAATTCTGATCATTTGCATAAGTTTGTGTCGTGTTGTGACGTTGTATATGAAGGTTTATTAAATACCGAAAGTGAAAAATGCATAAATTTACTTAAAACAAAGCTTTCAGGTAAGGCGTACGATATTATAAAATATACAAAATTCGACTCATGGGATAAATTAAAGCTCGAAATAAAAAACAGATTTCAGTATTCAAGGTCAATTGAGCAACTCCAAATAGAGTTATGTAATTAATATTCAACAAAAACGCAATGAGAATGTGACGACATATGCAACTAGAGTAGAGGGGCTACTCTCCGAATTGAATGAAGTGTGTATAGATGCAAAAGGAGCCGATGCTGCATCAACAATTATAAATTTAAATTCAAAAACTGCACTTAAGGCATTCCAGGAAGCGCTTCATGATTCAATAAAAATAATTATTAAAGCATGTCGATTCACCAAGCTTCAAGAAGCTGTAAATAAGGCTTGTGAAGAGGAACTAATCTATAATAGTCGTAATCATATTAATGTTGGTCAATCAAATGTCAGAATTAAATGCCAAATATGTCAACGGATTGGTCATTCGGCTGATAAATGCTTTATTCGAAACATGGTTCAGTTAAATTCTAATACTGCCAGTAGAAATTTGTCATCTTATAACCATTTACAGAAATCAAACGATGTTAAACCAGTTTCTTCTACTATACGAATTGCACAAGGAACTGTTGTTTGTGCATATTGCAAAAAATTAGGACATCATATTAGCTCATGTAGGAAACGTCAGTATGCCAACTCAAGAAACGAAGCTGGTATAGATAAATCGAAAACTGAACGGTCAACTTTTTCGGGAAACTTTGTGGGATCCGATCCAGTAACCACCACGGACACTCCAGTTCGGATCCGGGAAGTTTCAAAATAGAGTTTTTCAAATCTAACAAATGTTCCAGTAATCCAAAAATTCTTATAAACAAATTCAATTCATACATGCCTATTGATTCTAAAATAAATCTTAAATCCAATTCATCGTGCAACAAATTTTACAATTCTTTCAATTCCACTTTAGAATCAAGTAGTCAATCACAATTTTCAAATTCCAATCATTACTCAATCCATTTATCTTCTCAAATTCATGATAGAAAATATATCGAGTTGGAATTAGATATATTAAGTCCTAAGTCTTATTTCTTTTTGGTTGATACTGGAGCCGATATTAGTATTCTTAAACGAGACTTCGTGAATGATGACACTTTATGTTATCCTAATAGAAGGTGTAAGGTAAAAGGTATTACTACCGAAGCCATAGAAACTATAGCAAGTTGTGATGCTAACATTAAATTTCCAAATTCATTAAGCATCCAACATTCATTTCAAATCGTTCAGGAATCATTCCCAATTTCGTGTGCGGGTATAATAGGCAAGGATTTTTATCCAAGCATGGATGCAAAATCGATTATTCCAATTATAGTTGTGAAATTCCGTTAGATAACCAATTAATTAAATTAAAACTAACCACTAACTCTTACGTATTCGTTCCTGCTCGTTCAGAAAAAACATTTAGTCTCAGTCTCAATATTCCAAATAACATAGATCATTTTTGCCAATCTCGAGAAATCTTACCAGGAGTATATATTGCAAATTCACTAGTAAAATCTTTTAATAATTTAGCCACAGTAAGCCTTTTGAATACAAACGAATCAGCCGTAGAAATAGAAAATTTAGAATTGCCATTACATAACTTAGATGAATATGAAGTCCTACAATTGAATTCATGGTCCAATAATATTAACAAACGATTAGAAACCATCGAATCAACTATAAGATTAGATCATCTTAACTCAGAAGAGAAAAAAAATATTGTAAATATGAAAATATAACGACATATTTTATTTACCGGGTGATAAACTGACTGCGACAAATGTTATAGATCACAAAATTCGAATTGAGCCTAATTTCCATCCTATACATGTCAAACAATATCGTTTACCCGAATCAACGAAAATGGAAATTGATAAGCAAATTTCAGAAATGCTAGAGGATGAAATTATAGAGCACAGCAAAAGTCCATGGAATTTTCCTCTAATAGTTGTTCCAAAAAAATCAAACAACGAAGAAAAGAAATGGAGAATTGTTGTTGACTTTTAAATTAAATAATATCACGCTAAATGACGTATTTCCATTACCTAATATCTCGGATATATTAGACCATCTCGGTAAATCAAAATATTTTTCAACAATAGATCTCGCCAAGGGTTACCATCAGATACGTTTAGACGATTCTGATAAGGAGAAAACTGCATTTAGCACTTCATTAGGTCATTTTCATTTTAAAAGGATGCCATTTGGATTAAAAGGCGCACCTGCTACTTTTCAGAGAATGATGAATCACATACTTAGTGGTCTAAATAGCATAAAATGTTTAGTTACAGGCATCGTTACAGGCCATAATCTTAAGGATCACAGTTCCAAATTAGAATCCGTTTTCGATTGTTTCAAATCTAACAATTTAAAAGTTAATCTCGCAAAATGTCAGTTCTTGTCTAAAGAAATTGTGTATCTTGGACATGTAGTTACAGAAAATGGAGTTAAACCCGATGAAAGAAAATTAGACGCTATTCAACATTATCCTCAACCCTCAAATCAAAAAGAAATTCAATCGTTCTTGGGTCTCTCCGGTTATTACCGACGCTTTATAAATAATTATTCAGAAATAGCAAAACCTTTAACCAATTTATTAAAAAAGGGTCAACATTTTATTTGGGATACTTTTTGTGACGAATCATTTAACAAATTAAAGTATTTGTTAATGAGTCCTCCCGTATTGAGTTATCCAGATTTCACCAAACCGTTTGTGATCACAACTGATGCGAGCGATATTGCTATTGGCGCAGTACTATCACAGACCAACAATGGATTCGATTCACCGATTGCTTATGCAAGTCGTGTACTTAACAAGGCTGAAAAGAACTATCCGACAATTGAGAAAGAGCTTTTGGCGATGGTATGGGGAGTAGAGCATTTCCGTCCATACGTATACGGTCGTCAATTTTCAATTGTAACGGACCATAAGCCTCTAATCTGGCTTTGTAATTTGAAAAATCCATCATCAAGATTGATGCGATGGCGTATCAGACTCGAAGATTTTGACTACGAGGTTGTGCACAAACCGGGAAAATTGAATCTGAATGCCGATGCATTAAGCAGAGTTCAAATAGAAACATCGAATCATTCACAATCAGAATTACAAGTACCTATAGTTACTCGATCACAGAGTAAGCGAGATGATGTAATTGATCAATCTATTTCGGAACCAATGATAAATCCTAATTCAAAAATAATTCAACTTACAGATGAATCTGAAATTTAAAAAATTATAGAAGAATTCCATTCAAAACCACTAGGAGGCCATCAAGGTGTATTTCGTACAGCTGAAAGGATCAAACGATATTATCAATTCAAAAACTTATATACACGAATTAAGAAATTTATACAAACTTGTGAAATGTGTCAAAAAAACAAATGCAGTAAACCAAACAAATTTCCTATGCAAATAACCTCAACCTCATCACAGCCATTCGAAAAATATTTTTGGACATAGTTGGCCCACTTCCTGTAACCTATCTTGGTAACAAATATATTCTTACAATTCAAGATGATTTGACAAAGTTTTCCATGGCATATCCTATAATAAATCAAGAAGCTGAAACTATAGCTCGTATATTTGTTGAAAAATTAATTTGTACATTTGGAGTGCCACAACAAATATTATCAGATCAAGGATCAAATTTTATGAGCGAGTTATTCAGTAATGTTTGTAAATTATTAAAAATTAAAAAAATGAATTCGTCTGCCTATCATCCAGAAACAAATGGAGCGTTGGAACGTTCTCATCGAACCTGGGTTGAATATCTGAGAATATATACACAGTCTGATGAAAAAAATTGGGATACGTGGCTTAACTTCGCTATTTTTGCGTTTAATACAACACCACATACCGCAACAAAATTTATGCCATATGAGTTGTTATTCGGTCATAAACCATTTATACCTAGTGCACTTGTTCATGACCCTGAAGTAGTTTATAACTATGAAGACTACATATTCGAACTGAAAAACAGAATGCAGAATGCATTTAGCCTAGCTAGAGAAAATCTTTTGACTCGGAAACAGAAGTCTAAGGATTATTATGACACTAATACTAGTATTAAACATTTTAATATTGGTGATCTTGTGCTATTGAAAAATGAAGTACGTCCAAACAAATTTGCGCCTCTCTGGCTGGGACCTTTCGAAATCAAAGAGATTCCGTCGTCTATTAATACTACTTTGCTTATAAAGGGTAGATTAAGGACGGTTCACAATAATCGAATAAAAAAATTTCAAAACTAAGTATCGCTCAAATATTTCTGTATTAAATTCAATAATTGTTTAAATTTGAGAAGAATTAATGAAATGAACATTAACATACAATAAAATAAGAACTTAAAAAAAAAAAAAAAAAAAAAAAAAAAAATTACAATCTTACTTTAAACTAAATACATATCAATTAAAAAACAATAAAAAAATAAAAAATAAAATAAAAATAAAAATAAAATAATAAATATTATGTATTAAGTAATTATGTATTATTAAGTTGAACTAACATTAATTATAATTAAATAATCTATAGGATTATTTAAATTTAAGGGGGAAGGTGTTATGATGTTACAAGTTATCAGTACTATACTGTATTTGAAATTATGTATATATGTATATATATATAACCTATGTATTGTTTATATTGAAATCAATTTT
This sequence comes from Tipula unca, assembly GCA_951394425.1. Lineage (NCBI taxonomy): Eukaryota > Metazoa > Arthropoda > Insecta > Diptera > Tipulidae > Tipula > Tipula unca. Next base: position 100,401,738 of record OX596381.1, read on the forward strand.
ATATGCTTATCGTTATAAATATTTTATATTATATACTAATAATTATTATATATTTTGTCATTATATTGTATACTGAATTTATAATAATTTACTAATATTATATGTATATAATATTATTATATATTTCCTCGTTCAAAATCTATAAAGAGAGATGTTTTTGTGATGGGACGACAGTTGAAATTCAAACCAAAGTGATCACTAAATAGAATTTAATAATTATATTAAATTACATAATAATAAATAAAATAAATTTGTAAATAAAATCAAAATATTAAAAACCAATTTTTCAATTACCACAATCTTACAACACTGGGACTTTGCACCACAAAAAGCATTCGAGAACATAAAAAATCTATTGAAAACCACCCCAGTCTTGAAATACTTTGACACAAATAAACGTATGAAGCTTTCTGTCGATGCGAGTAAATCAGCGTTAGGAGCAGTACTAATGCAAGACGATCATCCAATAGCGGATGCGTCTAGATCACTAAACAAAGCGGAATCGGCATATCCGCAAATCGAGAAAGATGCCACGGCAATCAGATTTGCATGTAAAAAATTCCACACATACATCTATGGTAAGGAACTAGAAATAGAAACAGATCACAAACCTCTTGAATCAATCTTCAAGAAACCATTAGGGTCCGCTCCGCCAAGATTACAGAGAATTATGTTTGAGGTTAGTCAGTATCGTCCTACAGTAATCTACAAGAAAGGAAAATTCTTAAATGAATTCTGTAAATTCCTAAATGAATTAGAATTAAACAAATACAATATGATTTTTAAAAAAAACGGAAGATGTAACGAAGATGATCTATGTAAACATAGAATATATAAAAACATGTAAACTTAATATTAATATAAATGACGCATGTAAACATAAGAACAATAAATTTCAGTTCTGTATTAACACCCAACATGGAGATACGTGTCTCAATCATCACAGCCAAGGCATCGATTATTTTATTAGTGGAAGTGTGAATTTTTCACACATTCAGAAAGCAAATACGGCGAAGGATGTTTGGGACAGTTTAAAAGTAGCGTTTCAAAATTCTGGTCTACTTCGTCGTGTAGCACTCTTGCGTGAACTTGTTTCATGGGCTTGTGAATTGCGGTTCGATGGAATTTTTCGTCAACAAAATTATTATGACCGCTCACAAGTTGAAAGGTGCCGGCATGGAAATAGACGATGAGTGGATTGGCACATTATTGTTGGCTGGATTAAGCGACGAGTACAAGCCCATGATTATGGCGATAGAGAGTTCTGGCACAACAATTTCGGCTGACTTAATAAAAACCAAGCTACTTCAAGAAGTTCGTTTGGATGATAGAGTTGAGGGCTCTGCCTTTGCATCAACCATGTACGTAAACCCAGCGAAGTCAAACAATTATAAAAAGAAGAAGAAACAAGTAAAGGACCGGAAATGTTTTGGATGTGGTGAAGTTGATCACTACAAAAATAAATGTCCGAAAGCGAAGATGGCTAGTCATTCGTCAGATGGCCAGTTTTCGTGTGCGAAGATGGCCAGTTTTCGCGTTTGACGGCATGCAATCTTAAATCGACTGAGTGGTATGTAGACTCTGGTGCCTCTGCACACATGACATGTGAACAAGGTTGGATGGAAAATCTCAAACCAGTGTTAGAATCAGGAGAAGTCACGATTGCAAATCAATCAAAATTGAAGGCCGAATTGATTGGCAATGTTTTACTCCAGCTACGGGTAAATAATCGTATAGTATGGATACAGTTCATGACGTTCTATTCATGCCAGGTCTTTGCACAAACTTATTGTCGGTCAGTCAGTTAGTTGGCAAAGGACTAATTGTCAAGTTTAGTGCAAATGATTGCAGTTTTCGACAAAAACAACAAATTACTGGTTGAGGCAAAAGCAAATGCAGAGATGTTCAAAGTGACACAGACGAGTGAAACATGTTTGAAGGTCAAAGTTGAGGATTGATGGGAATTGTGGCATCGTCGTCTAGGACATGTAGGTATAGAGCTTGATGAGATTACGAAATGGTTTTATGGACGGGATGAGTTTTGTCGGTGGTCAACAGGACAGGTGTGAAACTTGTATAAAAGGGTAGCAGACTCGTCTCCCGTTCAAGGACAGCAAATCTCGGGCTTCCAGAGTACTAGAACTGGTGCACACTGACCTGTGTGGTCCAATGCCAGTTGATTCATTTGGAGGCCACAAGCGCAAAAAATTCGCAGATTTTAAAGCGTTAAACATGGCCTTTATTTAGTATGAACAAGTATTAACGAAAATTAACCGACATTGCATTAATATTTTTTTTTATTATAGAAGCTTGAAAGGGAGACATAATTAACGATTACAATTGCTAGAATGAAGAGATTTAAAAACCAAAAAAAAATTACCCTAATTCAAATTAACAACCTAAAAAAATTACTATGTATACTATTACATACTACTAATCCATTGCCGAAGTAATAATTTTTATGGCATTAACGTTAACAGGTCACAATACTTCCTCTTTGTTAAATTAACGTTATTCTAGAAACGTAAAATTTACGTTTAGTATAAATATGAAAACAACGATACCATACGTTGAAATAACGTGTTCATCAGGACAGTACTTCTTCGTTCTAAATTAACGTAAGGTACCACTGATATCAAATTGTTATTTCTACGTTACAGAATCAACAAAAATTCCACGTTACTAGTTAACTTACACAGAGCTACCCTAGGACATCATTCTTATAAAGTAAATTATGGGTAAACGTTGAAAAATCACGTTATCTCCACGTAAATTTCACGTTTTTTTTTTGCTAGGTATTTAATATTTATGTATCAGAATTTCTGATTCAGAAAATGAAATGTCAAATGAAATATCATGTAATTGAACTGTAAATTTTAGTGATGTGAACGACGACGTTCAAACCAAACAAATAAATTAAACTTGTAATTTATAAAAAAAAAAATTCAATTCACATTAAAAATGACAAGAAAAATTTGATATAAGTAAGTATTCATTTAGCTTTCACAAAAACATAATAATATGAGAAAATTTTAAAATTAATTTGCAGCAATGGTTATGGCATTAGCTCAATTCGCATCTACATGTTATTTAATGATAGTTTGTCCTAAAAAAGTTTAACAAATATTTTAAAATGATCAATTAGTAATAATTTATACTTACTTCATTAGCTGAGATATTAAAACTACTGCTATCGTCTCTCTATTCCTCTTCTCTGCTTTTATTATCTCATCCCGCAGCTCTGCCTCATCTTCTGCTTCCATCTCTTATTATTTTTCCTCCTGCCCATCAAAATCACCATTTCATGAAGGCGTATACATGTCACGTTGGATAGATTGGCTTTGTTTTTCGTACATTTTGGCAGCAGCTTGGAAGAAGATCAAAAATTTGTGCACCACATCTTTGAATAAACATATAATGTGATAAATATCCGTCGTATACAATGTCAAAATAATATTTTCGTCTCTGGTAGTGCGGCAAGCTATCGTTTAAGTGGTTCCATAAACTCTTCAGTGTTGGTTTATGCACCTGTCTGATCAGATATCACTAGTAATAATACGAATTTACTATAAAAACCTAAGATTTTTTTTTCTTCCTATATTCGCTTCAATTCCGGAAAAATTTCCGCTTAAAATCGATCCAGTCAATAATATATAATTATTTGGGAAATCAAAATTTGACAATCATCAAGCCACATTCTTCTATATGCGCTACAACAGTATTTCACAAGCACCAGTGAACCCTCACTTGCAATACTTCTGCTTTTGTTTTTGGAATTACACTCCGTTTTTGTAAAAGCTCTATTAACCCTCCCTTCTCACTTGAAACTGTTTATTTCGCATACGCTCAACATCTAATACAAACGAATATATAAATCACAATAGCTATTCACAACACTTGCTTACTGGTTATTTTTTTGATATGCTCACAGACAATATTCAACTAATTATTACTTTTTTTATTATTTATTGAATTTGTAATTGTATGTACTGTTTCAACGAATTAAAAAACAAATTATAAACACAATTGACATAAACGTCAAATATTAAATGGATGGGCCCAATAACAGAAATGTCGGTAAAGAAGAAATTATCTGTTAAGGCCGTGTGAAAATTAGTTAAAAAAAGATAAAAATTAAAATTTTGACAGGAAAATTATTATCGGCGATTGGAGGATCACAAATCACACGTAGCGGAAAATTTCGACGTAAATATACACAGTTTGACGTTTATGATTTAATTTTAAAATAAAAACAACCAGCGAAAACTTTTAATAAAATGCGCCTCTTGTATTAAAATTTAAATCTGATTATGTATAAAATTATGTATCATGATTTACATTCAACATAATTTTGCAGATTAGGTCATCTTGTAAAAAAATGAGAAACAACATTGAAAAATCATACAAGAAAAAACGAATCTGAACCTCATCTTTTTGAAAATCAATAGACGAAACCAGAGAAACAAACCCAAATTACTGTGTATTTTATAGTACATACAAGACAAACTCAGTCATCTTTTTACTAAAACAAGTCGCAAAAACGTAATTATTTTTAATGCAAATACGCACATTCAAAAGTAGTGTAATAATACCTACGTTCAAAGTTTTTTATTATTATAGTCCATTTTGACATTTTATAGTTTGTTTTGAATTGAAAAATATGCTTTTGGTAGTTTTTAAAATTTTTAAATATGTATTTAATGTTTTATTGATTAGATCTTGTAAAAGAAAATTGCGTAAATTGCTACAAAGTATCTTTATCTTCATTTTAAAATTATGAACTTTTCCTAACCTCAAATTTTTGACATACATTTTTCCTACAATGTGCTATACCATAGTGGAGACAATTATTTTGTCTCGCTTACTTAATGTTAATTTTTATCTTGCTTCAAGATGACCTAATCTGCAAAATACGTTAAATATAAATCAGCCATAATTCTTTACAATTTCCTCCATAGTCAATCCCACACAAATCACAAAAGTCATCACTCGACTCGAGTTAACAAATTTGTAGAGTCGAGTCGAGTTAACTCTGAAAAGGTTCACTATAATGGGAGTCTAGTCGGAAAACAACAACAAAATATAATGCTATAAATGTTTCTTTCTGAAATAAAATTTTATTTATGACGTTTATAGACGAGACGAAAGAACGCATATTAATTTAATCCAATGTTAACTACAACATGAATCGGCTCCGAACATAAGCGTACTTTATAAAAGTAAACTACGTTGATAAAAGAATTCTACGCCAGGTATTCCAAATAACTTTAATGTAATAAAAATAAATTTCAATAATAAATGTCAATTTTCATATATATTTTCATATTTCACATAGGCCACGAAATGATGGTAAAGAAGTTATGTTTGCATCCTTTCCGAAATATGTGTAAACTGTCTTATCAACTTAAATTTTCAAACTGTTCGAAAAATAAACTGTTCGATATTGAAATGGTATTGACGATTGTAAAAGTTGAGAAAGCTCCTCTCGTGGAAAAAATAAAAACAAAACATACTAGCATATTACTTTTGTGATTCGTGTGTTATTGACTTTGGAGGAAATAATAAACAATTATACATAATTTTAGATATAGAATTTCTCACAGATCTGTTAATGTTCTATTCTAGAAGTAAATCATAAACATCAAACTGCTTGTATATTCGCTTTAAAATTTTTCCGTTACGTGATGCTCCAACCGTCAATATATAAAGTTAATCCCAGAAAATAGCTGCACTAATGGGTTTATATAGTAATTACCCAATATGCAATCATTAGTGAATTCCGTATGCTTTCTCAAGTGAATTTTTTTTTACTACGAAATGAAATATGAAATGTACACTGAAAATCGTACTACTCGCCAATAAAAAGTATCCCAATGATTTCAGTGTCGAAGGAAATTATTTGAAATAAATTGAAATTATACCTACGCGTAGGAAATACCTTTGATACCAAACTCTTCTATAGGAATTTGTTCCTGTAGGAACGAGTTCTATGATAGACCTGAATATTGTATCTTTTTATATACTATATTATATTAACACAAAACAAAACTCAAAATAACATGGTGACATTGGTGACACAATCGACCTGAGAATTTTTAATCAACTATGAATTCATAAAAACAAAATTGCTGAGCGTGCGAACGATAGTACGAACGAACTCAACTGTTAAAGTGGTTTAAAATAAGAAAAACTGAATTCTCTTGTTAATTTCTAACTAATTCTTAATTTAAAACTGAGATTGGCTTGATGACATAAATTCATATCCAAATTATTAAATAAAGTAAGTTTGGTTTTATATTAGCAATCTTTTATTTTTGTTCATGTCTTGCGATGGAAACACTTGTGGAGAATGGAAAATATCACACGTTTAGACAATAAATATTTTAAAACTAAATAAAAAATACATACATATAAATTATATAGGATATACTTATGTAATGTATAGCAAGTACATTCATATATACATATAATAATGATCTTAATGATGCATATTATTATCATTTTAGGTTAGCATAGTGGTATTATCCATATTTTATATTTTTTGTTTCGAGGTTCTGGAGGATGATTTATATTTAAGCGGCATGTATGACAAGTAAATAGTATGCTAATTTTAACAATTAAATTTTTTTGGTATACATACATATACTTAGTTGGTTTGGGCGTGAACTAACATGTATCATTTGAGATCCGTCAATTAAATCAAAGCCATCTTAATAAATATTAAGATGGCTTTGATTAAATAAAGCCCAAATTACTAATGGGATCGCATTTTTCAATTTATGATAATTTACATAAAACTTCCTCATGCCAACTGTGTTAAATGCCTAGGAAACTTTTAAGAACAATCCACTATAAGGACTTAGCACAAATCCAATAACTTGCAGATCTGTGGCTTGACGCAATAAACATCAACAAACAAATATTTTTTTTTTGAAGAAAATTGCAATTTTAAGCATTCGTGAAACAAAAACATAACATTGAACAACTCTAATATCTCTAAAATCCGAATTTCAAAGATATGGAAGCACAAAGATTTGATTGATTCATGTGACAGTAAAACAAAACGATTTTTCAAAGCACACTTAAAATTGTTCAAAACACTAATGTTATAAAATACACATTATTCTGTGTTTTCGATTTTGCTTTGTGCCGACTGTTTATAAACACGACGTCACAACATCGACACTATAAAAGTAGCGGGTGTCCACTCGTATCGTTTCCAAACGGAATATAAACGTCGAAGTACGTTAATTCAAAACGATAATGCTACTTTCGATCAGTAGGTACTTTAAAAATAAAATCAGGATGTTAATAATTTATTTATTGATTTTTATAACTAAAGTGGATGTTTGGTTTGTTTTTCTCACTCAAGTCTAATAAAATAACACAAATTTCGGCAATTTATAGTTTTAAATAGTCGGTCGAATATATGATGCCGAACCATATATAGTAGGTGATACCAAAACAAATAAAACAAAATTTTCATGACAAGGAACGGCAAAATCAAGCTTTTCTTGAAGATATACTTTTATTTCAAAAAATCGACTGAAGTTAAGGCCACGATCATGACACAATACATAATTTTAGCAGAAATCTGACTACTTACGGTACAAATAAAACCAGAGGTCGAAAAAACCGTAATGCTCACATCTTCTTGAGCCCTGTCAACAACTGCTATGATCAGGTACTCCTTTAGCACGTCGTTGAAGGGCCTGGTGACAATGTCCGGAACCTTTTTCTTTTTGCCTCCGCAGGCGGTTCATCATTACATCTCTGCATTTTCGGCTATGAGATCTCAGCGGAACCCTCCCGCTTTGGCTCAGTGATACGTCTTGCCAACGCAAGCGTATTTCTGTCTATCCGTTATCTGCTCCAACGGAATATTATTGATCTTGGAGATCAGGCCCTTTTCCTGGTCTGGTAGTATCAAACTTGTGGGCCAGCATTCGTGCCATTGCCCTATGGTTTCTAGGGGCTAGCTTCGTTTGTGCTTATGCCCTTTTTTGTGCTTTGCAGACCGGGCCTAAAGGCCGATGCCTCGATCGCACTAGATGCCGGTTTTATAAGAGTGCCGGCCTCTCTTTTTATTTTTTTATTTTGATAATCCATAATAGGCCCAACGAGTAGCGGATAAAGGAGGTCCACCTGCGCAGAAGTCCGCAATACATAGGTAAGGCTGCATGAACCGGAGGGTGCCAAGTATCCGGTACACCGTTAGCAATTGGTCTAGTTTTTAAACTGGGCCCCCAGCCTGGCCGGTTATCAGCACGGTACGGTTAACACCTTAACGCGGCCCTGTTGTTTAGCGCCGTGTTTTTCCCTAGTACACCACATAAACATGATGTACTAGTAGCCCGGTGGTCACCACGGGGCTAGTTTCCCGGTGGTCACCACGAGGAGGTAACACGCACAAGCTGTGCAAGCTGCAAGATACGGAGCTGGCAACAAGTACCAACTTTATTCTTCCAAGACAGTTTCGCACCAGACCACCGTTGGGAATTCTAATTAATACAGTTGATGGGGGTAACCGATAATCTCAGCCATAACGTTCACAATTGCTGGGTTTCATTTTCGCTAGCAAAGTACTCACAAGTACTTCCCACTGCTTTCAACTGCTCTTGCTCTTGTATATGTGTAGTTTGCTGGTAGTAGTTACGCCAATAATTTCCACTAGGTTAATTTGGTACTAAACCCGTTCAAGAAGTGGCTTTGTTAGTTTTGAAGTTATGAAAACCAAAAATTAAATGAAAAATGCTGGAAAAAATGCTAGTAAGTTGAGAAAAATAATTGAATTTTAAATAATAACCTTTAACTAATTAATTAATATCTTAATAGATAATAAATGCATTATCATTTCATAGTAGCAGCAGTGTAGACTGTTTTTTTTCGTCTTCCTCATGTTCATCCTCGGATTGTGATGAAGTTAACAGAACAAGCATACAGAACTACGAAGGAATTATTGAAAACTACACAGACGCCGAATTTCAGAAGCATTTTCGTTTGAAAAGAAGTATAGTCGGTGAATTAATAGGTAAATAATTAAACAAACAAATGGATTGTGTATTAATTTTCATTTTTATTTTAGATTTGTATACAGAAGTCACGAGGAAATAAAGTAATGTTGGAATAGGACACTATACTTTGTGGTATATGGCCAACACAGAAACTTACAGGCAGATTTCTGACATGTTTGATATCACCAAAAACTATTTGGAAAGACAAAAGAGTTGTGGAATGGATTGTGTCCATTAGTAGCCAATACATCAAATGACTAACCGAGCAAGACACGCGAGCTAATCAACTCAAATCTTCAAGAATGAAAATATTGCCATATTCGGATTAACCGTCCAAATGAAAACAAAGAGGAATTCTACAACTGAAAAAAATATTACAGAATCCTTCATACAAGGCATCGTCGATGCTGACAAAAAGTTTTACGAGGTTCATTGCGGCGAGCCGGGGTCAATGCATGATACTAGAATGTATCGGCGTTCACATTTTTTCAACACAGTTAACTCTAATCGTTGTTTGATGGCACATGACGGTATTCTGTTAGGGCTTTCAGCTTACCCGAACAGTGAATATTTAGTTATCCATTTAAAGATTTTGGAAATCTGGTCTTTTAAAAAGTCGCTTCAGACGATTACGGTTTTTTGAAAGCCCAATGTACCAAGCCCAATGTAGCTTGCGTTTTGCACAATATATGCATTTTAGAGGGATACGTGAAGGATGAAATTGAAGAATACCAAGAACAACTACCAACAAAAGATCTTCCATTTTCCGAGGGAGAAGAACATAAATTAATGAATTAAACAAAAAAATTTACTAAGTTGAATCAAAAAAATTCAAAACATTGTATTCCGTTTTAAATAAATTCATTAATTCCATCAATTCTTGGTGTCTTTTCTCCTTGGTGTCTTTTCTCCTCTTGGTGTCTTTTCTCCTTAGCTGGTTCCTTGTCCTGAAGGTATTTTTCGAACCATTTTCTCATTTCATTTTTGTCCTTTAATTTCTCCACGTAATAATTTTTTTTCCTAGAACAGTCTCTTTATTTCGTTTTTTACTGTTAGAAACATTAACTTCACTATTTGGCTCATCCTGAATCGGCAAAACTTCCACATATTCGTTAGAAACGTTACTGTCTTCTGAAATATTTGAGCTGTTGGAAGCTGCATTCGGCGTTTCGTTAATTCCAACAGGTACGACGTTTTTTGAATGGACAGTCGGAGTGTCATGAAATATTGCACCCATGTCGTCCAAATATAAAATTTACTCGTGCTTGTTCCAGTTCCGCGATCTTTGGCCTTTTTATATTCCCGGTAGAGACTCCGCCATTTCTCCTCTACTTGTTCTGCGGATGTATGGTATTTTCTATAATACGTATTAAAATTATTTAATTGTTATTAATATTGTCACTTGAAAACTTATTGTACTAAAACATTTAAAGCCTATAAATCTGTCATAATTTTTTTCATTTTTTTTTCTACACCTGAAAAAGTCGTCTTTCCTATTTTCCTAGGTACTTATTAACACCTTTCCCTCCTGATATGACCAGTTTCTTATTGGTTTACCATTTTATTTATTCTATAAATTACAGTGTGCATTTAGTTTTCTAAAGTATTACATAAAATTTGTTATAGCTTACCATTTTTATTGCGGATTGTTGGTTATGTTTTGCTTTGACTTTTGTTTTTGCGTTTGATTTACTATCTACTTTTTAGTACTTGTGAGTACTTTGCTAGCAAAAATGGAACGCAGTAAATATATTAATTATTATCATTTGAACTTTTTTTGAAGTATGTAAATTTTTCAAAAAGTGTTAATCATAACTATGAAACCTAATATATTTCACTATTCCGGATTTTTTTAAAATTACTGATCGAATGGAACATCCTTCGTTTTGCATTAATTTTTTCAAATTTTTAAAATTAGTCATTTGAAAAAGTCGAAAAGTCGATAGGTGATAAAGGTGATAGGTATAGTTATGAAACGGACTTTGGTCTGACATTTTGTTTGACGTTTCATTATGGATAGACTTACATCAGAGCAATGCTTGCAAATTGTTGAAAGTTTTTATAAAATAATGTTTCTGTTCGTCAAACTTATCGTGCACTTCGTCCATTTTATGGGGTACATATAATCGACCTTCAGAACGGCTAATTCGAACAACAATAGATCGTTTTCGAACCACGTTTACTCTTAATGATAATGTGCATCCCGTGAGACGCCGAATAGTGCGCACTGAAGAAGTTGTAGCCGCTGTACAGGAAAGCAATGAAGAAGATCCAAATTACGAAATGATACTTGGCTTAAAATCTTTCAAGATTTAACTTCTGCAGGAATTAAAGCCAAACGACCATCGTATGCGCCGCCAATTCGGCGAATGGGCTGAAGCACAATTTGATATTGATGTTGAATTTCCATTGAAAATTTTGTTCTCCGATGAAGCCCATTTTTGGTTGAATGGGTACGTAAATAAGCAAAATTGTCGCATTTGGAATGAGGATAATCCACAAGCTTTTGTCGAAACACCATTACAGTCACAGAAAATTACTGTTTGGTGCGCTTTATGGGCTGGCGGGGTCATTGGTCCATATGTCTTCGAAAACGATGATGGTCAGAATGTCAATGGTGAGCGGTATAAGTACATGATTAGAAATTTTTTCGTATCTCGATTAGCTGGCATTAATCTTGCTGACATGTGGTTCGAACAGGACGGAGCCACATGCCACACAGCACTTTTGGTGAAGGAATAATTGCGCGTAATGGTCCAATTAATTGGCCACCAAGCTCGTGTGATTTAGCCCCATTGGATTATTTTGTTTAGGGTTATGTAAAGTCACTTGTCTACGTCGATAAACCAGAGACAATTGAACACCTGGAAATCAACATTCGAAGAGTTATTGGCGAAATACGGCCGAAAATGCTGCGAAAAGTTTGTGAAAATTGGTGTTCCAGATTGCGTCTCGTAAGCGCCAGCCGTGGCGGCCACATGGCCGAAAGCATATTTAAACATTAATGTCATAAAATTTTCTATCCAATAAAGCCCGTTTCATTGATATTAAAAATATATTTCTTTGTTTTATTATGATTTAAACTTGTGTAACTCTATAAAAAAACACCCTTTTATATTTGATTCTGTTTCAAATCAAATATTTATTGAAACTGTTTGTTTGTGATTTTGAAAAATGATATAAACTCATAGGTCGAAGTGTTGTATTGTCATTATTGTAATATCCTGGGGCCCTAATATGACTTTCGACTACGATTTTCGACGACAATCGTTTTCCTATAGTAGGCAAAGGAAGATAAAGGTAAACAATAGTAAATTTATAATATTGTTTTCCTTTTTCTTTCTTTACTATAGGAAAACGACGGTCGCCGAAAATCGTAGCCGAAAGTCATAGTAGGACCCCTGTTTACATGTGTATTCGGCATTGAGATTCCGGCTGTCTCTACTTTTTGTAAACAGGTAATACAAACTATATGATTGCCACCTTTTTGGAAATCACCTTTACGATAACTTAAATTAAATCTGAGATATTATGTTACATGTACATACATTACATACCTACTATTAATTATTATGTTCTAACATATTATTTTTTCCGACAAAAATGACAAATTCAACTAGTTGTGTGGACGATGTACTTAACTTAAACCATTTCGATACAATGTGAAAAAAAAATTAATTAACAAAGTGGTTTGGATACACATTCCGGATTTCCTTATAAACTAAAATTAACAGGTTCAATGGATTTGAAAAAACTTTATAATGTTAAAACAAAATATGTATCAATGTTGAGATAACTCTTTGTTATCACATGATGGTTTATAATTAAAACTCGACATATGAATTCAAGAAAATTTCTAAAGTTCATTGAGTTCTACTAATCAGTTTAAAATGAAAAAATAAACTTTTAGGAATTTTTACGTATGTATATATATATAGATATGTATATGTATAATTTACATATATACCTAAACATGTACAGTAAATAAGTAGGCACGTATACTCATGTATAGTATATTTTTTCCAGCTTAAAATATATTTTATTTCCAAATTAAGAATATAAAAACGAGAATATAAACAAAAAAATTATATAAATAAAAATAAGCAGAATAATATTAAAATAACACCCGTAAAGTTTAGTTAAATTTTGTTTTTTTCGTGAAGAATATTGAAAAATAAAATAAGAATTTATTTACATATACATACATACATACATACATATATAATAATTCAAGTGTAATTGATATGTTTAATATAAAATATTTAATTATAATTTTTAAGAGGTTTTTTATCTATAGAAAAAATTTAAGGAAAGTTAAACAAATTTTTTAATTAAATACTAATATTTTTATAAGGGTAGGATAATTTTAATATTTTATTATTTAATATAAAATGAATAAACCTTTTAGATGTAAATATTATTTAGATTTAATAATTATTACATATTTTATAGATGAAAATTTGGATTAAGACGGGATTTTAGTCAAGAACCCATTTTATTGTGATTTGTGATTACTTATGTACGATAAGAGTTGTTACAAGAGCGCACAACAATAATTACCAACGGAATATTGTTTTAATAATAGTTTGTTTTACTTTGTCTAATAAGTATTAGCAGTATTGTAAATTTGTAATCGCAACCTTTTTCAATTTTTTATTACATTTTCCGGTAAATTATGTCCCACAAAACCGGATCCTTTCATCCGTGCGTTTTTATAATTAATATGTAAAATTTCAAAATGTAGGGATTGGTTCTCAATTCGAACTATATATTTATAAGCATATATATTTCCTCTTTTTTCACAGCATTATATAGTTCACTGTATCCTTCATCCAACCACAATTAACGTAGTTCATTTTAGACAAAATATGCATCAGGCCAAAGATGAAAACCAACAAAAGCCATTAAGTGTGACTTTAATATTTAGAATAGTTGTGAGATCCCACTAACAAAAAATAAGCTCCTAACGCATCGTCGATATAACGATGGTCTGGCCATCGCAAGAATGGAATGATGAGTCTATTCGGCAAGTGATGTACTCTAACATGAGATGGCAACAAGATGTATTCTACCATGAGATTAAATAGTATCGGGGACAGAGTATCTCCCTGCCGAACACCCGAGTTAACTGCAAAAATTTTCGATAGTCTGTTCTCAAGAATCATCTGCAGCGAAAAGACCTTATCGGTGACTGATCGATTAGGACGAAATTCTCTTTGATAGTCACCAATCAGGTTCTCCGCTAGATGCGTGATTCTATCCAATATAATGTAGGACAGTAACTTGAACGCTGTGCAAAGGAGAGCTATACCAAGATAATTATCACACTTATCACAAGCGGTCTCCCTACTTGAAGATACGAATATCGTGGCCACTTTCCATTCGTCAGTCATAACTTCGGTATGCCATACTAATCGATTAAGGGAAGATACTGTTCCACAAAGTATCCCCTCCGAATATCAAGAGCTCCAAATTAATGCAGTTCACCTCCGGTGAGTGGTTTTGTTTTAGTCTCTAAAGAAATTACTCGAAATATTCTCATTGCCGAGTTGTTGTAAAGAGTTTTCCAATAAGATGTTTCATTTTGAATAGCCTGCTATTTGGGCAGCTGTCAATTTTGAAGCTGTCATCTTTTGACATTTGACAAGTGAAACTACGCCTTTACTAATAGTGGTACGATACACGCTTCAACAACGCATTGAAATTGTTAAAATTCAGTACAAACATGGTGAACATTTTGCAGTCACAGTTCGCAAAACTAAAGCACTTTTTGGTCGTCGTGAAGTACCTTCTCGGCCGGCAATAGTGACACTGGTGAATAAATTTGAGCTGTTGAGACAAGTTAGTGATGTGGAGAATCGATACCGTGTACGTTGCTCAAGAACAACTGAGAATATTGCTGCTGTAGCCCGTTAGGTTGAAGAAAACCCAGGCTTGTTTATTCCTCGTCGATCTTTGGAATTAGACACCATATTTTGCATTAAGACTTAGGTCTTAAGGCTTTTAAAGTTCAGTTAACACAAGAATCAAGCCAGTCGATCACCACAAACGTTGTATCTTCGCTGATTGGGTCCTTCAAATGCATTAAAATGATCCTGATTTTCATCGAAAAATAGTCTTCAGTGATGAGGCCCATTTTCACCTCAGAGGCTATACGTTAAGAAGCAGAATTGTCGCATTTGGGGCTCAGAAAATCCAAGAATGATTGTTGAGAAGCCTCTCCATCCTCAACGTGTCACTGTTTGGTTGCGGTTTTTGGGCTGGCGGTGTGATTGTACCTTACTTTTCTCGGAAATGAGGCTGGTGCTACTGTTACGGTGAATAAATTACGCTACTGAGCTATGATTAATGATTAGCAAGACGGCGCTACGTGCTTCACAAGCAACGAAACAATCGCAATTTTGCAAGAAAAGTTTCCTGACCGTGTTATTTCTCGAAGAGGTGATCACAATTGGCCACCGAGATCTTATGATTTAACACCTTTAGACTTTTTTATTTGAGGCCACGTGAAAGATAAGGTCAATGCTAAAGACCTTAAAGATGGAATTCGTGAAGTTAACGAGGTCATACAGACGCAAATGTGCGAAATGGTCTTGGAAAATTTCATGAAGAGGATATGGTGTTGCAAGAGTATCAGTGGCGGCCATTTGGCTGTTTATTATTAAACAGTTTTAAAGGCCATTACTGGCCCCTTACTGAGTCAACAATTTGGCTTCAGCGGTTTCGATCCCGAGGATGGTCTTCATACTGTCTAAGACAATCTGAAGAGGCCAAGTCGTTCTCTACACCGTGGAGCTATCGTCGCCTGCAACGACCTCTGCGCCTACCATATGGTGGCTCTCCTTTCAGAGATCGCTGCACAATTCGTTCCGGAACAGCACGCAGAACGTGCCCGAGGCAGCGTACTCGCTGAGATCTTACTTCATGTACAATATCGGGGATCTTCATCAGATCTCTGATCTCGATACTGTACGGAGCTCGGTATGTACCATCTATTTCGCGTTTTGGGCCGTAAATCACACGCATGATTCTTCTCTCAAATATAAAGAGCCATCTGTCGTACTCATCCGTCAGCGCCCAACTTTCACATCCAAACATAACAACGGGCCTGATCAACGCTCTGTAAAGCTTCACCTTCACGGCACTTGATATGTGTTTAGATTTTAGCAGTAGCCTTAGAGGATACAAAGAACGACTGCCAGCCGTCAGCCGCACTTTAATATCCTCACCCACACTTCTCTTATCACAGATGTTATGCTGCTGTTTTTCAGTTTTACGAAAGATGTACTCCAACATGAGATTAAAGAGTAACGGGGACAGAGCATCTCCCTGCCGAACACCCGAGTTAGCTACAAAAAATGTCGATAGCCTGTTCTCAACTTTAACATAGCATTGAGACTGCGTCACTGTCATCCTACATAGTCGTACCAGTTTTGTTGGCATTCCTAGGTATTCCAGGGCAGAACACAAACTCTCTCGATTTATCGAGTCATAGGCCTGCCGGAAATCCAGGAACACCTGATGTACGGGGATGGATGTCTCATAATATTTAGATAAAATCATCCGCAGCGAAAAGACCTGATCGGTGACTGATCGATTCGGACGAAATCCTCCTTGATAGTCACCAACCAAGCCCTCCGCTAGAGGAGTGATTCTATCCAATACATGTATGACAGTAACTTGTATGTTGTGCAAAGGAGAGCTATACCGCGATAATTCTCACACTTCAAGCGGTCTCCCTTCTTGAAGATGGGGCATATCGCAACCACTTTCCATTCGTCAGGCATAACTTCGGTTCGCCATACTAATCGAATAAGGTCGAAAAGACAGTTCCACAAAGTATCCCCTCCGAATATCAAGAGCTCCGAATAAATGCAGCCCACTCCAGGTGAACGGTTTCGTTTCAATCTCCGCATGGCTTTAGTGAATTCCTTATGGGATAGCTCCTCAGTGCAAATCTCCGCAGTCTATATTAGAGGTGGCTCAACAACAGTCTGTGACGCATGATGGACACCAAGCAGGTCAGTAAAGTGTCCACTGCATGCGTCAAGTTGACACAGAGGTTTCCATCCCGGTCCCGAATGGCAATTGACGTAGGCCTGAAAGTATGGTGCAGTCCAGTAATATCTTTAAAGAAATTACGCGAACTGCGCTCATTGCTGAGTTGTTGTACTTTCAGAACCTCGGCCTTCCACCATTCTCGCTTCTTCCGTCTACAAATCCGCTTAGCTGCCCTTCTTGCAAGAGCAGCCTGGTTTTTCCTCGCGATTGTGAGACGTTGTTGCACTTCATTATGGGCTATATTTTGTTGCTCAACTGCAAGACGACACTCGTCATCAAACCAATCATTCTTGGGTCTGACTTTCACTATACCTAAAGTCCGTTGAGCAGCACTGACAACCGAAGTTTTCAGTACCTCTCAGACAGAGTTCACACAGTCAGACTGGCAATTAACTTCGATTTTGTTTCTTTTGATCTTCATTTATCAGACCTTCACAGTTGAATTGTACCCAGATTTGTACGAAGTCTTCCATCGTAGCTATGCCGCGACCAAATGATGATCGCTGACTGCGTAGTTGGTTGCTAACCGATAAGAACTCACATCCTGCACAATCTCGCTCTTTAGAAATTAAGACGTTGTCAATTTGGGAAATTTTGGGAGGATGTGTCCATGCTTCCAAATGGATCTGTTTGCGTGGGAAGAATGTGAGAATGTCTTTATCTTGGGGCAGGCTGACTTCTGTAGGCGCGTGTACACAAATTATCGACAGGGTGGTTAACTTCATGCGCAAACGAAGCTTACCCAATCGGTTATTAACTGCTTGGAACTCCAAAACAGCCTGTTTTACCTGCGGCCCAAGAAGAAATCCAGCTCCAAAATTTCCGAGATCATTTCAATGTATAGCCCTGAGAGACATGGTCTCCACTTTTAGGCCAGCGAGTCTTTTGAAGAGCAACGAGTTCCAGCCGATTCTCCTTCATGCATGTAATTAGACCATCCAACGCTCGTAGTTTCCTAAGTGACAGCACGTTCCACGTGCCGATCCTAATCCTCGTGTCCGGGTACTTGAGCGTGGTTCCGGTATTTTTTGGAGGTATCCGTTTTTTCTATTGTTGCCATTATGAGATTATTTATTTCACGGATGCGGGTCTTCAGCCCAGTGATCCAACCGTTGAGTCTACTCTTACGATAAGCAAAGGGTACTGCGGTGGTATTCTTGAAACGCATGTTCGTGCAATTTTGATTTATGAGATATGTTAGTGCTTATAATATTAAAGATAGAAATTATCTCGAAAGCGAGTTACACATTGAAATTTCAATCAAACCATTATATAATGCATCATAATTTGAAAATATAGTAGTATTGACGTAAATTTCAACTATGAGGTTGCTGTTAGGGTAGTCATACGAAAATACTAACCAATCAAAAAGTATTGGAATAAATCGGTACAAAATATACATCCATAAAAAAATGATAATTTTTTAAAAGTTCATTGACCTACACAGCGTTCATGAAAATAACAATCATCGATTATTTATATAATGACATTTTCCAGGGATACGTACCTTAACAAACTTAGAAATAAAAATAATAATTCATATGATAATTGATAACAATCAATGTAATTTACAAACGAGTGTAATTTACAAACGAGATATATGTGAAATCTCTTTACAAAAAACGGTTATTTGGGTCCAAAATGTAAACTGAATTGAAATACAGCGTATTAGGATCTAGAAATCAAAACTTACAAATAACCGTGGAAAATAAATTATTTCTTTATAGAGTCGTTAGGTTTTGAAAATTGAGAATTTTTGTTTGAATTTGAGCAGTATACCTATTGAGATTCACTTTTTCTACAATTCAAAGGGTTTTAGGTACAATTCAACATTATGGTTTTCTTCTAGTAGATCATCAAACCGTTCATCAAATGACCATTTGCAACATTTTCACGAAATGTTATACTTTTTGAAAATTGGTGGATAATTCATTTCATTTCCAATTTGTTGCATTTGAGCGAAATGTGGCAACGATTTTGTTCATAACAATTCAACAAAAGTTAAAGTTTAGCTTTAAAAGACATTATTATGTTGCAAAATTAAATTATTTTTACTGTGAAGGCGTGAATTAAAGCTACTGTAAAATAAAAAATAAATCATTCGATGTCTGTAACTTGTAAAACCACCATTATATGTATTTAAATTAGAAATCAGACAGACTTGTGTGAAAACATAGGTCCGTACTCCCGACACGAAACTGCGACCGATAATGAGAGAAATATGTACTTTGTAATTGCTCACGACCTTAGAGTAGCAAGTACATTCTTCACACAGATTCTTCCCACTGCCAAATTGACAACTTCTTAATTTCTAAGAGACAAGCACGAGTTGTGCACGATGTGAGAACTTATTGGTCAGCAACCAAATACGTAGGCAGTGATCATCATTTGGTC
The DNA here is from genome assembly GCA_951394425.1 of Tipula unca. NCBI lineage: Eukaryota > Metazoa > Arthropoda > Insecta > Diptera > Tipulidae > Tipula > Tipula unca. The sequence goes on from OX596381.1 coordinate 100,421,207, forward strand.
GCTGGAAAGCTATGATGGAAGTTTTCGTACATGTCTGGAAACACAGCGAAATGCATGGATTGTTTCGAAAGTGGAAGTCTGATAAATGAAGATCAACAGAAACAAAATCGAAGTTAATTGCCAGTCTAGTTGTGTGAACTTTGTCTGGGGGGGGTACTGAAAACTGCGGTTGTCAGTGCTGCTCAACTGACTTTAGGTATAGTCAAAGTCAGACCCAAGAATGATTATACTTTCAGGCCTGCGTCAACCGCCATTCGGGACCCTCTAGTGGAGGGGTGATTCTATTAAATTTCACTTATTGTTTGTTTGGGCAGTATCGAATATCGCTTAGTCGATATTCGAGCTACTACAACAGAAATATTTTTAAGAGACACATTGAAGTATCTTGTGTTTTAGCGATTCAATAGCGGTTATATATTCAATTGCTGAACTATTCAGCAATTGTGCCGATCGTAAATTTCATATCCAGGTACTTGAGCGTTGGTCCGATATTTTTTGGGGGTATCTATTTTTCCTTTTGTTGAAAACAGAAAATGACGTTATTTTTTACGGATGCAGGCCGTCAGCCTAGCAATCCAGTCGTCTTCTACAACAAGCAAAGGATACTATGGTAGTATTGGAAAACATGTTCGTACAATTTAGGTTTACGAGACATGTACGTGCTCTCCGATCATAGGGGCCAGGTCAAGCATTATAATTCATTAAAATCTTTGCAAGCACCAATTGAATGTTGGAATTTACTCTTTTAGTACAACACTTATTCGAAAAGCTAGACAATTCTTCGCGTGCAGATGTAATTAAGGGCTTAAAACATAAAATATACATTTGCGTATTCGTTTGTTTTGCTGTGAATGCAGTACATTTTAATGTAGTTTCAGGCCTGACAATCCAAGTCTTTTTAGCATGTCTTCGTCGTTTTATTAAGCAGCGGCATATGTTTAAACAAGTCATTTGATATCTGTAAATTGTAAACCATTTATACATGACAAATAATACTGTAAAAGACAAATGGACAAGTAAAATTTGTATAATATTTAATTAATAAAAAAATTTCAAAAATTAAATAAATGTATATAAATAATAACAATTAACAACATACAGTGAAGTTTGGTTTTTAAAAGTTATCTGCGTAAAATTACGTAAACGGGTTTGATCTTCAGAACTAACTTGACGCAAATAATTTACAAGTAGTTTGGAACTACCCAGTTTCATATCAGGCATAATTTCGTACCTCATCAAGTTTTGTAATATCTTGTCCTGTTTTCTAATATCCTGTTAGGAAATTTACATTTTCAACATATATCGATCCTCGCTCGATTTGCCAACAGCAATTCTTATTCCCAAAATAACAAAATTTTCATTCAGCAATAAATTCTCGATTGAGCCTTTTCAACGAAGGCTAAATATCAATATTATAACAAATATTAAGATATTAATTTGTTTACTAAAAATGAGTTGGAGAAAACATTCCTTCTCAGGTATAAAGGATTATAAGAAAAACCATTCTGTGTGCACGGAAATATACTAAGAGCCCAAAAAATTTGTGTCACAGCAATATTAAAATCACCCCAATTTTTATTGACGTAATTTTGTTCTATTTTATGATATTTGTTTAATGGAAATTTTTTTTATAAAAAATATATTCATATTTTCCTTTTATTTTTCCAATTTAATTTGAAATTGATGAAAATTTAATTGCTTTAAATTAAAGTTGTTTTTATACGGTACAATATATATATATACATATATATTACGTGAAAATATTTAGATACAATTAATATATCACTATATTAGGTATTGTGTGAATCGGTGCGAACCAATTCGAGCGATGGTACAAATGGAATTTATGCTATGTGAAATGAACATTGAACAAATTGCGATACGATTGCAACTAAATTAATAAATCCACCTGGGGGTCGATTCTCGTTCCGTGAAAAGTAATGTGAAAAATTTTTTTTGTGAGAAATATTTATTTCCGATTCTTGTTCTGTGAGAATGAAAATAAATACGTCAAAATATTTTCATATGAAAAAAACCTTTCCCTGACTATTTTGATCGTGAAAATACAAAAATAAACTTGAACATTTACTTTTTCTAAATATTAAATGTATAATTCCATAGAATGGATAATTTAATGGAGAATTCCAACATTTTTAAAATAAAAATCCTGGACAAATTATGTATAAAAATTCGTGCAGCAACTGATTTTATAAATGGAATTGTATCGTTATTTGAATATTGAAGTTAATTAAAATAAGAATTAAAAAAAATGATAATAACGAAATTTCACAATAGTGAAGTATTTTTTTCGGGTATTTATTTCGCCGATTTCAAATTTTAATTCGCGATAGGCATTGGCACGGTAAGTATGTTTCAGATATGTGAATTTATTGCAAGAATTTTTTTAATTTTTTTTTTTAAAATCTGACGTAAACAATGTACTAATTTTTGCTTATTCATATGAGTACAAAATATATATAAATACCTTTGGCTTATTCTTCTGCGTCTTTCTCCGCCTGATTTTATTTATTAAATGTTACAAAACTATAATATCTTAAATTTAAATTTGGTTCAAAAAATTTGTTTGGTTATATTTTTATAGATAATAAAATGTCAAAATGTATTCAGCGATCTAGTACAAAATATTTTTTTAAATATTACAACTGATTACATATATCATCTAGTAATTTGTCTATCTTTCTTATGTTCAATTTGCAGAGATATAACCCATTAGTTAGTCTCTAAAAATGTGGCCACCCTATTGTGGTCTTCCCAATTCCAGCGGTTTCTTTCTTTGGAGCCTTCGTACTCACATTTGTGTTACTCAGCATACCACGTAACTCAACATTTTGATGTTGATCAAGCCGAGGTATGTGTTTCCTTGCATAAATTGTTACCTCTTCGCTGACGTTTTGTAACAATTTCCATTGGGTGTGAGTAAAAAAAAATTAATTTCATTAACACCATTGCTACCGAATTTTAAATGTATCGAAGGAAGTCTCAGCGCGGTCTTCTCTGGCTGGCTAAGCTCAGAGTAATAGGGAGTGGGGTTTGCTGAGACTTCACTTTGATCTTGTCAGACCGCTTATTATCGAGAAAGCAGACCGCCGCACACTAGACACTCCCACTTACCTTCGTTACATCTCCTCATTCGGCACGAAACTAATACTCCATGTTATTCAAGATAAAATTCAAATTTAATTTTATTTAATAAAAAAAAATGTTTAAACTATAGCAAACTTAATTATATTAACTTAATCCTACTTATAAAAAAATACCCCGAACCTGAAAGATGGACGCTACTTTAGAGAAAGTATATATACATATATATATATATATATATATATATATATATATATATATATATATATATATATATATATATATATATATATATATATATAATATATATATATATATATATATATATATATATATATATATATATATATATATATATATATATATATATATATATTCATACTAGGTGACATCCGTATAGTCGATGACGATGGCGATAATTATTAATATAAATTAAGTTATATTTGTATATTAGTTTAAACTTATTATTAACGATGTTAGAACTATAGAACATATATATGTTAGAACAGTAGGTTACCTATAACCTATGTAGGTTATCGTTTCTTATGTACCAAGGAGCGTTCACTATTCCACGTAACGCTTTATTTTGAAAAGCTTGTATTATTTTAATATTGGTTTTCTTAGTACAGCCCCAAAGCTGAATACCATAAGTCCATATTAGGTATTGACAGCTCTGAATACCTTCCAATTAGCCAATACCTATTTCTATATTTAATGTATAGTTCCTCCTTTTTCTTTTTAATGTGCTCTTTCCATTTGAACTTAGCATAAGGAACTTGTTTGGAATTTAGTTCTATTGGTATCCATTTAACAATTTGATTGATGAAGTTAACGTGCGTTGATTTTTCTTCATTTAGCTTAATCCGCCATTTTTTGGTCCAGTTACTTATTTGGGTCGTAGTCCGTTTCAGTTTTCTGGTTGCTTCGTCTACTTTATAACCAGTAGCTAAAATTGAAGTATCGTCCGCAAATGTTGCTATTGTTGTGCCGCTTGTGTTTGGTAAATCACTTGTGTAAAGTAAATACAACACTGACCCTAGCACGCTACCTTGGGGAACCCCTGCAGATACCCTCTTTAGCTTGGAGAATTCTTCTTCACATCTAACGCGAAAATATCTGTTATCAATATAAGATTTCAATAGCTGAAAGTATTCTTTTGGCAAATCTCGATGCAGTTTATATTCCAATCCAGGATGCCATACTTTATCGAAGGCCTGTGCTACATCCAGAAATATTGTTGAGCATATTTTCTTATTTTCAAGTGCATCTTCAATAATACTTGTAATCCTGTGAATTTGCTCTATGGTGGAGTGGTTTTCTCTAAATCCGAACTGATGTGGTGGTATTAGCTTTCTCTCAAGTATTATAGGTTTCATCCTTTTGTATAACAGTTTGTCAAAAATTTTCGAAAGCAGAGAAATTGGCCTATATGACTTTATATGATTAGATGGTTTGTTCGGCTTTGGTATCATAATTATTTCTGCTACTTTCCATTGCAAGGAACATATTTCAGTCGAAATGAAGCGTTGATTATATGAAGAATTACAGATGGAATTTCCCTACAATCTACCTTGTGCACTGGTATTATATTTTCATCGGCTGATTGTCTAGCATATGGTTGGAATGTTTCTTCAAGATGAGATGCGAACAGTGCTGCTTTCTGTTTGGCATTTCTTACTCAATTTCCCTCATCATTTTTTATCGGCGGTATTTGATAATTTGGTCTTTTTAATGCTTTTGTAGCTTTCCATAGAGAATACTCAGTTTCTTTACTGTCTGTAAGACTACGAAGATAACGGGTGACTGATTCATTCTTTAGTTCTCTAATTCTTTGCTTAAGCTTATTGCAGAGGTAATTAAGAATTATTTTGCTTTGTGGTGGATAAATGAAATTATTACGCTCCTTGTTTTGGATTACAGGGGTGCTATCCCATGCTGCTTGTTGTATATTATTGATTAATAGTTCCACTTCATTTTCTAATTGAACCGGATGATTGATTGGTACAAGAAGATCGGTGTTGTCTTCAACCAATTTCCTAAATAATTCCCAATTGGTTTTGTTATTTGTTAGTCTAGGTGGATTTTCCTTGTTAACAATCGTGGAACTTACAGTCATAATGACGGGCGAGTGGTCCGATGAGAGACTTTCACTATTTTTTAGAAAAACGTGGTTTTCGGATATACCTCTTGTAACGTAGAATTCAATTAGATCCGGAATTTTCCTTGGGCCAGTAGGCCAGTACGTTGGTTTTCGTCCTGAATGAAATTCACAATTGTAAGCTCGACCTGCGGCGTATAGTTCTCTACCCTTTGAAGTTGTTAATCTTGAACCCCAGAAAGTATTTTTTGCATTAAAATCACCTCCAATGATAAAATTAAATCCTAGCTGGTTCAATAACTTTTTATAATTCTCTTTATTTAAATTATGTCTTGGAGGACAATAAATTGAACAGACATTGAATATTTTTTATTGTTAAGTTGAATGTTGACAGTAGCTACCTGCATACTTTCTTCTTCAATTTGTATTCCCTCATGATGTTGATTATTTTCTTTCACAAATATTGTTGATCCCCCTCTTGCTCTTTCTGCTGGATATAAAGCGTGATAAGAAACGTAACCACGTATTTTGGTGTATGAGGTTCTAGTAAGATGGCTTTCTGAATCAACATATATCAATTTTTTCAGTATTTAAAAAGATTTCTAACTCTGGAATTTGTTGGATTATTCTATTTGCATTTCAGATTACATTTCTAAATGTTTTATTTATCATATTAGTTTAGAATAATATGGATGTTATTTCATCCACTGTTCTCGGCTATCTAGTCGCCTGTTCAAAACATCTATGGATCTCTCTTGTCTTATAAGCCGAGTATTTAGCGATGTATCTTTGGAGTCTTTGAAAATTACTGATTTGTGTGGGGTCGTACTTTGTAGCCCGGATGCCACCACTTTTGAAAACGACTTGCGATCAGTTACTTTACTCGATATAGATATGGTAAAGTTTCCTAGGTTGGTGTTTACGCTGTTGGCTATCGGCGTTTTATAATATGATGGACCTTGCCGTGATTTGCCTCTAATTTTTTGTAGTTCTTTAGCTACTATGCAGCCTCTGTAGTTTGCAGGATCTTGCTCTTTGAAGTTCACCCATGTTGAAGGGGAATTTCTATTAACTGGACACGCCTGAGCACGATGCCTTCCAAGGCCACTTTACACATCTTTGCTCTCTATTGTAGTATTTTTGCGTATTGTTAAAACCCTGGCACTTCTTGAATTGCACTATAAGCCCAGTGGATTTTCGTAGTGCTTCTATTTTAACCCTTATATTTAAAATAGCTCTTATATTAAAGATGGCTTTCTAAAGATGGCCCCTTGTAACACTGCACTTTTAATTTTTTCACAATATGTACTTATATAAAATAATTAAAAAGAAACTACTATCACTGCACTTTTTGACATTTTTTATTTTATCGCTTACTTCACCGATTTCACGTTCAAACCCCACAACGATTTGAAAGAGAATTTAATTATTCAGCATAATTCAGAAAATAATTTATTCAGCACAATTCAGCACGTTTCTTTTCATTACGAAAACGAAAATCGCTTAATTTTGATCTGTGAAAACAAAAATGAAAAACAAGTGTGAAAAGAGAAATGGAGAGATTTTTGTCACTCAATTTTTTCACAGCACGAGAATCGACCCACTGCACCCCAAAATTGTACAGAACACTATAAAGTTACACCAACACTGGCCGACGTATATTGTACGTAGATGATTGTGTAAATGAAATGATTTGTCAATTCTAAAAATATATTAATTTCGTATAGTATTGAACTGGTTGGTAATGGTATTATTGACATATTTTGTTACATGCAACAGACATACACAATATTATTGTAAAAAAGCATTAAACTTAAATTGCTTAATGAGGTGAAAAATTTTGTTTGATTAATATCGATTGTAATTAATTACTGTAGTTAATTATTTTTTGATATTCAAGTTGTTTGAACTTATTACGAATTTTTATCATTTCTATTGTATTGATAACAAGGAATGGAAACGCGAATGATAAAAAAATAATTGTTTTAAATGAAATATGATTCTGCAAGGAAAGTATATTACCTTTGATAATTTGTAGATAGTTCATAAAAAGTGAACTTCAATTGAGATACTAATCATGTTTGTACTGTCAATATTTTAAATAAGAAAAATAATAATCAGGGTTTGCATAATTTCAGTTAAAGTGGGCTGGTCAATTGTTAAGCTAGACTAGACACCTAATTTGAACCGGCATTAAGTAACCAAATACTCTTATTGTTTATACAAATATCAAAACTGTATGTATAAAGTATCAATTAAAAACGTATTAACAGATTTCTTATTCACAAACAAATTATTCATTGAAAAAATCATTATTTGAGGATTGAGGATTATATGGAATCCTTTTTTATTTATTTAAAAATAAAAAAAATTATACAATTATTTATTTAAAAAATTATTATACATGCACAAAAAAATTATTAATCAAGCACAAAAAAAAAAAAATTCTGTTCAGCAAGAAAATTATTTTGTACATAAAAATTATAAAATGTGCAGAAAACATTACAATCAAAAAACAATCTTAGTTACCGAATGTTTAATAATTATTTTACATATTTGGCCGAGTTTACATTTAGAATTGTTTGGGTAGCTTCGCTCCCAAAGTATACAATAAGTTATTTCCTTTTGACCGAGCAAATAGCGTAGTGGTTAAAGCTGCGACGTTTGGATCGGGAGGTACCGGGTTTCGGATCCCAACCGAGACGGGCGATGCTGCAAAAAGGATTTTTCATCTCCCGATTACGATCGGTGATTAAATTGAAAACATCTATGACCCTCTGTTGGGAATGTAATATACCATGTTCCATGTCACTGAACAGGGTAACATGGGGATGTGTGAATGAGCTGAATGGAATGTTCGTGTGAATGTAAGGCAAGGCTATGGACCAAAAATGTGTCTATGCCACGTCCTTTTAAAATACAAATAGTTCGTTTTGTCTAATAATAGTTGGTGCCTATTATAAAGTTTATATATGTAGATATTTCCTTATGTCGTAATAAGATAATTTGCTAAACAAAACTATTAATACGTATACCCAATGAAGCATGTTATAACCAGCTAGGTTCATTAAGTTCAGGTAATATATTTTTATTTTAGGTATAATGCCACTGCTTATTATTGCAATTTTAATAGAACCTTCAGTATACGATTAATTGAAATCTACACCGCAACGGAAATTAGGCCGAATGACGTGGAAAAAAAAAACCGATTTAACAACATCGATGAGGATCATTTCGACGATAGTGTAGATGACCCCAATTACAAACCTTCAGATAATTCGGATAGTTCGGAAATAAATACAATTGAAAGTGGTGTATCAGATGATGTTGATGATAACCATGAAGCTTTCCAAGAACAATCACATGTTGTAAAAGTAAATAGACAAAACAGGAAACGCAAACGAAATTCTGGTAAATCATATGTCAATAAGACCGGAAAACTTGTTCCTGAGCGTCAAACTGCGGAAAAAAATGTAAAAGTCGATTAAGCTACCAAAACCAGGAGATTATTTTTCAACAGTATTGGGCACTAGGAAACTATTACTTGAGAGTAGCATTTGTGTCTGAATTAATCGAGCTTGTTAACAAAAAATATTAAAAAGTATATCACAAAGAAATGCCATTAAGAAATCGTCCTCACTCTTGCCTCTATTGGTTCTTTATTCACGGAGAAAAAGAGAGTGTTTGTAAAGGATGCCATGTTGCTTCGCTTGGTGAGTCGCTTAAATTTAACGATACTGTAATTGAGAAGAAGCGTAATTCTTCTGGCACCGTTATTATAATGGATCAACGTGGAAAACATCCACTAGCTCATAAACTACAATAAGACATCGCGGATAAAATAAGAACACACAACGATTCACACCCGGCCTATGAATCAAACTATACACGCTGCGACACTACAAAGAAATATTTACCAACTGATTTGAATACCACTAAGATGTACCGAATGTACTGTGAAAATTCAGTTTCATTAAGTACATATACGACCATTTTTTAGGAAACGAACTTGTGTTTTAAGAAACCAAAATTAGACACTTGCAGTTCGTGTGATAAAATAAAACTACAAGAGTTCGCTGAAGGAACAGGCAAGGAAATTTAATTGAGCTACAAAAAAATTATCAAGACGATGCTGAATACAAAAGCAAAACTTTGCATAAGGAAACATCAGAAACATGATTGATCACAAATTTCTGGTTGTCGGATACACTCACATGGAATGTGATACAGACCACGCGGCTATAGAAAAACATAAAGAATTAACTTCAGCTCGTATTTGCCATCCCCGAGATTGGTACAATTTTGTAGCGAGTGTTGCGGCTAAGAACAAGAAGAGAATTGTAGAAATGACTCTAGATGACTTCTTTAGTTTCGCTGGGACAGCCAGTCTGCTCGCATGTATCTCAATGAGACAATGTCCCGTTATAGCTCCCACGACCATACCAATATGGTGCCGTCGAAGCGATATCAGTTGGCCTGATCTGGACCGGTCAACTCCAGGCCAGATCTGCCTGGTTATAAGCAAACGGTATCTTTATATCCCGCCTGCTTTAGGTTATTAGGCGTGCTATTCCCTTACGGCCAACTCATCTGCCTTTACATTCCCTGCGATATTGAAATGCCCTGGCACCCACGTCAAGCGGATGTTGAACTGATCAGCCATCTCATTGAAAGATGCCAGACAATTCTGTGCTACCTTCGACGTCAGGGGGTATGATTGTAGCATTTTAATAGCAGTCAGGCTGCCCGTAAAAATGCGAATATCCCTCGTAGATATTACATTATACTTTAACCAGTCCATGACTTCCATTATCGTGATCAGTTCAGCTTGAAAAACGCTGCAAAAGTCGGGAAGACGAAAAGAGAGGTTAACCCCTAGTGCCTCACAGAATACCCCGCAGCCAACCCCTCTATTACTTTTGGAGCCATCCGTGAAGAAGCTTAGCGCCTCATTGTCCATAACCGTTTCGTTCACCCAGTCCTCTCTGATGGGAAACTCAGTTTGGAATCTCATCTCAACAGATGGCAAAGGAATAGCGTAGTCGGTAGCTTCTGGAATACCCCTGTTGCATAGGATAGATGAGTGCCCTGCATTGTTACAGGTCCACATAGATATGGATTTGAGCCGAATGGCTGTGCAAGATGCAAGATGCAAGCTGCTCGGCCGCAAAATCCAAGGGAGTAAGATGAAAGAGAATCTCCAGAGCTTGAGTAGGTGTGCTCCTGAGAGCCCCACTTATACACAAGCATTCCGTTCTTTTGACTTTCATCAATAGTTTAAGGTTGGCCATCATTTTTAACGCTGGCCACCAGACGACAACCCCATACAGCAGTATAGGTTTGACCACTGAGACGTAGAGCCAGTGTATTATGTGGGGCTCCATACCCCATCTCTTTCAAATGACATTTTTGCAGGAGTAGAGCGCTATAGAAGCTTTCTTTACTCTCCCTACGATGTTTGATTTCCAGCTTAGCTTGCTGTCCAACAGTAGTCCGTGGTATTTCGCTCTATCCATAAAGATCAAGCGAGTACCATTTAATGTTGGCGGGTCATACTGAGGAAGTTTGTGCCTCCTGGTAAAGAGGACCGCTTCGTTTTCTGTGGGTTTGCGTTCAGTCCGCAGTCGCGTGCCCACTCAGAGAGGTAGCTAAGCGCGCACTGCATACGCTCACTAAGCGTAGAAGGATATTTACCGAAGACCGCAATAGCAACGTCATCCGCGTAAGCAACCACCTTGAAGTCTTGCGATTCCAGGTTTAGTAACAGGTCATTTATGACCAAGTTCCAAAGAAGGGGTGATAGAACACCACCTTTAGGTGTCCCTCTGCTCACGTATCTGTCGGCAGACGTCCCAACCAAATAACGTGTCACGATCCTGCCTCTAAGCATTTGATCTATCTAGCCACTGAGTGATCCGTCTACCCCCAGACCCGCAAGGGTCCGAGTGATTGCCCCCGGTCTGACGTTGCTAAAGGCCCCCTCTATATTCAAGAAGGTTACCATAGAATATTCCTTATATGTTCAAGTGATTTCTCAATCGGGCCTATAAGGAAGTGGAAAGCTGTTTCCACCGATCGTCCCTTACAGTATGCGTGTTTAGATCCCGACAGCTAGCCCGGCTTGATTGAGCCTCTAATGTAAGCCTTTATTTGCCTTTCCAGTGCTTTCGAGAGAAAAGAAATTAAGCTTATAGGCCTATAGTCTTTTGGATAGTAGTGAGATCTTTTTCCCGCCATAGGTATATATATTATTTTTCCGCCTTTTTTCTATATGAGTTACGGAGTCTACACCCCTATTTATCATGGGTCTCTCCGGAGCTAGTACCGAGCACTCCGGGAAATGCGTTTCTAGACATAGCTCCAGGGATTCTTTACTACATGTAGTCCATAAACCATCCGGTCTTTGTAGATAACTCGGGATAGAAGGACTAGAACATAGCACTTTGCGTAGCCTGGCCGTCTCCGAGGACTCCTGTATATTTCCACAGTAGAGCGCTTCCAGGCTCTCGTTTTGGCTGCTCTCAGCTCGTACTCATAGGTTTTGAGGACTTCCTTGTAATAGTCCCAATCTGCAGCAGAATTTGTGTTCCTCGCTTTCTTGAACAGTCTCCTGCATACGAGTACCTTGGAGTTCTCTCGACCACCAGGGTGGCCGAGATTTACCCAAGGTCATACTGATATAGGACATGCACCTAACATGGCCTTGTTAAAAGCATCAGATAGCTTGGTTACTAGAGCATCAAACTCCTGTGTAGACGCAGGAGGGTTTGGAACCGATACCGGTAATGAGTTACCCAGAATGGTTTTGAAAGAATCCCAATCAGTTTTCCTGAAGGGTGGTTTGCTAGTGGGTTTTGTATCCACTTCGTACTGGAGATAACAATGGTCAGAAAAGGAATGGTCTTCGGACTCTTTCCAGTTCAATACCCTCTCCTTAATAAAATCCGAGACAGCCCAGCACTTCTTGTCTATTTTTAGTAATAAAGGTTGGCTTACACCCGATATTACATATATTTAGGTTAGTACTTAAAATAAACTCAAGGAGTAACTCACCTCGCCTGTTGATATTTGTACTTCCCCAGATTGAGTGATGCGCATTAGCATCACTGCCCATGATGACTCCTACTTTTCGTTTTTGAGCCTCTGTGTTTGCACTGCCCAACTTACCTGGTGGTATATTTTCTTCCTCGTACGGTAGGTAGGCCGATATTAGCCAGAGATTTTGCCCATCCATCTCGATGCTAGCCACCACTACATCAGCGTTGCTGTAATTAAGTAGTATAAAAATATTATTATTTCTAGCGAGAATGCAGGAACGTATCTTACTTTCATTTTTCACGTCTAATATTTTATATTTGGAAGTTCTGAGGCCCAGCACCCGGTCACCAGGGAAGTTCCTGGACCAGAACCACATCAATGGATCAGATTCCATTTTTAGCGGAAGGGCCGCCGAGGCGGCTTTAGAGTGATGGAGGTTGATCTGAAGGATCTTAAGCATTAGATAACGCTTCCCTCCGCCACTGTGAGACTTTGTAGATAACTCGGGATAGAAGGACTAGAACATAGCACTTTGCGTAGCCTGGCCGTCTCCGAGGACTCCTGTATATTTCCACAGTAGAGCGCTTCCAGGCTCTCGTTTTGGCTGCTCTCAGCTCGTACTCATAGGTTTTGAGGACTTCCTTGTAATAGTCCCAATCTGCAGCAGAATTTGTGTTCCTCGCTTTCTTGAACAGTCTCCTGCATACGAGTACCTTGGAGTTCTCTCGACCACCAGGGTGGCCGAGATTTACCCAAGGTCATACTGATATAGGACATGCACCTAACATGGCCTTGTTAAAAGCATCAGATAGCTTGGTTACTAGAGCATCAAACTCCTGTGTAGACGCAGGAGGGTTTGGAACCGATACCGGTAATGAGTTACCCAGAATGGTTTTGAAAGAATCCCAATCAGTTTTCCTGAAGGGTGGTTTGCTAGTGGGTTTTGTATCCACTTCGTACTGGAGATAACAATGGTCAGAAAAGGAATGGTCTTCGGACTCTTTCCAGTTCAATACCCTCTCCTTAATAAAATCCGAGACAGCCCAGCACTTCTTGTCTATTTTTAGTAATAAAGGTTGGCTTACACCCGATATTACATATATTTAGGTTAGTACTTAAAATAAACTCAAGGAGTAACTCACCTCGCCTGTTGATATTTGTACTTCCCCAGATTGAGTGATGCGCATTAGCATCACTGCCCATGATGACTCCTACTTTTCGTTTTTGAGCCTCTGTGTTTGCACTGCCCAACTTACCTGGTGGTATATTTTCTTCCTCGTACGGTAGGTAGGCCGATATTAGCCAGAGATTTTGCCCATCCATCTCGATGCTAGCCACCACTACATCAGCGTTGCTGTAATTAAGTAGTATAAAAATATTATTATTTCTAGCGAGAATGCAGGAACGTATCTTACTTTCATTTTTCACGTCTAATATTTTATATTTGGAAGTTCTGAGGCCCAGCACCCGGTCACCAGGGAAGTTCCTGGACCAGAACCACATCAATGGATCAGATTCCATTTTAAGCGGAAGGGCCGCCGAGGCGGCTTTAGAGTGATGGAGGTTAATCTGAAGGATCTTAAGCATTAGATAATGCTTCCCTCCGCCACTGTGAGACTCGTTTGACGTCGATTCGTTCGTTAGGAGCGCACAGCGTAGTTCCAATGATCTCGATATCTCCGAGTCCAGGGATAATGTCTCCTGAGCGTCCTCCGGGATGCTGCTTCTGGGTCACCAACAACAGGCGGGACACCATAAGTGGTTTCCCTACCTGCTGCAGATGCCTCAGATCTGTCGGCCTAATCGCGCTTATAAATTTTGAGCGTCATCGCTCCAAATCCATAGCTGATCAGGCCTCCAGATTTTGCCAAAGCACCCACGGATTCTTTACCTCCTCTAACCTGGCAACCTTTCAGGTGGCCGTTGGCAGTTTGTGCAAGATATTTTATTTTTGATGTACAAATTATTTCGCCGAACGAAAAAGTTATTTTGATCGCAAAATTTTGTGCACATTCATTTTATGTATACGATTACTATTATCTCAACATTGAAATTTTCCACAATTTTTCTATTTATTAGTTATCGAAACAAAAATAAAGCAGCACCATTTTAATTTAAAAATTTCGGTATTATTTGGAAGTTAGCGGATAGAAGTTGGAGAGCAAACAGATTAGAATTTGTATAAACTAGAAGTAGAAATAGTTTAGTATTTGAATTCCAAAAAATATAGTATTGAGTCTGAAGGTAAGAATTTGAAGTCTAGAGACTTCAATTTGGGACCTGAGTAATGTATTTTAAACTATAATTTATGAATATGTTAAATAGAATTTCTAGCAGTTCTTTAATTGTAATATCAAACGATACATCATTTCCGAATAAAAAAATTTAAGAATGTATTTATTAAAATTAATAAAAATTGTCATAACATTACTCTCGAAGTTATGCTGTGGCTGTGTGATCGATAAATGTTGATGATGCGTTCATCTAAAATTTTCTAGTGCATGTTGTATTTTCCTCCGCTAAGCTCTCTTTCTCCTCTATTGTTCCAGCTTTTTATCGAGAGCTGAGAATTCGCATTTTGACACTCGACGAGACGTCAGACGACTTCAATTGTAATATCCGAGAATATAAATAATTCATTGCTATAGGTTTGTATTGTATATAACACTATATGACCATGCCATATCATATCTATACCAAACCACTGTAATATTACAAATTATATTTGTGATGTTGGTCATAGTTGTCAATGGTTTGTGTGATTTGCAAAAGGCTGAATTGGATTTGGAAAAGGTTGGATTTTGTTTAGACATACATTAAATATAACAGATTGACATTATACACTTACGAATGAAAATTATTAACAATTTTTTGCCTTATTTCATTTTATGTACCCTAACATTATTTTATAGTAAATTCATTTTAGACTAAACCAATCTTGAACACCGTCAAATGTAACATATCAACACAAACTGAAAGCTCCAAGCTTTCGTTTTTGACAATAACGGATACTGAACTTTTGCAATTTAGCGGGCTATAGATAGGAAGAGTTTTGTATGTTTGTACAGCTTACTAGTATACGCTATAATAAATTACATTTATTAGATGCACTGGTGGCTGAAGATCATTTTCTTCTATTACTTGTTAAGTATAGGACGAATTAAGTATCAAAATATGCTTTATTCTTTATTCAAACGAATCGACTTTTGGAAACACATGTCATTTTCAAATCAAGCGTATCGTGCAATAATTGATTGTACCGACACCAATACTGTGTATTATCAATTAACCTTTTCTCACTATAAAAATACGACAACGTTCAAAATTCTAATTTCTATATAGATGAGAACGGTTTAATAACATTTCTTTCGGAAGTGTATGGTGGAGCAATTAGTGATAGAGAGATTGTAATCAAATAAGCTGACTTGATTCTAGCTGACCTATGAATTTGATATTTCCGATGTATTAGAAAATTTAAATGTTGGTCTGAATACACCTCAAAAACAACTAATCGACGAATCGAAAATAGCTAATCGACGAATTTTAGTTGAGAGAGTGATTGGGCGAGCTAAAATAAATCGCATTTATTCATTTAAATTTATTCAAAATTGCTTTATTTTATGTAACTTCCAAAAACCAATAAAAACAATCAATTTTAAAAAATTAAATTATTTATTAAATTTTGCGAATGTCCAAATGTGTGTAAATCCACTTTAATTCTTTTATTATAACAAAATATAAATAAAAAATTCAGTATGTTAATATAAAAAATTTCAAAATAAAATTAATAGCTATTAAATATTCGAAACCAAATAAAATATAACAGATGGATGAACTTAATATTAAATAAATAAATAAATAAAATATTAATACATATTTAAATTTATAATATCTATCACAGAATATGGTTTTATAATATGATGTTAACGTGTCTAGCATTTCAGTTAAAAAACTTAAATTATAAAATATACGCCCAACGTACATTGAATGTGGTGTCCAGACCACAAAAGCACACGCTTTAATGCCAGTACCGCGCATCTGTAACTGAACCTGGTAGTAGTACGGATGAGATGTTAACAAACCATATTTTGAAATGTAGCTGGCATCGGTCGGTAATCCAGTATGGTGGGTATAAGGATATTTAATTATAATAATTAGGTCTTTTGTTTTATTAATCCCATCAGGTGTAGCCGCCAAAAAGTTGAGTGTTGGATGAATAAATATCCCACATCTATTCATTTCCTGTTTTGTAACCTGGCAATATTTCTTCAAAGCTATACATGTTGATTAGACAAATCCCATTTTATTGACCTCGCAAAAAATGTGTGTGCCACGGATGTGAATTTTTCAAAAACTGACTGCATACGTGCCAGTGTTTGATGTCCGTATGATTTGGAAACAGATTGATGCAGTAATCCTCGAAGACCGCGTTTGAAACCACAATCGATTATGCGTCAGGGTGTTTTTTTTCAATTCGTCTTATATCTTTTGCGGTAACTTTATTAATATTATTTAATAAATAATACTGCAGTGGTTCTGCACAGTAATCGTGTTATCTGCTGTATTCCAAGAAAGAAACATAGCGTGATGCTAAGAATGGAGTTTCTCTTTTTATAGTTAATAACATAATTAATTGCCACGTTGGAAACATCAGATTCCTTCTGAGTCGATTCTTTTATGTTCAGCATTTCATTTATCGACGCGTTCTCTCAGCTACGTCCTGAAGGTTTGTGCCATTTTTGAAGCTGAGATGTCGAGCTGAAACCAGTTGGTACCTTTCCTAGAAATTTAAAACTCGTTAATACATATTAAAAAATCATAATACGTACGTTAGATCGCTAGTTATTTTCCATAGAGAAAAATTTGTCAAAAAGTGCCGTACAAAAAATTTGTGAACGTTATTATAACGAAAATATATTGGAAAGCGTACCTAGCACAAAAGGGACCGCGAAAAATTACTTCTTCGGATACAAAATTTGTACTCCGAGAAATTCGCCAAAATTCAAAATTATCAGCGGTGCAACTTACACAAATGTTATTAGAATTTAGTGGAACAAATGTACATCCTATTACTATACGACGTTTATTAAAAAAAACGACCTGCAATCACGAGTTGCCAGGCGGAAACCAATGGTGAGTGAAATAAACCGAAAAAAAAATTGGAATTCGCCAAAAAGTTCAAAGATATGGGGGTTGAGTTTTGGAAAAACGTCGTATTCATTGACGAAAGTAAATTTTTCATGTATCGGAATGACAGGAAGCATAAAAAGGTGTGGGGGAAACAAAATCAAGCGTTTGATGTAAAAAATTTAAGTGCCACAGTGAAACATTTTTTTTTTTTTTTCTATTGTTTTAAATATTACAACTGATTACATATATCATCTAGTAATTTCTCTATCTTTCTTATGTTCAATTTGCAGAGATATAACCCATTAGTTAGTCTCTAAAAATTTGGCCACCCTATTGTAGTCTTCCCAATTCCAGCGGTTTCTTTCTTTGGAGCCTTCGTACTCCATTTGTGTTACTCAGCATACCACGTAACTCAACATTTAAATGTTGACCAAGCCGTTGTATGTGTTTCTTTGCATGAATTGTTATTTCTTCGCTGACGTTTTCCATCCGGAGGTCCCTATGTAGGTTATCGTTTCTTATGTACCAAGGAGCGTTCACTATTCCACGTAACACTTTATTTTGAAAAGCTTATATTATTTTAATATTGGTTTTCTTAGTACAGCCCCAAAGCTGAATACCATAAGTTCATATAGGTTTTAAAACTTGTTGGTATAGTAGCAACTTATTAGGTATTGACAGCTCTGAATACCTTCCAATTAGCCAATACATATTTCTATATTTAATGTGTAGTTCCTCCTTTTTCTTTTTAATGTGCTCTTTCCATTTTAACATTGCATCGAGAGTCATGCCAAGATACTTGGCTGTGTTAGCATAGGGAACTTGTTTGGAATTTAGTTCTATTGGTATCCAGTTAACTATTTGATTGATGAAGTTAACGTGCGTTGATTTGTCTTCATTTAGCTTAATGCGCCATTTTTTGGTTCTGTTACTACGTTGGTTCGTAGCCCGTTGCAGTTTTCTGGTTGTTTCGTCTACTTTATAACCAGTAACTAAAATTGCAGTATCGTCCGCAAATGTTGCTATTGTTGTGCCGCTTGCGTTTGGTAAATCACTTGTGTAAAGTAAATACAACACTGGCCCTAGCACGCTACCTTGGGGAACCCCTGCAGATACTCTGTTTAGCTCGGAAAGTTTTTCTTCACATCTAACGCGAAAATATCTGTTTTCAATGTAAGATTTCAATATCTGAAAGTATTCTTTTGGCAAATCTCGATGCAGTTTATATTCCAGTCCAGGATGCCATACTTTTTCGAAGGCCTGTGTTACATCCAGAAATATTGTTGAGCATATTTTCTTATTTTCAAGTGCATCTTCAATAATACTTGTAATCCTGTGAATTTGCTCTATGGTGGAGTGGTTTTCTCTAAATCCGAACTGATGTGGTGGTATTAGCTTTCTCTCAAGTATTATAGGTTTCATCCTTTTATATAACAGTTTCTCAAAAATTTTCGAAAGTACTGGAAGCAGAGAAATTGGCCTATATGACTTTTTATTATTAGATGGTTTGTTCGGCTTTGGTATCATAATTATTTCTGATACTTTCCATTGCAGAGGTACATATTTCAGTCGAAATGAAGCGTTGATTATATGAAGAAGTTTTCGCACCCCTTTCTCAGGAAGTGCCTTCACTATTTCACCTATAATTAAATCATAGCCAGGAGATTTTTTCGTATTTATGTTATGGTTAATTTCATTTTTCAACTCTCGTAGAGTTACAGGTGGTATTTTCCTACAATCCTCCTTGTGCACTGGTATTATATTTTCATCCGCTGATTGTCTAGCATATGGTTGGAACGTTTCTTCAAGATGAGATGCGAACAGTGCTGCTTTCTGTTTGGCACTTGTTACCCAATTTCCCTCATCATTTTTTATTGGCGGTATTTGATAATTTGGTCTTTTTAATGCTTTTGTAGCTTTCCATAGAGAATACTCTATTTCTTTAGAGTCTGTAAGACTACGAAGATAACGGGTGACAGTGAAACATGGTGGACAAAGCGTTATGGTCTGGGGTGCTATGGGCCATAATTATGTGGGACTTTCTTTTTTTTTTAAAAAGGACTTGGCATAGACCCTCTTTGGTCCATAATAGCCTTACCTTACATTCACACAACATTCATTCAATCCATTCATTCAACCCATTCACACAAGTACAGTACACCACCTGCGCATTGCATAGCTCCATGTCACCCTGTACAGTGACATGGAAGATGGGTCGGCCCAAGAGTTCTACATTCCAACAGAGGGTCATAGATGTTTTCAATTTAATCACCGATCGGAATCGGGAGATGAAAAATCCCTTTCGCATCCCGCCTCTGTTGGGATTCAAACCCGGTATCTCCCGATCCAAACGTCGCAGCTTTAACCACTGCGCTATTTGCTCGGTATGTGGGGACTTTAGAATTCGTAGAAGGCAATATGGACCAAAAAATTTATTTGATATTCTAAAAGATAATTTAAAGGAGTTTGCTCTTTAGTATTCGTAGAAGGCAATATGGACCAAAAAATTTATTTGATATTCTAAAAGATAGTTTAAAGGAGTCTGTTCGGAAGATGGGGTTAGAAAATACTTTTTATTTCTACCAAGATAACGACCCGAAACCCAACAATTGGGAACATCTGGACCGTAAAGTTAAAGCTAACCACACCATTATCAAAGGTAAAATAGAGCTTAAAACTGCTCTAATGGAGGGATGGTCCAAAATCGGAATCGAAACAACAAAAAAATTAGTTGAATCTATGCCCAATCGATTGGCAGCTGTCATTAAAAATAAGGGATACCCCACCAAGTGCTAAGTATGGCATACAACTAAATCTTCATTTTTTGGTATTATAGTAAATTTTTTTTATTTATGTAAATTATTGTTATTTTTCAAATTTTTTTGTAAAATAAATTAACAGTCATGAAATAAATTTAAGTAAGAACACTATTAATAAAAATTATATTTTGAATACGACATCTTCTGTTTTTTACTTTAATTTCAAATTTTCCTTTAGATATGTAACCGTATACATCTGAATGTTCCAGACTATGTATTTAGAATTTGTAATGTTTACCTGAAACTGCGAAGCACTCAATTGCGTATAAATGTGCAGATACGTGCTTACAGGGAGCGCTTAAACCTCCGCCAGCTGGACAACTAAAACTTGCCTTCATAATTTGTCGTATCACAAAATTTAGTTGTAGTTGTACGGCAGGGTCCACACTCTTCTTTGTTTCAGCGCTACAAATCCCTTATATTGTTATGCGTATCAGAAAATGTAATACCCTTAAGAAATTCATTAAAAAATAATATACGCCCCTTTTTTTCTCCAGCAGTGGCTTTTGGAAAAGCTGTTGTGTCGACGGCTGCCACTACATCAGCCTTATAACGTTTATGGCTTAAGTTTCCGAAACTCCATAGCCTTAACCTAAAAATAATTATAGCTTTAAATAGGTCTCTATATACACATCAAACCTTTTAACATACCTATTAGTTAGAACGGCTTTAGAAACACTCGTTTTTGCACCGACACCTTTTAATTTAATTTTTAAATTATTTATATTATTATTATTAGGATTCATTTTACTTCAAATCACAAACTGTTAAAACCGTTGATCCTGTCGATTTGTTATCCCGCGCCTTATTGACAAAAGTTTTTGACAATTACAATAAATAGTTGACATACACAAAAAATGGTTAAGTTTGCTGTTAAACTGCAACCTAAAAAACAACGAAATTGCACATATTTTTATTTAAATATATTAATTAAAACTATTTCTACGAAAAAAACTTATCTGATTAGTTTAATTTTCACAAATCCATTTATAATTGTTGGGTTTTTCACGTTAAGATAAACATGTTTTACCATACAAAAAAATGACATTTCTATATATATATATCCCTTACGGTGTCGCATTCAGCGACATAAACTGTCATTAAAGAATTACCCTATTAAAATGGATCGTTCTATTAAATAATCATTTTTTCCGCGAGATGAGCTTAGCCTACTTTTACAATTGATACAAAATGTTTTTAGAAAGAGGCAACACGATCAAAGTATATTAATAGTATTTTTTAATTATATTAATACATACTAGACGTATGCCGCTAGTTGTCACTAGAGATCGTCGTTGATAACGATCGTTATAAATTTTAGTGTATTTTGTATTTAATTAATAATAGTGACATCTAGTATCATGCGTCTAAATTACATATACTATATTTAATAACGTTTTCCAAATCCGAGCGTTTAAAGTATAATCTTGACAGTACGACATATTCTATTATTCAATATCTAGACAATACAACAACTTATGTTTTGAATTTGTATTGGAAACACATCAAAACAAAGCTTTTCTCCTCGTACAAATATAAAAGCGATTTTTCATAATAGATCGATGATGAGAGCAAACACACCTGTGGCGCCCTCTTGAAGCGCATGGTTTATGAACCAAACTACCTACATGTCTTTCAGGTATGTAGAATATGGCTAACAGCATTGTGTTAACTCCAATAAACAATATTATTATGTATAATTAATTGAAATATTAAATTGTATTTATAAACATTGTAGTACCTAATAAATTTTAAACAATGGTTCGCTGTTTGGAAGTTCATTAAATGATTTTTATAATTAAATACTGTGTATAGCTATATGTTTTGAGCAAAAACGCAATTTTCATCTAAAAATATGATTAATAAAATATTTATTTAAAAAAATTGTTTTTATAATTCAGTAAACCAATTACCGATTATCTCATTCATGTGTATGATAAATATTTAATTAAATTTTGCAATTTATTTTTATAGTTTGTTTAATCCTATTTAAAGCATATAAAATTAGTTAAACAATTTATTTATTTATTTTGTCTAGTATACAATATTCCTAATTATTTTACTTTAATAACGTAAATGTATCAGGGATTATGATTTAAATAACTATACATCTGTACGTATAGTACGGTATCTGGATACATCGTTCGTCTGTTTGTATGTATGTATGCATGCATATTTCTATAATTTTTTCAAACATGATGTACATGTATATTTATACATTGTACCATTAATTTTCATTGATTTTAAATACTTTGTACCTAGCATACTGGTTAAAAAATGTACCCAATATACACCCACGCTAGGTATAGAATTGGATTATAATTTAAACAACTTTATTTTTTTGACCATATATTTGACCCAGTTTAAAATGTTTACTACATGCTTTTAGAGTAAAAGTTAAAATATATATATTCATTATATAGATCATATCTATAGCATATTGGTCAACTATGTGGCTATTCCGCAACACCACAACTACGAAACCTATTTTTTAAAATATAATATGCCCTATCCTGCTTTTTTTTGTAAATAAAATTGGTTTTAATCTAATTAAAGGGATAAAATAAAATACATATATACCTTTCAATAAAACTCAAGAAAACCATCAATCATCTTTTTAATTAACCATAATTCTAGAAGAAATATTATTTTAATTACAAATAAAATACAATTCATATTAAAAATTTAATATCTTTACTTAAAAGTAATTGTTTTTAAATACATATATCCCCCCGTACTATGGATATTATATGTACATACAATTCATGAACTAATGTGCTTGTATCTGCTGCATTATACATATTGCAATAGTGTAACATATATATGAACCAATAGAATAATATCGCTGGTTGTAATTAATTTTAAAAGATTTATCAGGTACCTATATAACCGTATCAATAAATTTTCTCGGTTTCGGCTTAGATTAAAAGATAAAACGTCATCCGATGCAAGCGTGAGGTGAATCGCCAATCAATTACCTTCTGGGTTGACCAAAAGCCGTTCGAGAAGATAACGGGTTCTGGGTTGACGTTGCAATACGTTCTAGAGGGGATCTCTTTCAAAATCATCTGTGGTCCGTAGTAATGAAGATACTTACAAGTTGTTTTGCGAAGAAGTCTCCAAGCTCAATGACATCTGGGTGGTCATTCTGTGGTGCTATCTCGCACGTTTATTTCACAGTTGGAGACTTTTTTTGGCGATATTATAGTAAGGAGAAAAGTCTACATATCCAACCCTGCGAAATGAATTTTATGGGGAAGTTGGATGAATTTTGTGGTATTTTGTCGTTTATTTATAACCTCAAATCAGATGGCAATATCGTCGCCTTTCAAAAACTCTTGCCCTCTTACTATAAACCAAAAGAATTGAAACAAACTCTTTATGAACTCCGACCTTAAAAAGTTAAAAATATCCACTAGAAAACTAAAAAACAAGGCGAAAAACTGCATTCGGCAGGTTGATTGGGGTAATTTCATTGTGGCACAAATAGAATATAACAGAAGTTTAAGATCCGCTCATAGAACGTTGTGGTTAAACTTCTGCGAGGAAATTAATAGTTGGTCTGCTGTCGCTAGACTAAATAAAGCTTTGGCTTAGAATTCTAGTCTCTTCATCTACCCGACGGTCAGTGTATCTCCTGCCATACAGAAGTTAGTGAGCGGCTTCTGTTGGTTTATGTTCCTGGTTCTGTCATTGTCAACTCAGATAATCTTCGATTGTGTGGTGGCCAGCAGGTAGTCTAAAGGCTTCTACTGCTAAACTTAATATACTACAAAATATTGCTTGTAGAACTGTGTATGGAATACATTCTTTTCATACCTCAGTTATGCGCATTTAATTTTGGCACTGCTTGCGTTTCGCTTGAGGTGCATGGTACCATGGAATATTCTCGGTTCTATCGTGGGGCATAGATAAATTTTTAAAAATTATTCTTCATTTGTACCAAAAATTGATGTTGTTAATGATAAATCACTACGCGAATGATAGCCCTCGCTCTAACCTTAGTGCTGGATTTGTTATCTACTGTCCCTGGTCTAATCTGAGAAATTTTGGCAGTGTTGCAAAAACTGGCTTCTAATTAACATAAATAGGAACTGAACCCGCGGCGCCCTTATAAAGAACTACGCTTTGAAAGATCTAAGGCTGAAAGTGGTTTGCTTCTTCTATTTGTCGTATGGCGAAAAGCTTCATTTCAGGACCAGCTAAGAATCTAGGTTGCAATTCTTACGGGACATGGTAGTTTTAAGATTTATCACAAGATGTTATATATGAGGACTAACTTGAGGAAGATGGTGACTGCCTTCACTTTGTGTCCGGCATTCAATATTATTCAGTTAACCTTCATGCCTTGGCCTAACCTTATCCAATTTGTTAATGCTGCATGCAGTACACTTCTGCGAATTAAGATAGAATTTGCACAATGAGACTTTGTGGCATTGAGTGCGGAACGCTCATGGGTTCCAACCAATTTTAATAATAATAATAATAAATAAAATAGTTAAACATTTTAATTTTAACAAGTTTACTAACCTGATGCTTTGATTCAATATTAAAAGATTCAGCTAAGATTTTAGAAATGAATTCAAAGTCTTCTGTATTAAATTTAATTTGTTTGGCGATATAATGGTCTTTTATTATTCGGCCTTAATGCTGTTTTCCAAAATGCCAAGGATATTTTTTAAAATATGCAAACTGTTTGATTTATGCCTGTTAATTACTTAAAGACTGATTAGGACTATAAGGGATCTTGAAATTCAATCCATTTGGCTATTCTACTATTCATCGATCCAGTGGCTAATTTTTTCGAATATCTCATCCACATCATCTTTAACCATTATTTCCCAATATTGTCTTGTAGCAGCTATGCAATTTCAACAATTTATTTATCTTGTGCGGCGTTGTAACAGTATCACTGTTCAAAAACTTAGTTTATCAAAAACACTAGTAACTTATGTACAGTACAGTACCTCTTTAATATATTTAGTTTCACAACAGTTACACAAAAGCAAAATTCACTCAATTAACAACTCATTTGAAATCTTTAATGCAAAAAAAGTTGTACATTTTTCTGCTTATAGAAATACACCGCATCAGAAATGTTTGACTAACACTGGCAATACGCCAAAAATCAACGAGATTGGCTCTTAAATTATTATTTAAAATATTAACTGTTTATGTTTACATAAAATAGATAAATCATGTTATTTAATTATAAGTCGATTTTTTAACTCCATAGTGTTTATGTAGAACTGGAAGTTTTGTTAATAAAAAAACAAAGCTTAAACTTAAATTTGTGGAACTTGTTAAGTACATTTTATTTTCTTCATTGATTTTGTGGTTTCCAATATGTATATATGCCTTAGATTAAATTACCAAATTCTTAAGTTATACTTTTTTAATGTGAGTAATATAAACTGAGGATTCAGGATACCCTTTATTTTGTAAATTGTTTTTCAACTTAAATGTGGAAATAAAAAAATTTCTTTTATTTATGGTGCTGTGATTTTTTCTAAGAATTTTAGATCGGGTTTTTAATGTATAGCTAAAATACACCAGAAAGAAATGACAGAGACGAAGAAATAATAATAAAATGGAAAATATTGAATATCGTCGTGCTGTGACTAAATTTCTTTTAAAGGAAAATAATACTTCTAAGGATATCGAAAGAAGAATGAAAAATGTTTACTGAGAATCTAGTCGGTTTTATAAAACAATAAAATTTTCAAACTAGGTAGAAAATCGCGGAACGATGACCCCCGCAGCGGAAGACCGGCAGACGCTATTACTCACGAAATGGTAATTTTAATCGACGATCATATATTGGAAGACAGGCGTTTTACCATTTAGAATTTAAGTATAATAATAAATATATCTATTGGCAGTGTTAGCACAATTTTACACAATCATCTTAAACTGTCAATAGTTAGTGCAAGATGGGTTCCCCGACTGTTGACTATGGACCATAAAAAAATGTCGAATGATACTTTTAAGGTAATTTGATCCAGAGTCGAAACAGGAATCCATGCAATGGATATCGCAGGGAAATCCACCACCGTAAACGTTTTAACCATCTGCGCGTAAGATAATCGTAGTTTTTTGGGATGCTGATGGAATTTTGATGATTGAGTACTTACCTCATAAGACCACAATAACAGGAGCTTATTATGCGGGGCTTTTGAATCAATTTAAAAATACTATCAGGGAAAAACGACGAGGTCAAAAATCAAGCAGAAAATTTGCTTTTACATGACACCAGTTCATAAGGCGAATATTGCACAACAAGGCTTACACCAGTCCAGTGTACAGTCCAGATCTGGCCCCAAGTGATTATTTTCATTTTAGAAATTGGAAGAAAAATTAAGGGGGCTCAGATTTTTAAATGACAGTGAGTTAATGTCCGCTGTAGAAGAATATTTTGAAGAAGATCATTTTATTTTGTTGGTTTGTACAAACTAATTGACAGATGTAATAAGTGCATTAGTGTGGGTGAAGATTATATTGAAAAATAAAAATATTTTTTAATAAAATTTACCGTAATTTCATATAGATTTACCGAACTTATTGAACTCTCTTCGTGTATACATACTCTCTATAAGTTAAGACTCATCTTTTAATTACACACATTCAATTAATAAATTTCACACAAACAAAATGTTCCGTCCATGATAAACTTTATAAAATCTTTACCTATCTATATATAAACATACATATGTACAATAGATACATGTTATGTAGTTCACATTAAATCGACACAAGCAGAATAACTACACAATATTCTTTTTTCATCACAGAAGACAGAACAGAAATACATGTGTTGTAGGGTGTAGACAAAATAAAATAATTAAGAGAATTGCCATAGTTTCAGTGCGGTTACAAAGTATGGTGAAAAGTTAGTATCCACATTGGTTTTTTAACTTTAAATCAACAAAAATGAAAAATTTAAGTAAAGTTTTTAATATAAAGCGCAAAGAGGAAATGAGTCTAAAAAAATACTTTAATGTAGCGAATAGTAGAAAAAAATTACAGTTTCTCATTAAAAATAAAAAACTTTAGTATAAGTAAAAAAATTACCTGTTATGTTTTAAAACCCAGATGTATGTGTTTGCCAGTTAAAATCTTTATTGCTTTTTTACTGTATAATCTACATATACGAGTTATAAGTAATTTTTTTACATTGTAATATCAGAATCTTAGTACAAATTTCTAGCAAGGTGTATTGATGACCAATAATTTATGAATGATAAATACATTTTTTCTGAACAGTTCGAAAAATAATAAACCTCCATTAACTCCTCTTGTCAGAGTTTTGGAATCAGGTCCTAATAATACATGAAATAGCTCATTCATTTCTGCGTTCAACAAGCTCAAAAGAAATCCATTATTCCGAGAAAAAAACCGGACCCGAATTTTTTTCTGGAAAATTCGAGTTTTGCCGAAACTGATAAATAGCTATAAACGCTTCTTGCCAGAGATTTGGAGCCAGGTTCTGATAATACATGAAATAGCTCAATAAATTATTATGAAATAGCTCAATACAACTTCCCCGAATTTTTTTCTGGAGAATTCGAATTTGGCTGAAATTGATAAATGATTATTAACACACCTTGCCAGAGATTAGGACTCAGGTTTCGATAGTACATGAAGTAGCTCATTAAATTCTTCGTCCAACTTCCTCAAAAAGAATCTATATTATCCCGAGCAATAAATTATTAGCCATTAACACTCCTTGCCAGAGATTTAGACTCAGGTTTATAAACAATTTAATATTATAAGGTCGTGTAAGCCTCTTACTGAGTCAACAATTTGCCTCCAACGGTTTCGATCCTAACCTTGGTCTTCATATACTGTCTTAGACAATCTGAAGAAGCTAAGTCGTTTTCCACATCCTAGAGCCATTGTCGCCTGCAACGATCTCTGCGCCTACCATATGGTGGTTCTCGTAGCAGCTAGCACAGTGGCGTTTGGATCGGAAGGTACCGGGTTCGAATCCCAATAGTGGCATACATCCATGATTTCGATCAGGATGATTAAGAAAACATCTATGACCTTCTGTTGGAGTGCAGAATTCATGGGCCCGAACCATCGTTCATGTCAATACAGGCGGACTAAATACATGATAGAATTTATCATGTTTTGTTTTCAAAATGAAGCTTTGTTATCGCGCAACCAATTTTTATTTTAACAAAAGAGCAATGACGTATTCAAGCCAAATAATGAAATCCGTGATAAGCCAGCAATTTTCACCTGCAAATATTTTCCGGTACTTCTGCCAAATGAATTAAACCTATATTCAACCATGGTACAGCCAAGCGTTGTTTGTCCTTATAACACATTTAAGTCATTACCACAAGTAATTATGTATACATGACATTATTTCCGTATTGTAATTTTTCTATTATGCTTCATTTTTATGATAAAAACATTTTTTGGTGTTAATTAATTCCGCATTTTTATTTTAGTTTCTAGAAGAGATATCTCATATTTTATATGCAAATTTATTTATTTACAATAAAAAAAATACAGAATGGTAATATTTCCACTGTGAAAAGCTTCATTAATTTCATATTGTAGACACAATTGGGATCAATGCAAAGGAGATAAACCACTAGTCTTTATTTTATTCATTAGTCTTATACAATATATTATATACCATTAACAAATAGGACATTTCTTTTATTTACTTTTTAATTCAATTTTCCTGTAGTATCCGATTTTTTTGTAGACTTTATTTATTGTCATTGTTTGGTTAAAAACAATTAAATGATTGAGCGACGAATTCCAAAGAAGCACGCTATGGATTATATTGATTGAGGTGTATGTCTTTGGTTTCTATTTCACAAATTACGAATTTTATATACCATATAGTTGTGTGTGTGTGTAAAATAAGGAAGGAAGGCACAAACGAGATTGAAAATGGGAATTCTTGTGAATGCGCTTAAGCGTTTTATGTGGGATATTTGGCAAACACGTTTAAAGTAATAAATAACAGTTCGCCTTTACAATATAAGTATTTTCTTCAAATAAATACTGTAACCTACCGTATAATGTTATAAGAAAGAATATAAATTTAATTAGGTAATCTGTTTTCATTGAGGCAAAATAGAACGACACAAGGCAAGTTCGCCTAAAGAAAATAAATGTTCATTAAATTATACATAAAATACCAAATTTCGTATTTAATTATACATTTTATGATTAATAATGTGATTTAATTTTTGCATATAGAACAAAATTATCAGGTATGATTTAAGACAGTGTAGCGCAATACATTTTTTTAACTACCTTGAAATATTTATATGATTTTTAATAAATTCAATGAATCAATTAATCAATAAATAGAAGTATAACAACATTTTTGTTATTTTGTTTGCAAACAATTCGTTTTTATTTTTTTTCCTCTGCCACTTAGGCTCATTTCGCCCATTCTAACAAATTTAGCTCTCGTATTTCTCGTCCCCATTTTTTCGTATTTTTATTGTTTTTTTCGTATTCAATCTATTTGAATATAAAAATGGTTTTTGGATTTTTGAACATTTTACCATTTAATTTCGTTTTATCGATTTATATGAATTTAATATTCAAATTTAAAAAGATAAAATTTAGATTTCAAACCAATAATAATTCTATATCTGAATCAAATAATTTATGGAATTCATAGTAGATCTCCTCATAATAAAGAATTTTTTTGAAAATAGTTTTAACAAATTTTACAATAAAGTACAAAGCGATATTCAAATACGATGCAAATGCGTAGGAAGAAATGTGAAATGCTGCGATATGGAAACAGATCTAGGTAATTGCTGTTAAAAATGATAGTCTAGATATCTTCTGGATATCACTTATTAACTACTCACACTTGTGATTGAAATTAATGCTCTAGTACCATAGTGTCAATAAATGTCAAGGCATGCGTTATAACAATAATTGGAGATGGTGACCCTTCATCAAATACAAAAATTGAAAAGAAGACTGCCGCAGTTATTTACTCCGTAAAGTATCGATAAACATGACAAGGAATTATGTATATCGCTTGTATCGTACTACGAAAAGCAGGTTGTTAGGTAGTAAAAAAAATAAGTAATAAAAAAAAGGAAAACAGCTGTGGTTCTGAAATAATTCAACGGCTTTAACGAATTATTCCATTTTATATTTTCGCAGACAAAGTACACAGGAATTATACATCACATTTGAGCAAATTATACTGGGATAACTTAAAGTATACAACACAACATAGATTCAATACGATTTATAGGTTGGTATAATTATACCTATAAGAATTGTGAAACTACGTTCTACAATTACATTTTGTTAAAATTAAAGTTAGGTAAAGAGCGTAATTTCAATAGTTACAAATACTATGTAAAGTCAACACATGCTAATATATTATGTAAAGCCAAATTTTTTTAGCATGGCAATTCTGACAGATCACGCGCATGTAAATCTCATCCACTGGCGCCGTTAGAATTTTTGTAATTTTATATTTTACGACAAATTTTGTATTTCTATTTATTGTCATATAAAATTAACAAAGAATTATTATTTTTAAGAATTTTTGTTTTATTCAGTTCAATTTTGAATAAGGTTTTATTTTATATAAATTTGATATAAAAATTTACAACCGTAATAAGGATATCCTGATTTATTACTAATTATGATCACTCAATTTAATCAAAATAAATTAAAAATTTCAATTTAAATGTTTCAAAAATACTTTAAATTTTACTATTAGGTACATCATTAAGCCCTAATTAACATTTAATAAGAAGTCTGACCACCCTATACACTCTAAAAAAAGGAAAACGATAGGCGTAAATTTACCATGATAAGCATTGTACTTTCGCTATAATTTAGATCTAAATTTACGACAAAGGTGAAAAATTTCACCTTAACGACGCACCGAAATTATTTATCGTAAAATTATATAAAATTATCTTGAAACGTATATCATTACTATTGACTTGTGCAAAATTTACATTAAAAGTCGTAAATTTCAGACAAGTATATGTGTATGGGATTCACTCAACTAGGTAAAATAACAATTTATTTTGTAAAAATTACTACAAATCATGTAATGTTACGTGAAAATGATAGTATTCGTGTAGCATGTATCTCAATTTAAAGCTCAGTATAGCATTCGGCTTCAGATGAATATTACATGTATTCAAGTGGCTCAAAAACTATTGTTGAATCGAAAGTGTTGTAATATATTTTGAAGTGTTTTTTTTTTACTAAACATAAGACTGTCAATTACTGCGGTTAATTAAGTGATAAATTGCAAGTGCATAATAATTTGTTCATTCGCTAATTGGTTGAAATCATTTTCAAATATTCATATTTTCAGATATGTGTATTTAATTCACATAAAAATGGCTTTTCGGATTCAACAACTACCTAATAAATAAAAATTTGCTGGAAAGGCAAACCTTTTATATACGAGTATGGATATGGAATATAGATGGATATATGAACAATGGATATTATTAACTTTAACGAAGGTTTTGAAGGTAATTTTTTAATATTATAAAATTTTACGCAAATTTGTTTAAAAGTTGTCTCTTCCAATTTAGTACAACATTGGATAGCATCAAAAAACTGGTCCAGCCAATACAAGGAGTGGAATATAAAGTATGTATGTAGAAAAATAATACAAAATCCATTCATAATTTAGATATAAATTTTAAATTATTAATAAATATTTCTGAGTTTGTGAGGATATTTTGCGATATTCAAGTTGTTTTGAACAATGATTTCGGATGTTTGGAACTTAAGATATAAACAAGCCATTTACTAATAATATTAGCGAATATAAGGTTATAGTGAAGCGAGTGATTCTGCATAATTGCTCTAATACTGAAGTTATATGTATATATGCATAATTGAAATATAAATAAATTGATTAAATATAACATATTTATTACAGTAATATTAACACTCAGTTTTAATGTAAATTACGGGCAGTTGACATTACTTTTCGCAATGTATGGTGAAAATTCGCAATTTTATTTTGTTTAAATGAACACAATTTGGTGTAAGTTTACAACCATGTCCTATGAATTTATTCGTAAAATTACTCTCCAAGACTGTGTCCGAAACCTGTAATAAATATTTTTTAGTACAGAATTTTGACATTATTTGAGATTTATTCCCCTATATTCACAATTTTTTTTTTCATGCTTCGTCAACATCTAAACGATGTTATTGAGGAAAATGCCTGTTCCTTCAAGCAGAGAATGGGATAGTTTATGAAAAGTTAAATAAAAAAATTGGATTTAAGTTTAAATCCGGACTTTTAATTATTTCATTTTACATTAATTCAGTGTGTGTCGTGTGTGTCATTCATGTGTTCATATAAATGAATAAACATATATTTATATATATAGTATCATTCCGCCAAAAACATCATAAAATACCGATCCAGCCGCCATTTTATATGTATATAATTTTTTTTCTAATGCTCGGCCCACAACCCAGATATATGATAGCGATAGACTATAATAATTTGGGTGTATGAGGTTTTTGCATAAAAATGTCAAAATTCTGTACTAAAAAATATTTATTACAGGATTCGGACACAGTCTTAATTGTAATTTTTCATCAAATGTAGAGTAAAATTTACACAGCCGATGCAACTGTCCGCTATTTATCGGGCACATTAGCATACAGATTTGTTTAAATGTGCCCGATTGAACGTAATTTTACAAACCGGTTTAACTAATTTTTTAGTAAATTTACACTCTTAGTTATAATTTTTCATAAAACTCTGAGTAAACTTACATAGATTTTTGAGAAATTATACGAATTTTTG
The DNA here is from genome assembly GCA_951394425.1 of Tipula unca. NCBI lineage: Eukaryota > Metazoa > Arthropoda > Insecta > Diptera > Tipulidae > Tipula > Tipula unca. The sequence continues at coordinate 100,454,199 of OX596381.1, forward strand.
TGTAATTATAAATTACAACAAAGTACGTAAATATCTATAATTTACCTTCTTTATAAATGGCATCCTATTGCCATTTATAATAAACGTAAAAATACAATGAATTTTTCTTAGAGTATACGTCTGATAACCGTCTTGGAATACTATCGTAAGTTGCGGATGTAAACTACCGAAGATTTGCTCCAAATTTCAACAATTTCATTCCACAATTCATGATTTATAATGCCAACTCTATTACTCTGTTCGAAATCATTGCTAATGGTCCTACTCCATTGTATGAGATACAACAATGTATCATAATAGTATTACCGCCACCTCGTCGTTTCGAGGCAAAATACGACGATTCTTTTACTTTCGAATAAAACAATTTTTTACCCCTATTAAAAAAGAAACCGAAGAAAGTCACGTACTCATCATCGAAGTCCAGTAATGGAGGACTCGTTTAATATCGACTCGTTTGAGTATCCGGAATCATCAGCATCGGACGATGTTCAGTTTTCAAACGAGCATTCAAACAATGAATACACGAGGAACAGTAATACAGAGATGGAATTGCTAGAGGTATCAAGTGTAGATCCTATGTCCTCAGTTCCTAGCATCGAACTAATGAGAGAGTCAATCGAGCACGTAAGGAAATTTTTTTATCAATGGAAATTAATGGAAGAATCCTAAAATTTCTAGTCGATACGAGTGCTACCATCTCATTAGTGGGTAATGATGGATATCGCAAGCTGGGGAAACCGAATTTGGGTCAAGTTTCAACGATTTTAAAAGAGTATGGTGATGTTAAAGTACCAATACGTGGTAATGCCCAGGTTGTTGTCAAATGTCGTAATAAGTGTGTGAATTTGCCATTGCTCATCACAGCAACTGACGGAGCAAATATTTTGGCATGAATTGGTTTGATGCGTTCGGATTTCGAATCACAAATGACAAGTTGAATTGTGAACAATTGTTTAACATCTCGGATGATTCCGTCAAACAAATTGATAGTTTGTGTGCTAAGTACAGCATCATTTTTGAGGAAACCTTAGGACACTGCATGCATTTTAAAGCACGCTTGTCGTTGAAGGAAAATTATCGACCACGAGCATTCAAAGTTCGACCTCTACCATTTGAGCAGCAGGTGAAATTTAAAGATGAGATTGACAGATTAGTAACAATTGGTGTTTTGAAACCAGTAAGATTTAGTGAATGGGCAACACCCATTCTAGTGGTGAACAAGCCGTCAAACCAAATTCGGCTATGTGGAGACTTCAATGGTAAACCCTCAATTTAATATAGAGCAGTATCCCATTCCAAGAGTAGAGGCGTTGTTTCAACGTCTTCAAGGTGGTCAACAATTTTCGAAAATTGACTTGAAGGACGCCTATCTTCAATTAGAACTTGATGAGAAGTCAAAGCAGCTCACTGTGACAACAACATCGTTTGGTTTATTTCAATACCAGAGACTTCCCTTTGGTATTGCCAGTGCACCTGCAATCTATCAACGTTTCGTGGAACAGTTGGTTGCAGGCTTGGATCATGCTACAACTTATCAGGATGACATCATAGTTACGGGCAGAACGAAAGAAGAACACTTGGCAAATGTAGAAGTGGTTTTAAAGCGTTTGGCTGAGGCTAATTTGCGTTGTAATCGGTCTATGTGTAAATTTTTTCACCGTGAGGTTGATTATCTCCGATACATTTTGGATGGAAATGGTATCCGTCCATCTGGATTACACTTTAAAGCCATCAGAGACATGCCAAGACCAAACAATATAAAAGACATAAGCGCATTTTTGGGCAGTTAATTACTATAATAGGTTTATTAATAATTTTTCCCAAATTTCAGTACCTTTAAATGAGCTGAGAAAGAAAGGCACAGTTTTCGAGTGGACAGACAGACAAGAGAAAGCATTTCAGGCGATAAAGGAATGCTTATTGGATGCTACGATGTTGACACATTATCACCCAGATTACCCGTTAGTTCTGGCAACAGATGCATCTAGTCATGGAATAGGAGCCTATTCCTGTCTTGTCGCACATCTATCCGGATGGTTCTGAACGCCCTATGTGTGGTTGTAAATTCGTGTTGGTCACAGACCATAAGCCTTTGGTCTCATTTGTTAATCCAGGGAAAGGCCTACCAGTGATAACTGCAAATCGACTCCAGAGATGGGCAATATTTTTAATGGGTAACACGTATACAATAAGATACAAGCCGACAGAAAAGCATGGAAATGCTCACGCTCTATCTCGTTTACCAGTGGGGCCCGACAAAGAATTTGATATTGATGAGGAGAGTGCTTTTGAAGTCAATGAAGAATATGAAGAGAACTTATCAAATTTCCCGATAGACAGCGACAAAATTAGTGAAGAAATCAAGATGGATAAGCAGTTGTCGCAAATTCTCAGATTAACAAAAATTGGGTGGCCAGAGTCAGTGGATCGCGAATTGCAATCGTTCATGGTAAGAAAAATTGCTCTTACATGTTTCAGCGATGTTTTGTTATTGCAGATTGAACACACGAGAGTTGTGATTCCAAGCAGTCTGCGTCACGAAGTTCTAAAGATGCTCCATGTGGGACATTGGGATATTGTGAGGACGAAGCAACTTGCTAGCCGACATTGCTGGTGGCCGAAAATTGATGAAGAGGTCGAGTTAATGGTGAGATTCTGCAAACCAAAACAATTTAGTAGCTGGCCAACCGCAACTAAACCATGGGAACGTATTCATGTTGATTTTGCTGGTCCGTTTCTAAATTACATGTGGCTAATTTATCTTGATAGTTATTCGAGATATCCATATGTCATTAAGGTAGTTGACATCACTACTAAGTCAACTATAAGAGCATTATCAGGCATTTACGCAACAGAAGGTCTACCAGATTCAATTGTCAGTGATAATGGTCCAGCAAGCCATTTTCGATTAATTGTTTAGAATAATCATGATCTGCATTCTGCATATACATCCCAATAACATAAGCAGGAGGGCAACGAGATTTCATTTCTGTACAATTAATATACTGATTTGATATTTATAATTAATTATTTGTAGGTGTAATTGGCGTATTAGATGACAGGCACATTCCGATTATACGCTTATAAAACACCCTAGTTCGTATATATGCAGGAAAGGATTTCGTTCTATTTTACTTTACAAGCTGCCTGTAATGAAAACTAGCAATTTCTACATACGTTCGCAGGAGAATGTGAGTCAATTCACGATTTTGATAAAGTCTAATCTACCTCATCGGATTGCATCAGGAAATGAAGGGTAATCTATATACTGTTATACGTGGATTAATGTGTATCAATGTACATTGCAGCGGCATGCCTACTGCATAAATATATTCTAAATAAAAGTCCCGATATTGATGATGAATTCATTAACATTACTGAAATCGAAGAAAAATTATTTTATCTGCAACCGTTTATCTTCTCGTACATTTTGTCCATGTGGAAATAATATTTTACAAAGGTAGTACTGTATTCGTAAGTGACATTTTCCAGGGTCTGTGTCTGTAAAGACAGCTGTTAATATACATAATTGAATTATGATGTAAAATGTTTTTATTAAAACTTACACTTTCTGACTGGTTGCAAAATATTAATAAATATTTCATTAAATTGAGGAAGGAACAAATTAAATTGCACTTTTAGGATTATTGATACTATTGAATAATTGGAATAAATTTACTTAAACCTTTATTTAACAATAAAACAATTTTAAAATTTAAACAAATAAAACGTAAATTTCAAAGCTAGGTAAGTATGTAATATGTATGTACATAATACATATGTATCATGTACATATATGGATATGTAAGGCTGTGTACAACAACAAACAAGCATAAAAACAATTTCCTGTTCAATTTTAAAAGTTTAGCACTTTGTTTTCAATAACGACCTCTCTTTCTTATGTTAAAATCTTGGGTGAGCATGAGAAGGCGTGGGAGAACATACATATAAATTGATATCTGCCTTAAAAATTTTGTTTTTTTACGAAAATTGTAAAAAATAACAACCAAACATCCAAAGTTTGTATGTAGTACAAATTTTTCATATTTTATTATTTATTGCTACATAATAATAAACAATAATCATAAATTGGGGGATTTAAAGCGTGCGAAGAAGTCGTATTTTGTTGTATACAGCATACGAGGTGGTTTTAAACTATATACCTTTTTAAGAAAATTTTAAAGACATTTTTTGTACTTTTCTTTATTTTACGTTTACCATTAGGTCTGATTTGACACTTCCATTAGTTAGGTTTTATGAAACAAAGTGTTTTATTCTCAATCTCATATAGTTTCCGATCCCAATTAAAAAGGGTAAAATTTGTCTGTAACTAGTCGTATGATTTATTTGTCACCTAAAAATTTTAATTCCTATCCTGTTCTCTAAATTTCAAATAAGGTATGTTCTCCTGCATTATAAAGGGTGATTTTTTTGAGGTTAGGATTTTCATGCATTAGTATTTGACAGATCCCGCGGGATTTCAGACAAGGTGTCAAAGAGAAATATGCTCAGTATGCTTTAACATTTCATAATGAATAGACTTACTAACGAGCAACGCTTGCAAATAATTGAATTATATTACAAAAATCAGTGTTCGGTTCGAAAAGTGTTTCGCGATTTACGTCCGATTTATGGTCTACATAATCGACCAAGTGAGCAAACAATTAATGCGATTGTGACCAAGTTTCGCACTCAGTTTACTTTATTGGACATTAAACCAACCACACGAATGCGTACAGTGCGTACAGAAGAGAATATTGCGTCTGTTTCTGAGAGTGTTGCTGAAGACCGTGAAATGTCGATTCGTCGCCGTTCGCAGCAATTGGGTTTGTGTTATTCGACGACATGGAAGATTTTACGCAAAGATCTTGGTGTAAAACCGTATAAAATACAGCTCCTGCAAGAACTGAAGCCGAACGATCTGCCACAACGTCGAATTTTCAGTGAATGGGCCCTAGAAAAGTTGGCAGAAAATCCGCTTTTTTATCGACAAATTTTGTTCAGCGATGAGGCTCATTTCTGGTTGAATGGCTACGTAAATAAGCAAAATTGCCGCATTTGGAGTGAAGAGCAACCAGAAGCCGTTCAAGAACTGCCCATGCATCCCGAAAAATGCACTGTTTGGTGTGGTTTGTACGCTGGTGGAATCATTGGACCGTATTTTTTCAAAGATGCTGTTGGACGCAACGTTACGGTGAATGGCGATCGCTATCGTTCGATGCTAACAAACTTTTTGTTGCCAAAAATGGAAGAACTGAACTTAGTTGACATGTGGTTTCAACAAGATGGCGCTACATGCCACACAGCTCGCGATTCTATGGCCATTTTGAGGGAAAACTTCGGAGAACAATTCATCTCAAGAAATGGCCCGGTAAGTTGGCCACCAAGATCATGCGATTTGACGCCTTTAGACTATTTTTTGTGGGGCTACGTCAAGTCTAAAGTCTACAGAAATAAGCCAGCAACTATTCCAGTTTTGGAAGACAACGTTTCCGAAGAAATTCGGGCTATTCCGGCCGAAATGCTCGAAAAAGTTGCCCAAAATTGGACTTTCCGAATGGACCACCTAAGACGCAGCCGTGGTCAACATTTAAATGAAATTATCTTCAAAAAGTAAATGTCATGGACCAATCTAACGTTTCAAATAAAGAACCGATGAGATTTTGCAAATTTTATGCGTTTTTTTTTAAAAAAAAGTTCTCAAGCTCTTAAAAAATCACCCGTTATAACCTATTACACTTTTTGTAATGAGTTTTATATGAAATACAAACATTTTTGTCTGTATTATAGTGTAAAACATTGACTAGACATATCTGTTGAATTGATTGTACGGCTGCTAATTAATCCGCAAAGATCTTGGCGTGAGTTCGGAGAATCGAGTTTATATATGTTTTATCCATAAACGATCTTCCATCACTCACTATGAACCATTATTGAATCTCCTTCAAAACGGTTGCTTTCATGGATACAGCAGTCAGTAAATCGCCTTCTAATGCGCCTATGGACTTGATTTCGCCTATCACTGCGATGCTTAAACCAAATTACAATTCATCCGTGAACTGTTCGGCCCGCTAATGTCGCAGTTGTCAATTTCTATGATTTTGACAAAATTTCAGTCTTAATATGAGTATTCTTCTTATGCTTATCTTAGCTGTTTTGAGGCGATTACGAATAGATGTGCGTTTGCTATCTCTCAGAGAAACCATAACCAATAGTATGCGTCGATTTATCTCTCTAACCCAGATTTCCTTTCGTACGATCCAGCCTCGCGAACCAATAACCTAAAATTATGTATTAAACAATTACTCCTCGCTGCAAAACGTGAACTTTGCATCTCTTGAATCACGCTTGCCACCTCTTTAGTCGTTAGGCGAATTCAAATTCGAATCATATCATTGGTCTAACACATCTGAAAGTAACTGATTGTCCCACAATTTGAAATTAAAAACTAATTAATTTTGAGAACAATATCCTAATTTACACAAAATTCATGTTTCATCTGCGTACAGTACATTCTACACTTTATTTTCGGTATTGTCTTACGGCTTACCTTGCAGCGATTTAAAGGTATGAAATACGAATCGTTTTAGGTACATACATAAACAATAGATTAGTTTGGATAAAATTGACTATAAGGAAAGTTAACATTAAGGATGGGTTTTTTTATTTGGCTTTGGGTATAGTATACATCTATATGTACGTAGAATACTGATTTTCGAATCACTTTGTAGGATTTGTGGAAAATCGTTTAATAATTTTAATAGTTCAAAAGTATAAATTTTCAATTATTTATACGATATCAGCAGCTATAAGCGTAATGTACAAAATTTAGACATATACAAATACATATATATATTTATATGTACATATGTATGTATTTACATATTAAAATATTATGAAAATACAATAAAGAAAATAAAATTTAATAAATTTAAATCGTATTGGAGTTATACAAATTTTTTCTTAACATAAATCAATTCTCAACCACCCACAATTATAGGAAAACAACACCATATGTACTTCAGTAATACTTTGCAAATTTCATAAGAATTTTCTTAAATCGCTTTGCTCAGCTCTTGAGTAAATAAAATAGAAACCACAGTAAATTATACTTTGTATTATTAAAACCCTCAGCATAAACGATCTAAACAACTTCTCACGACATATGAATCGTACTTCACTATTTAAATACATATTTCAAAAAATGAAAAACAAGATAAATCTCTTATTATCAGAACTTCCTTAAAAACAAGTTTCTTCCTCAAAAGTATATTATCCCATATGATTTGAATTAAGAAATAAAATTTAAAAAAAAAAAAACGGAAATTAATTTTTGGGTACAAACTTGAAGAAAATTTAAATATTCGTGAATATAAGGCTATAGTTATTCCATTAATAGCAAAGGGATGATAATCTATGTACGTTTGGAAATATTCAATTATTAGGAAAACAAAGAAAATTAGAATCCAAATAAGTACATAGATAACAAAATTTAAATTTAAATAAATAGCTTTTACAAGACAATTCGAATATACTAATAATAAATGGCATTTTGGAGGAAATCTCACAAAGAATTTGTTAATACAATATGTTATGGATATTTTGTACGGGTTCATACATATATACCACAACTAATATGAAATTATTGTTTTACTGTACCGTTTATTTTCCAACAGCTGTTTATGATCGGTTTTCAAAGAGAAATTCCGTCCATTAATCTATAATTTAAATAACATTGCGAAATTTATGTAGCTTCGTCTACATGTAGCAGACAGATTTGGTTCTGCTGTGGGCAGTTGCGCAGTTGTCGTCAAATTACATCAACTGGACTTCAGCGGAAGAAATAAGTGCAGTAATCGAGAAATTTAGTAGATTACGAGGATCACATATAGTTTCCTTAATCATAGGTGGGATGCATATTTCGATATGATGCATAGGTGCCTTTTTGGTCCGTAGATGTATAAATCAATATTCAAATCTCTGAACAGCTTCTTCTTCTTCTTGTCCAACCTGAAAGTGTACGATTTGCATCATCTGGGAGGTGAACTGCAAGACATCATTTATCTCGTTGTGAACAATAGTGCCGTATCTTGAATGATTTGAACTAAAGCAACAATATCCTTTGTAAATATATTTAAATATGTATTTGATAGTCTGCACAAATTATCTAGACAATGTGAAGTCTAGCTAATTTACGCTGACTATCAAATACATAATATATAACAGTTATATTTATTTACGTAGGGGGAGGTATTTGTTGTATGGAATCACAAAGCGATCCGTTCTCCAAATAAAATTTGATTTCCTTATCGTCTTCGATAAATTGGATATCCATTGCCTTCGGTTATAGTTTGTTTATTGAATTATTTTGGGAACTTCATTGTGCATTCATTATTTCGCACGAAGAGGCTATGCGTAGTACCTTTTTGGAACTCGATGGCGTAAACGAAAGCACCCCCTTGAAGTTATCCCAGGATTTCATCCCATTATTTTTTAAGAATACCTCTGGCAACACTAACGTAAATAATCCAACCCAGACTTTTTAAAAATACATATAAAATTTGTATAGTTGTTTCATCCCAGGATTTTTTACATTTATACTATCCCACACTTTTTCGTCTACAAAAAAATATGTATGTAGACAGTTAGTAGTGAAATAGTACCAAAATACTCATCCCAGACCTTTTAATATGTAAAATTGATTTGGTGGAATATAAATTGTTATGTTCAAGTCGTTTTAATGATGGCTAATTTTTTTTGCGATAAGGTTCAAGACCCTGTTAGAAACCATTACGCCAGCTTTAACAATTTTGTGACCGTTGGAATTTCCGCAATAAAAATACATAAATGTGGTGCCTTTGCCAACTTTTCAAAGTAAAGCAAAATCATACTCCCTGACGGTAGCCCAAAACTGTCTGGCATCGTTAAATGAGATGGCTGATTAGTTCAACATCCACTTGACGTGGGTGAAAGGGCATTTCAATATCGCAGGGAATATAATGGCAGATGAGTTGGCCCGCAAGGGTACAGCACGCCTAATAACCAAAAGCAGGCGGGATTTAAAGATACCGCTTGCTTCATGTAAACTGCTGCTTCAGGAAGAAGCCATAAAAGAAACGAACGTCAGAAGGTCTAACGCAAGTTCATGTGTAATAACCAGGCAGATCTGGCCTGAACTTGACCAGTTCAGATCAGGCCAATAGGCACCATATTCGCATGGTCGTTGTCTCATTGGGATACATGCAAGCAGACTGGGTGTCCCAGCTGACGATTTCTGCTGCAGCTGTGGTGATGAGGAGGAGGAGGAAAATGTACTCCATCTGCTCTGCACCTGTCCTAGTCTGGCGTACAGCAGAACAAAATTTATGAGAACTTCCCCTTTGAATGACCTCACGGATCTTAGTAAGATCGAGATCCGGGACTTTCAACGCTTCTTTGGTAAGCTCAGGATGGTTTAGCAAGTGAAGAAGGAGGAAACTCGAATGTGGTACAGCTACGGACCAATTTTGTGTCTATGCTATGTCCTTTAAGACGGCCACCCTAACCTAACCTAACCTAATCTAATCGATATGAGAAAAAAGCCGACCCTATAAAAGCTTGGCCAAACGTTTTATTCGGTTGTATGTAGCTTTCTTAGAAAAGTTGGCAAAGGCGCCACATTTTTTTATATTGTGGAAATTCCAACGATCGAAAAATCATCAACGCTGGCACAGTGATGGCCGACAACGTCACAAATTCAATCGATATGAGAAAAAAGCCGACCCTATAAAAGGTTGATCATACGATTTTTTTTTTCTATTTTGCTTTACTTTGAAAAGTTGGCAAAGGCACCACATTTATTTTTATTGCGGAAATTCCAACGGTCACAAAATTATTAAAGCTGGCGTAGTGGTTACAGGGTCTAGAACCTTATCGCAAAAAAAAAAAAAATAACCATCCTTTAAAAAGACTTGCACATAACAATTTATATTCCACCAAATCAATTTTACATATTAAAAAGGTCTGGGATGAGTATTTTGGTACTAACTGTACAAGATATATCTACTACAGGTATCATATTGCGCATACGTCAAAAATTTAAATACCCAAAAAGCAACAACAATTGATCAACATGGCGGCACTAATCAAAACAAATTTCTGTTTACTTTTAAATATTAATATTTGCGTTTGGTAATAAATTATTTTTGAATTAAATTAAAAAAAAAATTAAATTGCTGCTTTTAGATAATATTTGACAGTCAAAAACACATCGTATTAATACTTTTGTGTTTCGTGGGGTTTTTAATTGATAATATTGATGTATAAATTGAGTCTGTTTGTAGTGAAAAAAATATTTTCGTAAAACTTTTATTTTCCGGTCATTATTTATTTAAAAAATATAATTTATTCAACAGTGAATGTTAATTGTGTCACATGTATTCTAAACAATATATTATTTAAACTTTTATGTTTCGATGCATTTTTAAGTAATAATATTGGATGTCAAGTTGTGTTTGCTTGGTGCAAAAATCGAATTCCTTATACTTTTTTGGTTCGGTCATTTGTTTTTTTATAAATTCAAATAAAACATATTAGTGCCGCTTACGGATTTTTTAATATTAAATTAACTAAGTATATACTGGATTTATTTGTGCATAAGTAGTATCATTTACATAGTGAAAAATCGTATCCAACATACTTGTTACATGTGAGTTATAGCAAGCGATGAAGAACTCACTTCATCTATTTCAAACAATTAATGTACACAGTAAGTGGAGCATGATTCGTGAATTAATGTGTATAACATATGTACTGTTTCAGTTTCAGGCTGCTTAAAAGGGGTTGACGTAAAGATTTAAAATTATAGCCAGGATCTTAATAGCCATCATAGAATTTATAAAAGTATAATACACCGTGATCAACACCATTATCAAACATAATCATTTGCCCACAGAATGGTGAATACCAAGTACCAACTGAAGTCATTGAGGATTAATCACATTTCCAAAATAATTGCAAACAACAAAAATTATATACATAGGTAAATGCACATTGTACATACATATGTATTTATATTTATTTTTTATTTGAAATAAAAGACGAAATATTTATAATAAACAAATTTTTGAATTGCTCTGAAAAGCTCTTTATTAAACACACATTGAAAACTGAAAGAATGCCATTTACAATATTTATAACACTCCTCACGTCTGTAGCCGGTTTCAAATGATTTTCTCAGATTTCTATAATACATTGATTAAAAAGAATTTTTGAAATTTCGTACACAGAAATAAAACAACGCGTATAAAAATTCTTAGATTAATGGATTATGGTCAAGGAAAACTACAGAAAAACCCTGACCGAGAAAATATTCTAACTAAATATTGGAAAAAATTAAATATGGATTTAATATAATATTAAACTAATATTGATATCTATGTTAAATGTGATATATAAATACTAAAATTTAATTATTTCGAATTAATCTATCTCTATCTTAAATAGCTAACGTAAATACTTAACTGTCCTGTAAGATTACTGATCCTCATCATCTCGTCATCATCTCATCAGACTGCAGCAATATATTTCTTCTTTGTACTTCTTTGATCCCGATATGGAATTTTTTTGGTGTCTGCAAACAATTGGAACAAATTAAGTCAATCAATATAATATGAAATTTTTTCAAACTATACATACCCTCTGTTGCCAAACAAATAAATTTTAGGTTTTAAATCTCTAAATATTTCCTTAACTTTTTGTTCCAATTCGATATCAGTTGTTAGTCCTATTAACGTTTTAATATAATTTAAACAATATATAATATGGTCACCATTAAATTGTTTAAATATAGATTCCATTTTTTCCATTTCCTTCATCATTGCATCTGTTGGCTTTTGTAGACCACCTTCCGTTAACTGGTTAGTCCATGTAAATGACGAATCTTGTGGAGTATTGATAATCGAATTTTCCACTACTAAGCTGGGATTTTTAATACGATGACAAATATAACCAGCTAAATGTTCCAAACCATCATACTGCAGCGATTCCAACTCGTCCACGGGGTCATCTGTTATATTTATTTTTAATGTCCTAAATAAATTACTGCTAAAATTGCTGACAGAATCTAAATCTGGTGTATCATCCACCATGGTATTACTGTTGTTAGACAGACTACCTTCGTTTCGGCCAAGAATGTATGATCGTAATCGGTACATAAATTCTAGGCGGTCTGGGTGAGCGTGCAGACCACCTTTGGCCCGAATGACTACAAAAAAATTTTCAAGGACATCCTGGTTTAATCTATATGTCAGCAAATAAGATATTTGATGCGATGATTTTAGATCATTGTACAGCAACTTCAGAGAATTGTTGGTCATAATTATACCTGGAGCAAAAAAAGTGGTTAATACAAAAAGATTTTTTTATATGTTGATATTATACGTTTTTGGAAAGGCATCATATTCGACTTTCCCTTGACGCGCATCCCGAGCATTATTTCACTCATTTTTTCGATAATTTCAAATTGAATGGGCTCCGACAACCCAAACCCTTGAACTCGCTGCCGGCTGTCCTGGTAGGGCACTCTTATATTTAAACAGTCGAACCAATCATTTACCTGAAATTTTATATAAATTTAAATTTCTAAAAAAATATATTTTAAGTATAATAATATATTTACCTGTTTAAAAAACTCAGAACATTTCAACCAGTTTTTAGATTTGAGTTGTCCCAAACTACCAGCCCGAAAAATTGCACTTGAGACGGTGTGCGAAAAAAGTTTTGTAGCGAGTTTCACCTTTTGTCGCTCGGCACCTCTCCCTTTTCAATTTTCTGCCGATATTTTATATGCCACACTTAAATCCGATTTATCATTAGTTATTGAAATGAGCTCTTCTATAACCGTTTTATTAATCACTTCGCCATCAATCACAAAGCCATCATTATCAACGAAGTTGTTTCGGATTAGTTTTATTAAATGTGGCACGTCAGCGAAAACATAAATTTTTTTATGTGGATTTGATGGATTTATAAAAAAAGGAGAGTTGACTGTTATTTTCAGGTCCCGTAATAATCCTTGATTTGAACCCCCTAGATCACACGTTATAGCTGCTACTTTAAATCCACAATCATGAACGGCGTTTATAATTTTGTGAAGAATTTCTTCAGTCATTTTCTGGACAAAATCATAAAAGACCGGCTGTTTCCAGTTTCCGAATAATCCACGTATCATAGCAACCTGTGCATATTTTGCCGCTTTTAAAGTCTCATCCTTTGCCTTATTGAAAGTAATTTTCTCCTTAACTTTCATTTCATCGAAGGATAAGATAGAAATTTTTTCAATCTCCTTCATCTCAACCTTTCTCATGATATTGAGTACACACTGCAGTATCCCTGGGTATACCTCAATTTTTGCGCACCACTTTTACAACGTGATCACAGCTGGTAGTGGATATTTTTTCTTCAATAGAAGTCGGTATGCCCTTGGTCCTGCAGCGTGTATTGCTATTGCATTGCCAATATCTTCGGCTGTGCATTTGGCACGCTTTTCAGGGGTTTCTAGTTTCCTCAATTGTCCATTGGTGAAAATGTGGCTAATGGATTCAATTTTTTTTTCGCGTTTGTGAAGCTCTTTTTTTAATTTTAAGATTTCCTTTTGTAATCTGAAAAATAAACGATAAACATTTTTACATACAAGATTAATTTTAGAATTAAGTTAAACTTACGATGCGTATGACGGAATAATTGGATCAGTTTGTGAGCTGCTACTATAACGGAAGGGCGGGCTAACTTGCTCCCCGATGTACATCTCATCAGTTTGGGTACTGCAATCCACATTCCCAATAGTGATTGACTCTGGTTCTGTACCGGTCACATTTTCTGCTGCAAAATCCATCATTGATTCATTTAAATCAACATGTTCGTCAACCAAGTGAGCTGTTGGTGAATCACTTGAAGAAGCATGATCATCAGCTATTTTAGTCACCGTTGAGCTTCTAAAAATAAGCACAAATTAAATAATGCAATTTCACATAATTTCATTTTACCATACCGTGACTGCATGTCTCGTTTCTGCATTCTTATACTCCGTAGACTTGGAACAGTATCCTTGGGTGTATCATGGAATGATAACAAAACTGATGGAGTTACGTCTGGTTTAAGCCGTCTTTTTTTTATTATTCCGTGTTGCTCATACACAGGGTTTACCGGAATAAAATCATCTTCTTTGAAATGTATAGAACATATCCGAGCAGATTTTACACTGAATTTGTCATTTCTATGACACACTAAAACCCACTTATTACACAGTTTAATGTCTTTTGGGAAATAATGATACGATATTCTATCACTATCATGATGCGTCCCGACATTCGAGGTACATCCGAAAACTGCACACTGCATTGTTGTAGTTTTATATATAAGCAATTCACACTGACAAAAAATTTTGCACTTAGACCACAATATAGTCAATTAAAAATTACACTAAACAAAACTTTTTTGTTGAAAATAATTATTTCACTACAAACACAATCTAATCGTTTATATTAAAAATCCAATGGTCAATTTAAAATCACCAAAATAATCAATTTTGTAAAAGATAGTTTTTTTTCACTTCAAACACATACTACAAGCCAATTTTAAAGCGTCTATTTTTCACTTAAAAAATCACCGAAATAAAAAACTTTGAGCACAATATTTATTTGTAAACACACGAAAATATTCACAGCGCGTTTATTCAATAATTTTAATATAATTTATATCAAAAATTATTAAAATAAAAATGTAAACATTGAAACACAACACAACATGACGATTTTCTTAATGATTAACGCCGCCATGTTGATAGATGCGCGAAAATGAACGAAAATGAAACCTGTTTGTATATAACCTGTTCTCCATATATCTTGCTAACTGTATACATACATATTATTTTTGTAGACGAAAAAGTGTGGGATGGATGGTATAAATGTAAAAAATCCTGGGATGAAACAACTATACAAATTTTATATGTATTTTTAAAAAATCTGGGATCTGGGATGGATTTGAGAGGTATTTAAAGAAAATCATGGGTACGAAAGCCTTCATTACTGTAAAAGCTCCATTATTGATGGTGATTTCGAAAATCATTCGATGAGCTTTTGCTTATTGTTGTGCCGATTAAGTATATATATTTCAATTTTAATAATCACAACGTTAAGTAATATATTTAATTGCAGGATGTTGCATTTTATCGATATTTGCCATTCCATCAATAATATATAATAATTAACAGTGTTAAAGACCATTACTGGCCCCTTACTGAATCAACAATTTGGTTCCAACGGTGTCGATCCTGAGCTTGGTCTTCATACTGTCTAAGACAATCAGAAGAGGCCAAGTCGTTCTCTACATCGTGGAGCCATCGTCGCCTGCAACGACCTCTGCGCCTACCATATGGTGGCTCTCCTTTCAGAGATCGCTGCACAATTCGTTCCGGATCAGCACGCAGAACGTGACCGAGCCAGCGCAGTCGCTGGGATCTAACTTCATGTACAATATCGGGGATCTTCATCAGATCTCTGATCTCGAAATTGTACAGAGCTCGGTATGTACCATCTATTTCGCGTTTAGGGCCGTAAATCACACGCATGATTCTTCTCTCAAATGTAAGGAGCCATCTCTCGTACTCATCCGTCAGCGCCCAACTTGCACATCCAAACATAACAACGGGTCTGATCAACGCTTTGTAAAGCTTCAGCTTCACGGCACTTAATAAGTGTTTAGATTTTAGCAGTGGCCTTAGACTTTAGAGGATACAAAGAACGACTGCCAGCTGCCAGCCGCACTTTAATATCCTCACCCACACTGTTATCGTGAGTGATAAGAGAGCCCAAATATTTGAACCTCCTCACTCCCTCAAACGTGTGGTGGCCACTACTAAAATCTGGAGTGCCATTGTCTCTAAAACCAGAGATCAGGTATTTCGTTTTGGACTCATTGATCTGGAGTCCAACTGAAGCTGAAAACTCTACAAGCGGATCAAGTATTTCTTTCACTCCGTTGCTATTCAGTCCAATCACGCATATGTCATCTGCATATGCAAGCACTTGATTGGACTGGCGATATAAGATGTTGCGCTGAGGTGTTTCAGTTTTACGAAAGATGTACTCCAACATGAGATTAAAGAGTATCGGGGACAGAGCATCTCCCTGCCGAACACCCGAGTTAACTGCAAAAATTTACGATAGCCTGTTCTCAACCTTAACACAGCGTCATCCTACACAGTCGTACCAATTTTGTTGGCATTCCTAGGTATTCCAGGGCAGACCACAAACTCTCTCGATTGATCGAGTCGTAGGCGTGCCGGAAATCCAGGAACACCTGATGTACGGAGATGGATGTCTCATAATATTTAGATAGAATCATCCGCAGCGAAAAGACCTGATCAGTGACTGATCGATTCGGACGAAATCCTCCTTGATAGTCACCAACCAAGCCCTCCGCCAGAGGAGTGATTCTATCCAATACAATGTATGACAGTAACTTGTATGATGTGCAAAGGAGAGCTATACCGCGATAATTCTCACACTTCAAGCGGTCTCCCTTCTTGAAGATGGGGCATATCGCGGCCACTTTCCATTCGTCAGGCATAACTTCGGTTTGCCATACTAATCGAATAAGGTCGAAAAGACAGTTCCACAAAGTATCCCCTCCGAATATCAAGAGCTCCGAATTAATGCAGTCCACTCCAGGTGAGCGGTTTCGTTTCAATCGCTGCATGGCCTTAGTGAATTCCTCATGGGATGGATCCTCAGTGCAAATCTCCGCAGTCTGTCTTAGAGGTGCATCAATAATATATAATTGTGCAAATTATCGTTGATAGTCTTGCTCGAGAATCGAGATGAATGTGATTTGTACGTCGATAAATTGCATGTAACTGGGACAATGGTATATTTATCTTCAATCGTGAGTAAACTTCCTGATTAGTCGTCTAGCGGATAATCATTATAATAACCTATATATATTGTCACCCGTTAACTTTGATCCCATGCACGAATAACTCTAGTCACTTTATATTGAGGTGAGTTGATTCTAAATAATGTAATGAAATAGTCTGGACACTGGAGTATACTGGCTGCAGTAATTTGTAGACGAACCCTAGAGTTAAACCTCCTAGGTTTAATAATGAAATATGACTGCGAAATCACTTTATATGTAGCAACCTAAAGATTTATTATTTCGTTTATCGTACGACAGGACATAGGCTTTTCCTGCGACTATCTTAATCTGTTTATCTATAGTTTATCATGCGCATATCTCAAGGGAATTTAATTTTAATTTTACCTCTTAAACAAGAAGAATATTATCTTTGTCTAAAATTGTAACGATCGTCGTTACTTTATAATTTGATCTGAAATCGAAACAGGATAGATCATACCGTAGAAGGCCATACCGTTAGCAGAAAATTTTGTTTTATTTACTAAATTCTTTGGTGGCGGTTCTTGAGAGCTAGCTATGACTCAGTGAAGGGGTGACATACTCACAAAGCTTTTGTACTTCTGATTTTTACCGCTATGGAAATAAACAGAAAAAGAAATGTTGTAGATGAATACGGAAATAAAGACAGGCAATTACACCCACCTTATTCAAGACATACTTCACCGCTACATTCTCGTCTAAAACTGGTAAATTATCTCATTCTGAAAGTTAAATTTGATTTACTAAAGAGAAAATAATAAAAGTGGAAATTGAACAAATGTAGCTGAAATCGAAAGATGGTTAATGGTAGATGGATTCATAATTAAAAACATATACATATTTATGTTATGGATATATTGTATGTTTATGCGTCTTTTATCACTTTAAATTAAAAACATATTCTTCAACTGTACAATTATTAATAATAATTTAGTTATTTAATTTATTTAGAAAAACGCATAACAACATTTATAAATTAATTTGTTGTCTTTGAAATGATAATATTTGGGTTATTTAAGGTTAGTTAAATAACAATAATCGTAATAATTAAGAAATAAGACAAAAAAATGTTAAGATAATTATACAAAAAATTGATAAGACAATTAAAGATAATTACATTTTAGAAATACAAATTAATGAAAATTCAACAATAAATCAGTCTATTCTGTAACTCGGTTGGAAAATTTCTACTAGAAAAATTCCATTCCATAGGAGATGATTAAATTGCTATTCTGTATCTCGTTGAACTGGAAATTTCTGTTGGATTTTTTTTTGTAGTATGGTCAGATTGATGATTTTTCGGAGGTAAAAAATACGAGAATACTACTGATTACTGTCAAATAGAGAAAAAATATGACATGTATGTTAAAAAATAATCTACGTGTATTTTAGTAAAGTTTTCGTTTTCTAAATGTAAAATGTACAATTTACTGTTGGTTTCTTTTCGTATATTGTTGGGCAAGGTCCTGATTCTCCGACAGCAAATCCAACAATTTTTGTTGTTGTATTTTATTTGTTGCTTTTGACATAAACCTTTGTTAACAAAATAGCTATAAGATTAAAAGCTATTAAGCAAATTTTAACTAAAACAATCAAATTTATAATTTCCAAATAAGTACGTAAATCCTGTTGAGTTTATTATCTGTGTCGGCCGAGAATAATCAAAAAAAAATTATGTTGAACGACTATTTTACGCTTTAAAAAATTACCCTTTTACAATTTTTTCTAAACTTAACACTTGGGATGCGTTAAGCATATAAAAAAATGTATAAAAGATCTAAAGTACCGTCTATGGTTTTCATCAAGAAAAATTTGTTAGCAATATTTTGTAAATTTCCCATCTATTTTTACCTCGTTCAAGTTTTATGTATGTTGGCAAACATAAAAAAATTGAAAGGAATAAAAAGATGACAATAATTCAGAAAGTCGTGATCAAACGGCTAACAAAGTTTACTCGATTAAATCACTATGATCGAATAACCTATTCGCTATTTATTGGCAACTGATAATGTCGTTTGGCGGGAAATTTTTATTATATCATTTTTAACTGTCGTACGAGCAATTATTATTGTTGTTGTTATATATTGTTTTTTAAATATTGCGCAATACATATATATGTCGAAATATTTTTTTTATTTTCATATTTATGCAATACAAATTCGACGCTAATCGACAATACCAGTCGTTTGCTTTGACGTCATATATTATATTTTCATGAAAAATGAATTTTCAAAAATAATTTACAACTATTTTCTGACGGAGATTTTTCTACAAAAATAATCAAAAATTTCAATGGAATCGAGTTACAGAATAGCAAAATTCCAAAAAAAATTAAATTCGGAGTTAATTTATTTTCGCGTTGGAATTTTTTCATACAGAATAGTACAATATCCAATGGAATTTTGTTTCCAGTGGAAACGAGATACAGAATAGGCATGAATAAGTATAAAGTTTTACTGGAATCTTTAATCGGTGGTCGACATTGATGCGTATCTTAGGCGCCAATAACTATACATAAATATAAGGATCGACGTACATACTTTATTATTGGAATACCTGCTTATTAATATTTATAATTATTAGATTTGAATTTATAGTTCGAACTATGTTTTTAGAATTTATTAATATAATGCACTTTGTCGGGTTTCAAATTTACATTTTCTGTACGCGGAAACAAAAATTATTTTTATTTTCACTTCGTACACCGTACATTGTATTTACATATGAACCCAAGTATATAAGAATCAATACATCATTTCCAATTCAAATTAATATAACAAATGGTACATTGCGTTCCATTTAGTTAAACACTTATTAGGTACATAGGTATGTATATACATATATACAGTTTATAAAACACAATAATTTTATTAGCTCAATGATTATTTATTTAGGATATCAATAAATTAAATATAATGTAGATTAATTATATTTAGTTATTATATAGTCCATCATTTAAATTATCGATCAATTTTTAGGAAGACTATGAGCTATATATCGTATATTCTAACTGCTCACATCCATAATTTTCGCATATTTTATTGATTGTAGGGTAGTATTGTTATAAAGAAATATACATACATCCAAGCATCACCAAGAAGAACGAACTCTCCTCGTGTTGAAACAAATTAGCATCTCTTTTGTAATAGGTAAACAAGACCGTAAATAATTGGTATGCAATACCGTACTCGTATATGTATAATATACCGATGCACATGATATAAGAAATATTAGATATAGTCATTAGGAGTAAACAAAAACACGTTGGTGCGCCGATATTTTTTTGTTATTGTTTTATCTCTCTATTATTGCATCTCTCTGTTATTGCTTCTCGTACTCTCTCGATTTACCTGATCATCTGATGATCTGAATCTGATTGTATTTTTTTTGTTTTTTCTTTGTGCTCTTTGTTTTTAAAATTTTAACATAATGAAAATTGTTCAACACGGGAAGGATAGAATTTTTTTTAATACATTGATCGACTTTTTTCATATAAATTTTTTTAATTGATTTATTAAATATCTAAAATAAATTATAAATAATAATACATAAATTAAATCTATAATTAAAATTTGCAGGTTTTTTGCAATAAAGATATTTAATTTTTAATAAAAAATTATTTTGTAATGGTAATATAATGCAGAATGAATTTGAGTTTGAACATAAAAAAGATTTTTTTTTTGGATTTTCATGAGTAGCACACCCTACCCTTATGGATTTCAAATCATGACTAAAATTTATTATGATTTTGTTTTGTTTTCTCTCTGCTAGTACTTTTTTTTATCCAGAAAAAAAAGTTGGCGCACCGAAGAAAAAGTACTTTTATGTTATCATGTAATATATATATCTTGACCGATGCATATAAAAATAATTCGTGATCAGGGGGTGATCCCTCTGTACACCAATTGCAGCGAAGACTAATAATATAGCACAGGATAATGCGGTTGATTATGTGTTTCTCGTATTACAAGTTAAGAGTATCGAGATGTCGTAAATCACAAATTCGCAATTGCGACATAACGTGATTATTTAAGCAAATACGAGAAAACATGTTTTGCCAACACACACGTTTTGAATAAAGTTAAATGAATTTTATTTTTCTGTTATTGTTTTGAATCAGCTGTGTAATCAGCTTTATCAAGCCTATACATATCTGCATAATGCAATGTTTTTTTGGATATATTTTGGTCAAATACAATGAATAATAATGGAATAGCTTACAACACCGGTTTTCAGTGTAGGTGTGATTGAGAGATAATATTACTATCGCTCATTAAGATTAAGAGGGGCAGATTGCATCTTGCATGGACAAATTCATTTTTTCAAGCTTGGTGTTGTTGAGGCCTTCGTTGTATATAGTGAATATATTTTGGTGAAACCATAATTATATTAAAAAGAAAAGTGATTTTTCAAGTGTGTTGACTGTTGTACAAAATAATTTATGTTCAAATAAGTAAATCCAAGGTAGCCGGTAAATACAATAAAATTCAACAATATATTTCTTTCTAATAGAATAAATTCTACGCTGTTGGTATAGGAGCGGGGACATACAACCAACTTTTAAAATTTTAATATTTTTTCTAAAATTATATACTAGTTTGGTGCATACACGCTACTAAAAGGATAAAGCTTGCGGATCAACTGAACATAACCTTCAGGGTCATAACGGATATTGTGTGCTTGTAAAAAAAAATATATAATAATAAAAAATAAAAAATTATAGTTTATACTTTATACATGTACCTATATAGGGGTTTAAAACTTAACCCTTTAAAAACTGCTGTTTCATCTGATAAAGGTAAAAGCACCTAAAAGTAATATATATCCATATATATATATATATATATATATATATATATATATATATATATATATATATATATATATATATATATATCAATATACATATATATATATATATATATATATATGTATATATATGTATATACATATATATATATATATATATATATATATATATATATATATATATATATATATATATATATATATATGTATATATATATATATATATATATATATATATATACATATATATATATATATATATATATATATATATATATATATATATATATATATATATATATATATATATATATATATATACATATGTACATACATACCATAAGTGTAAATAACGTGTTATTTAGGAAATCGCATTTATTTATTTATTATTATTATAATTATTACCTACAGTACAAATTGTATCTAAAATCGGTAATAAATAAAAAAAAAAAAGAAGCAAACAAAAAAACTGACATCTATAATATAAAAGATACAAAATCAAGGGCGCAATTGAAACAACGCGACTTGTTCAAGACAGGTTTCGATTGACTGAGGTTCGCACTGTCGATGTATAAAAATCCGTCACGACGACGCAAACGGCGCTCGGGAGCATACAGATTTATACGAGCAAGTAACTCGGAGCAATCAATACGCGACATTAAAAGATCACGTACGAAGAGCGCTGCAGCTACTTCCCGTCGATGATTGAGTTGTGACAATCCCAATAAATTGCAGCGATGGCGATATGGTGGGAGTTCGTATACGTTAGTACGTGTGGATGGTAGACGTCGGAAGGCAAACAGGACAAACTGCTTTTGAACGGACTCGATCCTGGCCGAGTGTCCCACATTTGAAGGCGAGCAAACCAGAGAGGCGTATTCCAGAACCGGACGAACAAATGACACATACAAAGATTTTAATGTTAGCTGATCAGTAAATTCGTAACAAGTTCGGCTGATAAAACCCAGCATTAGGTAAGCTTTAGAAAGCCTGATAAGTGTTAGATCCGAAGAGAACGTCACTCCAAGATCAGTCATAAATTCGACTCGATCAATTCGTATATCATATAAGAAATAATGATGAAATAATGGACATCGGATTCTATAAAACGAAAGAGTCTTACATTTGCTTGCATTTAACAGTAAATTGTTGCTGATAGTCCAACAAGAAAAGTTGTTTAAATCACTTTGCATAACATCATACAGTCAGATAAATTGGAAACTGGAGCAAACATTTTCATGTTATCAGCGTATAGCAGACATCTTGCAAATTTGAAACAGTTCACCACATCGTTTACGAAGAGTGAAAACAACAATGGTCCCAAGTGGCTGCCTTGAGGAACCCCGGATGTAGCACGGAAAAAACGAGAACGGGACTCGTATAACTTGACAAATTGCCAACGATCTGACAGGTAAGATAGACCACGTCCAGCTGTTGTCTGGAATCAATCGTACTGTGAAGATGGCCGCTAAAAGACACTAGGTTTGTAACTGTCGACCTTCTCACATAAAAACCATGTTGCACAGGCGAAATATACCTTTTTGTATGGAAAAATAAAAATCGATGAACCATTGATTCAAAGAGCTTTGGAATGATAGAAATTATGGCAATCCCGCGATAGTTGGTGATCTCGCTTCGACTAACCGATTTGAATATGGGACATATGAAGTATATTTTCCACGGGTCTGGAAAAACTTTGGTTCGAAGGCTTTCGTTAAAGATACCAGTAACGTGATCACACAGGCTCTCCGCGCAATTTTTAAACAGGATGGGAGGAAAACCATCATGACCTGCACCCTTATTGATGTCAATGTTGCATATACAAACAAAGACTTCTACTGAGGTAAACGATAGTTGAGTGTATTCCTGATTATTTCCAAGCTCAAAAGGTTTGACATTTGGCGTCTGATACGGTTCATAGAATGATTCGAAGAAATTAGCAAATAAATTGCGCATATCAACGGGAAGCCAAAGGTCATAGGAGAAGTGACTCCGACAACCTTTCTTCTAGTGTTGATGAACTGCCAAAAACTTCGTGGGTTGAAAGATAACTCCACTTCAACCTGCAGAACGTAATTTTGGTATAAGAAACTGTTTTGTTAAATTTTGAATACCTTACAAGCTTTAGTGAAAGCTGGATAATACTGTTTGCCATGCAACCTGTATAGCGTGTGGAGCTTAGTCGCCCTCGACGGAACATACCTTTCAATACCTGACTTGAGTCGTTCATTGAATTGTAAAACTTTGTCATTCAAATCTTAACCAGCTTGAAGAAAATCCAATCCGAATTGTAAAAATATTCATTCAGAGCAGCGTTGTCAGCATTTCTAATTTCAAAAAACAAATTATTACTGGAAGGAATAAATATATTTATCATTAATGGAGTATGGTAGGTGCTCGAGCAGCCGGTAAAATCCTCGCATGCGTGAGTACAAGATCCAGAAATTTTCCTCGACTGTTACACGTACGGTTAACTTGTGGTGCAGAAATGCTTGCGAAGTAATCCATTGTAGCCAGGGCCTTGTCCTCGTCAGAAAATGCCGTAAAAACACTATCGATATCCAACCAAGTAGTACTCGGAAGATTAAAATCGCCAATAATCAGTAATTGGTTATCGTCACGTATTGCTGGCAGCACCACCAAATCGATCAACTTGAAGATCTCGAGGTAGTGGTCCAGGTTTGAGCCAAAGGGAATATACAGCGTGACGATGAGAATGGAGGACCGTGCAATTTTTACACGGGCAGCTAATCACGTCGAGGCTAGCGTGGCACGCAATTATCTCATTCGAAAATTTGTGAAATATAATTGCAAATAATTTAAATATTTTTGACAAAATTAAGGAAATTTTTGTTCGTATGATTTTAAAACCAAAACTGAAAATAATTATTTATTTAATATTTTATTTTTATGCCAAATATTATAACTATGGCAATAACTTGATTTATCATTTTATTTAAAAAAAATATTTGTTTTACTTGAAGTTATTAATTTTTGTGAATTTTTGTCGTGGAAATGGATAAGAGAAAATTGGAAAATGGAAAGGAAAATGTACGGAATTTTCAGATTAACATGTTTTTGAAAAAAAAAGCGCAGAAATATAGTTACATACTTATCATTTATACGCGAAAGAAGATGGCTTGGATTTATTATTTAAATCAATAAATTCATCGAAGCTCGATAGTTTATGATCTCAGTGAGTGCATATTCTAAAAACTTGCCACATTGCGTTGAGATGAAACTATATATACCAAATTTTAGGCCTGTGCAATGTAAGGAAATTGCGGTGGAAAAAAGGACTCGAAATGGTCAATCCTACAACAGACATCGAAAGGTTAATCAATTATTAGTATTAAACCGGCTGAACTAGAAAAATGATTTTAAAATTTGGATGAAATAAAACAGCCAACGAGATAAACTTTAATATGAAATATACGCTCACTGCGATCTGAAGATATTAGTTATTAAATGGGCTGAAAATGGTCCATCCCTATAAATATATACAACGAAAGTATATATGTCAATTAAAACAATGCTTGTTTGCTTCCTCACAACCCTGGATGGCGCCGGCCTGTGTACGATAATAATTATGTATATTATAATATTTGAGAAGAGAATGGTGCAATGCAATGAAATGCAAATTTGCGGAAAATTTGGTCAATATAATGTTCAGTTGTCCGACAACAAACAAAAACCACGACTAGCAAAATACATAAACATATAATATGAAACGAAATTACTTGAATTTCAACTTTGCAGATATAATTCTTTACTAAGTCTGGGAAAAAGTTGGCTACGAAGCGGTATGAAGTGTGTATAGGAGATTTAGACTTGGACGAATGAAGATGAAAAATATGTGAAAAACTAGATAAATAAATCAATGTTGAATTACGATACAATATATTATGTTCTATAATTTATATACTAATTAGTTTTTAGTAGACGTATATCTACGTAATTTGTCTAAAAACTATTATAACATAAAATTAAATGTCTGTCATTCATAATATGCTTGTTGCTGTTAAAAAAACATATATATTTTTGTATGTACAGAATATATAAATATTTGTTGCTTCTGACCACCTGTGGCTTCTAGCTACTAACTTGCTGATTTTGTAAACGAAAAAAAATGTACATAGAGAAAATACAATGTACAAAAATCTTATATAAAATTACCTGAAAGCATAATTTTTTTTGGAACATAAATATCAATTACTCCTTAGTAAAATATATAAATAAATATATACTCGTACAATCATATACCCATTTTTATGTACACATACATTATATTATATACGAATGTACATACAACACATCTCTCTAAAATCGGGATAAAATGTACTAAAATTGTATCTTATCAGACGCATGCGTCCTACTTATATACACAAATATAACACAAATACTACGATAATTTAACTCTAAGTACGAAAAAATTAAAATATGAATCCTGTGAAAGCGTCTAGGGTTTGTTAGTATCAAAAGGATGTCAAGTTCGATTTATTTTAGTTAGCATTGAAAATTTCTTCAATTTACAACTCTTCTACGCTGAACTGGTAGATAATTGATGAAAATTTTGAGAAGAAAATTTTATCGTGCATATACAAATTTTGTGTTCGGGTTCTAAACAAGTAGACAAAAATTCGATCTCAGTTAAATAAATTAGAGACTATTATTTCAAATAGTGTTGTGTTATTCAGTAAAAAAAAAAGTAATTAGTTTTTGTGTTATTATAATTTTTATAAAAAAAAAAAAATCTAAACTGAAAAAGGTGAATTTAAATTTTTTTTGTTTGAGTGAAAGTTTTTGAGTGAATTTTTTTTCGAAAGTCGATGAATGGATAAGAATCACACGACGGAAAAAAAGGTGGTTGTTTTTTTGTTGTTGAAAATATGAAAGAAAAATCAACAGGCGATTGTTGATTATTTAGATTTTCACAGGGGAATATAATATAAAGAAAAACCAAAAATAAAATTTCATTGTTCTAGGAAAAGAAGAAAATACCATTTTTTATTACATTTTTTAATTTATAAACTTATTAAATTTAATTAATTCAACAATGCTTACTTTTCTTCTTCGGTTTACACGCAAAAAAAAAAATCAAAATGTCCACCCGCTTAATTCGAGATTTAATTAAATAAATTCGTGGTGTTATAACCTTAGTTATATATGTATGTAGTAAGTGGATGAATATATAGATTGCTTCCCGAGGCGTGCAAAAAATAAAAGTTATTGCTTTTAACTTTTTTTTTCTTAACACAAAAATTTAATTTACCAAACTTTTTTGGATAAATAAAAATCCCGAAAAAGTTTTTTTTTTTATTTTGATTGAAGCAAAAACTCAACTGACCAAACCCCATTTCATTATAATTTAGCTACTGGATTGGATGCGAACGGGATCGAAAAATATAATAAAGTTAATAATAAAATTTACGAATTGTGTAATTATAGCACACAAAACTCAATTAATTTAGATTCAGTGAATTTTTCGGTTTAATAAATATGTACATACGTATGTAGTCTAATTAAGGATTGAAAAGTTGCAACTGAATTACAAAACTACTATTGATATCCAGCGTTACATTCATTCCATACAAAAATATTTATTAAATTTGCGTCAATTTTGATGAGTTTTCAACTGTTTTATTGATTTTTCATGTTGATTTTTTTTTTTTTAATTTATTGAGTGTTTTTGTATGCTAAAAATTTGTATATTTCTATTACAAAACAAAAAATATATTTCCAAATGGTGGAATGAACAATAAATAATTCAAAATGATGCTTGAAAAAATAAAAATAGTGGGTAAAACGAACAATTTATTGGCATTTCAATTTAAGGGTTTTGTGTTCGTTTCTTTTCTAGAGTGATTTATTGCTTCGCAGGTATTTTCAGTTTTTAAAATGGATTTTTTATTTTATGTGAGATACGTATTTTTCTAGTTGTAATATATTGAATTCAAGGATTAACCATGATATTGCGTCACATAAATACGCTAAGCTAAATAAATACAAAACATTCTATTAAAGCAAACATTCTGTGTAATTTTTGATATATTAAAATATCGGTCTTTTTTAAATTATTCCCAATATAAGACTCGAGCCAAAATTAATATAACTTTTTGAACCGAATACGAGGCACATTTTTTACTTTTAAGTTTTTAAATACATGTTTGGATTTTGGTGTTTTCTCTAATTTTTTTTTATTTCAATCGGATATTTGTACATATTGTAGAATTGTATTTAAATACACTTTATACAGTAGTTCTTCAGTTTTAAATTTTTGAGGGCATTCTTTAAAATTTCCCTCTTAACTGGTAAATTAAAACCCAATGAACCTACATTTTTGTATCGGGTATTAAGTTTTTAGTTCTTTATTTTATATTCGCTTGAATTCATACAATAGTTTCATTATCGCATCTATCCAAATATATATTGTACACAACTTTATAGTCCCTACGATAATGGTCACTTATGGTTATGATTAAGCATATAGTACAAAACTTTGGCTAAGAAAGGATTCATCAAAATGTTGTGAATTTTATTAGTGGAGTTTATATTATTATTGTAAACCTCTTATAAAAAAGCTTAGTATGTATATGCTATAATCACCAATAAATCACAAGGCTAAATATTTCCTAACCGGGAAACTGCTTTACGTCTAGTACAGTTACATTTTGCATGTGTAGCAAGTGTTCATATAGATCTTCATTTTAAATTCAAATAATCGGTTGATGTTTTCCAGGAAGGGGTTTTTAATTTGTATGCTAATTGTACATCATGATTCGTTACCATAGACAGAAATCTTTTATAGTGTTAGTTTAAGACAAATAATAAAAATATCTCTGTACACTGAAAAAATATGATGTATACTACGAAAATATTTTAGTTTCAGGTCAACAGTAATTATTATTTAAAAATATTCTATTAACGTTTAATTTAAACATATTTTAATAAATAATTCAAAATTTAAAAAAAAACTACAAACAGTATAAATGATTAACGATATTCAATAATTTAATTAAATCACATGTTTTGAAACTTATTTTTAATTTTTCAGTTATGTAGAAACTTAAATTGATCTAAATGAAAATCAGGTACTAGCGTTGTAACACCAACAAATTTTAGTTTGTATTTGATTTTGATTTCATAGAAATAATATGTTTAAACAACCATAAATTGTAACATGGTATAAGATATTCTAATTGAAATACTTGATACATCTTGAAAATACATACATATTTATATCCATCGGATCTAATGTTGTTCCGCAACAAACCATTTAAATAAATCTCACTAACACTATTGAATATTTTAAAATTTCAATTACCGTATCTTTTATATAATTATATATTTGGTCACTGTTTAATTTAATATTTTTTAAAAATTTCTCCACACTGTAACTTATGTTAACAACAATCAACAACGTTATGATTAATTGTGAAACTCAATCGAAAAAACGAGAACTCGCTAACTGTATTTTAAGCAATTTTTTACTTATTGCATAAGTAAATTTGATAATAAATATGATAACTGTCATTTTGCTTATGTACATTTGAATCCAGCTAAGTTAATTTTGCAATTCATAAAAATGAAATAATCTTTTTACATGCCAAATTTTGATAAATTAACATTATGCAATAGCTTAATTTGATCGAACCTAAGTAAATGCTGCAGTTTTGGAGTTACTTGTCAATTTAAGTAAAAACATAGCTTTTATTTCAGTGTATGTGAAGTTTAATTCGGGATTGTGCAGAACCTACCCATGTGGATTATAAAAAATATAAAATATCTATACCAATTTACATTTGTTAAAATAATTGTTTGTTCTATTTTGGACAAATTAATTGGCGCCGTTATTAATTAGTAGGAAAGCTGACTCATGAATATATTGCTATTGATAAAAGTGAAATCAGACAAGGAATATTTTGACCGATTCTGTTTTTTTTTAATTCATAGGGTTTTGTAACAATGAATTTTGAAAAGACGGTGTAGCTTGAAATTCCTTTCATTTTAGATAAGGTTCTGAGTTCTGCGAGCACTTAGTGTTATCAACAGTTGCAAAACATTAAAAATAATATAATTTTTTATTTTAAACTAAGGATAAAATAATTTGTTAATGAAACTAACTTAATTATCAATAAATCATCCATGTCTCAAAATAAATGTGTTTTACAGCTAAATTTTATTTCGTAAGGTATAAGGTTAACATTTTAGTAGTTATTATTCCTGTATTATTTACCCCATGAGGGTAAATTGAATTAAGTGAATTTTTGCTACTGAATACCGAAGTATGCAGCTATATAAATTCGTCCATATAAAAGAAGTGAAAACTAATCAAATGTAACTTAACTAAAAATTAACATATATCTATGTATAATGAATAAGTAGAATCACATCTGCAAGAGTGTATAATGTATTTATAAGCCATTTTTGATTAAATGTGCTGTATTTTGTATTACACATAACATTTGGTTCGAGGGGCTAGATATGATATTCTATATTGTTGTGTTCCATGTTGTTGTTAGTCCGAACGGTTTAGATGAGATTTGACTATTCCACAAAATTATAATTTTATTTCGTTTATCATTTATACACCTTCTACTAGTAATGCTATCTATACAAAAAAATTTAATTAATAGTGAAATTAATCTTTTAAAAAAAGTAGATGTTCTAATACATATAAAGCTAATAACGTATATTGAATTAAGCCTTATGTTACTGTAATGGATTTTAACTCATTCAACGTTAGTAATGTTTTTATTATTATATGTAATTTTGTATTATGAATCCTGACATTTTAGTGTAAATAAGTAATGTTGTATATTGTACATGCAAGTGCTTCTGGCCATTTAGAATATCAAAGTTTGTCTTAAACAACAACACCAAACATAAAATATATTTGCATAGCTTTACCGCGATTATAAACACGAAACATTGACGAAAACAAATGATTTGTATTAACACTCCCTACCATTATAAATATTTATGATAAAACTTGTAGATTCTCTTACTTGTACGTTAAAATTTTTAATTTATCATTTTTCTTGTCTAAATATGTAATACTGTCAAATGAACAAATTCATCTATATGTATATACATATATATATGTACGAGCAAAATAACAATTTTTTTTAGAAAAGTTATAAATCAAAAACAAATAAAAAACAAAAATCAATTTAAATCATGTTTTTATCATAACTTGGTATGAAAAATTTTCTTCGAATTTTGTTATAAATTTTTTAAAAGAATATTTATTAAAAAATTCTTTTAGTTTTCCGTCATACAGCAACAACACAATCAATAAAAAAATATTTCAATCAATTTTTCCAGTATGTTTTCTAATTTGTTGTTAAAAATATACAAATAAATAAACTAAAGTATATTTATATTTGTGATATTCAAACTTTTTGTTTTTATCGAAATATTAGGTGCATATACATATTTAGAATAGATACAGTTAGACACAGTATCAAATATATACATTCAATTGATGAAGTTACATAATATGTAATATTTTCACTCAAGAAATTATCAGAATTTCCTAATTTAACTTTTAAATACCTTTTACATTAAAAT
Organism: Tipula unca; assembly: GCA_951394425.1. NCBI lineage: Eukaryota > Metazoa > Arthropoda > Insecta > Diptera > Tipulidae > Tipula > Tipula unca. Next base: position 100,485,516 of record OX596381.1, read on the forward strand.
CAAATATTTTGAGTATAAACTTATATTTAATGAAGAATTTAACAATAATCCACGTTTTGCATGATATTCCGAGGCAAGCAATAATGATAATGATAAAAGAAATAAAAATAATTGAAGAGTTGACTGATTGCGAGAATTGATTTAAAGTAGAACTAGACTTTCTCGATATTCTTGGAAACGCACAAAACTTTATAGAAAATGTACATTTTACAAATCATAGGTATTATTGGCATTGGTTCATTATGTTTAGAAAATAATCTGAAAGCAATAGAAATGTTTTTATTTAAATTTAATTTTACGGTTTCACACTTAAAATGTAAAACGGAACCCTTTTGGTACGACTTTTTTACTCTCTCAATTCTAGTCTGTAACGCAGGTTAATGCCGCAGTTGTTTCAAAAACACATTAATGGAATTAATTAATTTCTAATTAAATAAACAATTCACTTTAAGAATTCTCAATGTACTTTTAAATTTTTCTTTTCATAAATTTTTGTTACTGCATTTTATGAAAATGTATGTGAAGACTATTTGCTAAATTACAGGATTCTGAGAAATGTTATGATAATTGAAGTTTCATTGTAATATTTAGTCTTATGAACCGAGCAAGAAACATAATGGTTAAAGCTGTAATGTTTGGATCGGGAGATGCCGGATTCGAACGAATCTCAATAGATTACCGTAAGAATAATTTTTCACCGTTTGTCGTAATTTTGGTACCAAAAGGATTGATACACAAATTAAAATATGTACATAATAATCAAATTGTGAAAATACAATTCAGTATTTTATCATATAATTCTACAGGTAGCATTCACGTAAAATTTGTCCTTAACCCATCCTAATAGCAACCACAACATATAATTATGCAAGTGTTTGAGTGTAAATATACAATCGAATTTTTATTGTAAATTATTAAATTAAGGATGATTAATATTTAACATTCTTTGGAACTTAATAAAAAGTAAGGAATTCTATAGTCACCTTTAGTGTTTGAATCCATAAAGGTCCATTTTCAAAGTTAAAAACAAGAAATAACTTTTATTTAGACTAAAGCGCTTCTCCTCCCCACTCAAATGACCACTTATTAGAAAGACGAAAAAATTCCAGACCCTTCGATATATGTACATACATATGTCTTACAGTTTTGTTACTTACAGTCAAAAACATCCAGTCCTAAATACCATAAAGCCTTTATTTCGGAAAACCTGAGTGATTTTCGTATCGAAGTTTAGAGATCAAATTAATTTAAAAGTGAAACCGTAAAGTTAATAAAAATACTAATTTCCCTTAACTCAATAATTCACAATCAAAATGTTATAACGAGACTTTCATTATATATTTATCCGCATACACATTACACATGCTTTATGAACTGTTGATGTTGTATTTAGGACAAGGTTTTAGGATAAGTTCAATTACTTGAATGGACAAATGGTAGATAAAAAGCTGGAAATGTTGATAATTATGAGATTATGGGTTTCGACGGCAACATATAGTTGACGAAAATGAAAACAAAAATCCTAATATTTCGAATAGATGAATACTTCATCAAGAGGGAGGAAACAATATAGAATAAAATTAATGAATTTGCTTAGGTTAAAGATAAAAGAATAATAAATATGCTTATGATCACATTTCGTTTCATAAAAAATTCACAAAGTTTACATTTCATTTCATAAAAATTTTATTAATAAAAGTACACTTATCAAATATGTATACATACTCGTACATAAATAATTAAATATTCAGTCTTTGTAATTTCATTTCAAAATATTTCTCTTTAATTTTGAAATTATTTTTTTTTTCGTTCTAGAGATTGTTTTTGCATTTCCAAAATGTGTTTGTTTGTTTCCAATTGCTCTTTATTTAATTCTAACGTTTTTTGGTTTAACTCTGATTTTAAATAGTTTAATAGACTGTCTATTGGTTCGTTTCAGCCCAGACCTGCTCCTGAATAATGCCTGTTGTGAGCTACGTACATTTTCTTTGTCTGACAATTTTCTTAAAACTCCATTACTTACCGTGCCTATATCAGCGTGTTCTACAGGTCCACCAAACAACTGGCTCACGTCAGTGTAACAACTCAATTACTCTTTTGTGGTTTGAAGATAAATCTGTGTTTATTGGGCTTTGGGTAAACTACCAGTTCCTGTATTATTATTATCTGATATATTAAAGTAATTAAATGTTTGCTAAAATATTTTAAAACTATAACATTTACATTAAAATATTATTACGCTAATTATTTATTAAATAAAATAAAGCTCTGTTAGATTAATATCTGCAGTGGCGCAATTTAAAATAAAATGTTAAATAAATGCAGTAGTATTGTGCTTTGTGCCGCTCAAATAACATGACTTGGTTTATCACTTATAGCAAGTTAACTTAAATCTGTTTCAATCATAGATGTTATATCGGAGGCGCTATCGTTCGTAGCATTCCGTAGAGCCAAGCAAACGCAAATACAGTGACAATTGTATGTTCTAAGAGACAATTTCGAATATTGAATTAAAATAAACAAGGAACCACCAAGGATACAAAACTGAACCTTGAGCTAGTTAACATGGCCAGGATAGTTTCAATATGAGTATTCAATGATCGACTGTATATCAAAAGCTATACAGATGTCGACAAAAAAGCTGCTGGTTCATGCATATATCTGCGGCTTAGAAAATGTATAAATGAGTTTCTTTAGTGGATTTACTAGTAGTGAAACCATATTGATTGTACTGTTAAAAATTTTTTTTATCTAGGTAGTCCAGCAACCGACGCTTTATTAGTTTCTCAAATATTTTTGATGCTTAAAAGAGAAATCGATCTATAATTATTTAGTTGTAACTCATTACTCTTTTAAAAAAACTGGAATTATAACTGCTAATTAAAAATACATTACAAATCAGCTGTTCAGTAGGCGGCAACAGGTTTCCACACAAAAACCTTCATATATATACTTGGACATCACCGGATGAACTAAACATCAGAGATCATATAATGATCAACAACAGGATGACGTCCAAAGCGACCATCTACTGGTAATAGCACAATTCCAAATCAAGCCAGCCGCTGTAAAATTCACCAAGGCAAATCGAAGGAAATTCAATACAGACAGATTGAAAAATATGGAAATAAGGATCACCTTCAATGAAATGCTCCAACCCAATCTCCAAAGAAATGAAGCCACCAATACGAAACAGTGATGGATTAAAACTGAAGAAGTCTGTATATCAAAACGGCTACGAACGTACTTTGCTATCAAGATTACAATGGGAAACCAGGGATTAGTGATAATATACATGGAGGAAAATTGAGGAACGTCCTCAGCTAAAGATACAATAACATGCCAACAAAACACGGCTGATCACTGAATGATCGAGGCTACTGAAGAAGACGCAGCAAACAAAACATGCGGGCACTACACCAATGTATAAGAAAAGCCATTGGCAAATTTACCAACATACGACTTATAACGGATGCTTCTGGTCAAGTCTTAACTGATGAAGTACAAAATAGCACAAACAACACCGAATATCTCAGACTATCAACTGGCACCAATAACAGAACTATCAACACTCCACACACCAACGGAGCGGGAAGTGTCATTGAGCAGCTGAAGTACAATAAGGCTGCTGGAAAAAAATTTAATACAACTGCAAGCGCATTAACACCATTAATAAATGCAAGTGTGGAATTCTGCTAAAATAATCTTGACTTGAAGGGATGCAGGAATTGTTGGATTGGCTTGTAAAATAGTTTTTTGGTCAATTGTTGAATCTCTGTTGAAAGCTATTATTTAGTTTAATTTAAAACTAAAAATTTACGATTTGCGATAAACCTTAAATTATTCTAGGTCCTAGAAAAACTAGATAGTTATTCCTGACAAATTTCAATGTGTGTTTTGTGGTGGAAAATAATCACTTGTCTAAGTATCCGAATAAATTTGTTACATTTAGTTCGGAATTTCCACTTATCCCTAATTTTAGGAGCAGAAGTTGCTTAATATCAGCTATTATAAGTAGTTTGAATATGCGAGTCAGTTTTAAAAATTATTGTCAAATATGAGTATTTAGGCCGAAGAATTATTTATCAAATAATTCCAAGAGACTCTAAATTAAATGTACATATATTTGTGAAATTTTCAATTATTCTCTCGCTTATAATATTATACAATTTAATTTTACTTTAGTTCCGTGCAAAGATAATAATTTTAAGTGGTTTCAATACAATGTTTTGCTCTATGTTATAATATCTTTAGTGTGTTCGTCTGAACATCCAATGAAACTTAATTATTAACGACTGTCATAGTAAAATATATAACCTTAAGACAGCATTTAAAAATCTCAATATAACTGAAAGAACGAAGTAATATGAATGTCACAAATAATAACAATTAAAGCGCCTTGGCGTTTATTTATAAAAAAAATAAAATAACCAAAATGTAAATTAATACAGCATAAAGTGCCTTGTACAAAGAAAATATGCTATAGATGAAAATGTTTTCTTTTTTTTTTATGTTGTGTTTTGTTATTATTGTGCTTTCAATTTTAATTACCATTAAGCGCTATCGTGTACCAAACATAAAATAAATATAAAGAGAAATTCAACGAAAACAAATTCAAAGACGAGGCCACTTAAATATTTTATGAATGTACATTACAAATATGTACGATCCAGATATATTATTTTCCATTTGCGAGAAATAATATTATTTATATTCCATTTTGTAAGTGCTTACACACAAAAATTGTAATTATTTTGATGAAAATAAAAAACTGATTTTCTATTCAAAATTTTATTTTTTTTTCACCGATCGAACATGTTTAGGACTAATATAAGAGGAAAATTTACTAATTTTCTAAAACCACAAAAATAAAACTATGAACGTACTTATAATGAAAAAACCAGTCTCCAATAGGAAAAATATATCTAAAGCTGAATCTGGTAGAAACTGGAAAATACAGTTTAATCGAAAAACAGTCTATCTTAATTTTGTTGTTACATAATAAATTGGTAAAATTAATAACCAGGGGCATAACTATAACTTTTTCTCGCATACTGCATAATAATTTTTAATCGTAGAAACTTGCTTCAAGACAAAATATATCGACTACATGGTATTATATTGCGCATACGTCAAAAATTTAAATACCCAAAAAGCAACAACAATTGATCAACATGGCGGCACTCCGCACTAGTCGCATTTATATATATTTGAGTTACAATTTTAATATTCACGTTTGGTAATAAATTATTTTTGAATTAAATTTAAAACAAAAAATTAAATTGCGGCGTTTAGATAATATTTGACTATAGTCAAAAACACATCGTATTAATGCTTTTGTGTTTCGTGGGGTTTTTAATTGATAATATTAATGTTTAAATTGAGTCTGAAGCAAAAAAACATTTTCGTAAACTTTTATTTTTCGGTGATTATTTATTCAATTAAAATAAAATTTATACAACAGTGAATGTTAAATTGTGTCACATGTATTGTAAACAATATGTATATTCTTTAAACTTTTATGTTTCGATGCATTTTTAAGTAATAATATTGAGTTTCAAGTTGTGTTGGCTTGGTGTAAAAAAAACACTACATTGTTGTTGTTTTATGTATAAGGAAGTTCAGACAAAAAAAATTTCACTAAAACCACAATATAGTCAATTAAAAAAATCACTAAACAATATTTTTTTGCGGAAAATAATTGTTTCACCACAAACACAATCTAATCGAACATCTTAAAAAACTACTGGTCAATTTAAAATCGCCAAAATATACAATTTTGTAAAAAATGGATTTTCTTCACTTCAAACACACACTACAAGCCAATTTTAAAGCGTCAATTTTTCACTTGAAAAATCAACGAAATATAAAAGTTTGAACACAATATATTTTTGTAAACACACGAAAACATTCACAGCGCGTTTATTCAATAATTTTATTATAATTTATATAAAAAATTATTAAAACAAAAATGTAAACATTGAAACGCAAATAACATCACGAAATTTTCTTAATGACTAACACTGCCATGTTGACCGATGCGCGAAAAAGAACGAAAATGAAACATTGGAGTATAATACCTTATATATGTGTACTGTGGCTTCAAGATGACCTAATCTGCAAAGCTTTATTCAACTTTAACACAAAACAACGAAAAAAGAGCCATGTGAACACATTATTTGAATTCAATTTTCCACATTCACGTAGGAACCCTAACCTTACTTTTTGATTATTTGATGTAGATAACTTACAGATAATTTATCAAATTACTATCTAGTCAACCAAAACATCTCTACTTACGATCTATCTGGGATATACGTCAGATTCCTTCCCAGATTCCCAAATTGTAGACTCTATTATGTCGTATAACTGTAAAATTAACTCAATAGCATAAATTTACACCCAGTTTTTTATGTCAAGTTCTTTACAACCAAAAAAAGTTGTAAATTTTGCTATTTTTTCGATTTCATGTTCTTTTACGCCAAATAATAGCAAAAAAATAGAAATGTGTAGCAAAAAATGAAAATGTCGGTTTTTTCTTCCATTTTAACTAACACCAATACAAATGTTATGCGTCAAATCGAAAATATAAACATAAACAAAGCAAAACGTGATTTATAGTCATTTGTTTTTCTTAAAATACGTGTTAATAAAATTAATGTTGAATTAAATTGTATCAAAAAAATTATTATAAATTTTCAAAGTTCTTTTGGAAATACCTATTTTTTCTGAAATTTTAGTTAACACCAACTCGTGTCCATATTGCGTTTCATAAAAAACATAAACAATCGACGGAAGACGTCATAATAATAGATTTCGCCCTCGTTCTATTTAGGAGTTTCCTCTTTTTCTCTCTTTACTAACACAGAGACAAAAAAATATCATTTTCATATTAATTTCTTTGGTGTCAACGAAAATTTGATTTTTTTTTAAAACCCCAAAGAACTTCACATAAGATTAAATTTTTAATAATTTTTAAATTTTCACTCAATAAATCAATAAAATAAAATGATTTAAATCTTTATTTAAACAAAAAACAACACGACATTTATCACTTATTTAAAAAATTAAAAATCAATAACCACACACAAAAGACGTTTTTGTCAGTCGACTGTTCGAGACCGACCTCACCAATTGGGACTGTTCATTAAAATTGTGTACTATTCTCTCTATTTGTACTAATCGCAAATTTTGGAAAATTTGTAAAGCTTGAATTTATTTTTAAAACTTGTATTTAATTCTTAAGGAATTTATATTGAATTAGAAACTATAACCGACCCAAACTTCAAATTGACAATCCTCTATTTAGTTCACTTGTTTATATGTATTTTTATCTTAAAAAAGATGTTGAAAATATTAATATAATAATTTTTTAATTCAAAAAGGATTCATTATAATCAGGTTATCTTTATTCTGTTCGATATGCTACGACTCTACGAGTATGTATAAATGTTTCGAAATTATAAGAAAAAAATTATATTTCCTCTACTAAATTATTTTTTAAATAAACAATATTAAAGCAGTATGCTATGCGCTTTCAGTTTATCTAGAAACAAAAGAAAACGAAAAACAATTTTATTGTTTAGTTTTGTTTCTCTTAATCTTGAATGAAAAGAATTAAGCTATTTAAAATTTTGCATTATTACGTAATACCCATGTTTTCATAAATAGAGGTAAATTCACATTGAAATTATTCAGAAAAAGCTAGGACAATACGTGGGTGTAGTTTGTGTTAAGTGTGTCTTAAACCAAAATCAAAAAAGTATTGTTCGTATATGTGTTAGTTTGAAAGTTTTGTTATAACGAATTATTCAATATCGTTGTAAATTAGGAAAATTATATTTAAGTTGGTATGAAAATGTAAGCAAATAAAACTGTACCCTAAAAATTAAAATAATTAAATTTTCCATAATTAAGTGAGAATTATACTTGAAATTTGACATATTAAAGTAGAAAATTGTTATACCGAAATTTCCAAAATTACTCTGGCGTTCCTGCCTGCAGCCAGTTTAGTGAACGATGGTTTTAATTAGAATTGAGTTTATTCTAAAGGAAAATATCTTAAACTTTCCGAAAAGTTCATGGACTGTAGAAAATCACAATAGTTGTTCACACATGAAACTTTACACAATTTTTGACGCCGGATTTTGTTTTGTTTTCATTGTGTTATGGCGTCAATTCATTGGAGGTAGAAATATTATTTGTTTGTTGCTTATTTCAATTTTGATTGCTATAATATTGTATAAACTGTTGTTTAATGTTAAAGCATGTAGTGAAAGGCTTATGACCTTTATTTGCCTTAACCTTAAATAAAATTTGGTTTCATTGGAATGTTCGACCAAGCATTAAACTGGATCTCCCGGAGATGGCCGAGCCTCACCGAACACCCGTTTACACATAACATAATTTGAATGAGAATTTGGATAGGTTCAGTTAGTATGATAGAAATTGACTAGGATACAAACACCTGGTATAGCCAATAGTACACAGGACGATACAATTTTAATCTACTTTAATAATTTTTAACAGCATCACTGGGCTCTGAAATAAAATTTATTTGTTTGCTGGATCAGACTTATGGGATACTGCTGAAAATTTAACTCAAATTAGTTACGATTTATTTTATTCTGTATTCCAACCTTTAATTAATTAATTTAAATTTAAGTTTAACTGGCAGAGTTCCTGTAATTTAGTTCAATTTATTATTATTAATTCCATATTTGAGCTGTGATAGACACCTCTTTTAGTACCTCTTTTTCCAACCCTCGTTTTATACATATACCCATTTACTCCTTGCTCATACTTCATTTACCTATTCAGCCAACCCACTTTCTTCATCCCTAACATTAAACTAACAATTCTTGACAGCAAAACTGAGCTCTGTAATAAAATTTATTAGTTTACTGGATCAAAATTATGAAATATTTCGGAAATCAATGCAAATTAGTTCCAATTTACTATATTCTGAATTCAAAGCTACAATTAATTAATTAAAATTTAAGTGGCAGAGAACCTATAATTTAGTTCAATTTATTATTATTAATTCCATATTTGATCTGTTACTACAGGTCTACGTAGTGAATAATAATTAGTGTAAACACTGCCGCCATTTGCGTTTAGCACTCGTTCACGTTCTCACCGCCTCTATCACTGCAAAATTCAAATCCTTCTTTATATGTATTTGACAATACGTTTGTAATCTACTTTTATGATTTATTAAAACAAAAACCACGCTCTGCAATAACATTTATTAGATTTCTTCTCTCACGGGTAATTTAACACTATAAGAAACTCCAGTTTTATCTTTAAAAGCATCTTTATCAATTTGGCTTGTTCTACAGTATCTATAGAAATGAATATTATAGAATCGACCCGAATTTATAAAAATGTGAAATATTTTCGTTTTCACTCATCTTGTATTTTAATTACGGGAAGCGGTAGATTTGAAAGTTTAAAACGCTTAATTTTAAATTATAATATAAGTATTTATAAAATTGCACGCCTTAATTATAAAAAACGAGATAATAATAAGTTCTAATAGAATCAGAATAAACAAATTTGGAAGTTTAAACCGAAATTTCATATGTATTTGAAATTTGAACAGAGAATAGAATCTTATATAAATTCATTAATCCAAAACAATTTTAATTAAAATATAATTAGCTTTAATTGTAATAAATTTGGAAGACTATAGCTATTCTATTTAAATTCTAAATGTCTTCTATTTAATTTATTTTCAAATTTATTGAAATGTTGTTGTAGCTGGATCACAACTACATAGAGGTTGACAACCTTCCAACTTATGAGTTTTGTAGATATATAGAAATTATTTAATACTGATTAAGAATATTGTGTCAAATAAGTCATTTGGTTGGTGACAAAATAATTAATAAATGAAAAGTTTTTTGACGGTAATTTGGTGAATGAAACTCTTATAAGAAAATCTTACAAATGTATAAGACGTTTTTCAATATAGTTATTAGAGCAGACATTTAAATTGGATTGTACTGCGAGATGTTTTCATTGTTATCACTAATTAAACTTAATAAAGGTTGTATAAACGTAGGATTTATTATTAAAATGATGAACACAGAATGAACAAGAGAATTTTAGAATTATTTTTTTCTTAGTCCACTTTACAAGTGTTCGATTGTAAAAGGATCAGAATCTTTCTCAATAATAACCCATTTGTAAAATTTCTTCGTTTGTATGAATTAGGGGAGAGAGAGGCGGTTCGGATACCTTTAATAAAATTAAACAGCTCTCACTACTTTCAAATAGATTCAGAAAATCTCGAATTTAATTGTAAAAGAAAAATAAATGTAAAATTATATCAAGCTTTCAATCAAATTAGTCAGAAAACAATCAAATATACGATTAAAATAAAATGAAGATGATATGGTAATGCTTTAATAGCGCCTGGCTAACGTTGTTCCTTCACTATTAGGTATAATCTAGCCACCCACACATACTCAAAATTTCATGTGTCCGGTTAGTGTACAAGGACGACACTTGGATCAGATCGAGGAATATATCAATTTAAATTTTGTTGTAATGTACATCAACGTATATAAAAGTGAGCCTGCTTAAGTTACTTTTAGATTATGGAACGTTTTTGAATGTGTCTGTTGGAGCAGATAAGGAAATATTTTAAATTATAATTTTATGGGATTGTACATAAAAGTGAAACACCTCTCTTTCAAACCAATTATCTTTTAAGTTACGATTGTTTGTCAAACAAAAATTGGCAGTTACATTCTATATATAAATTATAGCAATTCAGCACGAGTATATTGTATCTACAATAATAGAATTTTACATATTTTCAGGAAAAAACAATTTTAGAACAGAATTAGTTTGTTTTGCGTCTTGTACTACATAACGTTTAATTAAAAGGTACATATTGGCGAAACATAATTAAATAAAACCAGAATTCGGTTATTGTGTGATTTTATACAGCGAATAAAATTCAGCGTCACTAGGAATTCTACGAGTAACCTAGTCTTTATATCTCACTTTTCATTTCTTATTTATGAATACATATATCAACGTTTTCTAAGTTTTAAACATTTAAATTTATGATTTTTATAATTATATACAATTGATACATGTGTATGGTAAAAGTTTACCAATACTATTCCATAACAATAAAACATTTTCTTAAATTCCTGTACCGTCTGTTACATATTTTGGTTTTTGTAAAAAAATTGGTTTAATTATTATGGTATAGTATAATGGTATTTTATTATTTAGATTAATATTTTTAATTAAATTTATGGTTTTTCTTTATTAATTTATACAAAATAAATAATAAATTCTGATCCACTTTCCCATTGTAGATGAATTCTTATTAACAATATAATGGAAAACACATTTGTAAGCACTCTAGTTTTTAGATGTTTTCCACAGTAACATCTGAAAAATTGAAATCTTGCGCATTATATCCCGTACGTTATCTCTCCTACTTATTTGTATTTAATTCAGTGGTTGAATTATTAAAATAATATTAGAGAAGAGGTACATTGGAATTTCAGTTTTGGTTAAATTAAATAACTGACCAACTCCCAATTAAAAAAAGAATAATTTCTAAAGGTTGGTACATAGTTTGTTGAAATAAAAAGAAATTTAAAACAAAATGTTTAAATTCGTAAAAAAATGAATGTTAAATATGAATTGATTATATCTGTTTATGGTTGTAATTTGGCAAATAAAATACGGTAAATGTTATAATCATAACTAACCGAGAAGTTTTTTTAGAATTACAAAAGTTAAAAAAAACGACTTATACTCAAACATTTTTCCTGAGAGACTACGTTATTAAACACTATCTATTAAACGACTATCAGCCATATCCCAGTGGAAGTGTCTCCAGACAGGACACTCGACGATAATTAGATCGCTGAGGAAGGAACTCGCGAATCTAGACTATGTCACACCAACCTTGTGTTTCGAGAAAAGGTTCCGAACTTCCTGGCACCTCAAGAGAATCCTGGAGGGGCGGGTTGGGTGCGGAGACGGAAGCACTGCAGTTTTTTACGGACGGCTCCAAGCTAAACGGTAAAGTAGGAGCTGGAGTCTTCTGTGATAAACTAGAAGTATTTATATCAGTTCGTCTCCCTGATCACTGCAGCGTGTACCAGGCAGAGGTAATAGCGATTGAGGAGGTCCTGAATTGGTTGAGGCATAACGTGGTATCCTCGACTGATATCGCAATTTATGTGGACAGTCAGGCGGCAATCAAATCGCTGGACTCGGTTTCTCTGTCGTCTAGGGTGGCGTTGGGTTGCCACCTGTCTCTAAATGAGATGAGCGAGCATTTCAACATCCAGATTGTCTGGGTCCCCGGCCACTCGGACGTCATGGGGAACTGCAGGGCGGACGAATTAGCGAGGCATGGTACAACTCTCCAACTGCTACCGGAAAGGGCAAAACTGGGGAGGCCCATCAATGCACTCAAGAATGGGCTCAAAAAGGAGGCAGAAGCCTCAACGAATGAAAGGTGGACGAACACCCTCTCATGTAAGGTAGCAAGGCAAGTCTGGCCAAAGCTAGACTGGAAACGCTCTAGGACACTGATCTCCCTACGAAGACGTGAACTCAAAACGATCGTGGGGATACTCACAGGACACTGCCTACTTGGAGAACATGCGAGGAGGCTAGGTCTGGATGCAAATGACTTTTGCAGAAGCTGTAGGGACGAGGAGGAGGAAGAGACGATAGTCCACCTCCTATGCCATTGCCCGGCTTTAGCACACAAAAGACATGATTATTTGGGTAAATTCTCAATGGACTGCCTCTCGGATCTCGAAAACTGTAAGGTGCGAGACTTATCACGCTACATAAGTAGCTCTAACTGGTTCTCATAGGGGTTATAGGGAAGTAGATTCTGTGGTATCACAATGGGCCGTAGCCGGTCTAAGTGTGCGATAGCAACCACTCAACCTAACCTAACCTAACCTAACGTTATTAAACAAAAGATGACTACAAAATATTTTAAAATGCGACGTATTTAAATGGTCATTTTATTAACCGAATAGACAACAATAATTTACATTTTTTTTTTAATTGTATAGGAGGCATAGTTTGAGTCAACAATAGTATTATCTATTCATTGAACTACTTCAATGAATAAGCCAAAATAAATGCTGTCAGGTATACATTGTAAGTGCTCAATATGAAATAATGCCCATGATTCATCGAAAAGCACATTTACAACACCAAAACTAATATATCATGAAAAAATAAATAAATAAATTCATATCATGTCAAACATTTTAAAATTTTAATAAATTAGTTTTTATATTTGAGTATTTTTTAATTATGGCCATACCATAGTTTAGAGAGCCTTTCGAATACCATAGTTTAGAGAGCCTTTCGAAAAACTTCAGAGATCGTGAGTGAACCAATCTTTGAGTTCAAAATTTAGAAAAGTTTAAAAAAAAAGCCAAAATTACAATAAACGGAACGAGAGTGATTATCACACAAAGCCATATCCCCCAAATCACAAAGATTTTCTACAGTAGTGACTATATAATCTGATTCCGTTGACAGTTTTCCAAAAAATGACAAACCTTCGGGTGATTTGTCTTTGAGCCACAGCACTCTCGTACAGTTTGGATAAAGCCTTTACGCAATAGATTATTATTACACGATACGTGAAATGTACTCATAAACAAATTTAAGTTAATTTAGAGCTATTTACTTTTTATTTTATTTATTGTGATGTTTTTTTGAACAAATTTTACAAAGTATTAACTATCGCGATAGTTTTTTTCTGGTCTGACACACTTATTATTTATGCCTATTCCACTCGACAATTTGCTTTTCTGTATCTCATTTTGTTGGAAAATGTCCAACGTGTTGGAGAAACTATTTTGTTATTTTTGCTGTTTTGAATTTTGCTACTCTATTCCATTGGGGCTTTAAATTATTTTTGTAAAAAAATATCCGTTAGAAAATTGTTATAAATTGCTTTAGTAAATTAAAAAAAATGCATTTTTATGTGAAACTTAGGTATATGGTTTGTTTTAACAATATATGACGTTATTTGCTTTGGTGACTAAAGACGAATTTTTATTGTATAAATATGCAAATCATTGATGATAAAATCTAAAAAATCTTACATGCTATCAAGTTTTTTTTGATGAAATTGTCATTAAACTATAGAAGGTATTTTAGTTCTTTTATTCGAATTTTTATAAGCTGGTCCCACTTGCATTTATTAGTAAGTTTAAAAAACTGGAAAATTTGTTAAGGAATAATTTATTTGAATAATATTTTTTCGATAAGTACAATTCACGGCTGACTCAGGACTCATAAACTCAATAAGAATTATGTACATGTTTGGAAAATATAAATTTGGTTGTATTAGTTAAAATTTACTTAAGCTTTTGATCTTAGTGTGTGTGCCAATCGGTTAAAAAGTTAAATATTTTAACTGTGGTAAAAAAAAAATTACCTTTTAATAAAAATTAACTGTTTTGCTGTGCCAATTGGAACCAGTTACATTTTATGACGTTTAGCAATTTTGTTCAAAATTTCATTTTAGTATAAGATTCTTGAAACCGAGCAAATAGCGCAGTGGTTAAAGCTGCGACGTTTGGATCGGGAGGTACCGGGTTCGAATCCCAACAGAGGCGGGATGCAAAAGGGATTTTTCATCTCTCGATTACGATCGGTGATTAAATTGAAAACATCTATGACCCTCTGTTGGAATGTAGAACTCATGGGCCGACCCATCTTCCATGTCACTGTACAGGGTGACATGGAGCTATGCAATGCGCAGGTGGTATACTGTATACTTGTGTGAATGGGATGAATGAATGGATTGAATGAATGTTGTGTGAATGTAAGGTAAGGCTATGGACCGTAAAAGTGTCTATGCCAAGTCCTTTTTTTAAAAAAAAAAAAAAAAAAAAGATTCTTGAAAAAAATTAAAGTTGATATCTTATAAACATTAAAATAAATTTTGGATATTTCTGGTTTTTAAATAAAACTTACCAAATTTAATTTTCTCTATTTGACAGTGGTATTCTCGTTTTAACTCCAAAAAATATTAATACGATAACACTAAAAAAAAATAATTCTAACAAAATTTTCTACTTCAACGATAAAGAATAGCAAATTAAACTCCAATGGAATGGAATTTTTCCAGTGGAAATTTTCCAACCGAGTTACAGAATAGACAAGATTATTTCCTTTGATGACAGTTAATGTCACGATAGTTTTGGTGTTTTTCTAGGCTGCCACGCTCTACTATAACATGAATGATTTCTTGGGATTGTTGTTAATAAATAAATTATAAATTATAAAAATCTGTATTAATTATTGATTTGCAATATTTATTAAATTGAATATTTTAGTTATAAAAATGTTGAAGGACTTTATTTCTATTTATATTACAAATTTTAAATATTTTTATTAATAATTCTTCATGATACTATTGCTAAATTGCCTGTGCATATTTTTCTAGGAGGAAGGTCTGGGCTAACTTTTTTTAAATCTGCAATAATTTTTTGAATGGATTGATTAAGTTTGTCCACAAGTCAATATATTAGTCTGACCTTAATTAAAAATTCCATTCCAATTATGTTTTGAAGTTATATTTTATTTTAAGCTAGAACTGTTTGGATTAGAATGAATCATAATTCTTCCTAACAATAGAAAATTTCAAGTAGAATTATCAAAATTGTAGCTGAATTTAATTTAATGATTTTTTGAATTCTATACATCATTTAAAATGAATTAAACTTTGTTTTAAATTTTAATTAAAAATAATAAATTAAAATTATAATAAATTCTGTCTTTTATCGTAAACTAAGCGGTTTTAACTCCTACAGGATAAAATTGAATGTAACCTTAAACCAAAGCGCTAAACTAAATTTTAAATTGAAATATTAAGTAAAAGGAATACATAGTTACCTACATAATTTATAATTAATACAGCGCAAATGGAACCAAAATCTCTTAAAACCTATATCTATGTACATATCTTTGTTAAATAAACAGATGTACATACACATGCCAAGTTTAATGTATTTAATGTATCAGCAAAGAAATTAATAAGGACGTTGAACTTAATTTTTAAACTTTAATATCGTTTTAATCTTACAGATATTGTAATCATGAAAACGACATTAATGCAAATTTTATAATTCACAAATCATTCTACTAATTACAATTCTACAAAATAATAAAATTTTGGACATAGAATTAAACTACACACTCTATTACGCGCATAACACAGCCATTTCTGTTAAAATAATACCTTTATAATCACTTGTTCGTTAGCATCGTAATAATAATTTTATAACATTCAACAAAAGAAAACTGAAAAATTTAGGAAATGAGGAAAACAAAAAACAAACAAAAAATCATACTTGAGAAAAGAGAGTAGATGTTAATGACGACAGGTGTGATTAAACTAAACCAAAAGAAACATTTTTTTTTGTAAATGAAATTATTTTTTATCGTCATAAATACCTTTTAGTTTAGTTTTACTTTTTCGGCTGTTGTTGTAAACATAACAATAAAATGCTTAAATAATTTTTAAACAGCTTTCATATTAGCATTAATAGCATAATATGAATGGATTAAGAATCTCATCAAGCAAGATTTTATAATCCCAGTTAGCACTATTCCATACTTATCGTATTTTATTGAAATTAAACAAACACTTAAGTGTTATATATGGATATACTTATATTTATTACATATTAAATTCAAACATACATATACATACTTAATAGTTGTTAAAATGGAACAACAATCAGTGAATAGAAAAATAACAAAACCTGCTGTATTGGCTTAATTGATTTTACAATTTAACATTTTTTTGCTTCAGAGAAAAATATATTATTATCGTGACGCTATTTGCATTAAATTATATATAATTTTACATCAATGTTCTCTTCATAACATATTCTTAATATATATACATATGTATATAAATATAAAGCACTATAGTGTTTTCACACGTTCTGCAACGTGTTATAGACTTATAAGTAATCTTAGATTCCTAGAAATTTTTTTATTCAGAGTATAATTATTTCTTAAGATTAAGGCGTCAGAAACTAACGAAATATTATGTTGCTGTATTTAGTTAACAGATATTAGGAAGTTGGTGAAGACTATCGAAGTTCATTTATCAACGGCGCATTTTGTAATATATCTTACAAGATAATTTTTATATTGAATATAATCTTTTTTCTTTGTGTAAAATTCAACGATAAATTCTTTAATTAATTTTCTAATTAAAAATAACTTTACTATTTACAAAAAGGATAAGGGTTTTATAAATTAACAAAACCAAACGTTTCTAGCAGAAATTAATTTGGTTTATTTGATAACCGAAAAAGATGCTGCTCAGTTTATAATACCGATTCTGTTGCGGTCTTTTTGTTTTTTAATATACTTTTAGGTAAATTCAAAAAAATCAGTTAAAGATTATAATATAATGGAACGGTGGTTAAGTTGGTTTATTTTTTGGGACAATTTAGCTTTATAATTAAAATTTGGAGAAATCTACGTCAAATAACTTGAATGGAACAAGCTTAGAAAATGTTTCTTATATTAACATTTTAAATATGTAGAATTTTAGAAAATGTTGACGAACTTTTTAAAATCGTAATTTCACTAATTATTTTTAAATTTTCTTATAATTTCAAGTTTTAGCACTAAAAAATAATTCAGAATTCAGGACAGATTTAAAGAATACGTCAATTCATAGTCTCATAACTTCACTAAAACAAAGTTTAACTACCATGTAGATATTAGAATTTCTAACAATTAGAAGTTCATCACTTCGCATTTAATTATTATTCATGTTTCATTCAAAATTTGATAGACGTTTGGATTCGAAATTTGACTTATCAATTTTAGGTTATGTAAATTATTATTATTACTTAGCTTCGAAAGAAATTTTGTTTCGAATTGTAATTGTATATTTAATATACTTGTACTAAAATTTAACAATATGGGAAATATATTAACCCTTAGATGCATAGTGTATCATATATGTTAAACATCATGCATTAAAAGAGTTATAACTGTTAATTTGGAAATCTCTCTTGGATAGAAATGTTGGGCCCTTTACCAAGGTATTTAATGGAAGAGTAAATATTAGAAATCGTAAACGGATGGTCCGATAGCGAGGATGAGTTTGGCAATAAAAATGACATGAAAAAAATTCGACAAAATTAATGAAAATGACGCCATGGGTGAGTATGAGACGGTTTCTGTAGATAGAATTGCAGAAAAAGAAAATTTAGACAAAGCATATGAATGCAATGAAGAAAATAATAACGATACGTTTGTCATCGAGAATATGCTAGTGATGGTTTTAATTGATACTTTTGGGTATCAGTATCAATTGATACTTTTGAGCCAAGAACCTGATACTTTTAACCTGATACTTCGAACCCGATACATTTTTTCGATTCTTTCTTCCACCATAAGGCTTTCGAGCAAAATTCAATTAACTGAGTTTCATCGTGATAAATTAAATTAAAATTATGATAAATTATTCCTAAAATCCTAATAATTCGATAACTACAGAGACATAAATCATGATTGGTCATATCAAAATTATCTACTTATTTAATTTCACGTAATAATCATAATACATATTCATGTTCAGTTCTAAAGAATAAAAATTCGACGTGTTTATATACTTTTATACTTCCTATTCTCACAAATAAATAGATGCAAGAGGCAATACATTAAAAAGACCAAACATACAGTTTACGTCTTCCTTTCAAATTGATATTGGTATTTTACTACATATAATGTACTCGTATATGTATAGTTTTGCTTTTACTCTTTCTTTTGTACTGTATCTGTATTGAATACTTTTAACCGAGTTGATACTTGTACCGAATTGATCTTGTACCGAATTGATACTAATTGTACCGAATTGATACTTGTACCGAATTGATACTTGTACCGAATTGATACTAATTGTATCGAATTGATACTTGTACCGAATTGGTACCTGTACCGAATTGATACTTGTACCGAATTGATACTTGTACCGAATTGAAACTTTGGTTCGAATTGATTCTTTTGAACTATTTGATATACTTTTATATAATATTTGCAATATATTTTTTTATAAATTTAAGCAAATCTTCTCAATTACTTATGTTTAAATTATTTAATAAAATAAAATCCTTATTTTTTAAATAAAGATTAAAGATTAACTAACGATAAAAACTATATAAAAATAAAATTATCTGATAGGTAATTAAAGATATACCAAAAAAAAAATTATATTTCAAAAATAAGGATTTAATTTTATTAAATAATTTAAACATAAGTACATATATTGTAAAAATTATATAAAAGTGTATCAAATAGTTCAAAAGAATTATCAATTCTTCAATTATCAATTAGATTCAGAGGTAAAGTATCAATTGGACTCAAAAGTATCAATTAGAATTGGATTCAAAAATACCAATAGGATTCAAAAGTATCAATAGGATTCAAAAGTATCAATAGTCGTGTTTTTTAATTCAAAAAATTTTCTTATTGGAATGAAGTTCTGGATAGAATTTTCTCATTTTTTCAGTTAAAATCCAAATGAATTTAATATTTTATCAATAAATAAGATACATTTAATGTTAAACTACACATTTTAATTCACTATTATCGAAATAAAATCAAATTTAACTTTATTTTTCAATGTTCTGGATAAAACATTGGTTTTTTCAAGTTCGCGATAAATTCATAGTACACGAACTCGAAAAAAAAGGGAAATTTTAAAAGGAAATATTTTAAACAAATATTTTTCATTGTTTTATGCTTGATACTTGTATTATTTCACAATAGACGTCAAAAAATATAGTTAGAAGTTGAAATTTATTCAAATAAATAGAACTTAAATTAAATATATTGGTTAAACTAAAAAAAAATTCCCAGTATTATTCCCGATGTTCTTATAGAACTTGAAGTTCTGTTAATAAAAAAACGCACTTAATTAGAACCAAAGTATCAATCCAATTCGAATAGGAGTATCGAATAAAGTCATATATGTCTGATCTCTTTTGATACATTACTCATATTAGTTTGCGAGAGCAATAGATATAAATAATAAAAACACGTTGAATTGTTATGTAGTTAAACAGAGAGATGCTTCGATGAATTCATATTCTACCTTTACTTTTATCAAAGAACACACATATTTTTTTATTTTTTATATTATATATACTTGTTTCTTTTGGTGCATTGTAGATAGTGGTTTGCGAGAGTAATAAAAATATATAATATCCAATTTCTCTTTTATTAGAATAAAGCGGTATATACTATACATACAGTCAAAACCAACACAAATGTATTTGTGCTATTTATAAAAGGAAACAAACTATACCAAACCAATTGTTTGGTTGTATAGTTTTGATTCATTTGAACATCGAATGAACGAGTTGATACTTTTAACCTGATACTTTGGAAAGTACTCAATTGATACTTCGAACCTTTTGAGTATCAGGTTAAAAGTATTCGGTTAGAATCGGTTCGAACATCACTAGAATATGCCAATATTATTTCAAATGGAAAAGCCCTTGCCCGTAATACAGCTATCATCTGATGCGAAATTCGCCACTTCAATAACAATGAAAAAATTGTATCCACTTTATAAAGTTCGGCCACTTATAGATTCTCTTATCAACAATTTTCAAAAAGTTCCATTAAAACAACGAATTTGCGTTCACGAACAAATTTGTTCAACCAAAATGTATATTTCATGAAGCAGTATATGCCTCGCAAGCCACACAAGTGGGGTTTTAAACTTTTCGTATTGTGTAACTCGACTGGGTTTGTCTCCAATTTGAATATATATTCCGGGCAAGAAAATAAAGAAAATTTACGATTGCAACATGAGCCAGATTTTGGTGCAAGTAGTTGGTGCAAGACTGCATAGACTTACCAAACTTTTAAATGTTACTATGATCATGGAACTAAAACGTAAAGGTATATTAAGCTTAGGTACAGTAACGCACCTTTTTGTAAAAATCCACAAAGCAAATACTTTTACTTTTTTACGTTTCTTCGGTAACTGTTTTAGACAGTTTCATAATTAATCTTTTGATAATGAATTTTATTGTGATATCACATACATATTTTGTATTATTTGTTTTAATATTTTATTTTATAATTTTTATTTGAAGAATTATTATGTTTTATTTATTTATTATTTACATTATATCAGAGTTTCGCATTTGAATTTATACTGACTGAAATATTTACAAATCAGTTTTTTAAATACAAATATTTGTTAATGCATTATGTTTCATTTATGACACATATGGAATAATTATAATTTCAGGGAAAACGGAAAAAAATCAGGAGTTTTCCCTTAAACTTTTTTAATCAGTGAATAGAAACACACAATAAAATATATTTTTCAATGAGGAAAAAAAATCATTCATCTGATGGTTAAATAATTTAAAACTTTAGCTTTATAAATCTGGACATTCAACTTTGTGACTTTGACTTAATTTAAAAATATTTTACATTATTTTGGATGGCTTAAACAGCCATCCACAATCTATTCACCTAAAAAAGCCCTCTCTATTTAGTAGAAATTATCTCTAATGTTAAAATTATAGTAAATAGTTTATTTAATACAGTTTTAAATCATAAATCACAATGATTTAAAACAATTAATTCAAAAACAACAAAATAACATCACCAATGGCCATCAAATGATTGAATTAATATTACTTATTGGCTATGTCTATTCGGAAAAAATTAAAAAATACTTCGAATTCGTACCACATTAAAAAACACTCAAAAAATCAAAAGCCCAACAACAAAGTCTCTCGATATCAATTACAGTTTTGAATTACGGTAATTTTTTTTTGGAAAAGGTATATCGTCGTCTATCCCTCTAACTATATATAAATCCGATACGACGAAAGCAAAAAAAAACAAAAACATTAATTTCAATTTACCTTTAAGGTCCGATTGTATCTTTTTGCCTTAATAACAGAGAGTGAAAATAACTTTATTCAAAGAAATATATAATAATTTTGAACACGATTTCGCTCATCAATTTTTCATTCAAAATATTAAATAGACGAGATAAAAAATATATGTATGAGGTAGTTTTGGTGTGGGAAACACACATTTATTTTGAGCAAATAAAAATGATGCAACTTAGTCAGATATATCTCAATGTATGTTTCTGAATATTCAAATTCAAAGTAAATTAAAAACACTTTGGAATTGTTCTATATACACAACACGTATTAATCATTTATAGATAGAGGCTAATTAATCGATATCACATATTGAAATCTCATAGTCAAAAGTGATAAACGAATTCATAATATTAAATCGTCTTTATATTATAATTCGTCGTGAAGAATTTCTTTTTTTTGATATTTTTAATACATATTAAAAATACCGGCGTATTTCAAGTGTCAATACTTGGATTCTACAGCATGATTTCACATATGAACATTTAGTTGAGTTTGCCTTTACCTTGTCATTTACAAATCAATTTCTTTCATACATACTTTTAAAAATGAAACATACGAATGTTTCACTTTATAGCTATCAGATACATAACCTTCTTTCTAATTTACATGTAAAGATGCTATTTAAGTACCTCGATGCAGAAAATCAATTTAAATTTTAAAATGAAACTTTATAATTACTTTTTTGTCTTCAATTTATTTTCCCCGCATTTATTGTTCTAATGAACTGTAAGTTAATTAGGTAAATAAATGGTTAAGTTGAAAAAATACAAAAAAAAAAAGACTTAATCACCAAAAAGAAAGTTGAAAATTGAATTCAAAGTTTTTATTTTCAAACATTTATTTTTTTCCATCTATATACGGACTCAAAAACTTTCAGGTCATTAATTAGAACATTTTTATGCACAAGTAATAACTTAAGCTAGAGTTACAATGTGTTGTGTCCGATCCATTTCGTTCCGCTTATTCGTCCAAATTAAATTTGTACACGCTCGATTATTTTCTTACGTGGAAAATGAAAATAATAATTACATTGAACGAAATTATACACGGAGCCCTTATACAGGATGGTGCAAAAAAAATTAAAATTGTCCGCAAAGTAAACATCAAATTAATTGATGAACGTATTTAAAACCAAAAAATGTTCAAAACAATAATTTGGCGAAACGTCGTCAACGAGATTATTGTAGTTTACATCCATAGGATATGCGCATAAATCTTAAAAATTGTAATAAATCTAATAAATTATAGTTACAATTATTTACTATCGCAGCTCTTTCAATTCGTACTTTAAAAATAATCCTATTTTAGTTGTCTTTTACGCGGAACAGCGTAATGAAACAGCGTATTTTCGTGTTACTGAAATAAAAAATATAATAATATTATAAGTGTACATTGTACTCGTAACTACTAAAATAAAGTAATTAAATGTAATCCAGTTATCTTTAAACTATTTCCTTTCAAATTTTCTTGAATCATAGTTGCTGAATTATTTTGGTGGAAAATCTAACTAAAATTAAATGCAACTCATTGTAAAATTAATGAAACTTAGAATTGTAAATTAAAATTATTTACATATTATTGTTATAATTGATCGCAATTGCACTGATTAAAATTCACAACTACAGCAATCTGTACATTATGTAAGAGCTTTTTTTTTTTGGATACAATTAACATATTATCAAATGTCAATGTTATTAATCACAGTGTTAAATCTCAAAAGTAATTATATAAATAGAAAAAAAGCTTTGTAAATTCTACTTATATTTTTCTATTTTAAAATTGAAAACAAATTTTGAAAAAAAAGTGCTCATCAAAATTTCCCAAAATCAAAATCTTACATTGCAAAATTTTACACTGCGCATATACATACATATGTGGTTAAACGATATATTTTAGAAGATTAAAGACAAATTAAAAACTCTATTTACCATTCCAGTATAATAATAAATCAATTAATTTTAACAAATAAACTTAACGGATTTCGTTCATAAAACTTTAATTAAAAAGTTTATAAAATTATTATTTTTAATTGATTTGACCATATGCATTGAATAGCTATACTATCAGTTTTCGATATTACGATGTTAAATTAATGGCTAATTGGGAACACTATAAATTTACAAGCTTTGAAATTCCAAAATTGACTAAATTCATTTAGTAGCTGATACTACCAACTTTTGATATAATCTATTTTTGATTAGTTTATTCTTTTATATATATTAAGACCACAGGATTTATTTTTGTATTAAAACTTGTTGCAGTGGTTATTGGAAGTAGGTCATCATGGATCTCCCACTGTCCACTGAGTCGGTTAATGTATGCTTGATTTAAATTTTTTTTTTTAATTTGCTAAATATGTTTAATAACTAAATATCCATCTTTTATTTTATGGGTTCTTATATCACTTTTTTAATTTTATATAAATAAAACTATTTGTAGGTTTATTTTTATTATTTTTATTTCTTTTTTGTGATAATTTGTCTTTTTTTATTATTTATTTTGTTAATATCGATTTCGGATATTTTAATTCTTCAGTTATTAAAATACTAATTCAATTAGTATTTTAATAACTGAAGAAGGAAAATATAAAATCGATATTAACAAAATAAATAATAAAAAAAGAAAAACTATTACAAAAAAATGGAAGAAAAATAAAAATAATACAAATAAAATTAAAAAACAAAGAAATACTTGTCAAATCAAAGGCACGGGTATTGAAACAAACACAGATTTCTGATTTTTATTGGTATAAGTATAACCATTTTCTAAAATGAGTGTTGCTTCTTCCGAGATTCTCTGTAGCTAGATTGATTTAGATTTCGATTTTGCATCTTTTGGAGAGTTTTGGCTAGTGACTCGAGTTACTATCCGTTTGCCAAAATGTTTCTGTGAATTAGATATCTTTTTTTTTATTCCAGCTTTCCTCGCTGTTTGAATTGCCAAATTAATCTTAATCCGTCTCAAATTAATTCTTTATCATTTTAAATTTTTTTTTTTGAGTTGGAGTGGAAATTTGAATAGCGTTATATAATTTTAGATTTTTTTTCGTTCAGAACCGTAAGTAATCGTTTTCAATGGAGAACCAAGTTTCTGCATTTCAGTTGGACATTTTACCACAAATTCCTATGTGTGAAGATAAACATGTTCCCCACAATGGTAAGTAAGAAAAATAGTTTTTAATACAAAACTCTACAAATTCCTCACAAAAAAACTTATTCTTGTCTCGACGACTATCACTGGAAGTTTTTTTTTATATTTTTAAATATTCAATTATATTTTTGAAAGTAAGGACTGTCAAGATATGATGTTTTGATTAACACAATTATATTTTCAAATTTTTCTAATCTATACATGCGCTTTCATTCATAACTGTTGCACTCAGCAAACTGCAATATGGTAAATGGTTCAAAAAATATGTCAACTTCTTCCAAAGTTTTACAGTTTATTATTGCACAAATTAAATCTAACTAAAATTAAATTTTTTAGTCTCCCTGCTGCATTTGGCAATTTTTTATTAATCTGTGTAGAAATGTGCACAACAGATAAATTTAGCAACTTTTAAATATTTTTTTACATTCAATGTCAACACATCGTAGGTTTTATGTAAATATGCTCCTACAGTCATAGAATTAAATGACAGAATAATATCCCAAGACTAATCTGTTATAAAAAAAAATGGGAAATTATCTTTCCTAACAACTTCTTTCAAGAGTAAGTTAAACTCCGACAAAAAATGCGTTATAGTGGTAACATCTCTGGTTAATATTTATTACACATGTATAATAAAGGATGCGCTTATATAATCATGATAACTGTGACATATAGGTTACTTTGCCACTTTTCCTGTTGCTTCTAGATGAATCCCTAAGATGCCGTGTATATTGAATAAACTTAAATTCATTTTCCGAATTTATGTTTTGAGGTAGAGTAAATATGAATATTTATTTTCTTTTCTCTTTATTTAGGTTATATCATATTTTTATATATGAAATCGATAATATCACAATCCCAAATCAGTTCATGAGATTTTAATAATTCAGATTTGATTTATCGAGTTGCGCTTCTTGAAATATTTTCCTGTGTATTACCTCTTTTATAGAGATCTACGTCCGTGGCGTCATTTAAGTTTAACTGGACATTGTGACATGATCGAGTTTTTAATTTTTGTTAGGTCATCCAGTTGTATTCCACGAAACTGCTTAAAAACGAAATCTCCATCATATTAACACAAATTTCATTATTGGTATAAATAAATAAATGTGATTTTGATATGGTAAATTTATATTTTTTTGTTGAAAACTTCTTACAGGACCCATAGCACACAATGTGATCCTGAAATTTGCTTCGTAGATGTATGGTGCCAAACGAAACAATACATGGGTTTTTAATTTTTATTAACATGTTACTTATAATGTTACTTAAACACGAATTGCTTCATTTTCCCAATTATCTAAAAATGCATACATTAGTTCAACGACATTTTGTAATTGCCACGAACTCTTCGTTGAAGTTTTGTGTTTTTCGCTATGTTTAACGCACGGAGAAAATTGTGTTGTGCCTTTTTCTAAATTTACTAAATCATCTGCATTAGGAACAATAATTAAAATTGGATTCAACAAGTCCGTAGAGTCAAAGCCATCTTAATAAATCAAGCCTCCATGTTCAAAACGAACTTTTATTAGTGAGTCTAAAATGACAAAAATAATCGCTCTCTTCATACATTTTATATGACATGAGAGAGACATGATTTTCGTTTATAGAAATATTTGAATGAAAAGTAACTCAAAATTATAATTTTTTGAAATCAATTGAAACTATAAACATTGGTTTTCACCTGACTTGAAGGATTTTTCCGTGGGGTTTTCCATTTTATTGTATTAATTAAAGGAAAATAAGATACTTTATTCTCTAATAAAGCTCAAATAGAAATATAATAAAAATTTGTAAGAAAGGGACATTGTGTACATAACCAACAAAATAATTTATTCCCATCAAACAAATAAACCAAAAGAAGAAAACATCAATGTTTTTTTTTAAAATGGAATAAACATAATGATCATAAAACAACGCAAAAAACGAGAAAAAATATATGAACACAATTTTTTGTTTCATAGCAACAACAAAAAGTAATCGCATAAAAAATAATATTGAGAGCGTGATCAAATTGTCCCTCTCCTAATCCTAATTGACATATTGTATATAAATTATGTAACCTTTTGTAACCTTCAAAACAAAACAACATTTTATCATTTCTTTGATCGATCCGATCAATATTTTTATTTTGGTTTAATGGGAAATTTCCCAGGGTTTATCCGATTAATCTCCTAAATTTTAATTTATCGTAGTTATCATAATTTTTATACATATTTTTCCATGTTTAGATTTTGAATCGAACCATTTATTTCTGTGTTGGAGTGAATGCAGTATATTGAAAGAGAGTATTAGAATATATCAGATATATATTTGTATATACAAATTTAAAAGCGCAAATAAATTAAATTAATGACAATTTTATAATCATAAAAATTATGTTTAATTAATATAATTTCGAAAAATAACCCTGGCCATCACCTAATTCAATTTTTTATCTATTACTTTATGTAATAAAATATTAAAAGCTCTCACTATTAATAGTTGAACAATTCAAAATAAGTTTGTATGTTTTGCCATGGGATTGCATAGACTTCTTTGTATTTTACACCTTTTTTGGTTAACTAAAAAAAGCTCGTTTGAAAATATCGCTCAACATGGAGGCTTTATATATTAAGATGGCTTTGGTAGAGTTTATTTCTATTGGTTCTAGAGTATGTGTGTCAGTAGGGATATTTGACATCACTAGAAATATCGGCTTCGAATTCAATATTTTTTGTTCCAGATTCAATTTTTTTATTTATTTGAAAGTTTCTATGTGTTTCATTAGATTTCCAGATATAATAAAGTTTTTCTCTATTTATTGGGTTAAATAAATAATAATTTTTATTTCTAGCAAAATTTGTTTCAGTAACGTGAAACGTACTTAAAACTTCTTGAATTGACAAAGCATCAATTTTGCTAGTTCACCGTTTATGATTGTGCTTAATTTTACCCATATCGAAAAAACGGTTCTCACCACGGAAAAGAAAACTTTTAACACTAATAATGCAAAATGGGTTATTTAATATTTATTAATAATAGTAATCAGCTCGATATGACAATCGCAAAAATTGTATAAAATACGAACAAAAATGAAAACAGTGAATAGAAGAATGTCCTGATGCAAGCAAAGGTCGTTAATTTAAAATATTCCAAACAAAATCTGTGAAATCCAGGTGAAAGAAGGTTGTTCATTTTTAACAACATTTCCACCTGATAACATATGAATTTGGTCAATTTTGGAAGTTCAAAGCTTGTCAATTCATAGTGGTCCCCACTTGCCATTAATTTGAGACCATAATATCGAAAGCTGATAGTATATCTATTCAATGCATATGGTCGAATCTATGTACGAAATTCGATTAGTTTATTTGTTAAAATTAATTGATAATATTATACTAAAATATTTCGTTTTAATTATTATTTGTTGAACTACACTGTAAAAAAAGGTATATACTTGAGTCAAATTTTTTTTGGCCCATTTTGCCGGAAACTTCATACCGGTGAAATATTAAAACTTTTGAATGAAATTTTTAATTATACTTAAATTGAATTTTTTAAAATTTACTTACAAATAAATGAGCAACAACACAAGTTGCTAATTTTAAATTTCTTATAAAGGAACATTTTTTTAGGCAAAATATATTTCATTGACGAGAAAATAGCACAACACATGCTATAAGCTGTAAATAAAGTAAAGCGAAACAAAGAAGGAAAATTTAATTTGTTATTCAAATAAAATAAGAAAATATAATTTAATTTAATTTTTATAGACAACACTATATGTACAGCTTTGACATTTTGAAAAGACAGAACAATATTAAAAATCGCTTTTGTGCCTGTGTGCAATACAAAAAATTGATCTAACAACCGGGAAGAAAGAATAATTTTGCAATAAGCCTTGCCATAAGAATCAAAACAAACGATTAATACCGTATAATGTGACACGAATCTATCGGAAGAGGGCATAAGGAACAATTGCATATTTGTTTGGGCGAACTAAATATTAAAATAGGCTATATTATTCTGTAAAACTAACGAATTACAGGCCGTCGTATTCATGTATAATTGGGGGTTTAACAATAAAGAATTTAAACAATTTTCAAATGTTAATTTTTATTTAATTTTTGAAATTTCAAAAAATTATTACTAATGTGTTTAATTCCTCGGGATGAATGGACGAAACTCTTTCATGCTTATATAACCACTTCACATTATAAAATGATTTGCTTATAATAACATTACATATATATGTTTCACAAAATATTTTTGCACATTCCGCAAAATTTTGCTTCTTTATTTATTTAATTTAAATTTTTATTTTTATTTTTTTAATTAAATACCAACACATACATACATTAATTATTGATAATATTTATTGATAAAAAATTAAATTCATTTGGATTTTCCTGAAGAAACGAGAAAATTCTTATCCAGAACTATATTCGAACTCGAACGAATAAAAGTGAGTGTCATACGGCCATTAATATGGCTATCCTGTTGCAATTTGATTTCGAGTTGAGAATATTTCAACTCATATAGCTAGCTTCGTGGTGCATTTTACTGCACCAGAATTTTTATTTATGTACGCACCTTCACATCGTTTTTTCAATGAGTTCCATCCATCATTCACTGCTATAAGATACCTATATTAGGATATAATGTTTCGATAAAATATTATGACTAATTTTTTTTTTTTAATTCAAATTAAATTTATTAATTTTCAAGTTAATTTCAAACCAGATTAACAATTGTCGCTAATCAAAACATTCTTTTGATCGCAATTTTGGTAATTTACACTATAGACATCCAGCATAAATAGTAAGACGCCCAATTTGTGCGAAACTTAATGTGCAAAACATGATCTATTCTTTCGATCAACGTCGTCATTTTAGTATTATTTATCTAAACGTGTTGCAACAGTACTAAACAATTCTAAATGTGTATGAAGAATATTTATACAGTTTACAGATTATAAAATTACTGTCAGTATATTCTAGTTTAAGATTAGTTATAAAAATTGTATAATTAACAATGTCTAAATTAGAATATGTGAGTGATGCAGATTCTTTCTCAATTCTAAATAAAAATAGTTCAGGCTAATTTATCGATTTGTTACCCACATTTATAATACATAATTTAATATATTTCTATTATTATATCATTATGTATAGTGTATATATATAAGTAGATATATGTATGTAGAAATTCGCACCGAAAATAAAATAAAATCAGAAAAGGGTACGGTGAGAGTATTGTCGATATTTCTATAAGGAGGATAATATCTTTATCATACAGAAGTGTGATACAGTATATAGGGAGATTAATTTTTTTTGCGCAGCAAATATCACAGGTAAATATGAATTTATGAGAGCATGATCCAAATTAAAAATATTGATCCATAATCTATGGCCCAGATGACTTTTTTACAAAATTTCTATTTTATAATCCATTTCTGCAAAACGGCGGTAAGCGCAGGGAAAAGCTTTCGCCAACAGTGAACGAAAAAATCGAAGAAATTCTCGAGTTAAAATCGGGAATCGCTTTATTAACATAGCGCAACTGCTCTTTCGAGATAAAAACGTATAGTAGTTTTCAAATCTCGCTGGAATTCTGACAGTTATCGCGCAGAAAGAATATGGCGGATACACAGTGATGTATTAAGTACAATAATTCATGTTTATTGTTTACATTTTTATGTTGTATTTGTATTTAAATGGAAAAGTAACGTTTTTAATCACAAAATGTTTTTATAATTTAACTTATAATCACGGACACTTTTGAAATTAATATTTAATTCGATAAATTAAGAATTAAATTGAAAACTAATTTTTCTTTTTATGTTGTTGTGGTTTTGTTCGATATGAATGTCATTTGGTCATTTATTTTCCTTAGTCCATACCAAAATTAAATGTTGACATTGTTTCCCAAAGGCGTGCAATTTTTTTTTGACCTATTAATTTTCACTTGAAATATGATTGTAATAACATAAATACATAATCATTTTGAATGTTTTGTGTATTAAAACTGAAATATAATTCTTTTTATTGGTTATTTATTATTTTATTTAAGTTTACTACCTAAGATAAATGCGACCCATCAAAATTTTTATAATTTTTTTTTCTACATCACTGAAAGCTGCGCAGAACAATTGAAAATTTTTTTTTTTTAAGATCTGAATGGTAAATGGTAATTCTAAAGGACTATATGTGTGTTGTATTTAACGATATTTATGAAAACAATATTATCAAATATCTCCCAAAATGAACAAACCAGTGGCGGATGAATAGGAGCATTTATTTGTTGTCTGTTTTCGATTACGCTGGTAACTCTTCGATAATTATAGAATTCACAAAATAGCAAATGTGAAAACACCAATTAGTAGCATACAATTTAGATTTGTTTTCCTATCACCTTACTCTTCTATGCTTAATTCAATCGAGAATGTGTTTTCGATAATTAAGGCAACTGCAAGACAAATTTTATGTGCACGAGTGAATAATAGCAACATAGTAAAGCTATCGAAAATATTATAACTGAAGTAAACAGGAAACGGTTGCACCAATTTTATCATGAATATTATATTAAAGCTAAGTAGAAGCCTTTAAACCTTTGCAATAACATTAATTATCTATATTTAAGTTTCACAAAAATTGAATGAAAAATGAATTATTCATAATTATACAAATATTAATGAACTACAAATTTGTTTAATTTATCAATTTATTTAATTGGAACATAAAGCCAACAGTGATCATAATTTGACAGTTTTTTTACAGTAAAATAAGTTTTACTTTTAGTACATGTTTACCTCTAATATCTTTTAAATTCTCTTGCAATTACTGTGGTCAAAGACGATTTGAAACGGTACATGTATTGGTATGTAGGCACCTAGAATGGTTTCTGGAGTTGAACTCTGCGCTCTGCGGTACTTAGGCAAATACATAAATGTCAAACTTTTCAATGTGCAGGTGGATTATGCGAGCTATGTAATGCACAACTTTCGGCGAAAGATATGAAGTTTGAGTTTACAAAAATCAGGAACCTTACTACGAAACAATTCATCAGGAACCTTACTACGAAACATACATAGATGCTTTTGAAATAAAATTTGCGTGTAACTTTAAAAAACATAACTTCTAAAAACATAATTGTTTATTAATTATTACACAAAATATGTACATATTTGTCTCAATTATTATTACTCCCAGCAATACCTCGAATTACGAACTGCTGTTACTCGTTACCCAGATTATATTTTAGCCCGAAAGAAATGTAAAATTTTTAAATATAAATTCTAAATATTGTTTAATTCTTCGGGATGAACTTTATGTACTTCATTTTATATTGTTATTTATGTATTTGCTGTATAGAAGGAACAAAATTAAGTGTTAACCCATATTGATGAGACACTGACGAATCACATTTCACGTCAGTATGTCATTGATGTAAAATGTGATTACCGCCGGAAAAATATTACTTCATAAAATCATCACATCAACAACACCGTGTGACATTTACGCAATACAAATATTGCGTGACTTGTATCAAACCATTTTTAATTGTCAGCTGTTTTTCCGTATTTGGTTTACGTATTTATAAAACCACATTTTTATACATATACAAAACCAAATATTTTAAAATTATTCTACTTGTGTGAATTTATTGTACAATAAATCGATCGATCTTCTATATTTTTGCCTTCTAAATATAATTTGTAATCAAATAAAGAAGCACAAAAAAATCATCTCAGGGACTTTTTATATATTTAATTCTATTAATGTCTATAAAATTCTAAAGGTATATTAAATAAAATAGAATGTATTGATTTTTAGATGAAAATAATAAAAAATATTTTTTAAAAACTCAATTTTATCGCAATATAAATTTGTAAAATTGAAATACAATTTTTTATATTTCTGTCCCTCTATTTATTGAAATTTCTGTGAAAAATCTAGTTCATCATTACCACTATTTTTCTATAAATGTATAGGTACTATGGTTATTGTTGTTCGACATTTTTATCCATAATATAATTAAAGTGGGTGATTGATTGTATTTGTAAACAATACAATATATGATTAAAGAATAACTTTGTCTTGGAATGCATATTACATAAATAGCTATTAATTAGGACTAATCAATTATAGACTTGACCCCCAGCCAACTAAATTCTGTAACGTTAATTTTTAATTCTTTCTTTCTGTGTATTTGATTATGAAACAAATAACCAACCAACTGGAAATATTCTCGAATGTTTCACGACCAATATTCAACCCAAAGATATGGCTAGAAACAATCAATATCTCTTTCATCGTTTGATCAAGGTAAAATCGGTGGATGTATTTTCAGATTGTTATTCTTGAGTACACAGAATTTTTTCGAGAGAGAAAGTTTTAGTAATAAATTATTAAAATATTTAAAAACAAAATTGAAAGCTTTAAAAGTTTTATTAAAAAAAAATTAATTTGGTTAATACATTGTTGAATATAATATTTAAAGTTCAAGTCGTGTTAGATAAAATAATGTTTAATTTTTCTATTATATGTACTTTGGTAACTTTACTGATGTGGCTGAATTGTTATGATCATAACTGCATTCTATGATTCTTTTCAAGGAAAGATGATGCTAGAATTTCTTCCATCTGATTTTGCTCAAGTGCCCTTGATTTATTGGTATAGACACTATAGAATATTGATGAAGATAAATTCTTTCGATAATCTGCTATGATGAGCTTGTTTCTAATCAATAATTTAGGGATTTCTAAGATAATTTAATTTCAGAATTTTATAAATGTAATACTATAGTTACGTATGGCTTTGAAAGTTTAGTTATGGTTTTGTAATTATAATTTATTTGGCAGTGTGTATAAAATTACTAATATTGTTTATATTCGGGTAACATCATCAAATAGATATTTCACTTATGCCCACAAACGTATAAAACAGAAATTGATCGGATTTTGGTTAGTGCCGTACGTAGTATAATACGTAGCGATATGATCAGCTTCGAATATACAGCTCTTCAATTGCCATCATTGACACATCTGCGTCCGTTTAGTTTAAAATGTTGAACAACTTGAAATTCTACTCTGAATGATGTCGAAATTCATATAGATCCATATTTTTTCAACTGATTTTATAGCGCTGTAAGAAGTGAAACAATTTATGTCTCTGAATTATGAAAAAAAAGTTGAGGGGTAATAAATAAAATAAATCAAAAAATGCGAAAACTAGTAAAAATTTCTAAAATTTGGTTGTAATTCAAAATTAAATGGGTTAGTCATCTTTAATTTGAATATATTTTTATTAATTTTGGTATAAGAAATTGGACACAAGACGGTATGAGTGTCGATTTTAAAAGTTTTGAATTTATCCTCAATTTAATAATTCCGGTTTACTCCAAACTAAGGATTTATTAGTTTTAAGATTCGAAATTCAACATTCTAACATAATTACATGCATAGTCAAACTATGTCAATAACGATAAACGATTCAAATTAAACATTATCGAACTATGTACATCGAAATTTAAAATTGTTTGAGATAATACTAAATTTTTCGATGTCCGATTGTTTAATTAAAAATTTAGAATTCTAAATTATAATTGATTGCAAAATTAAATATTTCCTTAAATTTTAAAACGAGGAATAGAAAAAATTATATATTTCTGGATTTCCGTTTAAATTCCGAATTCCACTTTAAATTCAGAATTACAAATATATTTTGAAATTGAACATTTCAAAGAATATTCATAATTTCTCAAATTCGAGCTGAAAATTCAATTTTGATTTTTAATATTTAAAATCTTAAAAATTAAAATATATTTGGAAAGATATTTAAAAAAATTTCAAAATTCAATAATTCAAATTGAAATTTAGAATTCAGAATTGTAAAAGTCCGTTTGATAATTTCAAATTCGATAAACTCAAATTGTATCCCCAAGTCTGAATTTAAAATTTGTTTAAACTTTTATAGCACTGAAATGTTTATATTCACCAATTTTCAAATATTTGGATTTTAAAACTAGTAAAGGTCGTAAAGTAAGATATGTATTAAACCCAAGGATAGTTTAAAATCACTCTATGCGACCCAAAGTTTATAAGAATATCTGGTAAGGGCTATAATTTGACTATTCTTTAATAAAGGTTAGTTGAACCTCCGATTTCCAATTTGACATTTGAAATGAGGAAATTTGATCTCATGTGCTGCTTTAAGTTCATATTATTCCTCCACCAGACCACTTCCAGTCTATACATACTCGTATATTTCTAATAATAGACTTTTCTTTCATTTGATCTAGAGTAGGTAAAAATCTGTTGTGACAATATGTTTTGAGAGTCAGTTTTATTATTAAAATCTGTTTACAGGCTCAAATTTTGTCTTAACATAAGCTAGATCCTTTTCGATGTTTGAGATTTGCAGCTATTTATCTCGATGGTTTACATTATACCATTTGGTTAGGTTAAATCGGAAGTCACTGTATCTCAAAGTTTAATAATTATTTTCTCTCTAAAGCTTTCGAAATATTGCTTGAAAATCTCATTTAGGCCCATCTAAATAGCAATAGTTTATCCAATCTTTATATTCTTCTCGTCTTAGATATTTTAATACCCGTAGAACGACTACTATTACCACTGCATTTTGTTTGGCTTATATAAGGTTAAAATGGCTAAAGATGTTTTATGAAAATCACGCTTTTCATTTTCAAAATGGACACAACAAATTTAATGTTGCTCTTTTTGGATTAATGTTCTTTGCTTCCATATGTGTTTTTCGCCGTAAATTAAATTAAAACTATATAAAAGAATAAAAAACTTAAAAGCTATAAATAAAAATTTCAATTATGTTTGTTCAAAATTACATTTTTCATTTATGTTGAGTCCTTGTACGTTTTCATTAATTTGTTTCTATGGCTGTAACATGTGAAATAGTGGTTTGTCTGAAGCTACTACATTGCACTCATTCCATTTGGCTTTAGCTAATTTAATTTTATTTTAAACTTAATTGTAATTTATGGTTTTATGACGTTGTACATATTTCAAAATAAATAAAATTAAATCATGCAATTTTTCTTCGGATATCACAAAATAGTAATTTATATACAATTCACAATAGAAATAGAAAATATTTGTTTCAACTATTTTATTAGTTAACGGTGAAAAAATTTAACTGAATAAATTTAACTATGTAAGTATATAAAATTGCTCAAATTCATACAAGTTTAAGGTTCTGTGATGATTAACCATTTTTAAAAATATGGGGTAATTGAATCAAATTCATTTCGCAAATAAATCGGTATGGTGTATCAAATTAACAGAATTTGGTTATTCTCGTGTGGTCAACCAGCATTTTAAATGATGGAGAAACTGGTTTAGACGATAATTTTGTTATTTACTAATATTATCGGTTAAATTCACAAATGCATTATATCCGTAGTAGCATAGAGTATTTAAATTGCAGCGATCTTGGTTGATCGTGCAAAGCTACGTGGATGATCTCGTTTTGACAGTTTCTGAGAAATACCTGAACGTCTTATCTGATCTGATGTAGAACGCCCTTAATATAAGTTTGGTGTGTTGAAAAGGGTTTGCACCTCAATCCCTCGAAAACTGATCTGATTGTGTTTTCCAGACGAAGAGACAGTGCTAATATATCTGTTACTCTATTTGGTAGAGAAATTACAAGGACAGAGCACGTGAAACACCTAGGCGTTATTCTAGATAGTAAACTCTTTACTGTCGTTTGCAGCAGTTGTATGGTGGCCAGTTGTGAAACTGACGTCTTCTGTAGCTAGGCTGGATGAACTGCATGATGACAGCCTGTAGGGATATAACCGGGGCTATGTCGTCTACTCCCCTTCTTGCTAAGGAGACTATTCTATGCTTGCCCGAATGGCAGTCTTAAATTCTTGGTATAGCGTGCTCTGCTGCGTTTCGATTGAGGTGCATTGAGGCATGGGATGCCTTTGGGACTTGCACAGGACATAGACAGATTCTTAATAAGTTTAAGTCACATATTCCGGAGGTTGAAATTAACCTCGCCCGAATTTAATTTCACTTCGGATCGTGCAGTAAATTTTGTAGTCCTGAGCCAGCAATTCCTCTATCCTTCAACGGTGGTAAGGATGCTATTAAGAACTTCGCTTTACTTAAACTGGCGCATAAGTGGCGTTCTACGCCTAGCTGTCGAAAGGCAAAACGGTTCATCATCGAACCCGGTTCATCTCCAACGCATGGGACTAGCTTAGGATGATCTTTGTGACTATCTTACCAGCTGTCCGGCCTTTGTCGCAGCTAGATCCCCAGTGTTCTCGTACGGATCTTTCAACGTACATCAGTTATTATCCATCTCATGGTTCCGTCTTTTACAGTTTGCTAAGGCTGCAGTGCGCTTATGCGAGTTAGGATAGATCCTCAAGTTTTGCACCATGGGCCCATTGTGGCATTCAGTGCGGAACCTCTGTAGGGTCCAACCGTTTTAATAAAATAAAATAAAACATAGAGTAAATCAAAATATTATCTCTAATGTTATGTGGATCCAAAAATGTAATAAACATAATAAAAATTATGCGTCCATATACCTAATTTTATTAAAATAACATTAATACAAAATAATCCATAATATTCATTTAATAATCAAATTAAATTTAAATATTAATGCCCAGGAAATTGATTATGTTTCATTTTTATGACATTCACTTTTCCCGCTATAAAATGGTTTTGTATTCGCAATATTCAAAATAATGAAACAAATGGTGATGTTTTTACTTTAACAAAATATAACATAACGAAATTTCTCGCATAGCCTATGTATGTGCGTATGTACTCGTATATCACAAGAACGAAATAAAATATCGATCTGGGGCTCGAGTTGAGTTCAAACTTAAAAAGAGGATGGTAATGTTTTAAATGCAAATTAATTGAGCTGAATATGAATTTAACATAATCCTTATTCTAAAATGTATATTAAAAGATTTACCATACAATAATATTATTATTAATAAGACACGTAAATTTTATGTCTTAAATATAAATAAGGTAATCAGTTTATAGAAAAGTATATTGTATACCAAATTACACCATTTTTGTTTGTTTCATAACCACACTATGTACATTCTCTATTCCTCGGTAAATATAAAATTATTCTTTTATATTTTTCCTGGTTAAAACTGTATTTGGCAGGTAAGAAATGTTATTTTAGGCAAAAAAACATTATAGACTTAGGTTTTTTTTATAAGTCTATATACGTTTTGAACGTAACATAATAAAATCAACCATAAATTGAAATCGGATGTAAATTGAACAATGATAAATTTTACATTTGATTTAAGAATATGAGCATTTTGACATTTTGATGGCAGGTTGATTTTCAAGACTTGCCTACATTTTATATATATATACATATAAAATATAAAAGATATACCTCCATAATCAGCAATTTAAAAACCTTAATATTTTTAGAGAAAATACTATAGAAAATTGTGTTTGGATTTGGAAAATCGAGCACGCTTTCAACTTGGATTTTTTAAAAGGCAGCATACATACATATACAGCATACATAATGTACATACAATAATAAATAAAATAAATTTAATTATATTTATATAAATTGTGTGAGGAAGAGACTTTTATATCAGTACTAGGTTCAAATCACAATAACGACGGCATAGAAAAGCATTTTAATCATCTGATTACTTCGTGATGATTACAAGCACATATGTGGCCTCCTGCTCGAGTTAAGGCCTTATGGACTAAGTCATTTTGGCTAATTCATAGAAATGCAGCCCAATTAATTAAAATCGACCTATATGTATCCGTGGGTTCTCGGTCTGGCTGGCGATGACGTAAGATAAGGATACTAAAACCGAGTTAGAAGGGCCTTAGAAAATTGATCATGCATATTGAGTAAATAGAATCAAATCATACACTTTTCATTTTAAAATGTATAGCTATAGGTATACATATACATACATGTATGTACATATGTATGTATATATGGTTTTAAAATTAATATTTATTGATTTAAGCAAAACCTACCAGGGCATTTACTACCAAATAGGCAATTTCCAAATTATCCTTTCTGCAGACTTTTATTAAAGTATTTTATAATTTTTATTTCAAAATAAGGTACTCAAGATAAAAGATATGTGATGTTATTTAATTATTTTATTTGTGAAATCTGAGAACGTAGTGAATTTGTCAATTCTTCTTTTAGTGCTTTGTTGAAATTATTTAATCCATTTTAAAGCAGAAAAATAGTGTTGAAATTTGGGAAATTCCTTTTATAGGTTCAGTAATGGTTAATGCTTAAGTGAACCTATAAATAAAATAAGTCAAATTAATTTAATAATATACGTTTTATTTTGGAATTGTAATAGTTTATCCAGAAAATCTAAATAAACCCAAGTGTTAATGTTAACAATAAAATTAAACAGGTTTATTCAGCGTAATTATATTTATATAAACTAAACCACAACAAAAGTTAATTCATTATTACATAAAAACATACAAAAAAATACAATTTTAAATCACAGTTCAATTGTAAATTAGCTTAAATTAAATAAAAATGAAAAAAGAACTTCATAATCACTGCATAGTAGCTTAAATAATTAAATACAATTAAAATAATTTTTACAATAATCATAATTATTAATGAATCGTTTTTGGTGAAAACTGTGACCTACATAATCTTATAAGATATATTAATATTCAAAATTAAGGCTTATAATATAATATTTTAGTTCCAATATTTTCCATCTTATTTTTACGCGACGAAATATAATTAAAACGTAAAAAATACGACTTAATTTCAGTACAGCTGTTACAGATTACAGTAGAAAGTTGTTATGTTTAAGTTTTGAACCTATTAACTTTAATCCTATATTGTTGAGCAACAATAATTAACAACACTGAGATTGACCGACAGTAAAAGGAAAACGAAAACAACAGCTGTCGATATAAATTTTGGTCATAAAAAAAATCAACATAATTTGGCTAGAAAAATTTACGTCGAACGATAAATTATATTTTTTTTTGTACATAAGTAGGCTTTTAGTTTTTGTTTACAAATTTGTTTTATACTATCGGTTTCGTATCTCAGTATTGTCTGTGATCTCTTGGATGTATTACATGCACCACTGAAACATGTTTTTCTGTATTGAAACAAATTATTCTAGCAGTTTTATTCATATAGTTTTCTATATACCAATTATTTTCCTATATAGATTTGGTTTTATTATTTTTTCCCTATCATTCCCACAAGTCGTGTTGTTTTGTTTTCGTGTTGTTTGAAGCCGCTCTCATGCAAATGAGTCTAAGGCTTATATGAGACGAAGTCAACATGACGGAGTTAAATTTTGTCCATCTCGTTACAAACATTTCGCAGTCGTACCAATTTATAGAGCAAATAGAGCAATAGCAAACAGAAAAAATAAGGAAATCGGTACGATTTCTTTATTTTTTTGTTTGCTATTGCTCTATTTGCTCTATAAATTGGTACGACTGCGAAATGTTTATAACGAGATGGACAAAATTTAACTCCGTCATGTTGACTTCGTCTCATATAAGCCTTAGACTCATTTGCATGAGAGCGGCTTGAGGCTCCACACACAACACCGAAGAACATAAATTCGCGAAGTGCTCTACTTCCGGATATTTTTCTACTCCAAATTAATTTTTTTAATTATATCAATTGCTTCTAACAGTTTACTTTCTAACAACTCTCTAATAACTCTTCATCACTGTTCATCATTTCTTCGTCCTCTAATTTGTAGTTTGAGCTATATCCCACGTCGTACGTTATTGAATTTTCTTTGTCGCTTCCTTCAAATTCAATGGATTTTGGCGGACTAACATTGCCGAAAGTTCCGAAAAATATAACAAACGGCATTAAATAAAATAAATTTTAAATAAAATAATCAAAAAACTTACTGTCTTTTTTTAATATATGGCCTTAGAAAGCCCATTTCTTCCGCAAACTTAAACGGTTTTTTGCGTGTTATTCCTGAACCACTGGGAATACTTTTCTCCGTTTGAACAGATTTGCTAAACGCATTCCTTAACTGAGACCATTTGGGCTTGCACTCTTCCGCCGGCAGCTTTTAAGTTAGGCTAATATCTGCCCACGCGTTTGCTACATCGATTTTATTTTTAAATAATTTACAATTTTTCGTACAAAAATATGTACGCTTTAACACATTCTATTAACTTATCCTCCATAGTAAATATTCTTAGTTTTTAATTAAAAATTAAAAACAAAATAAATAATATTCACAAAGGTTGTACCGTCTATCCACTACTATGGTTTAATGTTTACTGTGTTAGGCTGACATTTATCGAAAAATAATTTTTGACAACTATTTTAAATGTTGCGAATTTCATTCGTTTCAATTCTTAAGGTAAAAGTTGTTAAGATTTTCACCAACATAACGAACAAAAAAAAATTTTTTTTTTATTTCATTTAATTCATACAAACTTGTAAGTAAAATGTTAAAAGTCTTTGAAATCTAAAATGTAGAGCACTGTAAGTTATATTTATCTTGAATAAATGTCCACTTCTAACAATATTTTTTGACGTTTACTGTCAAATAATTCAGGTATTAAGTACAAATGAAATACAAGTGAAAACCAATGATTTCCTTGGGCGATAGTCCAAATTTTTTCGGTTTGAAAATGGGGTAAGTTTGTAAAATTTCGAAATATTCATATTTTCGTTGAGAGATATTGTTAATTTTAACATTGAATAATGATAAATAGGAAGCCTTTTTATTAACTGAATACTCTTGAAAATATACCAAAAGTATTTCGAAATTTTATTATCACACCAAATTTTAAATTTTTCATATGTTTTTATATAAATATCCCTCGATATTTGGGGTAACAACTGGTCTGTTATATTTTCGACTATCTCACAGATTTCGGGTGGCGTGCTAATTAACCAATTAAATCATCACTCTACGTTTTTTTAATTAAATACCAAATTGACTCAACAAAATTACAACTTCAAATAACAAAACAAAATGCAGTGTCATTTTAAATTTACGCTTACTACAATTCAGTAAAAAATTCGGGCTACTTCGACATAGTTAATATTATTAAAGAGCAAGTGTTTCTCTTATCAAATGAATTTGTTTATCAACAAAAAACCTTAATGGTGGGTGTCCTTCTACGACTAGTAGTGGAAAAAATAGTATATACACCACGCTTGAGAAGTGCTATCATTATAAACTCGCTCGGGCTATAATAGAATAGCATACTTCTCAACCTTAATGTATAATATACTATTAATGTTATACGCTTTAACATTATAACTATGGAACGATAATCATCTAATAATAGTTATGGCGTTCGATATGATGTCAGTCATGTTTTACCAATGGCGTTTTATTTTCTTATGTTTATGGTTGTTCGTTGTAAGAATTTTATAATTTTTTATTTTTTTTGGAAATAAAATGAGAAATAATAAATTTGTGAGGATTAAATGATTATTATTGTGGGTAATAATAGTTTCTATGTTTTTGATAACATTTAAAACTAATATTCTGTGGTAGTGATGTTAGAAAAGAAGTGTTGATTTTTGACATACAATTTTTATTATAAAACATTTCATTTATACAAATATAGAAAATTTATTTAAGAAAAATTCAGTTTATCTACATCAACCATCGAAAATTGAACCAAATCATATGTGTACAAATTTTTTGGGTTAGTAATTAATGAAATTGTTTTAATTGTTTCATCTATTTCGTAGAAGAGCCATATACTATATGTTACAGATAGCATATAAACGGTATCTCTAACAGATTTATTTTTCGAGGTTTTATATAATTCTATAGTGACTACTTCATAATTGTTATTAATATTGGAAGGGCAAATTTTTTTAAAATATGAGAGACCATATCGACAAATAAATGTTAAAAATTAATTTTGTTAACACTAATTTATACGATTATGTATTTTTATACGTTATTTTATACACTCCTGCAGTTATGTATTGAGCTTGAGGCTACTAAAACACATAATAATATATGATGCCTTCTACGACTAGTAGTGGAAAAAGTTGATTATTATAATAAACGATATGGATGCCTTTGGTTTTTTTCTTACTTAACGTAATTACAAAATGTTCGTAACAGGTACATTTTTGGGATTTGTCTTGGACAAAAACCATAAAGTACACTTTCAAATTTCTTTTATCGAAAGCTTCTTTATTCATTTATTGGTAAATATTACGAATAAATTTTCTATAAGATCCATTTAAAATATTGAAGATTTCTACATTAAAAATTTACTATATAGATTGTTCTCTTGCTTTAGATGTTTTGTTGAACCAATGAATATTTGATGAGTTGCTAATAATTATATATTATGCAATGCCGTCTTACAATATTCATCCATAATAGAAAACATCAGACTGAAGATGTGGTAAAGCCTATATGCCATTGTCAACATTTTCTAAGAATCTCATAAATACACAGTACATACTGACATACATACACAGTAAAATGTGTAATAAAATACAATTTTTGGTTTGTTAAATTTCATTTCACTTTAATTGGTTTTGCCTGAAAAATTGATTTTGTCAGTGCCTTGAGCTACACCAGCCAAATCATCGACTTTTTTGGTATTTTTCGATGACTTGAAATAGACCTTACCCAAAATTATTAAAAATCACCACTTTACAAGGTATATATATACCGTATAGTGTAAACCATATGCAGTTCTATCCAAAGTCTGGTAATAAATTATTACAGGTGATAAAATCGATATTTTGGTATTGTTCTTTCAGTAGGTTTCTATTAAAATAAGTTGATTTTTCGGCGTTTTAGCAATGAACTGTAATTAATTTGTAATAAATTCTGGCCCAAGTCTTATCTCGATATCACATTACATCAAAAGTTACAAAGTGGCGGTGTAGGTTCAATTTGATGTTACTCCACCCACGTTTTTCTCGCGAACGGCAAGTGTAATAAAATTGGGACCTGGTGTAATAAATTATAATAAATTAGTAATAAATTCTGGTCCAAGTCCCATCTTAATATCACAGTTACATCAAAAGTTACAAAGTGGCCGGTGTAGGTTCAATTTGAAGTTATACCGCCCACGCTTTTCTCTCGAACGGCAAGTGTAATACAATCGGGACCTGGTGTAATAAATTGTAATAAATTATTGGCTAGGTTTCATTGTTGCGGGCTGACTTCAAGGCACTGATTTTGTCCTCTGTTTGTTGAGTCTTATTTAAGTTCAGTTTTTTTCATGATGGCTTTATATATAATAGATGGTTCTGCTTCTATGCATGGCTCTACTCTTCTATCACACCCAAAATTCGCAAATAAATAATTCAGTTTACAAAAAACATTCTTTCTATTTTCAACAATAAAATAATAAAATAAACAAACGCGAAATAAATTAA
Organism: Tipula unca; assembly: GCA_951394425.1. Lineage (NCBI taxonomy): Eukaryota > Metazoa > Arthropoda > Insecta > Diptera > Tipulidae > Tipula > Tipula unca. The sequence goes on from OX596381.1 coordinate 100,530,040, forward strand.
TTCTTTCGAAATACGAGTATCATGATTTTTATTTTTTGCTGAGTGTAACAATGCCAATTGTAAACAGTATTTGTATATAAGTAAAATATATAATTCTTTTCTCTTTCTTTTATTTATTTACAGATTCAAATGATTAAAATAAATTTGGGAAAACGCTTTTAGGGAAAGCAAAATGAAAAATTGAATGAAGTATAATATTTAAAAACACACAAAAACAATTCGGTTGGAAAATACTTTATATTTTTGGCTTTTTGGCTACAAATTTTTATTTTATAATTTTATTTTTTTTTAATGTTTTTTTTGTTAGAAATAAAATCTAATGATTATAAACTAAACCGCTAACACACAGTTAAGTGGTTCACAAAGTTAAGATTTTAAAATATATAGTCAGGTGTGCTGAAATAATGGTTTACTTTTAAGATATTCAACAAAAAAAATTAAAGTGAAATCCTATTAAACATTGCTTTCAAAATTGATTTCTTTCTGTTGAAAAAATACATCTCACGTGTACATAGAATAATGGCGTATTATCTAACCTTAATTTAAAATCGCTATATATTATATATAATATATATTTATTAACTAATTTGTATTTATTTTGCTTGAATTTTCCCTATTTCTTTTAATTTTTTAAATTTATAAATTATTTTTCGTTTCCTATCTGTGCAGAATTTCCAATGTAGAGAATTGTAAATTGTGTTGATTTTTCTTGCCCTACGTTTTTCAAAGCAGTAACAGTAAAAGACAGCTAGACCAATTGTAAAAAAAAAAATCAAGTAAATAATAGAACCGGAAACGCAATTAAATTAACGAAGAATCAAGGTAAGTCTTATTTCTTTTCATTTTATGTTATTTGCTGTATGGTATGTTGGTACATATTCCTACTATTATATTGTAGTACAACAGCCATATACATTTTCTACATAGGTGAGCCCTATGCTCCATAAAAACTAAAATTAAATTTTAAATAAAAATAATGGAAGGAAATAAAATTGAATCACAATATAAACGTAAATCTAAAATGGTGAAATGTATTATATTTTATAGAAAAATCGATTTTTTTTTTTTGGTAAAATTTAGAAAATTTTAAAACCAAATATTGATGAAAAGTAAATGGAGTTTGCTATTGAAATGTGTTTTTCCGATTTTACTGTTATTCAATTTTTTTTTTAAATTTAAATTCAATCAAGATTTTATGATACTTGAAGTTTTATAGTACCTTCAGTAAAGTAATTTTATATTCTAAAAAAATATTTTTCTAAATAAAGATTTGCTTAAGAACCTGCATCAAAGTGACGATGAATTTTAAGCATTTTTTAAATGGTTTTATTTAAATATCATTAAAATGGAACATTCGGTTGTATTATTGAAAAAGAAATCTGATAAGGTTATTTAGTTTTCCACACACAAAAAAATGATAATTTGAGGAATAGAATGGAAATCGGGACGAGTTTATCCAATCGACGATTCTCGACACATTCAGTTTTCCTACTACCAAGTTAGGCCCTACGGTTCAGTGCTATTTTAGTATTAACAGATTCGATCTTATATTAATAGATAGATACTTTATAATCCTCGCTATCAGATTTTTCACTAAGCTCTATAAATAGAAAAATTTCATTATTAACAAAAATCCAATATTAAATCCACTCAGTCTTTTAAATCCGCACCAATCAAATATTTTATTTGTTAACTTACACAACAAACCAACCGTATCAGTATTATAAATAGAAATCGTTTACAATTTTAATAAAAAAATTACTGATAAATTTATTATCTTCAAAATCAATACGTCTATCTGTATGAAGTACTTATGTACATACATTTTCTTAGTAATAAAATAACAACAATAATAGCTCTTAAAATTGTAAATAAATATGTTCTGCAAATCTCCTTAATGTATTTTAACAAAAACATAAACATAATAATATCGATATAATTAATCTGAAATTATTCCATAAAATTGAAAATTTTTTATCATACCAAACAACTTTCGGTCAATAAATTAGTTGACTATTAATGATTTCGTATAAGCTAAAATACTGAAACTAAGTTTAAGTGCAGCGACCGACGTTTCTTAAAAGTTTCTTAGTGTTAAATAACATCTTAATAGAAAAAGTTAGTTAGGTACCCCATTTGGGTGGCGTTGTCTTATTTTAATAGAATTAACAATATTCCATTGGAATTTAGTATATTTCAATTATTTTTTTGTTTAAATTCCCGATCATTTTAATTTTATTTTTTCAATTGTTTTCCTACATATAATCTGAAAAAACGCATTTTGTTTTCAAAAATAACAAAAATTCAAAATTTGAATATCAGTATCGTTTACATTATGTGTCTGTATCTGACATGGGCGGATACAAGGGGAGGGTAAAGGAAGTTATATGTATTGATTTCCACTTATGTCAACATAGAAAAATTTTCATTTAAAAACCGCAAGAAAATATTCCCGTTTGTACGGGGATCATTAACAACAAAGCAAATGAAAATCGTATCCGTTTTCTATGGTTACACTCTGATTGTTTCATTTTTCTATAGGAAATTATTCTACAGGCTAATATTCACCACAACTCTTTTTAAACTTTCACTATTTTGGCGTAATACATAAAAAAAAAAATTAGCACTGGTTGATTTCCTTATATATTTATGATATATATTTATTTGTAAATGTATTACCGTACCCCAAACCTGATGGCTGAATCTGCTCTTGGTATCTAATACCCATTGTAGGATATTGGACCATACATATTAATATGTAAGCATTCCTAGCATCTGTAATGAAAATGAATCAAGCTAAATAAATTAATAAATTACTAAATAAAATTAATTTCTAAATTAAAGGGACTTCAAAGTAAAACGGATAATTTTTCTTTATATCCATCCAATTAATTTAAGTAAAATCGATTGTAATTTGCAACCTGAATATTTAATTAAAACTGTGTTCAAATTATGTTTATATGTTTATCACATGATTTTGGCATAATATTTCAGCTCAAGCATTTGATTTTCAAGCTCATTTAGAATGTAACGTTGGAATAAAATAAGTTTATTTAAAAATATTATAATAACTGATAGATTTGTTTGGGGTGTAACAAGCACCAAACAGATTAAGAATTATGCTGGTCAAACTGGAATTCTATTCAAAAGATATCAATTATAGGAATTATTCAAAATAAAATATTATAGTTAGTTTAAAGTTTAATACAAGATATCAGGTAGAACTTAAGCTTTATATACCGGGTGTTTTTTTTAAGCTGAAACTTTCAAATATCTCGGAAAATAAGCCCTCTACGATAAAAATGACCATATTCAAAATTAAATCATTCCGGGAGGGAAATACATTAGTGCTACAAATAGGACCCCCCACCCCTCCTTGTAAGGGGGGGGTGAGGAGCAACTTGGAATCTAAAATAGGAACCCCTATTTTTTTATTGCAGATTGGGATTACACTAAAAGTAGTTTCTTGACAAGTCATTTTTCAGTAACTAAAAATTTAAGAAATACAATTTGTTTATTAAACTAATTTCGAGTATTTACATTGAAAACGTGTTAATTTTAATGCAAACATATTGCAGAATCGTATGCATAATATTCTCAGTAGGAGAAATCGAAAAAATTAATATCAACTATTACAGCGTCATCTATCATGAATCAAAAAAATGTTTCAGGGAAATTCTACGTACTTTTAGCCGTAGAATCCGATTCTGCAATAAAAAATAGGGGTTCCTATTTTAATTTCCTAGTTGCCCCTCACCCTCCTTACAAGGAGGGGCCGGGGGTCCTAATTTTAGAACTAATGTATTTCTCTCCCGGAATGATTTAATTTTGAATATGGTCAATTTTATTTTAGTTTATTAATACACACGTTCATAAAAAATGATGTCGTTGCTAATAAATCTATGCTAATGAGGTATAATCTATTTAAAGACTAAGACCAACAGTTAAAGACTAAGGTTATAGCGATGTATGGAAATATCACTACTGATACGACATGACTGAAATATACATATTTTGAACGCGATAAACCCTTGCTCATTTAAAACTTACAAACTTAATAAAACTTTTTTATTTAAATTTTAAAAAGAATTGCTTTTCGTTATTACATAAATATCAAACTAAATTATCTCCTCAGACAGATACACACGATTAATATGTAATAAAATATGCCAACAATCCATGCAAAGTGTACTCGTACGAGTGTTTGTCAATTTGCAATATTTCTTCTTCGCAGTACATACTTATTTTAGATTTTTTTTTTATCAGGATTTGTTTGCTCTAGCTATGAGTATTATTATGACGGTAATACAACAATAAATTTAATTTATTTCAATTTTAAATTACATACAAATAAAATATGTTTTCACTGTGAACGACATTGATTTTATTATCTACTTTCAGTTTTTTTATTTTTTTTAGCAGCATAAAATTCGTTTTTTATTATGTGGTAATGAATACATTGTATTTTAATGAGTTATATACATCCTCGTATAATCAAAATATCGTATCTTTATGTGATAAACATGATTGCGACGTCTTTTTTTTTATATACGTGTTATATATTTCATGTATAAAATTGAATAATTGACATTTGATATACTGTTGGTGACAACTTATATCCCATTTATGTTTCGGCAATCTTATTATAAAAAAGATATCATTTAGCAGCAGCATTAGCCTAGAAAATATATGTATATTAAATATTTTAAAATTAAAAAAATTTATTCTATGCTATACGCAAAGAATATCTTGGTTTGATAGATGAAGTGTGATGATAATTCATCATGTACAATAACGTCTTAAACGAGATACGTGATAATGTGATGTAATGATTGTGGAAAATATTTATCAAGAACATGGAAAGCATATCAATGTTCATGAATACATAGGTTTATTTAAACCATATGCTGTGGATTATACATTAAGCAACAATAAAGATAAGTTCGCTTTATTCTTTCTACAAAGTAAAAGTTTGGTTAAAACGTCTTCCATGAACCCAATACAAAACCTGTACCCACGTGAAATGCATACCCTCGTTTATATTTTTGTCCCTATCCTACATATATACTATGTATATATATAAACTACACGAATATAAAAAGAATTTCCGTCGAATCTACCAACGGAACAACAAGAAAATCTATAATTCTATAATTAAGCTACCCTAAGACATTTTATGTAGGTTGTTTCTTTATATAAAAAAATAAATTAATTACGCAAATTTGTATGCAAATAAACGAGAAAATGCGATAAACCAAAGAAAATGTTTTCAAAAACGACAAACTACATTTTAAAGACAAAATCATTTTTTTTCATTTAATTGTCTTATCTTACATAAAATAAAAAATGGAAAATGTTATTACATCAGTTTACATTTGCATGCTTTTTTGTTATAATTATTTTTAGGCTCCCCTTGGAGTAGTATGGCATACCGGGAATCTTATGAATGTTTCGTAACTAGTTACGTAGAAAATTGTTAGGGATGGATGTTTCTATATAAATATATTGACCATAATTAATTCGATAATGGATTGTATATATCAATATAGACATACAATGACGTAGATTATAGCATATATACAGATATTTGCTAAGGGATGGGTTGGAAACCATTTAACAATAACCAATAACAAACAATTTCTTGGAAAAATCTGCAAATAACTTTTATTTTATACCAAATTTATAATAATTAATAGTTTAACCGTCGCGAAACCTGAGCCATCTTATTGTCTATTGATATACTTATTAATATTTAATAATACCAATCCTTCTCTACTCTAAGAATGAGCTTGAGGATTCTGTTCGACTATAAACCACGGTCCGAATAAATAAAAAATCTGAGTTTATATACTTAGCTTAAACTGTTGTACTCAAACAAGGCAATTTAATTTATTTAACAAACACGTTAAGACGTATACCTGTTTCTAATGTGGATGCGTAATACTATTTGCATTCATTTCTTATCCATTTGTATAATCCCTCTATTATTTAAAGCAACACATTTTTTTGGTAATTTTGTCAATTGGATTAGTAACGGTTGTTGACACAGTGGATTAGTTGGGTAGATCAGCCATAAGTCTTTAGCCACGCCAATGAAAACCCGTAGATTACATACATATATTAAAAAATGTCTAAACCGCTGTTCATTTGAAAAAGCACCTGACGTTTTTTAATACTCTCGAAGAAAATATTTGGACAACCGCTCAATATTTTCTCGGGTGAAAATCGATAAAATAGTTTCAGTCATTTTCACCAACGTTGGAACACTTTTTCTGTAATTGCAACTCCCGAATATTTATTTATTGTGGTTTTAAAGAAAATGTTTATTGCCAGTTTTTATGTTGATGTTTTTTACTAATTTGAATTCTAGTAAGTCGTAGATTACGTAGATATGCACACGACGAAGCTGAATCTACGAGTTACTAGAGTGCATATTAGCAAGTAGAAACTCACAATAAGCATCTTCTGTTTTATTCATTACCTAATTGAAAACTCCTCATTTGAGTTTATTTTCAACCTTAAAGTTTAAAGTTTTTAGCTTAAACTTAGAATTTTTATTCATATACAATTCTGAGCAAAAAACAAATTTCCTGAGCATGAGCTTTTTTACTTGGTTTTATTCATAATACCCAACTTCGCGCCGATTGTAACACGTAGGTTACTGTTAAGATATCTGCATTCGGTTTTACTCCCTGATTTATTAATTGGTTCAAATCGTATCTAACCAACCGTCAGCAATATTATTTATTGGAAATGAAAAATCCAACGTTATCAAAGTGACATCTGGTGTTTCTCAAATATTACAGAAGTTTCTAGAGTACGCGAGATTATTGATTTTGTTTCAACCGTCATATCGATAATTCTATTGAATCAAACTCTATGCTTGGCTTCGTCAAACATTTTGGGAATTTATGGGTTCTACAAGGTGCAAAGAATATAAAATGTGCTTCATTGAAAACATGTGTATTCTGTCTGGATGCCGCTTTCTGAATGTGCTTCATTGAAAACAGACGTGTTCTGGATGTCGCTTTTATCGGAAACGTCCTTCTCGGCCACATCGATTCATTATACATATTGGAAAACATCTCTATTAATGTTCCAAGCAAGATTTTGCGTAATCATCAATTTTTGGCTCTTTAACACTACACAATCAATTATGGCGACAACAATACAATTAATAGATCAGCAAAATCAGTAAAAAAAATGTTTCAAAAACAATTTAAATATGTATTTTTTAAATTGGTAAATAAATCATTTAACAGCTTCTAATCTGAAGAATTTTTAAAATTGTTAAAGCCTGGTATTTTGTTTTATACAAAATAATACCTCCATGCAGTTTTTTGGCAGACGAGTTTTTATATTACATTAAATTAACTTTTTTCCACTTCAATTTTTCATTTCAATGAATTGATTTCGAAGGGTCCTTCATTAACTCTGGTAGTTCACTGTTGTTAGTTTTATTCGTTTGGTGTGAATATCTTTCTCAAGTAGTTAGAGAAAGCAGTAAGTAGCCTTTTCTACGTCATTTCTGGTTGCCTAATTGCAGGACTCGATAATGTTGGTCTCTTTAGTTTTTTTTATTGCATTCCATAGGGAAAAATCTGTTTTCTTGGTCACCGAGATTACATTAAGATAACTGTGTATTCCTTGGTCATCTTTTCCCAATGCTCCTTTCAGAGCTTTAATATCCTTATTTAATTCCCATTTTAGTCATGTAGATTTTTGGTGCTGCTATATTTTCTTAAACTGCAGTATTTTTTGCTGCTCTTTCCATTATATGTGTTAAATCATTGTTTGCCGCATCAATATCTGCGACACAGAAGTTGGATATACAATTGGTAATTTTGTTCGACTATATTTCTATTATTGGTGAGAGATCGGCTGACAAGTGAAACATTAGTATTGTTTTAACATATAATCTATACGTTTATTCCAGTTACATATGTGCTTAGTAATCGTTTTCCGTTTGAGCGTGCTATAACTAAATTTTCAAAGGAATAAAGGTTACTGAAACTCAAACCTTATTACAAAAATTATAGTATAAATTTAGAAATGATATCTATTCTAACCAGAAAATAGTTATTATTCGATCCAGCTCGTAATTTTGTTTATCCGAGAAGTGATTAAGGTAGCTGACCCTTATGATTAGTATAATCTTGAGGAACTAAATTTTCAATGCTGTTAGAAGAAGGAGCTATAGAGTACTTGGGTTTAGCACAATTCTTAAAATAAAACCGATTTAATAATAATCAGTTTATACAAGCCGATTTACTTCGCGAAAATATAAGATTTATCATTTTTAGTTTAAATGATATTTGTGACCACATAATAGTATAATGATACAATTGTAGATGCAACCGACTTTTAGTTAGTAAATGCTTATTTGAGTAATTTTGGAATAGTTTACAATTAGTATTAATCGCCGACATTAAACGTGGAATACATTCGGTGCGTATCTCGAAAGTAATAATAGAAAAATGAAAAGAAATTCTGTAAAACAGCGAGTGTCATAGAAAAATGCGAATTCATTTTCACATCAATATCATCAATAAAAGCAAAGCAAACGAAAATCCTGTACATTTTCTATGGTAGTCTGCTTTATAGAACTTGTTTTAATTTTGTCTACGCAGGCAAATTCCCGCCACATACTATAATCGGAATGAATCTGACTGTTCACCACGACTCTTTTTAAATTTTCATCATTTTGGCGGAATATATGTACACGCATACCTATATAAAATTATTCACAAATGTATTACCCCCCAATCCTGAAGGCTGGTTCTGCTCTTACAAGTCGCTGCAATCTTCTTGCTGGGCATTAGTGCGTATGCAATTCCTTTTGTTATACAGCAATCTATTAAATCAGATATTTTCTTTATATCTGATTGACAGTAAGTGGAGTATCCAGAAGGTAAGTAATCTAAATTTTTTCGTTAATTGTTTCGTTTTCCTTTATGTGTGGTTAATCTCGAACCCAATTGCAGATGTTTAGCATTGTAATCGCCCCCTGTACAATTTAATTCCCAGCTGGTTAAAATACTCCATAAATTGCTGCTTTTTGATTGCGTGTTTCGGTGGTCACTAAACAGCCGATATACACAATTTCCAGACCATTCTTCTAGGCAGATACTAGTTGCTTGGATGTGCTCTTTATCATATTTGTCGAGTTCATAATCCTTTATTTTTCGTTTGATCAAGACCGCAGTGCCGCTGTGTACTTTTCCATCAGGATATTTGATGTCATAAACTGAATACCCTCTAATTAAAAAAATTCAATTCACTTTTGTTTGTATGTTTGTGGCGTACCTCTTAGCATGTTAACATAAAAACTCCTGTAGCGTAATTCTATAACGAATAAGATAACGTGAAAACGCGAAAACGAGTACTTTACACGTTTTCATACCAAAATGGTATTCTATAACTTTACACAAAGAAAAATTAAAAAATCGGTAAGATATTAAACGTCAATAAACTATACATACAATTTATCTTGTGTAGTTCGTTTTCACGGTTAAAAATTTAAAATGTAAAACTAAAATTTCACGAAGAAGGCGGGCTAGTGCCGAACAAAAAAACCATGTTTGTCCTTGTTATTCTTTATATCATATTATGAAATGAAACACTAACAAAACGTCAAAGTGGTTTTAGACACGATAAAATTATTCAGCAAGAAAAAATTTACACGCTGACTACTTTGTTTTATAGAATACCATTTAACCTAAATAAGATAGAAATTGTGTAAATTTTTTTTATGTTAAGTTTTTCAATGTTTCGTTTTTTCACATTATCTTGTTTTTACAGAATTAGACCACTGGTTATGCAAAGCTGATTCTATTATTCTCCAGGTTGTTTTATGTGGTTGTGTGTGTACATTCGTTAGTTGAGCAATTGAAGACATAGTTTTTTGATTGTAACGTGACTCAAGCATTCGTTGTTCAGATAGCAACTTTGGGTATTATATAATTTAAATCAAAATAAATACCGACATACAAAAACAAAAAATGAAAACAAACGGTGGCCATGTTATTTTTTTGTTTACATGCGCGATATTTGTCAGAATTCTCATGCTTAAAAAAACTGACTGTACCTGTCTTCTTTTTATTTATCACCAAAAAGAATAATATCATTCTCTTTGATATCACTTCAATGCATCGAAAAATGTAATTTCAGGTGATGAACAACTGTTTAAGTGAATCAGGGAATACGATATTTGTCATTTCAAACGACGATGGTTGCGTCAAGAGAATACCAAAATTTAACTGTCGGTACAAAAGACAGGTGACACGACTAAGGAGATAGGACTGTAAGTTACCGGTGACAGTCCCACTCAAATTCCAACTGTAACAAATAAAATTAAAACATATACATAATAAAATATCAGAGCTATGAAATAAAAAATTACATTTTTATATTTCTACATATATGATGATGAGCCTATAAGTGTAGCGTGACTCGTGAGGCAATTTAGTTCATGCCTCGTTTGCTATAACATACACATGTTAAAAGTTGAATATTTGTGTTTGAATCAATAATTTATCACAGACTTCAACGTTCGTAGTATGTATGTATACGTACATATGTACATATATCTTTCACCATATGCTATATATCTTTTGTACCAATAACAAACAGCAAAATATTGTTAATTAAATATTTTTGTTCAACATATTATACAAAAAATTTGGGAACGAAGATCAAAAATATGTATTATTCATAATATTTATCGATTTGAATTATTTTACCAAACGCCTTTTATTTATATACATAATTCTGTTCATTTATTTATATGGTATATAATTTATGCATGGATTGTGCATAATATTATATACGATAATAAATCTGCTGTTTATCAATTATCATACTAAAAAAATTTCAAAAATGAATTCGTAACACCATCATCTTAAAGTTAAATTATACAGTAGACACGAATAAGATTTTTATGCATTGTACAAGAATATAAATTTTTAATTTTGACTTAATTTAGAATTGTGTACAGTTAATATATTATGCTGTAAAAATATTAATTTTATCCTTTCGATAAATTTAAAACGAAAACGCCTATAAATATTCAACTATTCAAGATGAATTAATTAATAAATTTAATGTAAAATAAAGAAATATTTTCCTAAACGGATTATGTGTATTGGGGTGGTTGGTGGGAGTTATGGTGTCGCCGGTAAAATTGAATTTGACTTAACTTAATTACCTTGAAAATATTTTTTTTCATAATATTCAAAATTAAAATAATTTAAAAAATCGAATATTTTTGTTAAAATTTTTATTCTCTAAATGATTTTGACTTCATAATTATAATTGTATGCTGTACTTATACAGTTCTGTATTGATAATTTTTGACGCGGAATCAGTAAGTATAGAATTCAAAGCAAACTGAATAATTGTTTGTCTTGTTGTGATAAAACCTTACTAGTTACTCGCTTTTTGTTGCCTTATCACTCGTGTTGTTTCTATAAATAATTAATTACGACTACTTGACTAGGACTTAAGTGTTAGCTATACATATAACGACGACTCGATTTGCCGTCATACAGCAAAGCTTACCGTTTCGGATTCCATTAATAATTGTGTTTTCCCATTTTTAAAACTTTTATCACTATACAAAACAAACTACATTTGTATATATGTATGTATAAGATATATATCATGATCTTAAGATAAATGAAATATATCTTAATATCTATCTTACATGATATATATATCTTAATATCTATCTTAAGATAAACATTTGTATTGTACTACATCTAACTTTAGAACTATTGTGAAACAACTAAAAACTAACTTCAAAATGTTCTATGAGCCTAAACAAAAGATATGAAAAAACATACGAGTTTTAGGTATTTTAATAAAAAAAAATTAAAAAAAATCTACAAATCCAGCCAACCTAGTTTTTTTTTGTTTTTTATTTATACATACTTTAGAATATACACATAGGGAAATATTTCGGAATAGCTTTAGTATCGTTCACGCGACGACATCAATGGTGGCGCCTCTAGATGAAGCATATTTCTAGCGTATAATATTGATTTACAACAAAAATAATGTGAAAATTAAAAGAACTTAAGAATGTGAGCTGTCAAAATTTCTATCATGTGATCAAAAATAGTATTAAAAAATCGATAAAATAATTGATATAACAAAACAAGATCTAATGTAAGTTCTAATCATATTCGATTCAAATGAGGATTAAATTTCAATCTTACATAAAATTGTATTGTAATCTATAGCTATAAGTTTCTCTTATCAGTAGTACTTGAAAAGAGTTTGATAAGCTTCCTAACATTTTTCACGTATTGAGTTCAAAATTCCTCAATTTTATACTTAAGATCTCGAACCTCAATTTGAATTTTGAAAATTCATATGTGAAATTTTTATAATTCAATAAATCAATCTGATATTTAGAAATTAGAATTTTAATATTTGAAACGAAAGTTAAATAAAATTTAAGTTCAACATTTAAGTTTTATCAAAATTTAATAAATTGGAAGAAAAATTTATTTATTATTTTCAAAATTCGAATTGAAATTTCATATTCTGAATACGTAATATTTGATCATAAACATCAAAAATCGATAATTAAAAATGCTTGAAATTTTGAACTTTGTGCCAAACATTCGAAATTCCTAATTTTATTGAATTGCTAAATTTGTAAACCCCGCTCAATTGCTAATATTATAAAAATACTTAATTATAACAAATATTAACGTAAACATTTGGAATTTAAATAATGTGGGAGATTCGCTGATTTTTGACATTTGAAAATTATATAAGTTATCTTCAAATATTTTAAAATTCGTTAAAATCCTTAAAACTTAATCGAAAATTGTGAATCTCTGAGACTCTCTCTGAGACTTTGACCAATTTTTGTAATTTCGAAATTGACGAGATCAGTTTTCAGGTCCTTATGTAGAACGTTATTGCAAATTTACCACGGTACATCTACTATGCCACGGAGTACCTTCTTTGGAATGCGTTGAATTATTTGTATGTTGTATTATTTATTCAGTACAACCCCAGAGTTGTATTCCATAAATCCAGGCAGGTTTCAGAATTTATTTATAAAGCAAAAACTTATTATATGTATGTAGATAGGGAGGAGTCTCTTCCCATTAACTAGTACATTTTTCTGTATTTAAGTTCTAACTGTTCTTTTTTCTTGTTCAGCCATCCACCTTAGCATCAAGTGTCGTGACTGAGTATTCCGCTGTATTCGAATACGGAATGATTTGTCCATTGATATAAACTGGTTTGTATTTCATTCTCCTGTTAGTGAAATCGACATGCAAAGATTTGCTCTCGTGTAGTTTGATACGCCATCTGTCAGTCCATCTATGTATTTGTGTTATGGCTGTTTGTAGTTTAGTCTATCGAATCATCTTGAATAGTATATAATAGGTAGATCACATTTGTACAATAAAGAAAGGGCGTGTCCGAGTACACATCTTTGAGGAACTCCTGAATTAGGCCTGCACCACATTCAAGAAAATCGTCGAGCATACTTTTTTCTCTTCTAACGCCTTTCCACTAGTATTTGCGATTCGATTTACTTGATTGATTGTAGAGTGTTTTCTGCGGAAAAGATGATGATTTGGAATAAAATTCCTTACTTCGATTATAGGTTTTAACCTCTTTAATAACAGCTGCTCGAACAATTTTGACATTTTCGGTAGTAAATATATTAGCCTGTATGATGCTGTGCGGTAGTTTTCCTGGCTTAGGTATCATAATAACTTCAGCCACTTTCCACAGTTGCGGTACATGCTTGAGCCTAAATGATGTTTTAATCAAATTAGTAAGTATTGCCAAAGCTTTATTCTTGGGATTTCTTTCAAGATTTGACCTGCTATTATTCGAGAAGCTTTTTTGGATCGATATGTTTTTGTATTTCTTTTCTTATTTCTGCTGGAGAGGTTAAGACAATTTCTTCATGAAATTGAAAATGCTCATCGTTGTACACTTCTTCATTCTATCTCGTATTCGGTTGAAATATGCTTTCTAGATGTTCTGCGAATCTTACCGCTTTTGGTTCAATGTTTCTGGCCCAATCCTCATCCGAATTTTTTTTATAGGTGAATGATTGGTCTTTTTAGTAGCCTTCCAGAGAGAATATGCCGTACTTTTGTCATTTGTTAGCTGCCTCAGTTGATTTCATCACATTCTCACAAGACACTTAATAGATTTCATCTATTAGATGTCTTGTGAGAATGTTTAGTTTAGTTTTGTCTAGTGTAGCTCTAGTTTGATGCCACTTCCTTCTTGCTCTTATTTTTTCAGTAAGCAGTAGATGTTCTGCGAATCTTACCGCTTTTGGTTCAATGTTTCTGGCCCAATCCTCATCCGAATTTTTTTTATAGGTGAATGATTGGTCTTTTTAGTAGCCTTCCAGAGAGAATATGCCGTACTTTTGTCATTTGTTAGCTGCCTCAGTTGATTTCATCACATTCTCACAAGACACTTAATAGATTTCATCTATTAGGTGTCTTGTGAGAATGTTTAGTTTAGTTTTGTCTAGTGTAGCTCTAGTTTGATGCCACTTCCTTCTTGCTCTTCTTTTTTCAGTAAGCAGTAGATGTTCTGCGAATCTTACCGCTTTTGGTTCAATGTTTCTGGCCCAATCCTCATCCGAATTTTTTTATAGGTGAATGATTGGTCTTTTTAGTAGCCTTCCAGAGAGAATATGCCGTACTTTTGTCATTTGTTAGCTGCCTCAGTTGTTTGATTTCATCTATTAGGTGTCTTGTGAGAATGTTTAGTCTAGTTTTGTCTCGTGTAGCTCTAGTTTGATGCCACTTCCTTCTTGCTCTTCTTTTTTCAGTAAGCAACTATTTGATTTCTCTAAGGTAATTATTTGCCTTTTATCTTAGGTTTTGAATTCAGGAGTGCTTTTCCATGCATTCAGGAGTGCTTTTCCATGCATCTCGCTGTATCTATTTGTATTTTCTCTTCCAAGTTTACTTTAAAACTCGCTCAATCTTTTCATGAATTAACTAAGCATGCGAGTTATTCATTTTTGGGATGATATTTTCGCTTAGGGTCAATACGATCGGAGAGTGATCAGAGTTCATGTCAAATCAGTCTTCAATCTATAGATAATTGAACGATGTATTTTTAACTATGAAAAAGTTAATCAAATTTAGGATCTTCTCAGGATCAGTAGGCCAATAGGTTGATTTCCCTGCAGAGATTGATTAACATTTGTATTCTTCCATTGCATTAAGGATTTTTTTTCCTTTAGAACCCCAAAAACTATGTTTTACGTTAAAGTCCCCACCTATAATGAATCTGAATAATGGAATATATTGATTTTACGTGAGAACATGCAGAGGACTATATAAGCTTACTACTGAAGTAGTGGTTATCCAATTTTTTTAAACCTGACCCTGATCCACTCGGTTTCTTTAGCCAATTGTCCGTAGAGTAATTATTATGGGTTCAGGTTTTTTGCGCTTTTCGTTTGTATTTTCATTCTGCATATTGTTTTATGCCTTTTGTAAATTTTGCACCTCCTGTGTTAGGATGTGGGTTTGATGTAGTAGTTGATTAATTCACTCATGTAAGCATTTTCATTTTCCTAGCTAGCCATGCTGCAAATAACTCTTGTTTTCTTTCAGAGCTTGTTTGTATTTTTTTAGAAGTGTTTTCTAACGTATTTTGTTGTAGTTCTTTCCTGCTAAAGGGAGATTTTATGAGTCTGCAGTTCCTTCGAAAATGGTTGTCGCTGCTATTAATTTCGTTGATTGATTTCTGCAATAAGTGACCTTCTCCAAAATCGATAAATTCGACAATTCTGGAGTATGACCAATTAGGGTGCAACTAGGCTATTTCTTATCCGTTTAAGATGTAATTGCAAACAGTTTAATGTCCCTATTGAAACTATACTATCGTATCTGTTTGTGATGCAATGTGACATATTAGTTATACATGAAATTGTAAAATATATTTTGGGTAAAGTTCTGGAATGTGACTAACTGGAACAGAACTCAGCTACGTTCTGCGGTCATAACCTAGATGCAACCTCGTCCATTTATTATAACTTAATCCGATCAGAATAAATAATTATTGCTCCACAACCTTTATTAATGTTCACTGTTTACTTGAATTTTTGTGTCTCCTATATTTATTGTGATGTGAGACTGAACAGGCATATTTCATTCATTTAGTCCATATATGCTTTACCAGCTTAAAATTTTTTACTTGTAGATCTGTGTAAAATTGAATCGTAATAGTATGAATTTTTTCATTGTTTTTGTTCATTAAATGAAGATATATCCCAGTCCAGCTTTTGATAAAATAAGTAAATAAATACATATGTGCTGGAAATAATTCTTTATGTTGTGAGTTGGCCATAGTAAGAACAAGCTCTGGTAAAATTCCCAATACCAGCCGTATGGTGCAATTTGTACAATTGGTACAATCAGCCGTATTGCCTGATGTACGTTTTTGTTGTTTCTGGGATGATAAACTGATAATTACACAATAACTTTGCAATTTTTACTTTTCAGCATCTAAAAACAAAAAACCTAACACGTTCATGCTTCAGTATTCACAAGCATAAATCGACTGAATTTTATAAAAAGCAACATCTTGATAATTAAAAACAAGATTACGAATAATGAATCGTGGTTGTTTACTAATGGCAGTATAGGCTCGACTTTAACACAATATACATATGTACATACATATGAATAATTCAATGCTATTAGTTTATAAATAGAAAACGTACAAGAAAAATTGTTTGTTGTCATTTATTGATTAGTTAAGTGCAAATGCTTTAAATATGTATTGGAAGTATCGCAAAATTTACCTATAAAGAACAGGAGAAAACCAAACTTTATACATAGTTGAACTCAAAAATTTATGATCTTCAGTTAATTTGAAAATATGTATTTGGAAAATCAGTATAGGTGTAAAAAAAAGACAAATGGACATAATTAACTTTCGTGTTTTGTACAATATATATATATATATATATATATATACAAACATATATACATATATAACTATAATTAAAACTGTTTAAAGTATATAGGTTCGTGCAAGATGCTTATTACTAAGTTTAAATTACTTTATTATTTTCATTGCCTTTTCCTTTTAATTATATAACTTGGTGAAATATTATATTTTTCGTCCTTAATAAAGGCAAAACAAATATAAAATTGATAATTTTAAAAACAAGACTTATTATAATTTTAATTAAAGTAATCAATTATGTGACTTCACAAACTTAGCTATAAGAAATAGTACATTTTTCTATCTAAAATAACAATGGCAGAATGAAGACAAGAAAAGAGTTTTCACCGTTAAAAAATAAAAATAAAATTTTCAATGGAAAATTTCAATTTGAAACTTTTCATTTTAGATAAGACTTATAATTCTCTTTTAAATGTAATGACAATCAATTTAATCATTTAACTTTTTTATCTGCTCATCGAAATATAAATGAAAATTACTGAATGAATTTATACGTGTACTTTAATCTACGTATTTCGTCGAAAACTAAATTCTGCAAAGATCCCAAGAGAATTGGTAGTTGCACTGTTCATTTCTACAATATTGTATCAAAATTTTATTTAAAATAAATCAAATAATGAGTTAGAGACAACTGTGAGTTGTCTCTAACTCATGCGGTGTTTGGTTAGAAGTTGTGTATTGTTTCCCATTTAAATAATTTTAGGCGAGAGTATTTGGAGGGGTTCAACATGGTGAGTGGTCTGGTGTACTTTTATCAGCTACCCTGTTTCAATCGTTTCAATCCACATTTCTCTCAATAAATTGCTCACGGTTCGGTCTGTAAGGAACTCAGCAACTATTTGATAAGTACTTATGTGTAAGGCTTCCAAAATTATCGTTTTTGTCATTACCGGTAATACCGAAATTATTTTCTCACATTATCGGTATTACCGGTAATCCCGGTATTAGAGAAAAAAGGGAATTATTAAAATTTTTTATTGGGAAACTATTTGGAAGACTTTTTTTTAATTCTATTTGTAAAGAAAAGAAAATTCAAATTATAAATTATTATATCTATTCCATTAAAAAAATATTAATGCTAATTAATTATAAAAAAAAATTATTGCAATAAACAGTCAAATAAAAATATTTAAACATTTTTCGGCTGGCATCTTTCCATAAGCTCTACCGAGACCATGGTTCCAAAATTTCATGTTTCCATGAACGTTAATATTCATGTACCGGCGGTTTCTTTTTGACGTCCATTCGTCTAAGGTTCAGCTAAATCTCGAACCACTGCTCTTGCATGATGCTATTTCTTCTGTTAGCTGCTTTCTAATTTTTTCACCATAATCAAATACCATTTTACTCACTGTACTTGGAGACTTTGGAATGTTTGTATAACCTCTAGCTAGATTGAAGCAAACTACGAATATCATATGACGTACATATTTTAACAAAAGGGATGCCATCCATGGCTACCAAACGCGAAACAATTGCCTGTATAGATTCATCTACGGGACTCAATAAAATAGGTGGTTATTTTTCCACGAACTGCTACATCTGGTTTTATACCTTCTACACAGTTGTCGATGTCCCTTTTTAACAAATTAATTTTATGCATGATTTTAGATGAGCAGTTTTTATTCGCCTTCTACAGTTCTCTATTTCACATATACCACTGCTATTATCACGTTTAAAATATTTCCAAGGAGACTCTTTTTCTCTATTCATATTTGCTATGGCTGAAAATATTTAATTGTCGTTATTGAAAATTTTAAATCATGTATGTTTTGATGTTAATAAAGCAAATTTTATCAGATTCGATAAACTTGTCTTATTCATCTAAAAATATACACTTATTTATGGATTATAACCACAAAAATACACAATTGTTTAAATTCTTTAAAAATTTTCTGTAAAATGAACAGACAGGTAAATTTAACCTCACAAAATCAATATTTTTTTATCGAATATTGCGATTGAAATTGTTAGTAAACGACGACCCGTTTTCTAGTTTAACTCGATGGTTTATTATAAAATAATTAGAATTATTCGATATTTGGTGTATTTATTTAATTAAATACGATTGTTTTATAAATTATTTTTATTTAAGTTTCAGACACCACACAAAAGTACTTTTTTTTCTTGAATCTTGTACGCAATAAAATTACGATTTGAATGATGGAATTGTCATTTGAATGCTTTCTATGTCTATCTCTTTTCAATTCGGTTGCACAAAATCAAATAAGAAAATATTAGTCAGAGACAGTTGAACGAGAAATTTTCTGTTGAAACTTTTTTTTTATATTCGGTAATACTGGTAGAACTTTAGTTTAATACCCGTAATACCGAAATGAGATTTCACTGCGCTATTATCGGTAATAGCGTTACCGGTATTGGCAGCTCTACTTATGTGCATATACATACATATACATAAATTGTGGTTGACGTGAATAACTTTTCTAAATTCTCTATATTATATTGTGTATGATAAATTTGTTGATCAGAGTAGCCACTGCTGCTTCCTTGCTAGACTCTTGACTAAATCCAAAGATGATGCTTGATTGAACGTACATCAGTGTGTTCCTTTCCTTCTAATTGTTAGGGTAAGTTTTGCAGTATTCTTTTAAGTTGCAACCTTCCCACATATTGCAACATATCGTACGTTGAGTTCCATCGTGTGGGTGTGTTCAAAATGGGCTGTCGCCAGATTTGGCATCGTTGCCATATTATATTTTTGATAGGCACCTGGTTAATGGGCGCCACATTTAGATATATTTTCAGCTACTATTAAATCAGTTACCTCATACTTGTCTCTGGGTTGTCAATCTATTCAATGGTTTCTTTATCGTTTGTCATCTGACTTGATTCCAATTAATTGTTTATTAAACTAGATGCCTCTAACATATTTCTACCATATTTCTGTAATGGTAAATATTCGATCTAAACATAAATCAAATGTTGAGATTGTTTCAATAATTACATTTCTTAATTCATTGTTAATAGGTGATTTTATTGCGGCTGACGTAGCAGAGATTTCTGATCTCATTGTTCTGGTGCTTATTGTAATAGCCAAAGCTTTTACAATTGGTCCAATGAATTGCTTAACCTTAAACCCGTCATATTGCATCCAGCCTTTGCGATCATTTCAAAATTTCCCGTTTATTTGTTTTAATCATAATTGGCCCTTGCAGGCATTTTTTAGTTCTTGTATTTCTAAGTTGGTTCATTAAATACTGTTTATAAGTATCATGCGTAATTTTAATATAATGACGTATATTAGATAGTTTATTATTTGAAATGTCGATATGCAGTTGATTAAAAATCTGCGAATTAGTGTCATTATTTAAAGAAAAATAATTTCTAATTGGGTCCACATATTTTCTACCCATGTAAATTACATTTTTGCAACCCCTTTGATCAATTAATTTGGGATATAAAAACGAATTTGTATAAACCAAACTTACTTTAGATATTTCTGAAATTAGCAATACTTTCAAGATTGGTGAAAGTATCGTTAGTTGACACTTCTATAAAAATATAAATATAAAGCTTACAAGTCCAAGATGTTCTAGTACGAGTGTTGTATTTTATGTTTCGGGATTAGAAATATTTATTTATCGAAAATGGCTTTATTGTTTATCAAAATATTCTAGTCGTGATGGTGGATGATCCGTCGTCGGCGGCTTGTTTCCCTTATTTCTCCGGAGACTTCTGGCAAACAAATGGTTGTGTATCATTCAAAATTGACCGTTCTATGTTGCACCAAGGGTACGGTTGCAACATGACCATTTGGTTCGAAGTGCTTCATGCGCGTACAACTTTTCTTGGATTTATTTGCTCTCATTTGAACACTCATACTGTCGACTACACTTGACGATCTTGCAGTACCAATTCATGTACAGCATCAATTTTTCCGGAACAACAACCGATTTTGGACGTTCTTCATGAAATTCGTCGTTGAGCGAAGTGCGGGCACGATTAAATTCTGAAAACTATCGAACTTTTATCCTTGATTGTGCTCCGTCGCGAAAAATCGAATTAAGTTCATCAATGTGCGTTGTTGAGTAAACTCACGTCGAAAGTTGTAAAAAATAATCGCGCAAAAATGTTCCTGATTTATACCCTTATTAGGATTCTCACCTAGGCGTCACTTGGCGAATTCAAGTCGCCGCAATCATATTTTGGTATTATGGTTCTCGCCGTTAGCGCGAAGTGAATTTATTGGTGACTAAAACCACAAAAGTTATTGTTTTATTTACATATACATACATAAATGTAGACATATGATTTTTAATGTTTGGGAAGAATAATATAGCTCCACAACATATTTTGTTATTAGGCATAAACCAAAACGAACAATTAACACTTTTCAAATTGGTTAATAAACAAGAAAGTATCCGGATATAGGCCATAGATTCTCAAATGTTGCCTAAACCAAGGATTCGGTAAAATTTATCTAATTCATGTAAAATAAATAATTATAAAAACACTAAAATTATTTAATTTCATTTTAATTGACACACAAATGCTAAATTATTTGATTTTATCTGTAAATAGAGAATAACTTCACAACAATTGTCCAGAAAACTGCTCAAAGTACAGTAAAATAGTAGTTGCCTACTTGTTGATGCAAAAATGTTATAAACGACGCATATCGCTGCGTTAAACACTCGTCAAAATAAAGTGAGGATCATAATACCAAAATATGATTTATACGACTTTACCAGGCACGGCGAGAGAGAGTCGGCGAGGCGAGAACCATAATAGGTCAGTTACCAGATGCCACCACTAGGGTTGCCCAAACCCGAAATAAAAAAGCAACCTATGGAAATATATAGTCAGAATTATCTGTAAGTTTTTGTTGGTATGCTTGTTATACGAATAATTAATATTCAATTTAGTTATTATTTGTGAATTGGCTACTTTCTTTACAGATTTATTCTTATCAGCAACACAATTTCTAAGATGAATAAATTGCTGTTTAAAAAAATTTCTCTCGTTACTTGTTATTGTTATACGTAGTGAGACCCATTTTTAATTTTTACTATTTCTTTAATATTCGTGGAAAATTAACAACTGTAAATTGTAAATGAAAACAAATGATTAATGATTTAACTGAAAATGAGTTTTTAAATTTGTAAGGAAGAAACATGCAATGAATTATGAATTTCTACTAAAGTGTAAGCAAATAAAAGCAAATTTATTTTCGCATCCAATTCGAAAAGTTAAGAATACTATTTATGTTCCTTTATTAAAATATGATCCTAAATATAAGGTCCTTCTGCACGTTTACATTGCATATTAGAATCAATATTATCAATATTCCGCCGTTATTTATCATCGAATTCGTATACATTCTGTATAGTACCAATAAATATTGATTAAGCGGGACTCTACCGCGGAACCTATTTTTCCAACAGATTTATTTGGATTAGTAAACACTATCATTGTCGGTTTAACGAAAGGGAGGACTATATACGTATATACATTTTTATTTTTTATATCATAATCCGGTTTTTATTAATAGAATTAACATAAATGCAATTTTTTAGTTCTACTTGGTACCCTTCAAATTTTATTGTTGAGGCTTGCTTTGATAGTGACATAAGTCACGAAATCATGTGTTCAAAAAAGGTTATGACGTGAAAACGTCAGATAAATTTTCTTTAAGTATAAAACACTTTTTGTGTTAAAAAAGGGGTTGCACGTTAATCCCTCGTAAACTGATCTGGTTGTGTTTTCCAGACGTAGAGACAGTCCTAATATATCTGTTCCCAATCTATTTGGTAGAGCAATTATAAGGACAGAGCACGTGAAACATCTATGCGTTATTCTACATAGTGTACTCTTTCCTGGAAATTTCACGTTGATTATAAGCTGTAGGTCTTTGGCAATTCCTGGGGTCTGACCCCCAAAATGATTCATCTACATGATATTCATCTACAAATCACTGGTTTTACCTTTACTGTCGTATGCAGCAATTGTATGGTAGCCAGTTGTGAAACTGACGTCTTCTGTAGCAAGGCTGGATGGACTACAGATGACAGCCTGTAGGGCTATAACCGCGGCTATGTCGTCTACTTCCCTTCTTGCTATGGAGTCTATTCTATGCTTGCTCGAATTGTAGTCTTACATTCTTGGTATAGCGTGCTCTGCTGCGTTTCGACTGAGGTGGGCATGGAATGCCTTTGGGACTTGCACGGGGCATAGATAGATTCTTAATAAGTTTAAATCACATATTCCGGAGGTTGAAATGGTGAACGAATTACACATCACCAATTCATTTTCCGTCGTTTTCCTCTCGAGAGAACTGTGGCTCTCAGGATTTCTATAGACAGTTGTCCGAGTGTATAGTTTTTTCTCTCGATCAGAAGTCAGTGCGGGGTTTGGTTTCTTTTGTCCAAAGTATGGCCTCAGATTCTCGGGTAGTCTGGGCAAACACTGCACTGTTTTTCAAGCTGAATTAATTGCACTTACCCATAGTGCAATTGAGGCGTTTAGTAATTTAGGCAAAGATATTATTATATCTGCACGGATACACTACATTTAAAGAGTGCAAACACTTCATTAATCTCCTTTGCTCTAATTCGAGGATAAGGGTCATGTGGGTGCTTGCTCATTGTGGCGATGTGGGAAATGAGGTTGCTGATTTTTTAGCGAAAGCGGGATCGCGCAGTAAATTTTGTGGTCCTGAGCCAGCAGTTCCTCTATCCTTCAACGGTGGTAAGGATGCTATTAAGGAGTTCGCATTACTTGAACTGGCGCAGAAGTAGCTTTCTACCCCTAGCTGTCGAAAGGCAAAACGGTTCATCATCGAACCCAACGTGAGAGTCACTAAATATGTGTTATCCTTAAAAAAGAGCCAACTCAGAATGCACTTATTACGGGCCATCGACGTTTCAAGGTTCATCTCCAACGCATGGGACTAGCTCAGGATGATCTTCGTGACGATTGTCTGGCGGAAGTATACGATTGTCTGCACAACCTTTGCAGCTGTCCGGCCATTGTCGAAGCTAGATCCCCAGTGTTCTCGTACGGATCTTTCAACGTACATCAGTTATTATCCATCGCTTGGTTCAAACTTGTACAGTTTGCTAAGGCTGCAGTGCGCTTATGTGAGTTAGGATAGATATTACCGCCCTCGTTAGCACAGTAAGTAGCGTGCTTGCTTTGTTATTCGAGGGTCTCGGTTTCGATTCCCGTTGGTGGCATTGTTAGGGGCATTGAGTGCTGGAGTAATCCACCCATTTTTTTTTTTTTTTAGTTTAGATCCTTAAGGTTTGCACCATGGGCCCATTGTAACATTGAGTGCGGAACCTCTGTAGGTTCCAACCTAAATATAATTTGTGATTGTACCCTGCGTATCCAATTCTCTTATGAAATTTCACAATCACATAGACAATTATTATACCAATCGTTTGAATATGAACGAGAGTGGAGATAACAACTGAACGATGGTTCACGTATTGGGTATAGTAGTAATTGAAATATTGTAATGTTTTTTGGAAAAAAATTCTATTAAAATTGATGCAATTGTCATTTTTTCAATGCGCGCTAGTCATCTACATATATTTACCATAACTATATACACCAAAATTAATATTGATTCACCGATAGTCGAGAAGAAAATTCTAAATTGAATTGTTTATTGAATTTTCGGTCTTTTTGGCTCCTGAATTATTACTGGTTACAAGGTAGAGAACTATTTTAGTTCCGCAGAACTTCTCGCAACCAATTACAAATCCTTTAAATCTAATGTGGAAAAATGAATCATGGAATCACTTAACTACGAGTATATACATAATTAAACTTCTCTCTTAGAATATTATAGAATAAAACTCAAACGATTACTTTTGCATGGAAAAACAGAAATGGTAATTATTTCCTGCTGTTGACACAAAATAAATGTTCATAAAACGAATGTTTTACGTAAAATACTGTGAATGTGGAAAGAATATCTATAGGGTTCATGTGTGGTAACAAAATAATAGAAGAAAATTAAATGTCTACGTAAATGTGTTATATGCATGACAGTATATCTTTTGTTTTGTAGATTCTTGATCAACAAAACTCTCCAGTTAATATAATATATCAGATGCATTTTAATGCTAAAAATCAATAATACTAATCAAAATCGTAATATGTGTTAAGTGTTAAGAAATGTTGATATTGAAAATGTCAGATTAGATAGGTTCGTATGAACGTGATAAATTCCGCAGAAATATTTTCGTAAAAATTATGTGAAATATGTGTGTGTCTTCAATTGACAGTTTAGCAATAAATTGTGATAAGCCTAACACATGCCATTTGTTCTAAATACAAAATATGAACATACACAGGTAAGTGTACACATACGTACATTTATATACAAAATATAATATTTTTTGTCGAGAAAAAAATACTCAGGATTTTATAAATTGTTTGCAGAAAGAATATAAAATAATTCCTACAATCAAATGCAATATTTCTGCTTCTAACATCTTTATATACCTTCATGTACCTTCATGTAACTTTATGTACATAATATTACTTATAAATGTATGTACATATATTCAGAAAGTTTTGTAGTCTTACAACATAATGTCATTTGATTGAAATCGATTGTTTTGTGATTAATGGATTTGTTTATAACTATTCCATTTGTAAAATTATTTTAATTCTGCTTCATTCGTGATTGATTATATATAAATATCATTGAGAATGAAATAATTCTTGGCATAATTATTTGGTGTGGTACATATTAGACGTAATTAATTTTCATTGGAAAATTGGTTCTTGATAAAACCATAAAGTAAATAAATTTAATAGCCTGAAAGCAATGTTTGTTTATAATTATAGGGAAACACTTTCTTAGCAATTAAGACTATCATCCATTTATATTTTACATGAACAATTAATTAATATTTTAGGCAATTAATCAATTTTAGACTGGCGGTAGTTTCGCTACCCAATAGAACTATTCTTGTCTCGACACGACCCTCCACAAATTATCACTAAGCATTTATTCAGTGCCAACTTTATAACAAGTGATTGGCTTAAAGATTGACTTCCATGAATTGTTGATCGATCAGTGTTCTACATCTGGCGCCATTATTACGTAATTGAAAAATTTAAATCCTAAATTTTAAATATTAAATTCTATTTCAATACTATTTCTCGGAATTTTTGGCTTATGATATTATTTTTAATGTTGGATTGGAATAAACAATTTTGAATAGTTTTTTAATAAGCGATTTATATTTTTATCAAATATTTCGTTCAACTTTAATTTATTTTGTTTTATATATTTCTGAATTAAAAAATAATAAATTAATTTTTGGATTATCTGGACGATTGAGTAAAGAGTTCGCAACTTAGGCAGCTTTTAAATTTTTTTGCTTCTGTAATCTGACCATTTTTAAACATTAAAATTAACTATTTTTTGATTTTTAAATTATAACACTAATTTTAAATTTTTATTTATATTGTGTCCTTATGTATATAAGTTATAAGAATTGGAACACTTGATTTACAAACACATTATCTAAACTTAATTTAATCGTAAATAAATAAATAATTCAAAATTTTAACTTTTCTAAATATTTGAAGATTTTTTTTGCAACTTATATAGAAATTAATAATTTTTTTTATAAAATATAAAATCATAGTTGATAATCATTCATGATAAGAAAATTCATAAGAAAAGTTTAGGTAGAATAATTTTTAACATATAACCTGAATCTGATGGCAAATTTAAAGTAAATATACTTTTAAAACTACATTGTCATAAAATTTAAGATTAAAAAAAGATTAGTTAGAAAATTATAAATAATTCATATTCTTAAAGCTTTAATTCGAATATTATTATTCCTCTTACGTCAAATAAGTAGAATATAAAACTACCCCGAGAAACCATAAACATAAACACTAACTGAATCATTAAATTTAAAATATATTTGAAATTTTTATTGGTTGAAGCGACATAACATGGCATTTTTAACTATGAAACTTTAAAAAGTCTAGTTATAATAAAAATTAGTTTGAAAAAATATATTTAAACAAAAGAAAACTATTTGAACACAAGTTGGAAATAAGTTGTAAAATGCTGGAAATAGACGTGCAGAATTCTGCATGCAGAGAAATTACAGTCGCGTGACTTGTTTTTTTAGACTAGCGCTGTCCAACTTCCTTTGAAGTGTGGGACAACTTTATTTAAATATGGCTGGGTAGGCCAGTAGGCATCCTACTTATACGATATGACTTAAAATCAGTTACATAGCGTTTTAACTTTAATTGCTGACCGGTTTTTTCCATTTCGACTGCTAATTCAATACACAATCCGTAATACACCAAGTTTATTGGTTTAGAGCTTGGCTGTAAATACCTAGAGTATATATCCGACCCCGCGAACTCACGTTAAAACTGAAAGTCAATGCCGAATGCAAGGTTCTATGTGTTTCAACGGGAGAGATGAATATGACGACTTAGTCAGGTATTCATTGCTGCATGCACGCATCAAGTATAGCTTATTAATTATTTAGGTCATATAGATTGTTTTAATCTTAAATGGTTTCATAAATTTCAATCAATTGTTTTCTTTATATTAGAAAATTCTGGATCGTTTTTATAAATGCGTGTTCACGTTAAGCAATTGGTGGTACAAAACTCGTTTTTGGCGTGAACAATAAGCCGTTTGTCGTATTGAATCAAGTTTTCTAAGTAAGCTGTGCCACAGATCACAACAAAAAGTGCAAAAATTTATATGGTGCATAAATTATCGTGGATACAAAAATTATCGGTGCGTTATTTAGACTCACCTTGCCCACGTTCTAAACGAGTAAAAAATTAAAGATATTGTAACAATAATAACAATTAAAGTCTCAATTATATAAAGAGACTAAGTTCCGTTACATCTAAGTTTAAATAACATAATTGAAATCTGGTTTTTTTACTATTTGTAAGAATATTAAATGGTTTAAAAAAATATATACATTGACAGAAAATTGAAAAACAACATTTTGGCAGGAATTTTTAGGAAGAAGATATTTTATTCGTAATGGACACGGTTTTACCTAAAAAACGAGCCCTTCATCATAATTATCGGATAACTAGTTTTTATTTGACAGCCACAAATACACTACCATGTCTACACATTTTCAAATATTCTGTCACCCTGTATCTTGGGAACAACAACAAAATATAGTTTATGCATATTTTTTTTCTAGTCAAGTACATAACAATGAAAAATGAAAAATTATAATTAAAATATGACTTCCACAAATTTGTGAGGTGACGTATTTTTCACCGTCTTTAAAATTATTAACTTCAGCCCAGAATAATTTCGTATATTTTGTTTCTGCCCATTCTGACAGATTAATATTTTCATTTTCGATCTCGATTTTTGTAATTTTATTACCAAAATATTTAACTTCATAACTGTGTATTGTTGTTTCGGTGTTTGGCCGCCCGTTGCTAATTTATTTTTTTCGCGTTTTAAACATGTTGGTGTTAATATGGATACTCGTATGAGTGACGTTAATGTTGAATCGCTTCAATCGTTATTGCCGATTGCAAGCGGAATACTCGAGAAAGAAGTTGTAATATTAGGAACGCTAATTTAATGGCAGAGATAAGATTAATCGATATAGAAGTATTATAAAACTACATGTGATATAAGACATTTTTGATGATATTCAACATGGACCAACTCCATCTATACAACAATAATGTATTATTCTAAATCAAATAAGACTCCAGGCTTAGATAGACTAGACTGCTATAGATAGCACAATTGTTTATATTTTATGTTAGGAAGAATGTACATTGTTATTTTAGTTATTTGGCAAGCGGCGACAGCATGTTATCTCTCGAACCATATGGTTATCGAATAGGCAGATCTATGTTGTCAGGCTTTTTTTATGACTACAGGTGTTACTTGGGATAAGTTAAAATCTATTTCATTTTCTCAAATATCTCTTCGTCGACTTGGACATCTTATAGCAGCAACATTTAATTTAACATGGAATTTTCCGAATTGTTTAGGCGCTGTTGACGGCAAATATGTTGTTGTCCAAATAAATCAAAACACTTTATTAAACGACATGCTTTTTATGTAATGTTTATATTTCTCTAATTTCTATAAGAATAGGATTTCAAAGAATAATTCTAATTACAAATTTATTTTTAATTATTAATAAATGTCATATTCTGAGTTTTAAATGGCGAACTTACCAGAAACCAATTATCGCAAAAAAGCTTACTGTGATCAACATCATTAAAGCAACAGTCTGTTTGTATAATTGGTTAGGGATGCTGTCTTGATTCTTACCAATATCTTAGTAATGAGTTTGAGGAACACTACTCTTAGAATGGCGATTTAACCATGTGCGAACGACGGGCGTATTAAAGAATTGTAAAGGTTTAAATAACCCCACTATCGGATCAATTTCGATTAAAAATATAATCTTGCATATTATTTCATAAGTTTCTACACCTTATGGTTCATGCCATATCATATTGAAAAACTGTGATGCTGTTGTGTTGTCTCTCTCAACAGTACACACAACAAATAAAATTGCAAAAACTGTATGGAATATTAACATTTTTATCAACGATTGTTACCAATTATTAAGATAAGCATTGTTTGAATAAAATTGGTTTGATTATTTTTTCATTTTATACTATTTTGTTATTAAAAAGTCTAGATAAATAAAACTTTAATATTTAAAACATTACTTGAAATGAAATTGAATTAGAGTCAAAGTCTGTTGTTACAGTATGTATATACGAAAGTGTCTCTTTGGTATTTTAGAGGTATCGGCACATACCATCCTTGTTGTAAGGATTGTCTTGTCGCTCTAATATCTTTAAAAATGCCATCGCGCCGAACATACAGCCATTAGTTTAAAACTTTTTTTAAGCTGTAGTATAGTATGGACTTCAGAATATAATCAAATGTCACTTCCAAATGATTGATATTTTGTGCAAACGTTGGTAATTGTGCCCCAACAATTCACCTTAATTTGGATACTTTTGTAGAAAATGCATTCGAATTGAGTATTTTTTCATGTAATTTCATAAATTATTTCTGGCATTGAGGGATCTAAGCCTTACGAGCATTATAAATGTTTTATACATACTTACATACAACAAAACATTTACAACTTTTCTGGCCAACTTAATAAAATCAAAAGGAATTAAAATAATTGCAGTTATAATTTGTATTCTTCTCTAATAACATTCTTACCTGTTATTAAATCTGAGAAGAACACGCTACAACCACATAAATATGAAAATTGGGATTTTTAATTCTTATTGAAATTGAGCGATGTCTGGAGACTAATCTGTCGCGTTTTTCACATAAAAATGAGATTGATCATTATCATTGATTTAAATTTTATTTTAAATGGGGAATTTTTTAGCTTTATAACTTTTTATTTGAAACACAAATTGGTTAAAAATGTTGACGTTTCTGATTATAGTTATTAATTACAATAGAAACTATATTTTTTAAAACGCAATCTTATAATCAAATTTAATAAATCAGAGGACACTTTTCTCCCGAACAGTATGGCTTTTATTTTTGTATCTGTTATCTCTTTTACGCGGTGTTCGTTCAGTCAAAAAGTTAAACTTAAACTATCTATTGTTAACAGTTTTAATTGGTTTTTGCACGACGCTTAATTTAACTATTTAAATAAGAATGGGTGGGAAGATCGTGTAAAATCAATGGTTACAGCAATTTTGCTATTGTATAAACTAAGTGAATAACTAAAATTGACAGATGTACATATCTCCACTAAAACTTCAATGTCATAAAAATCCGTCTATTTAATTAATACATTATCATAGATGTGCGAACGCAAATAAAACATTCAATTCCTATTTGGCTTATAATAATCATAATGTTGTGTGTATGCTCGTATTTTTTTTTAATATAAATTTATATTAAATTTATTTTGAATTGCGATAATCGGATTATTCATAAGCTATGTATATACATAAAACATAATATAGTGTATATAGTTAATGTATGTGTCTCTACAATTATTACCATGAATACATATACTAATCTTATTCAAACTGTGCTCTACTCAAGATTATATTTTCAAACGCCATCTTTTTGGTACATTTATATGTTATAAGCTCTATGAAAGAAACATTTCAATTTCCAGTGTACCTTGTTATTTTATCCGTGTCATATCTAATACAACGTGTATATGCTTGTTGCACAAAATAATCAAAGTAGATAGTATTCTGCCTTTATGATTATACATATACACGTTTTATGTTTAATCGTACACTGTTTGTATGTACGTATTTACATATAAGTAATTCGTTTTATATGTCCCTGGAAAAATTTGAGATTTCTGCTCACTCTTAGTAAATACTATATAATACATAGAAAAAATTATACAAACTGTGGGGTTCAAATATTTCCAGAGACATACAAAAATTACTATATTTTATATACCTTTACCAATTTCTGCCTCGCAATGATTGCCAAATTGATTTGAATTTTTAAAAACAAATAAAAACAAAAGATAAATGGTTTTTATGCACTGATTAAAGATAAAAGTATTTTATTGTTGGAAATGGATATTGGAAAGCATTTCCTTTTATTACTATTTTGATTTTATCTACTGTAATGTAATAGACAACATACGTATACATACACATATATACTGTATACACAGCAATAAGTATGGTGGCTTTTGGAAGATAATTTTTGATATGGGTTGACTGTTTATTAGAATTTTCTTCTTTCATAAACATACTCATACTATACGTAACGAAGAATGGAACAACAACAGCATCAACAGAAAATGTCGTAAGTATATAGTAGCATAAAATATGATAATGTCAGGATGATGATGGTATTATTTATATTAGGGTGAAATAGGATGAACTCTCTATTATTTTATTTAAAAATCAGAAAAAAAATCAATGAATTTATTTATGTTTATCTGTATATTGTATATATAGAAATTAAAAAGGGTGCCTCAATAAAAAGCATTTTGTTTTATGACATGTTCTGTTCCTTGGTCCAGCACTAGTCCCAACTCCAACGAAATTGAATGTATAAATGGACTACACATAATCAAATTCAATCTTCGAAATAGAAAAAAAAAAAAAACACATGATGAAATACTCGTGATAAGTGACCGAGTTGATAGGAAGACTAGACAAATTAGACACCAAACATGATTTAATGCTGTCTTTATTTTTGTTGAGTACATATTAGATTCAAAACAGATGAAGAGGAATTGGAATGATCAGAAGAAAAGTAAAAGGTTTAACTATGGAATTTAATTTACGCAGACTATCTTTGGGAGATCGGTTGCAAATGTTACTATGTACATTGAGCAATAACATGTTGTCGTCATCGCTGAGAAATTAAGTTTTTCATTAATCATCAACTTCTGAGTTGGTATAAGTAACGGAAAAATATTGTGAGATTGATGACCACCTCGTAAAATGTTCATTGGTATTGGTTTGCGAAATAGCAACAGAAGTATCAAGATACGATTTGCCTATGAAGTGGTTTTACCAATTTGTAACACTAAATTGTATATAATGTTAGCAAATTGTGTTTTTGAATAATTTTTATATTATTAGATGGAATTAAAATTATATATTCATATATTTAACTATTAAAAATCGTTTAGTAAATACTTCACAGCTCTAAAAAGTCTTGTGAAATTTTCTATAGACCTTTTCTAAACACTGTTTTTTTTATTCAGTGGATAGGAAAATGTCATGGTTCATTCCCCCTGAATGTATTCTCATGTAAGCATTGGAAATTATGTTAATTCTATTTTTGAATTACGTTTATGTATCTGTCATATTATATATAAACTTTGTAGCATCGATTAATAAAAATTTTAAACAAAGACGGAACGATAAACTAGATATCCTATAAAATGTCTGTTTTCTTTTCATTATAGCATTTCGTTCATTTTATTGTTGCGATTCTTCGTACTTGTTAATTTTATTCCGGCTAAATTACAAAAAGATTTTCCAGTATTGTTTAATCAACATGTATACAGCGCTTTATATGAAGATCATAAAACACAAGAGAACAATAAGCAAAACAGCCAAATGCCCTTAGAGCGTTATTGTTTAGATTTTGTTGAGTAAACATTTAAAAAATATTTGTACGAATTTTTTTTAATTCTGAAGTACCAAATTTTTCAGTCTTCTACATATTTTGCGAGAAAAGTATGTTTCGTTTCGTTTCATTTCATTTTATTTTAAATATGAACTAAAATAAGAAATATTTAATTTAATGTTTTTATTATAACTATACTTACATATAGTTCAACATGTTTAATAAACACAATTGAAGCCAAGATAATTTGCGTTGTTTATAAACAATTTACTGAAGCACAGTTGCTTGCAAGGTAGATCAGTGCGACGTGAAGGAAATTATTTTAAAATGGGGTATTAGTAATGGATTTTTTATCAATTTTGTATTTTATTTTAGTTTGAATTTTATGTAAGATACATAAAAAAAATGAAAATCGGAAAAACTAATTTAAACATCAATGAGTTTTTATATTTATCTTATTTTTTTGTAAAAAGGATTCGATTGATAAAGTTAAAAATATATGTATGTATATAAAAGTTTTTGTCAGCATTACATTTTTATGATCCTTTTATTATAAATAAAGAAAATTAATAATTTTTTAACTTTAAATATTGATATGCATAATATTATTCATATTGGAAATGGAATATAAGCTTTAAATTGATTTTATCTTCGAACTTTAGTAGCTTTCATTTGCGTATAAGAAAGATTAAAGTTATACCTAGCGTTGATATAAAAGATCCCTTCGAGATATTTTGGACAAACCTATTATCACATAATGTCATATACTGAATATATCTTTATGGTAGCCAGCGCCATGATGACTTTCATGAGTGCGTAGTGAAAATCCATCCCATCAGAATTGTTAACAAATAAATATACCAAGCCATATAAAATGAAATATTTCGAAACCTATAACATTACAAGGGATACGCATATCAGTAGCGTAGCTCTATAGATATTTGTTAAGGTAAGGAATAATTTTTAATTGGAAAAATTTGACCCGTATAATATTTATTTTAATTAAAATTTATTATGATTTCGCAAAACTTGGGCTGATTTATCGAAGACATTGTTTATTAATGCTTCCATCCACATCCCAGTGAATGATTAATAATACCAGTCTATTAATTCGCTCTTGCGTCTCAGTATTTTTAATAAAATATCTAACATTTAGGAAAAATATTCTTGTTACATAGCTTTAATGCTTTGATCAGGGATGGGCATTTGCGCGTCATCTATTTATTTCTACGTCGACGTGTCGACAACCCATAGACAACGTAGATAATGGAGATATAGTAGATAGTGTAGACAATTCGAAGAAAACGTTGACTATGTAGACGGTTGATAGAGTGATTTAGTGAAATAGTTCTAAATTATACGGTGGCCAGATTTAAAGCTTGATGTTAGCAATACTGCTTTAACTTTTAAATTTGCTTGAACTTTTAAATTTGTTTTGAAACATTAAAATATATTGGCAAATCAATTAGCATCCCCTAAACAACGGCGTTAAGTAGCTATAATTTGTTGCCCAGAATTTCGAGCACATGAAAAGACATAAGCAAATGAAAAACATTGCTTGAATTCGAAGATGGGGGTAAAAGTCCCCAATTTTAAAATTTATTTGAATTTTAGTAGATGTTAAATTATTTTGAATGAATTTTTTAAGTAAAATTCAAGGTAAAATTATGCTATGGAGATGAAACGCGTGTTACAGACTTTTTAACGGATACATTTCAACAAAATTTGAGTGCAATTTAAATATTAATTAAAACTCAAACGTTCATTAGTAAATAATTTCTTGTTATATTTGATTGTGATTGAGTAGACTTTGAATTATATATTTTGAGTGAACAATTTGTACTAGGAAGTAAACTATTTGAGTGTAATTTAAATTATAAATATTTACTCATATTTTAGTTTGCATAGAATTCGAAGTGTATATTTTTTGAGTGGATTTGGGTAAATGAAATCCAGAATAGAATTCTAGTATGAATTTGGGTCAAAATCTATAATGATGTTTTTAGATGAGTTGAAAATATGTATTTTTAATGTAATTTTTCAACAAAATTTGAGTGCAGTTTAAATTATAAATTGAGTTAAAATTCAAACATTGGTTGAAAAAAATACTTTGTGTTATTTCAGTTTACGTATATAGATTTTGAATTATTATTTAAGGTATAAGAATTTAAGTAAAATTTTAATTTCACTTAGAGCTAAATTTAAGTAAATTTGAAACAAAATCTTTAGTTAAATTAAATGAGCGACATAAATTAATATTTCAGCTGCGACTATGAACAAAAGATGAGTGGATTTTCTTAAATATAATTCCAGCTAAAATTCTAGTATGGGCTTGAATCAAATTTTAATTATAATTTAAAGAGTAAGTCAACGTTTTAAGAAAATTTTGATAAAATTAGAGTAATGGGTTGAATTTGAGGATATACTTTGATTTTTATGGCAGTGCCGTCAATATCTCTCGTAAGTGCGTTTAACTTATATCTATAATGCTTATAATAGGAAATAACGCTTTGACGAGTGACGCGACCCAAATCTGCATAATCTATAGAATTTCGAACATTTACCGCATCAAAGTGGCTTTTTACCAAAGTAAGTAATAGTGCTTTCATCATTCGAGAACAAAAGCTTGATCACTTTTCATGTTGAGGTAATTGGCCACAATTTCCAGATTTTATCATTTGGTGTAAGTATTCTCAGTAAGATTATGCAAGTGTAAAGGATTTACTGGAAACGAATTTCGATACATTTAGTTTTTAATATTATTGGCAGGGCTATTGGTCAAGGCCATGGGGTTAACCAGTGAGAATGTTATATCTCTGTTGGTGGCTACTACAAGTTGTAAAACAACGCCCTTTGACCGTTTTAATATAGGATTTCAATTTCAAATTAAACCATTGAAAATCAAAACCATTTTCAATCCATACAAAACTTTTTCAAAAACAAACAAAACATTTTCAAATTCAAACGAAAATTTATTTAATTAATTGAAACTATTAAAAATTAAAATAAAACTTTCTCCAAATCAATTGAAATTTTTATTTCGTCAATTCAAACCATTCCAATTTTAAGTTAAACTTTTTAAAAATTAATTAAAACTATTTCAAGTTTTAAAAAAATCAGTTTTTAAACTATTTTTATTTTGCCAGTTAAGGGCCGCCTCTTAAAATTTAATAAAAACAGATTCTTGTGAAGGACACAACCACTTCATTTTATGTTAGCGTGAAGTTTATGTTTAAATTCAGGGAAAAATTAGCATCAAGAGGAGCTTAGGCATTGGGTACCCCATTATGTCGTATGTACCTTACATGATTTGTGTTCAACATATTTGCGCGACCCAAATTTTTGTTTTATTCACTACCAGCTCTGGAGGTCCTCCCGACTCTTTCGCAGTTTGCTTATTTGCGCGCAGCCACAAAACCGAGAACGCACGGCCACAGGTCCGATTTCTACCTCACGATCCAAACATCACAGCTTTAACCAGTGTGCTATTTGCTCGGTAAAATGATTTTCTATAGGTCATACATAACTAACATACACGACAAAGTGTAGATGAATACTCGATGGCCAACAGGCAATCGTTAATATGTCTAGGAAAATCTGAGTATGCCATCATATCATGTTATGTTGCATGGACCTTTTTGACCAAGAATGTTTAATTTTATTTTAATTTTGAAATATTTAGTTGTAATTAATTTTTTCAAAGTTTATTTTGAAATTTATAATGATTGAATTTATGAATTAGAGAAAGATTTTTAAAATTTGAATTGGTCAAATAAAAATTTCGTTTGAATCGGAAAAGGTTTTGATTGTTTTTGAAAAAGTTTTTAATGGATTAAAAAAGGCTGATTGTTTTGCCAAAAGAATTCAAATCATATATTTGGTATGGGATTATAGGTAACAAATTGGTTTGCCCTACTGTATTGCCATGTCCACAACCCGTATAGACAACATATATAATATCGAAAACGTGATGGTGTCATTTTGTAAGCTAGTTCTAAACTACGGCATCTGGATAACCTGTTTTATTAGATACCGTTTATCGAAGCTCTGATATAATTCCATAACTCCTCTAGATAAAATTAAAACTAAAATTATCAAATAATTTTTTGTGAATTTTTAACGTTGTTTTAACATTTTGCAGAGATATGATAAATTAAAAAAATATGCTGTATTTGTTAAAAATACTAGTAAACTAGCTTTTATGATATAGTTTTTCCGTATAAGATTTTTTACAAATACAACTGTAAACTTGTTCGTTTCAGTTCAAACGCCAAAATATCGCAGGTTGTTGACTATATTTTAACTGTCGACATTGACACAAAACACTGGATATCCGCGTAGATTACATGGCGTAATCTACCTTGCCCATCCCTGGCTTTGATTTCATTGACTGGAATCAATACACATTATTCACACCAACACTATGTTCCCATGCATACATTTGTTTGTATTGTGCGATAGTAGATATGTAGCTATCCAAAATTGATTACATATACTATAACATGTAATGATTTTATTTTCGAATAATAAATGATTTTCTTCTCTTAACACAATCACTGGACCGTTCCCCTCCCTACGCCACTGATGCTTACTATAATACTAATAAATACTAATAAAATATATGCCATAGTGTCATGTCATAAAAAAATTATTTGATGACGATATTTTGCCTAAGTGCAGATAATTCGAATACATTTAACTTATTTTTTATTACTTAATGCTTGCGTAACAGAAAAAAGATTTCATAAAAAGTGGTTTTATTATTAAATTTATGTCATTATATTAATTTGTTCATACATGTATTGCCAGCCTCAATCGACTGGCAAATTTGGCAGTAACCGTTCGCCAGGAAACCTAATTAAAAATGATACATGTATACAAAACTCTCCTTCACTTGCAGAAACCACCGAAACTCGGACGGAATGTAATCTCAATATGTAACATAAGTTTTTCGTGCTAGCATAAGAAATATTAAATTCTGGCCTTTGTGAAGTTAGCCCAAAATTCTATCCCAAAAACTAAGATTTTTTGACGATGGCAATACCATCGAATTCACTTTAAATAAACGAAACTAACCACATTAGAAAATATAATGACTCAATAAAATTAAACAAATAATTTCATAACTGGTTATTTAATACTTAACTAAATATAATCATATTGATTTACAGTCACAAATAATTAGAATCTCAAGTTGCATAAGAAAGAACTGGGCTCAAGTGACAAATTTTCAAAATCTTACAAAATCATCGAATATTGTGTAGAAGTGGTTCCGTTCTATACCAAATAATTGAAATCTCAGTGATTTCACCAACTATAGAGAAATCCAACTGTGAGTCAAATATAACTGAATATGTTTTAAAGAAAGATCCTAGTCTCACAGCAGAGTTTCACTGTCCAAACTGTTCTAAAGATACCATAGAAAAACGACCTTACCTGCAAATAGACATAAAACTATTGGAAGGAACAGGAATGAAAAATTTAGATAAAAGTCTTATTGCATTCCCGCCAAAGCCGTGCTGCAACCAAACAGTTTATGCAAAAAAAATTATGTTGAATTCCGTCGTTGTTCTTAACACTGAATATTTAAACTATCACAAACAACCGATGATTTCATTGAAAGAAATGCCACCAACACTTGTATTAGACGGAAAATCATGTAAATTAAATTCCTTAGTTAATTATATTGCAAACAATAAATATTACACGGCTTATTGTAAAAACAGAGACTGGTGGGATTTGTAAGACGATTTAAAACCCACAATTATTAAAATTAGAAATCACACACATAAACCTGAACCTCATTTAGTAATTAATAGTACGTCTTAAATATCCCTGCCGCGTGTTTTGCTTTTAATATGACTAAAATAACACTTATTGAATTTTAAAAATAAGGAGTCTCGTCCAATCAACTCAACAACCTTTTGAATTTAACTTTTAAGTCGAATTTATACTATTCTGCCGGCTGCATTTCATATTACATTTAAATAAATTAAATTTTTTTTTATAGAATAATCTTTTAAACGATTTTGAAAATTTGTCACTAGAGCCCAGTTCTTTTTTATGGAACCATTAGTATCGATATAGAAAGCTTGATTTACCCGCCGCTTTCCATTCTATATAGTATAAATTGCAAAATAGATTAAAAATAATGATTGTTTCTAATGGTAGATAAAAAATATATAAAAAAAATTAAATTGGGCGGATTACTCAAGCACTCAATGCCACTAACGGGCCCATGGTCACCCGGACAAACACATATACTTACACATTTAAAACAACCAACCGTGATTTTTGGTCACCAAATCGAACCCGAGACCCTCGAATAACAAAGCAAGCACGCTACTTACTGTGCTAACGAGGGTGGTCAAATTTTTAATTTTTAATGGTAGATAAATTAATGTTTAATACATATTATGAATAATTATACCTTAGTTAATTAATGAGTTGAACTAATTCATTTTAAATAATTAAATTATGTTCTTAGAATCCTAGATATCCTCTAAGGCCACTGCTAAAATCTAAACACTTATCAAGTGCCGTGAAGCTGAAGCTTTACAAAGCGTTGATCAGGCCCGTTGTTATGTTTGGATGTGAAAGTTGGGCGCTGACGGATGAGTACGAGAGATGGCTCCTAACATTTGAGAGAAGAGTCATGCGTGTGATTTATGGCCCAAAACGCGAAATAGATGGTACCTACCGAGCTCTGTACAATATCGAGATCAGAGATCTGATGAAGATCCCCGATATTGCACATGAAGTAAGATCTCAGCGAGTACGCTGGCTCGGCCTCATTCTGCGTGCTGATCCGGAACGAATTGTGCAGCGATCTCTGAAAGGAGAGCCACCATATGGTAGGCGCAGAGGTCGTTGCAGGCGACGAAGGCTCCACGGTGTAGAGAACGACTTGGCCTCTTCAGATTGTCTTAGACAGTATGAAAACCATGCTTGGGATCGAAACCGCTGGAGCCAAATTGTTGACTCAGTAAGGGGCCAGTAATGGCCTTTAAAACTGTTTTTAAAAAAATGTTCTTAGAATAAATTTTTTATTTGACAGTAACATTTATTAAAATTACGAACATTCATTTCGTATATTATCGTAATTGTTGTGTCACGACATTTTTGGGCTGAGAGTAATATACATATGTCATGACATTATTTCCATGTGATAATAGCCGTGTTTCTTGACGTATGATCTGATCCGGATCAGATCATATCTACTTCCTTTTCATTTGTATAGCAGCGTTTCATGAAATCAACACAAAAATTGTATTATTTTTTGTTTATAGGTTATTATTTTGATCCTAGTAGCATTTTGGTTCAAAATTTTTATACAAAAACAAAAAATAGTACAATTTTTGTGTTGATTTCATGAAACGCGGCTATACAAATGAAAGGGAAGCAGATATGATCTGATCCGGATCAGATCATATGTCAAGAAACACGGCTATTGTCGTGCGCGATACTGCCAGTAAAAAGTCGTGTTCAACATTCTTTTAATATCCACCTTCAAGTACACAAATTTCATTTTCACAATAAAAATAATACATGAAATAAATATCTATGGACTTACCATTTGCAACAACACTTAGAAAAGCTCGAATTTTTAAGTGATGTGGAATCGCAAAGTTTCATTGAGCCGTGCGCAATGATGGTTCTAAAGGTACAATTAGACTATATCATTTAAGTGAGACATCATTTCGAGTGAGATCTCACTAAACTGCGATGAATAAAAGTGATATATCATTTGTCAAATTTCGCATCACTTGCCCAAGTGGAAAACCTGTTTAGACGTACACACTTTTGGGATACAAATTTTTTTTTATTAAGTTGAAGTTTAGTGTTAATAATTTATTATTGGTTGTATTCGATGTAGTAATCAATTACTATTAAAAAATTTAATTTAATTACGTTTATATTATTGATGTGGATCAAGCACGAGATGCAGCTTGTCTCGCCCTTTTATTTGTACAAAAATGTAAAAAAAGATAAGATAGTTACTAAACGGGCCTGAGTAAAGGAATGCAAAAACCATTACCAAATAGAAACATATATCCGTCCCATTTGTGATAGTTGCAGATGATGCATTTGCATTATCTGAAAATTTGTTGAAGCCAGACCCATTTCAGAATCTCATCATTACTGAGAGAATTTTTAACTATAGGTTGTCTCGAGCATCAGCTTTCCGTGTGTTAAGAAAAACATAGGACTACAACCGGAAAAAGTAAAGTTTCGGTGAGCGCCATTTGCGTTCTCCATAATTTTATTCTTTGTAAATCAAAAAAACGTCTATGCGCCTGTTGGAACGTTTGATTGTGAAAACGAAAATGGACTAGTTATTCCTGGAAACTGGAGAAATGAAAGTCAACATTTTATAAACCGGCAGCCCTTTCAAACAAAAAATTCTACGGATGCTGCAAAACAAACAAGGAACGAGTTTAACAATTATTTTTCTGAGGAAGGTCAGATCCCGTGGCAAGGTAAATTTTATAAATTAGTTATATAAGGAAAATATTTGATATCGATGGAAAATATTTAATATTGATAGACAAAAATGTTTAAACTCACATAAGGTAGCGTATCAATGGTTTCTACAATTTCACTATAGCACGAGAATCCAGATATAGCAAACTGTTGAAGAATTCCCATTTAGTTAAATAATTTTCTTTTATTCCGTTACCCTTTTTTTTTTCTTCATTTTATTTTTCTCGTTCCAGAATTGAGAACGTACAAGATTTATTTATGCTTTTACTTCTGGCATGCTCAGTTTTAATTCTAAAGCAATTGACTCTATAGCGAGAGCTTCTTTTAATTTTATTGTTGTAGTCTAAGCTTCCTATCTGCCATAAGCGCAGTTGTTTGGTATTATTCATTTTTTTAATTAAAAATATTAATTTCTAATTATAATTTTAATCAATAATATTAACTTTCGACAATTTTTAGCAGACTGATTCAAAATAATAAATACATAATTAAATTACACAGTGCAACTGTAGTAACTGCACCGGTAATATACAGAAAAAATCAAACAATACACTATAAAATGAGATGAAATTTAAACAAGTTTAAAAAGTAAAGTGAGATGCATATACGTTGGGATTCTGATTACACGTTATCACTTGGCAAGTGATATATCACTTTGAAATTATATTAGATGACGTAAAAGTGATGTCTCATTTTATGAATGAGATGTTAGTTTAGACGTTATCATCGAGTGAGACGTATAATTTTTTGAGTGAGATTTCACTTAAATGATATCGTCTAATTGTACCTTAATTGTTGAATTAAATGAGACACGAAAAACTTATAAACATATGTCCCGGCAAATTAAGTGGATTTTGTTTATCCCTTAAACGCAATCGAGTAATTCTCATGCGTCGTATTATTTGAATTTCCCCAGTTTCCTCTATCATCAGACGAATCATACCTATTTTATTAATTTCTTTGTATGCACCCACTAAATCACACACATTTGACGTTTCATAATAATATTTATTTTGCTGAATCAAATTTTATTGATGCTAACAATAACATTATCCTGCGTTAAGTTTTGTTTACATCAACTTACCTTGCGTACAATTTTACTTACAGAATCTGATTTTAGCGGACCTAGATAAATGGACACGTTAACTTTTTCACATGTTAAATTTATCGCGTTATCACTTTACAATTTAACTTGATTTTTATAGAATCCGGGTACAGGTTTCGTGAATTGTGTCGTGATAGATACATTTTTTTGAGCTGACACTATATTATGATAAAAAAAAAGTATTATAGTTGCCACTGAGTTTTTTTAGGATAGAATTTGGGCTATCTTCACATACATCAAATTCTGCCAATTAATAAAATATCAGTTAATACAAAATCTTTTCTTCACAACTTCGGAATAAAGCGTCTAGTGCAAATATAAGCCATCCAAATTTTCAGACACGTAGTTCATACTTCT
Source organism: Tipula unca (assembly GCA_951394425.1). NCBI lineage: Eukaryota > Metazoa > Arthropoda > Insecta > Diptera > Tipulidae > Tipula > Tipula unca. Next base: position 100,573,047 of record OX596381.1, read on the forward strand.
AACAGTAGTATTTTTTGATATGAAAAAGTTAATCTTACGTAAAATATATACGTATACATAAGTATATATAATATATACATATACAAATAAAAAACGTTTGGTTGCAGCAGCATTAAATCATCAAGTCAAAAAGTTAAAAAACCGTAATTTGCTCAAGTTTATTTTATTTCTTTTATCTTTTACATTTTTTACTATCAGTTTTTTCCACGGGCGTATATGTATAATTTTCATTTATAATTAATTTTTATATTTTCTTTCATCGTTTGAAATTATAAAATTTACTGTTCTACATTTTTTTTTCGGTAGAGCTATAATCTTTGCTAACCCTAAGATTAATTAAAATTTTAACCAAAGTGGGATATTGTTCCGAAGGTTTTATGCTTATCTATATAGTCCTAAACTAACATAATTAATCACATTTTGCGAAAAAAATTTAATTAAATTAGGAAATAGTAGCAGAGACATGTGGGTCCATTTCCGGTAAACAATAAAATTTGTGTAAAAACACAGCTTTTGTATGTTTTAGGAGCATTTAAGACAAACATCGTTTTGTTAATTCAAATAACCACTAGAAATCAAAATCAAATTAAATATGTGTGTTACCAAATTCCATATCTCAAAATCTATTGAATAAAAAGTATAAAAAAAAATATATGCTTAACTTAAGTAAGTTTACGGTGCCCTCCGAAATAAATAAATAAATATTATGTGACCCACAAAATTGCCTATTAAATAAATACATACTTGCAATGCTCTAACGAAACGGCCATGTCGATTAAATCAAAAAAAATTCAAATGAACTCTAAACTCAAGTTTTATTTTTGAACGTGGATCAATTTTATAAACACACATATATTACTTTTACCCATATTTTGATGATTATGTATGACGTACTTTCAAATTCATTAATCCGGGAAGGGACAACAGATACACCAACGTCCACGTTACCTGTTCACATAGTTTTATGTAACCACATGCTGTTTTCCGGTTGATGCAAATATCGAAAAGGTATGGTCGAACTTAATAGATGGGTGGTGAGTTTCGGGGCCAAGAGTTTACGCCAGGGTGGTCATTCTAGGGTGCTATCTCATATTAGGCGATTAAAAACTGGGGAAATTATAAATTGTCGTATAGCTTACGTGGATGGATTGTGGATGAATAACGTCACGTCGCTTATTGATTTTAATGAAAAAGACCACAATATTCTTCCGTCCTGCTTTTTCTAGTGGCAAAAACAAACAAAGAAAAATAGTTCAATCCCATTTTGGTAAAAAAAGCAATGGAGAGGTTGTCTGACTGTGTACTATATATATATATATATATATATATATATATATATATATATATATATATATATATATATATATATATATATATATATATATATATATATATATAAATATATATATATATATATATATATATATAAATATATATATATATATATATATATATATATATATATATATATATATATATATATATATATATATATATATATATATATATATATATGTATATATGTATATATATATATATATATATATATATATATATATATATATATATATATATTTATATTTATATATAAAATAAAATTACCGCACTTATATGAAACCAATTATGGCGAAAAAATACTTTTAAATAAGATAAAATTGAAAATTGGCAAATGTATTTGTTTAATGACGTCACAAAATTATGTGCGAATGTTCCTTATTTGCTTATTTGGTACTTGTCTGTTAATTCACCCCAATTATTTTTAAATTTTATTCAAAAATTTATAAATTAATTATAAAATTTATATTGCTAGTGTATTTGTTAATAAAAAACACACATTTATTTATTAAACATTAATTTGTTAGTAACAAGTTATTTTATTTATAACAATATCAACTTATCAAGTGGTGAAGAATTTTATTTTATCTCAATTTAATAATTTTAATAGCAATTTATAATTAATCGAATAGTTATTATTTCAATCCACTATTGTTGATAATTTATTTTTTTTTTTATAAATAAATAAATTGTTTATAACAAATTCTAATTGTTTATAATTGTTTAGGACAATTTTAATACAACAAATACAGTGTTTTACTTACTTTTACTTAAGGCTCTACTTTACCTAGAACAAAAATCAAAATGGATGTCGATATTTAAGTGCCAAAGAATGCGTCTAAAATAAAATTTGAAATAGTGTTTGAAAATTTGAAATCTCCGCTATCGAAAATTACAAAATATTCCATGAAAAAATTGTTTTTTTTGCCACTTACGACATCTAATTAAAAATGGATGAACTAATAAATACGCGATATTTAGTTGATCCCTAAACCATTACCAAAATGGGATGGAACTTAACATCAATAATGAATTTTAAAGTGAATTGAAGAGGGGGAATTTATAATATGAATGAATATGTATATATATAATGCCAAGTTGGTAAACAAATACAATCATAAATGAAATTATTTTCACAGGGAGAGATTGTGTTTGTCCCAAATATTTTCTTTATATAGCGTTTTTATTTAAATTTAATTATGTGAAATGGACAAATGGTGAAATATGTAAAAAAAACGAGCAAATATGCTCGAAAAAGGCCCGTTTTACACACATTTTTGGGTTTTTTCTGCGAATATAATTTCCTCGTTTTTAATAAGATGTTCAACATTTTGATTATATTTTGTCAAAAAAAAAATCCGAAATTATGGAAAAATGGCACTTTTTCTAAATGTTAACTCGTTTTTAACAAGATTATCCTTTTCAGTCTTGTTACAATCGAGCTAATGTTCAGGAAAAGTGCCATTTTTCCATAATTTCGGATTTTTTTTTTTGACAAAATATAATCAAAACGTTGAACATCTTATTAAAAACGAGGAAATATTCAGGAAGATGGCAGTTTTTCCACATAATTTCGGGTATTTTACTGCCAAAAACAATAATGTCAATAATTTCACAATTATGGACGTTATTTTTGTAGATCATGGAATCCAGCAGCCCGCAAATGGTAATAGTAAAAATATGACTACTGGCACGGGCAGCGAAATTTGAATGTGGAGCAGAGATAACAGTCTAACCCTTATCACATTATTTAATAATTGTTAATTTTAATTTTTGTTTTATTTTTTAATGTGATTATAATATCTAAATAAAATAAACTTTTTATCGTAATTTGTTACTTTTGTGTGTTAATTTTGTGAAAAATTACGTATATATAACGCCGTATAAAATCAATATTACGTATAACCTATCCGTACGAAAATACTTTCATTCTGATTGTTTTTGTTTACCAAATATTATATACATATACAATATACATATATACAATATATATATATATATATATATATATATATATATATATATATATATATATATATATATATATATATATATATATATACATATATATATATATATATGTATATATACATATGTATATATATATATATATATATATATATATATATATATATATATATATATTTTTATATATATATATATATATATATATATATATATATATATATATATATATATATATACATATATATATATATATATATATATATATATATATATATATATAAATTTAAAATACACAACAAAAATATTTAAATGTCAGTTTGATTAACAGAACCAATCAGCCATAATTTGGTTTTATGAATTTATAAGAAAGGGTTTATTTTTATTTTTTTAATAAAACTTAATTGTATTTTAAAATTTTTGAATATTTATTTCAAAAATTAAAACATAAATTTCACTACCATGATTTCACTACCATGAATAGCACTCGATAAAAAATGTTCATATCTCTTGATTTGAGGTTAGAAATAAACGACAAAATACCACAAAATTCATCCAACTTCCCCATAAAATTCATTTTGCAGGGTTAGATTCGTAGACTTTTCCCCTTACTATAATATCGCCAAAAAAAAATCTCCAACTGTGAAATAAACGTATAGCACCACAGTATGACCACCCAGGAGCGGTTAATTTTTTTAATTAAATCTAATGGGATGAGCTTAGGAGCTCAGCGCAAAATTTTATATTTCACTTTAATTTTAAAGGGCACATTTTAAGTTTGGTTTTACTTTTATTATTATTATTATTTTATTACAACTGAATATAATTACTCAATTTCCGGTTGCATGAAATATTTAACTAACGGTTCTCCATCAAAAGTTAACCGGCCGTTTTGATAGAGTTAAATATTTAACCGACCGTTAATATTTTGGGTTTAAGTTTTTATTGTACGAAAAAAAAAATTAAATTTAATTAAATTTTGATTGTGAAATGAAAAACAATTTGGCGGTTAAATCGCTTATTAGCTAATCTCTAGTTGAATTTTTTAGTGCAATCGGGCACAAGTAATTTTACTTTCATAAATTACCACTTTTAGTGAGGTAGGCCTCATTGCTCAATCCCATTAGTTATTACATTATATATATTATAGTATTAATTCGAGCTGATCATCTAAATCGATTAGGTCAGTTTGTTTCTTTCTCCGCAAGCGTTTCACTGCATCTGCAGTAGTGTCTAAAATACTACGCATCTCCACATGCACATGTTGAGCCATATGTTGTGCATGAATCAGCGCGCGTTATTTTATTTCGCCATCAATCGTTTCTACCGTTAGATGCCTATGCAGATCATCATTTCTTATATACCACGGAGGGTTAACTATGTATGGTTTGTATCATCCATAACTGCATTGGTGTCATCACCTGCTGGTCAATAACCATTTGTTTTGTATTGACAATTCAGAATTTTTCCCTAACAGCCAGAACATTTTCCTCAATTTAATATTGAGTTCTTCTTTCTTCTTCTTTTCACGTGTTCTTTCCACCTAAGTCTGGTATCTAATGTCATCCCCAGGACTACGCTGTATTTTTCGACTGAAATCTGCTGTCCATTAATAACTACAGGGGGTCGATTATGTAAGCATTACGAGTTACGAGTTTTTCGAAATTACGACCAAACGCGATTATGTAAGACATTTCGAGTTCTCGTAATTGCGACATGTTGTTGTTGTTTTACTCATACAAGTTTTTGAGTACGACAAGCAACTCGTAATGGTTAAGAATAAAGCCGCAAGAAATTAAGAGAAGAAAGGGATTATGTTGGCGGTACTGGAGGTGGTCCAAGAAGAGCGGCAATATCCCACAACCACGAACGAATAATTACCCTTCTCCATCTTAGGGAATCGATCCATTTGGGTGGCCTACGTTTTGGCGGAGCAGAAGACGATTTCGAATCTTCCGATGCATCAAACTTATTTTATCCATCAGTAACAATACAGCAATTGACAACACCCACAAATCAACCAACCACTATAGTAAGTACGAATAGTATAAGTAATAAATTACCAATATTAATTTACATCACCCATCCATTGCACAGGAACCATCAACATCAATGCAAGCCCGAAGAACGTTGTATACCACCATACAAAATAACCCAGTTTCAGTTCCATCAACCAGTACAGTTCAAAATAATAGTAATTTACATCAACCATCCACATCAATGCAAGCCCCAAGTACGACACAAAATAATTCAATTCCATCAACTAGAACACTTCGAAGAGCCAATAGACCTGATTTTATTTCTACAATGACAAAATATACCAAATCAACAGAAGACAAATTAAATAAAATATTAAAAACCGTAGAACAAAATTTATTAATAAATAAAGAAAATCTGGAACTAAATAAACAACATTTGGAAATTCAAAAACAAAGATTGAAGATGTAAGAAAGAAAACACAGTTTAAAGAGGAGCACTTTAAATTGTTAAATTCATATTATAAAAAAAAACTGGACAGGCTTTAGAATAAAATTCATAGAATTTAATTTAACATATTTTTAAAAACTTTTATTATATATTTTATTTTTTTATGAATTTAATGTTAATCAGAAATAAAAACAAAATAATTTAATTAACAATGTTCATTACTCGAGCCCTATTATTTTCTCCCTGTTGCCGAAGAATTTGCCTACTTGAATTGAAATCATTTTCTTCTATTTCGCTTAACGTGTCATCAAATTCCACAAGATCGTCGTATTCCTCATGAAGGAAGATTGAATTCTTTGCACATATTGTGTAAAGCAACGCAAACATTTATAATTTGAATGTATTGTAGAGGCTGATATTTCAAATTTCGTTCAGCAAGAAGAATTCTCCACCTATTTTTTAACACCCCAATACAACGTTCGACCGTCATTCTGATTTTGGAATGTTTGCTGTTGTATGATGCTTCTACGGAATTTGGTGATGTGTTTTTGAAAGGCAGTATCAGCCATGGTTCCAAAGGAAATCCAGCTTCTCCGAGCAACCAGCATTTCTCCTCTCTATGTATGTTCTGCATTTTAATCCGATCATTAGATTGATTCCAAATTGAGCTATCATGCGTAGCCCCTGGATGAGTTGCATCTACACTTAATTTTAAATAATTTTTAAATTGTGATCACATATGATCATCACATTTAAGGAATGCTTCCCTCGGCGATTTGCGTACAAAAATTCATCTTTTTCAGGAGCAGAAAATTGTACCTGGGTTCCGTCAATTACACCCATTACAGAAGGATATCTGTGTTTCCTATAAAATCCTTCTCTAATGGTCTGTCTTTCTTCTATTGTGGAGGGCCATTTAATATATTTAGAACATAGCACTTGCTCCATGATGGAAATTATTGGCATAAAGATTTTGGAAACCGCACTCTGACATAGTCCGATTGAAAAATCTTGTCCTACATCTCTTTGGTAGGATCCTTTAGCCAATAATCGCAATACACACAATAGGCGAATTTCAAGTGATGTTCTTGTGCACCTAGATCCTTCATCCATAAATGGGAATATATCAATGCACATTGAATTGAACATTTCTTTGGAAATTCTGAAAGTATTTTTGAATCTAAAAATAAAATATGGATATTTTAATTAATTAAATTGAACACACGTAAAATTAGTCCATGAACTTACTGTGTCTCTGACATATCTAGATGGTTCATTCTTTCGCTAATGTCCCGCCTTTCCTGAGATATTACATCATCCTCGTTTAACTCATTACCAACCGTCATAAAAATGAATTCAATAGCAGGATCCATTACAATGTTTTCCTGTAAATAGAATTATGATGCCAAATTAGCTTGGTTATAATAGCCGTGTTTCTTGACGTATGATCTGATCCGGATCAGATCATATCTGCTTCCTTTTCATTTGTATAGCCGCGTTTCATGAAATCAACACAAAAATTGTATTATTTTTTGTTTTTAGGTTATTATATTGATCCTAGTAGCATTTTGGTTCAAAGTTTGATACAAAAACAAAAAATAGTACAATTTTTATGTTTATTTCATGAAACGCGGCTATGCAAATGAAAGGAACGCCGATATGATCTGATCCGGATCAGAACATACGTCAAGAAACACGGCTAATATTAAAACACCAAAAGATTACTTACTTTCAAATGAATTTTAACACACAAAATAATTTTATTTTTATTTATTTTATTTTAAATTAATTTTTTTTTGTTTAACACACAAATAATTTTAATTTAAAACACAAGCAATTTTGAATAAACTCACAAAAAACCAAACAACTCCGTTGAGCGCCAATTTTATTTTGACATATAACCACAAAATATTTGTAAATAAAATAAAAACAACAACAAAGTATGTGTCCGAAAATAAACATATCGGGCAACTCCTTCTTTCGAAAAAATTGTATCTCGTACTTGCTTACATAATCGCGCTATGTCGCAATTACGACTTCATGGATTACGAGTTGTCGTAACTCGTAATACGAGAGATACATAATCGACCCCCAGGTCTCCAACAAATTTTTAAATTTGTAAAACTTACATAATACTTCCGAATCATTAATACTTCCGCTACTTTCCACTTCCTGGTTTGCGAATATATTTATCGGATAGCCCTTTAATATCCTGTGTATATCAAGTCGTAACGTGCAGAGATGTTTGATTGAGGGAACCTGTATTTTTGGTAATTTTAATGATTTGTTACTGGAGAACAATTGTATGATATTTATGAGTGTGCCCATTTTATCTTCTATTTAATTTTCATTTTTGATTGGAACTTGTTCAGTATTTTCTTCCACTAGTTGCTTGAAAAGTAACCAGTTTGTTTTAGTATTTGTTAGGTGTGAAGGATATCCTTTTTCTTCTATTTCGGTCTCACCAAAATCTTCTATACTAACTATTATTTTTAATTTTTATATTCTTGTTTTTGGTTTGTACTGTACGTAGTTGAGCGGTACGTAGTTACGAATATATACGATCGACATATCGAAATAATACGAATCAATGTCTGTACGGAAACATACGGATAATATAAATACTTGATGTCTGTGTTGGTACGTGTCTGTAAGGAACTGAACGGATAATATAAATCAACCTTTATTCGAGCATGCTGCGATCGCAATTGAAAAAGCGAAATAAAAAAAAAGAAAAAGTGAGATTTAATTCTTATAAAAGAGACAAAATCATCGATCGAAAGGATGACAATATATGTTTTATTTATTTATTTTACCTACACATTCAAATAAATTCATGTTTACATAAATATGATCAATTCATATTTAATTTTCATTTAATGTTTATTAAATTAATAAAAGATTTAAGGTTTTGATTTTCAGATATGTGTTTCTTCAATATAGAATAAATTCCACAAAGTGTTTTTCGAATTGAAAGATTTAACTTTTCATTGATAAAAAGTAATTCGAAAATGGTCATTTTTACATTGATTCTTATGCGATAATGCAAAAAGTAGTTCCTCTAGAAAAAGCTATATAAAAAACATGGCTGATCCTTACGGCTCTGTATATATAGGTGGCTCTGCATAATACTCATAATAACCGGTTAATAGTCAGATATTAGACTTTCATTTTTTTTAAATAGATGTAGCTTTCCTATGTAGCTTTATTAGGTCTGGATTTTGTTTGTGTCAGTTGGCTTTATTCCTGAGTAAAATTCACAATTGTTTAATCTTGTGCCGCTGCGAATAGTTTTTACCCTTTGGAGAAATTAGTCTTCAACCCCAAAATGTATTTTGTGTGCTTGTATTCTTCTTTCTATATATAACAACGTGGGGACAATATATCGCTGATAATTTACTGGATTTGAGGTAAAGTATATCTTTACTGTAATAATTTGCATGTTCTCTTTTTCCATTTATAAATCTTCAGGATGTTTAATGTTCGTATTAATAAAAATTGGCTCGTTCCGCTGGGTGAGGATTTGTAAATATTTAAAAGGGTTATATGCCGTAAAGGTTCGATGAGCATCTGTTTGAATATTTTCTTCTGGAGTCTTTTTTATTTTCAATAGATAATGATTGAGTAAAATTCGTGCTTAGTTTTATTTTCCTATCTACTTCCTTTTCTATCAATAATTGGAAAGTTAGACCGAAAAAAGCTTTTCTTCTCAGCTCTCAGCACGAAAATATTAAATAGGATGTGAAATAAAATGAAAATCTCACGATAATTTATATATATATATATATATATATATATATATATATATATATATATATATTATATATATATATATATATATATATATATATATTTATATATTTCTGAAAAATTCTAATAATTTATTTATAGTTTATAATAAATTTGGTTTTATTATTATTGTTTTTATTATTTTTAATATAAGATTAGTAAAACGTTATTATAATAGAGCATTTACATAGGCTAAAAATTAAATTTTATCGCAATCATTACTTCCGAACAGACTTCACCTAGGTTGTCATTGAGGACGGGCAATTTCAATACAATATTAAGCTGTTAAAAAACACTCCCTCACCATCGTTACGTTGAATAATTACAACCCCTTTGCCTATGCGATGGTGAGAAATGCCATTTTAAAAACGCTCATTTGTCCATTAGTGAATTTTATTTATCTTGCTAAGGAACTGCATATTCAATTAAGATACCATTATGCCACAATCCCAACATGGGAAAACAATTATTTTACAAACATATAAAAAGAGACAAATACTTTAAGCTATTGCAAAAAAAATTTTTGTATCTATAAACCAGTGCCTATAGATTTGTTCTTTCGTAAATACTTCACTTTTCTATTATAAAAATAAATCAAATAATGGGTGTGTCCGAATTGCGTATTTAAATGCACATTGTAATCATCTAATTTCTGTTTATAAAATTAGACAAAATCAATGTAAATGCACATACACATACATCTCATGTAGTTTTTCAAATGTGTTTTTGACTAAATTCGCATTTCGGACGCACCCAAAGGTAGTTAACGTATATAAATTAAGGAGGTCGATTATGTAAGCATTACGAGTTTACGACCAAACGCGATTATGTAAGACATTTCGAGTTCTCGTAATTGCGATATGTTGTTATTCTTTTACTCGTACAACTTTTTGAGTACGACAAGCGACTCGTAATAATTGAAATGATTGTTTTTCAGGAATATTTGTTAAAATTAATTGATCAATTTTGAATTGGTTTTAAGGATTTTTAGTATTCAATATAGGAATGTTTATGAATGATTAAAAATTAAATAGTTTGATCTGTTGTATATTCATTCCATTTCGATAAGGATTTTTTTTTTAAATTTAATTCCTTTTGTTTAAAACACAAATAATTTCGATTTAAAACTTAAACAATTCAATCGAACGCTATAATTTTGAAATTTCAATATAAATCGTTACAAAATAATTATCGTAACAAAGTAAAAATAACAAGAAAATATATGTACAAAAATGAGGCAGTCGGGCAGCACGTTTTGAATATTTATCTCGTATATACTTACATAATCGCGTAATGTCGCAATTGCGGTATTGTGAATTACGAGTTCTCGAAACTGGTAACTCGTAATACGAGAGAGACGTAATCGACTACAAGAACCAAAAATAGCAGTGAAAATAAGTTCAGTAAATTACCGATACCACCCAATTTTGTCATACATAAGGGTGCACACATACTGAGAATGAATTTTACTCTTAATATAATGTTTGTATGTGTATAAGTTTAAATAATTTGAATTTTTTTCACTAAACGTGTTGCAAAATTTAAATTTAGCAAAGAAAGATTGTAAAGTTGTTTTCTAAAATAATTCGGGATGGAGTCATTTAATTTTCAAAATAATAATTTTCTAATATGACTAGTCGATTAATTATACCTTGCACCATGACCTTGCACGTTTGAATTTAAAATTAATTTTTTTTTGAAATTATTATTTCTTTGTGCAGTCAATTTATTATTGTTCAGTCAAAATCTTTTTGCAATATTGTGTCAAGTCAGAAATAAAATATATTGGATTGAAAGTAAAGACAATTAATACTAAAGATAAAATTGTGTCGCGATCCGTTAATTTTTCATTTAAACATTGTTTATTTGCATCCCGATTTGGGTAATACCCCTTAAGCTAGAAGCACCAGAATGGAACAAATCAGTGAGTTTTTTATCCGTATAAATTTTATATGAGATAAAGAGAAAAATTTGCGAATTTTTGTTAGCATTAATGTGATTCGGCTGAATAGTGCGATAACAAATAATCAGATTAAAAATTCTTTTCTTTCTTTCTGTTTTACTGAGAGGTGATTCCACTAAGACAATTGTGTGCGTCAAGACATTGTGTGTATATTTATTTAAGCTGTTCTTTATTTTCTTTTCGATGTACTCAATGATGCATCAACCATAATTTTGAAATTTAGTTAAGTTCACCTCAAAAATTGATGATTAGTGCTATTGGTCACCAGGCGGCTACTAATTAGCTAATTAACTCAGCCTCTTCCCTTGGTGACTTTCGTTTCTGTAAAATTTTTATTTGGGTTGGACAACAACAGTTAAACTGCTTGTAATTAGAATCATAATTTATTTTATTGATAGGAGTACAACTGTTATCTATGAATGGCCGAATAGACTAACCAACCAACAATAATATTGCGCTCCAGACTAATTTATGTGCGCTACTAAAGCACGGACAAAATAATAATGCCTTTATTGGTTCCAACTTACACAGATGAAACAAAAGTGTCTAGCTTCTAGGCGTAAATGTTTTAATGAGTAACATATTTTTTCAACTAACAAATATTTTATTGGTTTTGTAAACCATATTTTTGACCTCAAAGGTTTCAACATGACATATCACATACGTATATATGTAGATTAAAAAAGGCAAGCATGATTCAAAACAAATTAAATTTTGGGCCTAATTTTTTTTATTAAATGTTCGTTATCTGAAATTGGATTTTTTCAAAATTTTTCCTGTTTGGTCTCCTAATGTACAAATAGTTACACACCGAGTACCATACAATATAAACTTTGCATTGACTTTTTTAATACTTTTAAATCAATTATGTATATAATTTTATGCATGTTGTTTCCAATATAAAAAAATAATATTTGTGTGTGTATTATTCCTTATTATTTTATTTAATTATTTCGTTATCATTGGCGATTACGTTATTTCTGCGCACTAGATCACACATCCAATTTGTTTGTAAAATATTTATTTTTATTTTTATTAATTTATATTGAAGGTTGGTTCGCGAAGTCAGATAGTTACCCTAGCTTTACTCTTAGTTTACAGATCGGATGTAAATATATAGGGTATATATATCGGACCTCGTCAACCAACTATAAAATGATACAATCAATAAAAGGTACATACGATCAAAATAAAATATCATGGAGCGTCACTTATAAAGGGTTTTCCAATGACAACTTTTTTTTTAAATAAAACACAAACCATTGACTGTAACGTGACAGTCAATCTCCATTGATTGTAACGTGACGGTCATTTTCATCAACGAGAAAAAAAACGGTCCAATGACACCACCATCATGGAAACCACATACCATACAGTTACTTTTTGAGGATAAAGTGGTGTTTCTTGAAGCACATGAGGGTTTTCACATGACCAATAATGCAAATCCTGTTTGTTGACGAAGCCGTTTAGCCAAAAATGCGCTTGACAAAAAATTGGGATTAACGCTTTGAAGTTGCAGTCACCGACTCAGAACTTTTGTGGTAAATTTTAATTATTTGTAAACGTTGTTCGTTTGTGTACTTCACCATGATGAAAATGTTGTCTTTACTGAATGTTTGGCACTGACAATTTGGTTATTTGTTTAATGGTGAGTTCGCGAGGTCGGATATTTAAGCAGTTTAATTGTCTATTTACATCCGACATAAGATACAAATATTTTAACTTGAAAGAGAGCAAATGAATGAATTTTTTTGGTCATGGATGAATTATTTTAGTGATTTTATTGGTTTAGAGCTCGGATAGAAGGGATATATCCGACCTCGCCAACTGACTTTAACGGTGCGTTCACAGTGAAGTTGTCAAGTCCCAAATGGAAAATCCAACATATTAGATTACGATTGCATGTTTTGTTTTCGATATTTTTTTGTAAATCTTTTGTTTCAAATTATAATTTTTCTTTAATTAAATAGACTCTTGAATCCAAATTTCCTGCAAGAAGCCCGAGTATTGCAAAAACAAACACTAATCAAATTCGACAGACAGGCGATAAAAATAAAAAATCGAAAATAATTGAAACAAGTGATCTCACAAGCGAATTACAATTACAAAAGATCTTCTATTACTGAGAAATTTAGTGGTAACATTTTTTTATTTAATTTTAATTGCATATATCGTCTATTATATTGTCACCTATTACATTTCTTTTTTCTTGGAATTTTGAATAAAATAAATCAATGTTATGAATTAGATTTATTGTACGTAATTACGCAAAATTAAAATATTTTTCATAAATTCCAATAATTTATAAATTGACATTTTTACGAAATATGAAAGTTAGATGAATACCCTAAACTACCACATACCCTATACCTACACTTTTCTAATATGTATTGTTTATATAATTATTAATTAATTTCCTGGCAGAGGTTTTAAACCTTTTTAGAAAATAAATAAAACGCTAAATAAACAAAATAAAAATTTTAAGTATTATATTTATAAGAACTTTCAACATTAAATATATTATAACTTACCCATTTCAATTTACAGTTTTCAATGTCCTCTAAAATAAATTTATCTTCTCGTTTGCATAAATAAATTGACATATTTTTAAATGTATGTATGTGATGTTAGCATGGCCACGTGCCTTCCCTTAATACATTAAAAGCCTCTCAGCACAAAAAATAACGTACAATACAGTAAAAAATCACTCCATCCCAAAAAATATAAATATGTAATGCGCGTGAAATATTTCCTAAATCAATCCTAGGTACAAAAACAACGTTAAGGATTGGTTTAGGAAAAATTTCACACGCCTGCGCAGGGCTGTGAATAATTTCCTAAATTATTCCTACGAAAAGAAAACTGTGAATGTATTTGTGTATATTTAAATTAATGCAGACTATTTAAACATTTAGGCGAATATATTCTTTGATATAATTAAATTGATCATTCTACTTATAAATTACCAAAGATAAAACAATGAGCTCATAAAAAATTAAAAATTTTAGTTTTAAAGTTTCATGTCGATATTTCATTATGTTAAAATTATGAATTACATATTATTAAAATTTATGAGTTTTGATTAATTATAAACACATGGTTATTGTTTTATTTGATTTTCTCACTTCAACTGAATACTAATCCAGAATTGACCAATCCAGAACAATGACAAAAATCTACAAAAATTCTTGGGTATCGACAATTGATAGAACTAACAGAGAAACATAGTGGCACCGATGTCTACCTCGCAAATTCTGGATTAGTATTCAGTTGAAGTGAGAAAATCAAATAAAACAATAACCATGTGTTTCGCGGCCAAGTTTGACCAATCCAGAACAATGACCAAAATCTAAAAAAATTCCTGGATATCGACAATTGATAGAACTAACAGAGAAACATAGTGGCACCGATGTCTACCTCGCAACTTCTGGATTAGTATTCAGTTGAAGTGAGAAAATCAAATAAAACAATAACCATGTGTTTCGCGGCCAAGTTTGACCAATCCAGAACAATGACAAAAATCTAAAAAAATTCCTGGGTATCGACAATTGATAGAACTAACAGTGAAACATAGTGGCACCGATGTCTACCTCGCAAATTCTGGATTAGTATTCAGCTGAAGTGAGAATATCAAATAAAACAATAACTATGTGTTTCGCGGCCAAGTTTGACCAATCCAGAACAATGACAAAAATCTAAAAAAATTCCTGGGTATCGACAATTGATAGAACTAACAGAGAAACATAGTGGCACCGATGTCTACCTCGCAAATTCTGGATTAGTATTCAGTTGAAGTGAGAAAATCAAATAAAACAATAACCATGTGTTTCGCGGCCAAGTTTGACCAATCCAGAACAATGACAAAAATCTAAAAAAAATCCTGGGTATCGACAATTGATAGAACTAACAGAGAAACATAGTGGCACCGATGTCTACCTCGCAACTTCTGGATTAGTATTCAGTTGAAGTGAGAAAATCAAATAAAACAATAACCATGTGTTTCGCGGCCATGTTTGACCAATCCAGAACAATGACAAAAATCTAAAAAAATTCCTGGGTATCGACAATTGATAGAACTAACAGAGAAACATAGTGGCACCGATGTCTACCTCGCAAATTCTGGATTAGTATTCAGTTGAAGTGAGGAAATCAAATAAAACAATAACCATGTGTTTCGCGGCCAAGTTTGACCAATCCAGAACAATGACAAAAATCTAAAAAAATTTCTGGGTATCGACAATTGATAGAACTAACAGAGAAACATAGTGGCACCGATGTCTACCTCGCAACTTCTGGATTAGTATTCAGTTGAAGTGAGAAAATCAAATAAAACAATAACCATGTGTTTCGCGGCCATGTTTGACCAATCCAGAACAATGACAAAAATCTAAAAAAATTCCTGGGTATCGACAATTGATAGAACTAACAGAGAAACATAGTGGCACCGATGTCTACCTCGCAAATTCTGGATTAGTATTCAGTTGAAGTGAGGAAATCAAATAAAACAATAACCATGTGTTTCGCGGCCAAGTTTGACCAATCCAGAACAATGACAAAAATCTAAAAAAATTTCTGGGTATCGACAATTGATAGAACTAACAGTGAAACATAGTGGCACCGATGTCTACCTCGCAAATTCTGGATTAGTATTCAGCTGAAGTGAGAATATCAAATAAAACAATAACTATGTGTTTCGCGGCCAAGTTTGACCAATCCAGAACAATGACAAAAATCTAAAAAAATTCCTGGGTATCGACAATTGATAGAACTAACAGAGAAACATAGTGGCACCGATGTCTACCTCGCAAATTCTGGATTAGTATTCAGTTGAAGTGAGAAAATCAAATAAAACAATAACCATGTGTTTCGCGGCCAAGTTTGACCAATCCAGAACAATGACAAAAATCTAAAAAAAATCCTGGGTATCGACAATTGATAGAACTAACAGAGAAACATAGTGGCACCGATGTCTACCTCGCAACTTCTGGATTAGTATTCAGTTGAAGTGAGAAAATCAAATAAAACAATAACCATGTGTTTCGCGGCCATGTTTGACCAATCCAGAACAATGACAAAAATCTAAAAAAATTCCTGGGTATCGACAATTGATAGAACTAACAGAGAAACATAGTGGCACGGATGTCTACCTCGCAAATTCTGGATTAGTATTCAGTTGAAGTGAGGAAATCAAATAAAACAATAACCATGTGTTTATAATTAATCAAAACTCATAAATTTTAATAATATGTAATTCATAATTTTAACATAATGAAATATCGACATGAAACTTTAAAACTAAAATTTTTAATTTTTTATGAGCTCATTGATTTGTCTTTGGTAATTTATAAGTAGAATGATCAATTTAATTATATCAAAGAATATATTCGCCTAAATGTTTATATAGTCTGCATTAATAGAATATACACAAATACATTCACAGTTTTTTTTACTTAGGAATAAGTTAAGAAATTTTTCACAGCCGTAAATATGTACTAGAATTTATACCTGACAATTCTTTACGTTTGTTCGGTCAACAATATTATCTAACTTGTAAATAATTAGTTTAATTTAATTAATTTTAAATCAGTACATTTTAAAAGTAGTTATATGTTAAGGTAGATTAAATGTTTAGGTAGATTAAACTTGTAATTTTTTATTGAAATTCGGTGCGTTTTCCCCAATTATAGCACCGATCACAGACTGGTACGTTTTGTCGGCATTTGTAAGAAAATTGCTTTACTTGGTTTCATATCGATATTAGGTGGAACTTAAAGTTTATTGTTTTCTGATTGGAAGTCTCGAATTTGTTGTTAAGCAAAATATGATAAAACTATTGCAAAACATTTCACTCTCCAGACGCACTCAGAATGAATACCATTATAAAGTGTACATATCAAACTCAATATTTTAATTAAATAATTATGTATATTTGTTAGACTTATAATAAAAGTAATCTTTTTAAGATTTCATTTTTTATTTGAACCCGTTTCGTAAGAAATATATACAAGAATTATTTTTGTTTCATAATCGCTTGATTAATTTGATGGTTAGATCATAGATATGTAAAAGGATAAATATTGGCAACAGAAACGACAGAGTTCACGGTCAATTCGCAAAATTTATGTGAAAACATTGGATGATTTGAATAAGATCAAGCATTGGCTAAAGCTGAATTCCATGAACATTTTTTTTACTGATCAGTAAAATTAGATTAAGAAAAAATGTTTATGACTAAGTGTGAGATGAGACAAACAATCATATCAGTAAAAACTACTGAGAGTTTTTAACTATGTTACTGCAATAAAAAAAATTTGTTTACTGCCATAAAAAATTGTAATTATATATCTCACACGTACAAAAATTTGTGTACGAAATACGAATGTAATGTTTGCCACATACCATTATATCATTATTATTATTATTAAATTTGGTTGGAACTAATGAGGGTTTCACACTCAATGCCACACCAATATAACTTATGGCTGTTAGATTTTTGTATAGCCTAATGTCATTAATTTCATTTGTAGACGACTAAGTAGGAAGACGCGATTTTGAAAATTAAATATTTTTTTCAAGCGAATTTAAAGAAAACCCCGTCATTTGTTCATGTCAAATTGAAACATTTTAAGATGGTAAAACATCAAAGCCGCACACACGTTGAATGATCTATTGTAGGTTATGTAGTTATACGCTGTTAAAATGTTAGCTATAAAACTTTGCTACAAAAAAAATTAAATCTTTGTCTTTATCACTCTAATGAAAATTAGTTTCTATCAACATAGTAAAATCAGTAAACTCAGTAAAAAAAATTCCATAGAATTTACGCTGAATACTAATAGGATTTGCTTCACTGTGAAGTACGTATGTATATTGTATTGAAACTATTATAAAATAAAACAAATTTGTTTTTAAAAAGTAAATTATACATAATTAATGAATTGATTAATTATAATTAAATAATAACCGTTTTGATGAAATTATTACTGATCAAGAATATACGGACAACCATAAGGATCAGAACCAAAATACCATAAGGATACATACGAGTGTATTAAATTTAAAAAATTTATTTAATTGTTAACAATTATCAAAAACTGCAACTTTAGTAATGATTAGAGTTCAAATACTTTTGCTTTGATGCAAATGCTATACTGTAGCAAATGCTTTCCCATTTCCATCAAATACCTAGTAAATGCTACGAAGCAATATTAGTTAGTAAGTAGTGTCCTTGCTTTGTTATTCGAAGGTCTCGGGTTCGATTCATGATGACCAAAAATCACAGCTGTGGATGTTTTTATTGTGTAAGTCTGTTTATTTGTCCAGGTATTGCACTGCGGGCTCATTTGCTTGAATGAGGGCTATAGTGATCTGCCCAAGTTTAATCTTTTTTAGCACGTTATGTTAATTATTTAATGTTTAACTAATTTAAATGTTTTATTATTTTTATTAAATTAATTACAAAAAAAATAACAAGAAATAATTTCAAAAGTTTAGAGATTTTCCCGTACAAATTTTAATTTTTAACCATAGGTTAGGTAAGACTAGCATAGACACAAAATTGGTCCATAGCTGTACCACATTCGAGTTTCCTCCTCTTCACTCGCTAAACCATTGTGAGCTTACCAAGAAGTGTTTAAAGTCCCAGATCTCGATCTTACTAAGATCCGTGAGATCGTTCAAAGGGGAAGTTCCCATAAATTTTGTTCTGCTGTACGCTAGACTAGGACAGGTGCAGAGCAGATGGAGTACATTTTCCTCCTCCTCCTCATCACCACAGCTGCGGCAGAAATAGTGGGATGGGACACCCAGTCTGCTCGCATGTTTCCCATTGAGACAATGTCCCGTTATAGCTCTCACGACCATGCCAATATGGTGCGGTCGAAGCGATATCAGTTGGCCTGATCTAAACCGGTCAAGTTCAGGCCAGATCTGCCTGGTTATTTCAAACGAATTGGCGGTAGACTATCTGCCGTTCGTTTCTTTTATGGTACCACCAGGGTGGCCGAGATTTACCCAAGGTCCTACTGATAGAACATGCACGTAACATGGCCTTGTTAAAAGCATCAGGTAGCTTGATTACTAGAGCAGCAAGCTCCCGTCTAGATGCAGGAGGGTTTGGAACCGATACCGGTAATGAGTTACCCAGAATGGTTCTGAAACAATCCCAATCAGTTTTCCTCCTATTCCGGAGGGGTGGTTTGATAGTGAGCTTTGTATCCACTTCGTTACTCACTCTTCGTTGGAGATAACAATGGTCAGAAAAGGAATGGTCTTCGAATACTTTCCAGTTCAATACCCTCTCCTTAATAAAATCCGAGACAAGTGTGATGTCCAACACTTCCTATCTATTTTTAGTAATAAAGGTTGGCTTACACTCGATATTACATATATTTAAGTTAGTACTTAAAATAAAATCAAGGAGTAAAACTCACCTCGCCTGTTTCTATCTGTACTTCTCAAGATTGAGTGATTCGCATTAGCATCGCTACCCATGATGACTCCTACCTTTCGTTTTCGAGCCTCCATTATTGCACTGCCCAACCTACCTGGTAGTATATTTTCCTCCTCGTACGGTAGGTAGGTCGATATTAACCAGAGATGTTGCCCACCCATCTCGATGCTAGCCACCACTACATCAACGTTGCTGTAAAAGTAAATCAAGGAGTAATTCACCTCGCCTGTTTCTATCTGTACTTCTCAAGATTGAGTGATTCGCATTAGCATCGCTACCCATGATGACTCCTACCTTTCGTTTTCGAGCCTCCATTATTGCACTGCCCTACCTACTTGGTAGTATATTTTCCTCCTCGTACGGTAGGTAGGTCGATATTAACCAGAGATGTTGCCCACCCATCTCGATGCTAGCCACCACTACATCAACGTTGCTGTAATTAGTAGTATAAAAATATTCAAATTATTTCTAGCGAGAATGCAGGAACGTATCTTACCTTCATTTTTTGCATGTAGTATTTTATATTTGGGAGTTCTGAGGCCCAGCACCCGGTCACCATTGAACCAAGGTTCCTGGACCAGAACCACATCAATGGACTCAGATTCCATTTTAAGCAGAATGGCCGCCGAGGCGGTTTTACAGTGATGGAGGTTGATCTAAGGGATGTTAAGCATTATATATTGTTTCCCTCCACCACTGTTGAGTCAGACTCCTCTGACGTTGACTTGTTCGTTAGGAGCGCACAGCTTCGTCCCAATGATCGGCGTCCTCCGGGATGCTGCGGACTTCTGGGTCACCAACACCAGGCGAGACACCACAAGTGGTTTCCCCCCTGCTGCAGGTGCCCCAGATCTGTCAGCCTCATCGCGCTTATAGATTTTGGGCGTAATCGCTCCAAATCCGGTCTCTTTTTTGATTTTTGGATCTGCCATAATAGGTCCCACGAGTAGCGGAGAATGGAGGTCCACCTGTGCAGAGATCCGCAATACACAGGTTAGGCTACATGATCCGGGGGGCGCCAAGTATCCGGATACTCCGTTAGAGGTTGGGCTAGTTTTTATACTGGGCCCCCAGCCTGGCCGGTTTAGCGTTGTGTTTTCGCCTTCTACATAAAAATATGGTGTATTAGTTGCCCGGTGGTCACCACGGGGAGGTAACACGCACACTTGTGGAAGCTGCAAGATACAGAGCTGGCAACAAGTACCAACTTGATTCCCCCAAGACAGCTTCACACCAGACCACCATTTTTAACCATAGTTTTACTAATTACCAAACGGTCTAACGATAAAAACACCAACTAGGTGCTTTTTTTCGAAAAGATAAATGAATATTTAACGAATTAATAAGCCCAATTAATACTGGAATAATGCTGGGACATGCCACGGTTTATCTACCTGTTCTCTAATTATTACTGTATGGGCAAAAAATTAATCTGTCAATTACAGTATTTCAGATTTAATTAAATCGATTAAAACGATTTAGGTTACAACTATTCAGGGTTCCGTAATAAAAATTTTGAATTACCATTCTAGTAACTAGTGGACATTTTGCATGCACTTTAAGGCAATTAATCAACTATTATTTCTGAAAACAAATTTAGTGAATTAATTAATTAATAATTGACGTTAATTTACTCAACAAGTTTTGATGTTTAATTTATATGCCGTGTGATGTGTCATTTGAAGAGGCTCATTTTAACGATTCTAAAAATATTTTTAAATAATTTTTTTGATGCGGTTTTGGTACCGAGTTTTATGAAAATATACCAAAAAATGTATGTCTTATCTCTGGAGGTTTTAAGTTCAAAATGTTAGCAAAAATCTGAGATGTGGATATAAATTTCAAAAAATTAAATTATTAAAATTTTCAATATTCGTTAAACTACAGGATGTTGATAACATTTATAAACAAATAATTTTTGCAAAATTTAGAATCTGACGCGGTCGTAATTTTGGAAAAATAAAAGATCCTATCTGTAACCGTGGCTGGGATAATCGACGTTTTGCTGTAAAATTAAATATTTTGAATTTGATTGGATATTTTTCAAATAGAATTGGGTAGAATATATTCGGATTAAGCTCATGCTTGACCGGTCTTTTCTATATTATTGAATTTATTATGGAAATAGACACAATGGGATTTCTATTCTCTGAAATCGGAACTTCCTCGATATGGTATCGTTCAAAAAATTCGAGAGCATTGGGAAATTGCGAATCAAGTGTTCGTAAGTTCCACCCTAGATAATTTTCTTATTCATAATAAAGGAACATCCACCGCTAACAAGTAGCAAGTGAGTTTGGTAGATATTTGTGTTAGTAGACGTTTCTCTTAATTTTGAACAGGGTGCTTTACTATATTACCACTAGAAACGATGGCGTCTTTTGTAAAAATTGTAATGTGGTAATTATGGTCAGTATATCTATACATGGTATAACCGTATTATGGTAACTATTTAATTTTTTAGTTCATCGTATTCAAATCCACATATATTATGTTGGCTAATTATTCGTATAGTACATCATTTTGTATTTAATTTATGCTTCAATAAATAATTAACTAAACGTACTGTAGAAAATGTACAAGGAAAGTATAAACATAAAAATATATTCAGATAAAGATTAACCTAATGTTGCATCCGAATTTTACCAAATATTACGGAACCAGATATTTGAATGTACAATATGTATTTAAATTCGTAATACCACTGCAACACTGGGTTAATCATTGTTTTAGGCTTAACTAATACGGTTATTTAAAAGTAACCAAAATGAAAATTTAACAAAAAGTTTATTTTTTTTTTCATTCAACCTTTTTATTTGTGTGCCATCAAATGAAAAATTTCCATTTTGTGTACGTAAAGCTTGAAAAAACACAAAAGATTTAACAGTCTGACAAAAACAGTCCAGAAAAATGAAATTCGCTTTGTGAAGACGTAATAAAACAATAAAATGGGAAAACGAAACGTAAAAGAATAACAAAGTTATTTACATACATAAATTATATCAACATTTTAATTTACAATTTTTTAATGTGGAAAACTTTTTTGTGGTGGTAGTTTTTTTGGTTTCACAGACAGAAAAAATATTTGCCACCTACTCGTATATAACAAAGTGTTTCAATTTTATCTTTGTTTTTACATTTTTTACATTTCATTAAAATCTTTATTATTTGTTACATTTTTTATAATAAAAGAGAAAACATTAATGCATATAGGTAGGTACATCTATATGCTTGAAAGCTTGAAAGTTGTTTATGTAAAGAATTAAATTATTGTGTTCTACTTGGTTTTTAATGTTGTGTTTTTTTACGTAATTGTGTGGTTTCTTCGTGGAGAAATATGTAACTAAACTTAACAACAAATAAGTTGCTTACATATCTGTTGCCGTAATCGTTCATTAAACTCACTTATAATTTAAGTCGTAGAGTGTATAAAATCTTCTTTTTTTTCATTCTCTTCGAGATTTAACTGATAGATAGAAATTCGAGAATGAACCTTCACATAACGGACGGATAAAAAAAATGTCCTTTTATATTAAAATGATTTGTACTTAATTTATTTAACCAAAAATATAGTTTGTCATATGGATGTTTCATATTTGTGTGGGTAAAATTTTATAGATTTTCTGAAAATTGTATTCGAAATTTTCATGAACACAAGCAGTACAAGCAAATTGAAAATTATAACATATTTTCCGATTTGAGCCATATTTAATTCTCAGGTAGTCTTGAACAACATAAATATGAATGGATATGGAGGAATTTAAAACAACCATATTTCACGTTCGATTTCAATCGTTGCGGGGTTTGGACGTGAAATCGATAAAGTAAGCGATAAAATAAAAAGAAAATAGTCAAAAAGTGCAATGTTAGTAGTTTCTTTTTTAATTATTTTATATACACTCCCGGCCAAAATTATTGGCTCGATGAGTTTAGTGTCCATTTAAATACCATCAACATTGGTAAATCCACGCTTTATGCAGAATGGATTCGGAAGAGGACAATAACCAGGGAACATCAAATCCGTTCCAAAGAAGACCAAATATAAGAAGATCCTCTACAAAAGAAAAAAGTATTAACTCGTTAGTTGATCAAGCCGATGCTTCTAATGCCAGAAGTGGTGCCAGTGGAAATTTTAACTTAGACTTGTTATCAAAAGAAGGGCTTGATGCCATCATCAACTGGTTACTCTCAGTTACAAAGAGAAAATGCGAATCTTCTCGCAAAAATCAATGAAATTGAAAAGATAACGCATCAGCTAAGTAGCAAAATTATGGTGTTGACGAAAGAAAATGAAGAATTGAGAAAAGGTTTTTTAACCAAAGTCAATGATGAACCTCAAATTAGTAACGAGACTACAGAGTTCTATACTGATTAGGAGGAGTTAACAAAAGAGACCGAATGGATTGTCAAACGGAAAAAACGTCCAAGCAAGAAAAGGAAAGCAGAATACTCTCCGGAAGTAGGTAGTAGCTCGCAGACAGAATCTACTAATAGGAAGGAGGCAAAGGAACCGCCCTACGAGGATCAACGAGATAAAAGTGAAAGCAAACTACCGAAAGAAGAAAAACCACCACCAATTAATATTATTGGTATACCCGAATATGGAACTGTACAAAATATTTTGAAATCCATTACAGATAAGGAATACAGAGTAATATCCTTAAACAACAATGTATGGAAAATTCGCACACCGGACTCCGATACTTATAGAGCATTATCAAAAAAGCTTAATTTAGAGAAAATCGAATGGTATACATATGAAAATAAATGCAACCGCCCAATAAAGGTTATGGCAAGGGGCCTCCATCCAACCTGTGCAATAAAAGACATTATGGAAGATCTCCAACGACAAGGACTGCAAATAGAAAATGCAGCAAATATAATAAAAAGAAAGAAGGTCAAAGAAGGGTCCGAATTTAAAGTTACTAAAAGAGGTCTCCCGTTATTTATGTTAACTTGCAATAACAAAGAAAAGATAGAAGCCATCTTTAATATAACAGCTATTTTAAATATGAGGGTTAAACTAGAAGCACTACGGAAATCCACTGGGCTTATAGTGCAATGCAAGAAGTGCCAAGGTTTTAACCATACGCAAAAATACTGCAATAAAGATCCAAGATGTGTAAAGTGCCTTGGAAGGCATCCTGCTCAGGCATGTCTACTAAATAGAAATTCCCCTCCAACATGTGTGAACTGCAAAGAGCAACATCCTGCAAACTACAGAGGGTGCATAGTAGCTAAAGAACTACAAAAAATTAGAGACAAATCACGGCAAGGTCCATCATATTATAAAACGCCGATAGCCAATAGCGTAAACACCAACCTAGGAAACTTTACCACATCTATATCGAGTAAAGTAACTGATCGCAAGTCGTGACTCCAAAAACTCCAAAGATACATCTATGCTTGAAAAAATATTTAAATGCATTGAATCGCTAAATACACGGCTTATAAGACAAGAGAGATCCATTGATGCTTTGAAGAGGCGACTAGTTAGCCGAGACTAACATAATATGATAAATAAAACATTAAGAATTGTAATCTGGAATGCAAATGGAATAATCCAACATATTCCAGAGTTAGAAATCTTTTTAAATACTGAAAAAATTGTTATATGTTTAATATCAGAAAGCCATCTTACTAGAACCTCATACACCAAAATACGTGGTTACGTTTCTTATCACGCTTTACATCCAGCAGAAAGAGCAAGAGGGGGATCAACAATAGTTGTGAAAGAAAATATTCAACATCATGAGGGAATAAAAATTGAAGAAGGAAGTATGCAGGTAGCTACTATCAACATTCAACTTAACAATAAAAAAATATTCAATGTCTGTTCAATTTATTGTCCTCCAATACTTTAATAAAATACATAATCATAAAATACTTTCTGGGGGTCAAGATTAACAACTTCAAAGGGTAGAGAACTATACGCCGCTGGTCGAGCTAACAATTGTGAATTTCATTCAGGAGGAAAACCAACGTACTGGCCTACTGACACAAGGAAAACTCCGCATCTAATTGATTTCTACATTACAAGAGGTATATCCGAAAATCACATTTTTCTAGAAAATAGTGACAGTCTCTCATCGGACCACTCGCCCGTCATTGTGACTGTTAGTTTTACGATTGTTAACAAGGAAAATCCACCTAGACTAACAAATAACAAAACCAATTGGGAATTATTTAGGAAATTGGTTGAAGATAAATAACACCTATCTTCTTGTACCAATCAAGCATCCGGTTCAATTAAAAAAAAAAGTGGAACTATTAATCAATAATATACAACAAGCAGCATGGGATAGCACCTCTGCAATCCAAAACAAGGAGCGTAATAATTTCATTTATCCAGTCGAGATCGGGGACTTGTTTAATGAAAAATGGAAAGCAAGGAAAACATGGCAGAGAAACCGAGCACCATAAAGCAAAATAATTTTTAATTACCCTTGCAATAAGCTTAAGCAAACAATTAGAGAACTAAAAAATGAATCGGTTACCCGTTATCTTCGTAGTCTTACAGACACTAAACAAGCAGAGTATTCCCTATGGAAAGCTACAAAAGCATTTAAAAGACCAAATTATCAAATACCGCCAATAAAAAATGATGAGGGAAATTGGGTAACAAGTGCCAAATAGAAAGCAGCACTGTTCGTATCTCATCTTGAAGAAACGTTCCAACCATATGCTAGACAATCAGCGGATGAAAATATAATACCAGTGCACAAGGAGGATTGTAGGAAAATACCACCTGTAACTCTACGAGAGTTGAAAAATGAAATTAACCATAACATAAATACGAGAAAATCTCCTGGCTATGATTTAATTACAGGTGAAATAATGAAGGCACTTCCTGAGAAAGGGGTGCGAAAACTTCTTCATATAATTAACGCTTTAGTTCGACTGAAATATGTACCTCTGCAATGGAAGTAGCAGAAATAATTATGATACCAAAGCCGAACAAACCATATAATATTAAAAAGTCAAATATGCCAATTTCTCTGCTTCCAGTACTTTCGAAAATTTTTGAGAAACTGTTATACAAAAGGATGAAACCTATAATACTTTAGAGAAAGCTAATACCACCACATCAGTTCGGATTTAGAGAAAGCCACTCCACCATAGAGCAAATTCACAGGATTACAAGTATTATTGAAGATGCACTTGAAAATAAGAAAATATGCTCAAAAATATTTCTGGATGTAGCACAGGCCTTCGATAAAGTATGGCATCCTTGATTGGAATATAAACTGCATCGAGATTTGCCAAAAGAATACTTTCAGATATTGAAATCTTACATTGATAACAGATATTTTCGCGTTAGATGTGAAGAAAAATTTTCCGAGCTAAAGAGGGTATCTGCAGGGGTTCCCCAAGGTAGCGTGCTAGGGCCAGTGTTGTATTTACTTTACACAAGTGATTTACCAAACACAAGCGGCACAACAATAGCAACATTTGCGGACGATACTGCAATTTTAGCTACTGGTTATAAAGTAGACGAAGCAACCAGAAAACTGCAACGGGCTACGAACCAACTTAGTAACTGGACCAAAAAATGGCGCATTAAGCTAAATGAAGAAAAATCAACTCACGTTAACTTCACCAATCAAATAGTTAACTGGATACCAATATAACTAAATTCCAAACAAGTTCCCTATGCTAACACAGCCAAGTATCTTGGCATGACTCTCGATGCTAAGTTAAAATGGAAAGAGCACATTAAAAAGAAAAAGGAGGAACTACACATTAATATAGAAATATGTATTGGCTAATTGGAAGGTATTCAGAGCTGTCAATACCTAATAAGTTGCTACTATACCAACAAGTTTTAAAACCTATATGAACTTATGGTATTCAGCTTTGCGGCTGTACTAAGAAAGCCAATATTAAAATAATACAAGCTTTTCAAAATAAAGTGTTACGTGGAATAGTGAACGCTCCTTGGTACATAAGAAACGATAACCTACATAGGGACCTCCGGATGGAAAACGTCAGCGAAGAGATAACAATTCATGAAAAGAAATACATACAACGGCTTGGTCAACATCAAAATGTTGAGTTACGTGGTATGCTGAGTAACACAAATGGGGTACAAAGGCTCCAAAGAAAGAAACCGTGGAATTGGGAAGACTACAATAGGGTGGCCAAATTTTTAAAGACTAACTAATGGGTTATATCTCTGCAAATTGAACATAAGAAGGATAGACAAATTACTAGATGATATATATGCCACTATTTGTGGCATTGAGTGCGGAACCTCTGTAGGTTCCAACCGTTTTAATAATAAAAAAATAAAAAAAAGATGATATATGTAATCAGTTGTAATATTTAAAACAATAAAAAAAAAAAAAAAATATTTCACGACTAGAGAAATTAAACTTTACTCAAATTTCCAAAATAAAATAGTGAATAGAAATTTTATTTTAATATTAAATTAAATGATGAACTAAAGTTGTAATTCAATTTGTTGTTATATGTATTATTTATGTACATATTTTTGTTTAAATTTGACTAAGATGTTATTGAATCATTAGATTATTTCAAGGAATTTGTCGTAGCATTTTGTGTTCATTTTATTATTGATTCGCTGATTTAGTCTGATATATTTATCTTGTATTTATGGTTATTACCAGAAAAGAAAAGTTTTCTTATTTTCTACCTCAATCTTCTTTATCTGTGTCCACAAAATAAGAAAAATTAAATTCCTGAATAAGCACATACCCGTAATTCCACTTTTTGATTTATGGAATTCAATTTCTGTTATGCTACTGAATACACATACATATATACAAATTAACTGAATTTATGAACTTCAAGATAAATTCGATTAAAGCGTATTTGTACTAAATATTCATCGATCAATTAGATATAAATTGGTAATAATAGCTCAGTACTTAGATACACATCTCGAATATTGGCGCACATGTTTTATATTTAAAAGGATGTTATATTTAAGACATTATAAATTGATTGATGTCTATGTAAATAATTTTGTCGCTAAATATTATGTTACATATAGCGATTTTGAAAGTTTTATTCACAGTTCTATTCCGTATCACCAAGCGAAATGGATAATTAATCCAGAATTGATACTGTATATTATAGTAATGACAAATGATTCTTTATTATTTCTAATGATAATGAATAAATATTAACAACCCAAGACTCAAATTTAAATAGCCGTATGTTAGATATTACATTCATTGTACTTGACTACTCCACATATGCCCATTTTTTAGTGTAATAGCATACATTCAGTACTATTCTAACCGAATTAGATTCTAAAATCGATACATTGATTTTTTTTTTGGCATTTTTTTTCTCTTTAATAATAAATATTTAAAAAATCTGTTTTAGACATCTGTGTAATTTATCTGTTCTAAACACTATATACTGGTTATGACAGTTTTAGTATTTTTACAATAATTCATTCCAAAAAAATACATAAAAATATATCTTTCACACAGTATAATATAATTTATCGTACATTTTACTTAGAACAGATGTTTCAATTTATTTTATTTTATGGTTTAGAAGGAATCCCCAAATTAATTAATTTGGGCCTGATTTAACCAAAGTCATCGTAATAAATAAAGCCTCCATGTTCAAACCGTTCAATCAAAGGGACAAAACAATTCTCTTTCCATTAATTTTGTACGAAGAAGTGCATGATTTTTGTTTATGAACAGTAATTCGAAATTGTTTTTTTTAATCAATTGAGACTGTAAACATTAGTTTTGGGCCTGACTTGAAAGATTTTTCCGTTATATTTTCCATTTTACGGTATTAATTAATAGGCAATAAAATATTTTATTTTCGAATAAAGCTCCAACCAAAATGTAAAATAGATACATACAAATTAATTAATTTCCATAAAACAAAAAAACAAAACATCAATCAATTTTGTAAACTTCTTGGAAAAATGCCCCGACTCTCATACCACCATAATTTGTTCAAGGGTGGCTCAAAAAAGTTTTGAGTTGACCAGGAGGTTTGTGTATGGTGTATCCAGCTTACTGAACTCTACTTTTGAGATATTCTAATTTACAGAACGTGTAAACGTTCTACATATGCTGGATATAAAATCTACATATTGGTTTGGGTTAAGACACAAACTTATCTGTTATCGGTTATCTGTCCAAATCGATAATAAATTGTTTACTTTCAAATAAATAAATTAGTTATTATAATAAATTATTAAAAATAAATAAATTAATTGTTATATTGGGTGTATGCATTAAAAACCGGAATTTTTTAATGAAATTTGAGCCTTTATTGTGGAAAAATGTTACAAGATTTTTTATTCAAAATATTACCCATCGCTACCCACTACTTTTTCCCATCTTTCTGGCAATTTATGGATTCCATCCCAGAAAAACTGCGCCGGCTTGGCGGCCAAAACCGAATCGGGCCAATTTTCGATACCTTCAACTGAAGTGAAGCGTATTCCTGATAGGGCATTCTGCATGGATCGAAATAGGTAGTAGTCGGAAGGGGCAAGGTCTGGGCTAGAGGGCGGGTGAGGCAGAATTTCCCATCCGTTATTCTTCAGGTAATTTTTGACGATAGAGTTGGGCATTGATGGTTTGGCCACTTGGCAACAGCTCATAGTGGATCACACCTTGCTGGTCCCACCAAATGCACATCATGACCTTAGGCCCATGAATATTCGGCTCGATGGGCCCGGCCTCGTCTTTCTTGACATACGCTTTTTGCGCTTGCAAAAACGACTTCTTTTTGAGACGCTCGAGCAGCATTTCGGACTAGCAAAATCGTCTTTCCACGTCTCTTGGCTTCAACTCGTATGGCACCCAATTTCCCATCTTTTGGATGAATCCCAAGGCTTTCAAACGTCTGGAAATTGTTGCTTGATCAACTCCCAATGAGTCTGCTTCTTCTTACGTTTGACATGAATCTTGATCGAGTAATGCCTCCAATTCTTCATCATCAAACTTTTTCGGCTGACCAGGACGCTCTTTGTCTTTGATGTCAAAATCACCACTTTTGAAGCGACTAATGGTTTAGCACTGTGTTCTTGCAAGAGCATGCTCACCATACAAATCCACGAGCAAACGATGACTTTCAACTGCTGTTTTGTTTGCGAAAAAGTGACTCAACAAAACTTCCCGCAAATGCTGTTTTTTTCTCAAATTTCATAAATTTTCGTTGAAATCGGTTGGATGTGCACAATCAAAACAAAAACTTTTACCTGATTTTGAAGTATTGCATAGAGCTTTCAAATGGCATAGACGTCATTGATGTACTATTACGCATAAACAAGCAATGACATCTAGTATCAAATTCCGGATGATAGTTAATCCTGGACTGATAGTTGATATAAAAGTGTCGGTACAGTTATGGTGTTGTCGTTGTGTTTTCCTGGGATGAATCCTGAACTGATTATTTGTCTACAATTGGAAAAAATAAAGAGGGAAAATGTATAAGCATAGTTGTAGAACAAACTATTGTGTAAATGAAATAAATATTATCAAAATTGTATAAAATTTATTGGTGTTTCTCCATAATCGTGCATATAAAAATTTTTAGGTACAATGTTAACGAGTTTCACAATGATTGCTTTTATATGTAAATAAAAACTAACGCATAAGAATTTCCAGGCCAAATTTCTGCATTTAAATCCTAAATGTAAAAACTAAATTGATATATTTAATTTTAACCAAACAATTATTTTAAATTGATTGTGAACATCAACGTTACTAGATAAACCCTGAAAATAATTAACAAATTTTGACAATCAATTTAGATTTTCTTGCAAGAAAGAGACAGAAAATAAATCACCTAGCCAAGACAAATAAGTGTCGGTTTCGGAAACAGCCAAAATCCTTGCATTTTTATTCGTATACGTAATTTAAATTCGAACGAATCAGTTTTTAGGCAAACAAACTTACATAGGTATTGATTAATGCTTTTGTATATCCAAGTTAATTAAATGTGCTACGATTTTTTTTAATTTCCTATAGTTTAGTTGTAATAAAGGTGCTATTCCACTTGACTGAATTGACTGATAGTAAAACTAAAGGAAGATAAAAATATACATTTGCTAGTTGGGCGAATGAAACAAAAAACCTTCTCAGTCAAGAAATATTTGTGTCTGTAGTAGTGTGACTGCTATAAAAAGTATCAAATTGAGAATATTTTATAGCAGTCACGCTAACACCCATACATACAATTAGTATATGATGAGAAATATTTCTTGCACACTACTAATTTTATGGTTGTCAAAGTTTCTCCTTAAAACTTTGCTATAAAAAAGTATAAATACAAAAACACAACGTTTTTTTGATAGAGTTTTTTTTAATTTTTCTGAAAATATACTAAAAAATATAATTCTTATATGAGTATTAATAATATTTAATTTTTAGTTAATTTTGAGATGTAAAACTAACCGAATTAATAGTAATATTAACTTTTTTAAAATAATTATTGGTTATGTTTTTGTGTGCTGTCAAAATTTCTCCTTAAAATTTTGGTATAAAAAAAATTTAAAAAAAAAGTTGTCTTTGTCTATTACATAGCTTTTCTGACTGTTTTCTCTTTTCCTCTTTTTATACTACCAGTCAATTTTTCTAGTGGAATAGCACCTTTACTGCTCAATTCATGAATTTTTGTAGAGAACCCTTCACGCACAAATCATATTTTTCATTTTTGTTCCACTAATCTGTAAAAGTTAAGAAAATATTAATGTTAATTAAAAATAATAAGGGGTGCCCCAGATTTGTAAAGAACTTTGTACAAGGTTCAATTTTAATGTGAATTATCAGGAGCAACTGTTATTCCTAAAATTGACCAAAACAGAAATTTTAATAGATTGTTTGTTAGCAAAACCAAACCAAATATAATTTAAAATTAATCGTTGCATTTCATGACATCAAGGGTGATCCGGATCATCACGCCTGCTCACATTTTCCATGCAAACTAAAAACACATTTTGATCTAAAATTGGTTTTGGATCAAAATGTGTCTTTGGTTTGCATGGGTAATGTGACCTGATCAGGATCACTTGTTGTCATGAAATGTGCTACGGTAGTCTTAAGACAAATTTATTTTTCACTGAAGTATACTGAATAAGATTAAAATATTTTTTACTTTTATTTAACAACTTTTTTAAATTTTCTTCGGGTTTGAATGGAAAATTGTGGTCTCGAAACGGAAAAAGGCAAACACCAGAACACATTGTTTGGCATTTTTATCATGATTAAGAGAACAATTGGCCAAAATAACTCATTTTTGTATTACAATAACTGTTAATAACTTTTCAACGAATAATTGCAGAATATGTGAGAAATCGATATTATTTGCTATCTATTCTATTTTAACTAGATGGTGATTTCTCTTTAAAAACCTTTAGTAGTCCTATGTAGAACTGATTTTGTGCAAAGGAAAACCTATACTTACACTGCAGACAATATTTGCACTTGATATTCTACATTTATAAACGCTACTCTGTGATATTGGATTTCATACCGCTAAATTGTTTGTATTCAATTTTTTTTTTATATTAAACTACCCCATTTTGTTTATGAATAATTTCAAATGTATCCGCTTTCTTGTGTCACAATTCACGATTTCATTTTTGTGATAGTTCGTATTATTCGATCCTAAACGGGTTATTACTCGTATAAGATCGAATAATACGAATCAAAAAGGGTTACAATAATATTGTTATGTAAGGTATTTTGCTTTTTTAAATTATAACATAAAACAAGTTCCAGCCAATTTTAATATAATTTAAATTTTTACTGTAATATAAACTTCTAAATTCTAACACAATCAATTATAATTTGTTCACATTACATCAAAACTTAGTTACCATAAATATAAGTAAAACAATAGAGCAGGGTTTCTCACATGCAGCAGGGTTTTTATTCGATTTTATTTTCGGTTACTTAAGTCTAGCCTCAATTTCGCATAGCGTGGGTCTCATTTGCTATATAAGACAGCATTATTCTGTTTTGATTGACAGGTGGATATCAATTATTATAATTTCAAATTTATAGATCGGTGAACTTTTCCGCAAAGGCATAGGAAACATTAAAATAGGTATATAAGATGGAGTAACTGAGTCACCATTTTTTCGCAGCACGTATGTAAATGTATTTACATTAGCAGCCGCTGAATGAATGTTATAAGAATGCTTTAATACATTTAAAATGAGTTCTATGCGGTGGTGGTTTTAGGTTATTATTGTTTTCGGATATAATTTTTAAACCTGATATATTTTATAATTTATTTATTTTGTGAAATGTATTATTTTTATGTTTTGTCAGTGAATCTGTAATTTTTGATTTCGCGACACCATTTGGGATGAATAATATTTTTAATAGTACAGTTGAGATAAATTGAATTGATTTTTGTGCTCTTAACATTTTTATTTTGAATATCAGTAGAAAAAGTTTGATGTTAAGCAATCTGGGAAAATTTATTTTTTTAAAATCAATGTACGAGTACATAATCTAATAGCTATATGAGTCTTATAGGATCAAAACATAATGTTTTCCATTTTTAAAAAAAATCTATTAAACATGCCGTTTTGTAGCTGACATCATATTCTTTATGTTTAAACGAAATAAAGCTTCAATCTTTTCCTATATTATAAATACAACGTTAGTTTCAAAACCAATCCTTTTTTCAATTGACATTTTGAGTAACTAAAGGTAAACATGATATTTTGAAATCATTTAAAATGTGGATTGCGTGCAAGGTGGTTGCGATATTTTATTCGTGCAATGAATCAAATTAATTTAATTTAAATAAACTTAAAGCTGTGTTTAATTTACTAATTAGTAGTTTATCGATATAATATGGAATCATTGGATTCCATATTGGATTGGAGAAGTAGCAAAATGCAACATGTGAGTCATACAATATAAAAGAACTTATTTTATAATACTTGAATATTGCCTATAAAATACTTTATTTTATCAGGTATACGGCTAAATGATTACAAAGGATGCCGAAATGCAATCCCAAAAGTGCAAAATCATTATTTAAATACAAAATATGTTCGCGGGCATGATGCAACTAGCTTTGTCAAAAGATTTTATAAGGCTCGTTTCAAGTTAGGTCAGGACGCATTTATTCTTATGTACTCAAAATGTCATTCTCCAAAAACACTGATCGTAGAAAAATCGGTTCTGGCAAAACATTTCGGGTCGAACATTTCATAAGAACCAGAGATGGCAAACTGTTAAGAATTTGTCAAAAAATTTTATAGGAATATTAAATATCACCAAATTAAGAGTGAAGGGAGTTTGTTCTCGTCATCTACAAACTGGATCGGCACCGGTTGAAAATAGAGGAGGTGACTGAAAAACTATAACATTTTTGCCAAAGTAAGAGGCTGTAATTCAATTAATTAAATAATACAAAGTTGTTGAATTGCATTATTGCCGCTTCAAAAACTCGGCCGTGCAATATTTACCAAGCTTGTTGTCGATTAATGGAACGTACCTTGCGTGTTACGCAGATTATCCTAATAGTGGTGTTAAAAAAAGGTTTTTTCGACATGTATTTAACACTAATTTTAACATCGGGTTTAAATCACCAGCGACCGATGTATGTTCGACTTGAGAATTTGGTAACCATTTCATTTGACTGCCAAAAAAATATGATCTTACCAAAACTTCCGGACCAAGCAGCTTATAATTTTGGGGTTGTTAATGGATCGACGAAAGCGTCATTCATTGTTGACAATGTTTTTTTTTATATTTGGCTAGAAAATGAACGACCGAAAGGGTCGAATGAAATTGCATCCGCCGTTTATAGCCAATTATGTAACTTAGCTCTCTACGCCTAATATGTGACGGATGTGGGGCACAAAATAAAAATACAACCATGATGGGAATGCGAATGTATTGGCTAAAAGTGAATGCTCCCAGCTGGGTGAAAAAGGTGGAAGTTATTTTCCCAGTACCAGGCCATTCCTTTATTTCTCCAGATAGGACTCTTGCATTTATAGAGAAAAAAGTTAAAGCCCGAGAGGCAATAAAAAATTCCGACGAATATTTGGAAATATATTACAAATGAAACATGTACGGTGATAAGGTTGGGAAGTGATCAATGTCCGGTGTTAGATCGAAAATCGGAAATAGCAGAGTTCATGAAGCCTCCAGCATGTTGGCACTTTACATTTAATTTGGCCAAGAGATTTATTTTAACTACATCGAAAATAGCAGGCAATGTTTTGATCCGGGGTGAAAACAATTACAAGTCACATTTAGGAGGTGGGAAATCTGTAAGGAAAAAGTTTAAAAAAATAGAAAACTTGAAACCATCAATTTAACCAGTTGGAGTGTCTTTAAAACCGGAAAAAATAAAGAATGTTGAACATCTTTAAGAAAAACATTTTGGACCAGAGTGGCGACTTCTAGAATCACTTCAATTTTACAAAAAAAATTTTGTTTGCAATAGTAACGATAGCTCAACATGAAGATTTGATCTGTGAGATGCAAGAAGAAGACCAGAATCTATGCATTTAAACAAAATAATCATTTTATTATAATACGGATACTTGTTATTTCGTTGTCTTATTATTTTTGTTTTTGTGGATGAAACTTTGAATTTTGGACTGTTATTAAATCTAAACACTTTTACTTCATTAAAATTTGCACGTTTTTTAGAATCAAATTGCATCTTTCCTGAGACATTGGTAGCAAAACATTTCTTTTCTATGAGTTGATTGCAAATGATAATCTTTTCATTTCTTATTATATTTTTGTACCTAAATGAAATAATGTGTGTTGTCAATAGTAAGTCCTGGGAAATTTGATTTTCCGGAATCACATGTAAATATTTAAAGTTTCGTATAAAATCAGCATCTAGACTCTAGAGAGGTATGACTAGAGATGGATTATTTTGAGGTGTTTATGTTGTTTTGGATATGTTTTGTTTATTTATACGAATGAATGATTATATAAACATAATATCTTAAAATAAAATCTTAATTTAACTTTGTTTACCGAACAAATATATGTATATATATATATATATATATATATATATATATATATATATATATATATATATATATATATATATATATATATATATATATATATATATATATATATATATATATATGTATATATATACATTTATATATATGCATATCATATACATATATTGATAGCAGGTTATAAACTTTTTTATTCAATATTAAAATTTAAAAAAATCAAATTATTTTTCGTTCGTTTAAGACTAAAATCAAGTGAAACTTATCGCATTTTATCAAACTTAAAGGTTAAAACAAAAATATTGATAAAAAAAAGTCTTAGGTTCTATCGGATTATGCAAATTGAATGTCAAAAATATTTCTCAGTGAATATCTAGTGCTTGGAGAGATATTAAATTATTCAAAATACATCATATAAAATGCTATTTATTTAATGCTACAATTTCAAAAATCAAAATAAAATGGTTTGTATCGATTTTGCGTTTATTCGAAATATTATCCTTCATTCCATCACAATGAAATTCGACGCATCGTGTATAGAAGGCATCTAACCTGTATCATCAACTTTTTTATCTCAACTATCCCGATGCACATACTTTTCATTTAAAAAAGTAAAAAAAACAAATTTCAAATTAAGTAAATTGTTAGTGTTAAAGTTCCTTTTGGGAATTAGCAAACAAATATTTTATCCGTAACTGAAAAATTGTTTTTTATTTTATTTAATCATTTTTATTTCAGTTAAATACTAATGCATCAGAAGTAATTTAATTCGAGTGTTAAATTGTTATATGTTTTTAAGTTTATTTAAAGAAGGTTTATAGATTATAGCCTAGCCAGATTGCGGTTTAATAAATCTGATTTTGTAGTTGTTATTTTATGAGAAATCAGTTAAATCGGGTTTATTAACAAAATTAATTGTTGTTTCTGTATAATCATTTCATTTTATTTTGAAAGTATGTATAACTATGTTAAATATATAATCAAATATTAAATGTACAAACAAATTATTCATCGGAAACCGAATCCCCATTTAATTTTACTTTAGAATTTAATGATTTTGAAAGCAAATAATTTAAAATTAATAACTTTTTATATATATATATATATATATATATATATATATATATATATATATATATATATATATATAAATATATATATATATATATATATATATATATATATATATATATATATATACATATATATATATATATATATATACATATATATATATATATATGTATATAATTTAATAAAAATAAAATAAATAATTTAAAATTAATAACTTTATATATATATATATATATATATATATATATATATATATATATATATATATATATATATATATATATATATATATGTATATACATAAATTAAAAATTAATCGATTACAGGTATACATACATAATATTATATTAATGTTTGAAAAGTATCTTTTTAGCAAATTTATAGGTAAAGTAGAAAAACTTGACATGAAAATCTTGGAAATGAGTCCCTATATAATTTATATGAAACCGTGTTTTGTTTATTCAAGGATAAACTCTGAATACAAAAGGATAAAATTATTGAAATGAATCCAAATTATCATCCAATGGGATGCAAATTGCAATATATGTATTATGTAAATAGTCGTATATAGATTCTAAATATTTGAACACTGCAATTATAAACGATAAAAAAAGTCATATTTCAATAAAAACGATATTTGATGAGTTTCGACTTTGGAGACAAATAATGCATTAGGCAGTGGGTTTCGCTTTCGAAAATTTCATTTAAAATACTCAGTAGGAAATTATTAACTTTGGAGAACTTTATCTGATAAAATATTTTCTTTATATCGCCATTTAATCGTCTTAATTTTTTTAAATACAGAACATTTAACAGAATAAGCTCAAAATTAAAATAAATTTGAATTAATGATTTCAGAATAGTGTATTTATTATTAAAATGCGTCCGAGAAATGAATATGTTGCTTAACTCCACTAGGAATTGGTTGGGATACTGTAATAAAAGAAAGTCAAGGAACACCAATTAAATAACTTGTATAGCACTGTTTGACGATATATGTAACGGGCCTCATAATGAATGCTTAATGGGTGATCGATGGACGGTGGACAAATATATATATATACATATTAGCAGCGGGATAAATATGCTAGAGGGGAGAA
The DNA here is from genome assembly GCA_951394425.1 of Tipula unca. NCBI lineage: Eukaryota > Metazoa > Arthropoda > Insecta > Diptera > Tipulidae > Tipula > Tipula unca. Next base: position 100,612,121 of record OX596381.1, read on the forward strand.
ATGATTATTTTTTATATAATTTCGAACGAAAAAGTTAAGAAAACACCAGGGAAACAAAATCTAAAAATCTGAGCGGTCACTAGAAAAAAACGTCAAGTGAAAAATTTTGAAAGATACGAAATCATAAATTGTAATAATATGATTAATTATATAATTTTGGAATAAAAATAAATTATATTCTACATATGTATAGGTGTATACTATGTAATAAATTCACTGTTAATCTTGGATAAATAAATAAAAGGGATACAAATAAAAACATTCCTAAAGTTATAAATAATGCCTAAAATACTTATATCCTGTAATGAATAAATAAAAACTAAAACATATTTAAAAGCAATGGGAGGCTTCCATCCCCGAAAAATACATTGGCAACACTAGTGACTACACGAAATTGTTTGCTCTCAACCTCGAAAAATTCTACTATCATGATAGTATTATGATATTTTTCTACTCTCAGCCCCGAAAAATTATACTATCACGATATATACTAAAATAAATGTACATAGCCTATAATTTACTATCAACCCCTATACACATTATCTCGATTTATACATATTGTATTAATTAGATGTAATTATAATAAGATTAAAATTGAATCACAATAAATAAAATTGCTTAGCGGAAAAGCTATTTTTCCATAAACTCAGAAACTATTCGCTGGCCGGATAAGCGGAGTTTACCATGTTATTCAAGAAGGTTTCATGTATCTTCAGAATTTTATTATGATTTTTTCTATGTGGAGGATCTGAGATATAGTCGCTTGAACTCAGAACCCATTCGCTTTGAAGTTTACCTACCATGTTATTCAAGAAGGATTCATGTATTTTGCAGCTGTTTTAGGTTTAAACCTTTATTTACGCCCTTTTTTTACAAAATGTATCTGTATATTGTAAGTGGCTGTTCCTCAACCCTCAACAACTTTCGGGAACTATTTTATATTAATATATTCCTAACGAAAAAATATCAAATACAATTTTTAAAATTCATAATAACATAATATCATTATTTATTCAAGTTTATCAAAACTTCTAGATAACTTAAAAGAATATGGTGAAAAATACGTGAACTCACAAATTCACTATATGGAGCCGTAAGTCATGTTTTAATTTTATGGTTTTTATGTTTTCAATGCATAGCCTTGATTAAAAAAAAAATTTAAGAACACTTAATTTTTTTTTATTGTTGTTGTTGTTAAAAATACAGGGTGTCAAATTTTGAGAAAAATGATAATTATGATGTTGTATTTATGGCAATAAAAAGAAAACTAATTGTCCGATAATTATGATTTTGGACTCACTTTAAAGATAAGTTAATAGCAATTAACAAAAAAATATAAAATTAGTATGTTGTTTAATTTCTTCTTCTTTAAATTTCCCGCCAAAATGTTCTTTTTCAATTTTCTCAAAAACTTATTTTTTTTTTTTTTTTTTTTTTTTTTTTTAAATTTGGCAACTATTATTTTACAACATATTAAAACACTGGACCAGCGTTATTTTTTATATTCTTGCAAAATCTGTTTTAGTAAGAGCATTATTTCATTTTTATATGGAAAAACTATACCGGGTGTTTTTTTTAAACTGAGACGATCAAATATCTCGAAAAATAGCCACTCTACGGAAAAAATGTCCATAATCAAAATTTAATCATACCGCGGGGGAAATACATTAGTGCAAAATAAAAAGTCCCCCCACCCCCGCTTTGTAGGTGGGGCGGGGGTAACTTTTAAACTAAGATAGGAAGCCATATTTTTTATTGCAGATACGGATTCTACGACGGATTCTACTTCTAAAAGTACGTATGATTTGAATAAAATATTTTGTTCGGTTCATGATAGATGGCATTGTAATCGACGAAATTCAATTTTCAATTTCTCCTTCTTAGAACACACGCATTCGATTCTGCAATACGTTTGAAATAAAAAAACATCAAGTTTTCATTGGAAATACTCGAAATTCGTCATCAAAACAATTTATTCAGTTTTGTAAATCTAAAATAAGTGTTCAAAATGATGGCCTGAATTTTGTATTTTTGAAATTTAATAATAAAACTTGAAATTAATTTTGAACACTTATTTAGATTTACAAAACTGAATAAATTGTTTTGATGACGAATTTCGAGTATTTCCAATGAAAACTTGATGTTTTTTTATTTCAAACGTATTGCAGAATCGAATGCGAATTTTTTTTGTTAATTGCTATTACCTTATCTTTAAAGTGAGTCCAAAATCATAATTATCGGACAATTAGTTTTCTTTTTATTGCCATAAATACAACATCATAATTATCATTTTTCTCAAAATTTGACACCCTGTATTTTTAACAACAACAACAATAAAAAAAATTAAGTATTCTTAAATTTTTTTTTTAATCAAGGCTATGCATTGAAAACATAAAAATCATAAAATTCAAATATGACTTACAAAAATTTGTGATTTCACGTATTTTTCACCATATACATATGTACATAACTACATAATGTACATAAATATTAAAAATTAAACCAAAAATGGCAAGCAAAAGGTTTTTTTTTTCGTAATGAATAAAAATGCCCATATATGGGATATATATAATAGCAGTAGCAGAGTCACCTTGTAGCGAAATGAGAATAAAAAAAGGAATAGTATAGAAATTTATTCCAACAGGCTGATATAGCAATAGAAAAAACTTAATTGAATATGTACACGAATTCTGAAGACACATGAAACATTCTTGAATCACATGGTAAACTCCGCTTATCCGGTCAGCGAATAGCTTCTGAGTTTAAGCGACTATATCTCAGATCCTCGACATAGAAAAAATCTAAAAAAAATTCTGAAGACACATGAAACTCCGCTTGTTCGTCCAACGAGTTCAAGGCGCAATAGAATTTTTACAAAAAAAAATTTCTACAAGCAATTTTTTTTTATTGTGATTTTATTTTAATTTTGGGATTTATCCTATTATATATAAATATATTTTATAAGTATTATGATTTATGAACATCAAAAATTTCGGGACTAACTAAATGTGCAAAATATTGAGCATTAAAATGATATATTTAGTGTCATGACAGTAATATTTTCCGGGGTTGTGAGTAAGTTATAGCAAAATTATTTATCACATACATTTTGAAATTGCATGTGTGTTTATGTTATATTAGTGACCATTTACCTAATTTTATTTTGAGTTTTTATCCAAAATGTATTTACTATCAGATAACATTTAAAACCTTATACAAAATATCATGATAGTAACAATTTTATAATATTATTACCAAATGCAATTTTTAATGTTTTCGGGGATAGAATTTTGGGCTATTTTCACAATAGTAACAAGCGCTAAGATAAATTTTCATTGCACAACTGTAATTCAATTCAATTTAATTTTTTTTTGCACATATAATATAAATATTTTCTATCGATAATATAAAAAATCAAAATGAAATTAGTAACAATTTCTAGCAACAATTGAAAATGCAAATCTAGACATATACGACCATTGAACCGCGTACAACAATTTCAACATAAATAACTTTTGATGGAATTCCCCAACAGAAATGGTATACTCGGGTGTATCGTTGCGTAATGGGTATAGTCGTTTATCTCTGTTTTCAACAAAATATAACATTAATCTGCTAGTTGCTAGATTTATTGGACAACTCAATGAACGCCTTGAAAACGAATGCGTGATATGGTTGCGAAATGCACAGCAGGGTTTCATTTGAGTTAAATTTGAAAGTTCTGATATCCATAACTATAACATATTTCCTATTTTGACAATAAATATGCGATAAAAAATACTGTCCAGCACTACATTATGTTGAGAATTAAATACAATCACTATAAAGCTATAAATATATATATATATATATATATATATATATATATATATATATATATATATATATAATATATATAATTTATATCGATTTAAATATACAAAATCGAATAAATTATATTTTTATTCAAAAAAAAAATTTGTTTTAAATATTTTTATCATTCTATTTGAAAATTATGCTAATTGCGAAATGGAAAGAGTACATTAATAATAATGATACAGCCAAATTTACATAAATTTAACACATTCGGAAAATATTGTATTGATTGAAATTATATACTCGTAGTTTGTTAATATTTTTCTCGCAATTTGGTTTTAATTTATGTGTTTATTATGAGCTCGTTGAAAACATACTGTCAACTTTTATAAGTAATGGTTTATTGAGTATTATGGTTTTTGTTTAAATTTGATTTTGGGTAAAATAAAAATTAGGAATAATCGTCGGACATCAGACTCATCTCGTATCGTATTGAAATTAATAATCTTAGTAAAACGTATATTTTAAAAATAACTGAAGTTTCGATAATAGTCTTGAGAATCCGAAATCATGTATCCGAATTTTTCATTTTACGAATTTACGTATTTTTTTTTTGCTGAACATTAGTTCAGTTTTACCTTGATAAGTTTACTCATAAAGTCATGGGGTGTCACCATTTTCTATTTAAATGTCAAAGCCATCGGTCAAGTTAAAAGTATATAGCACAGAATTGATCCCAGTAAAACACAATGAAATCACTAAACCTATCACGATGCTTTTATAATAACTTTTCATCCCAGGAAATCACTATCTTCCCAAAATTTTTAATCATAACATCATAAATAAATATCGCAATATCACGAGAAAATAAATATTAAAATAACATCATAAATATCAATAAAAACAGTGGCCTCTAAAGTTAATTGTATATAAAGCTCTTTTTCAAAAAAGGGTTTAACAAATTTTTAAAAATTACGATTGGAGGAAAAGGTGTTTGATTGGTTAGAAAATGTGTAGATAGAAAACTGATTGATATCCGTGTGTTTTCATTTTTCAATTTGGCTGTTGAGATCATATTGTATAAGTATAGACGGCGGAAGCAATTTTCGAAATTTTGGGAAGGGTTTAGTTCTCCAAATCACAATGAGAACGAGAAACAATTTTGAAATGCTGAGAATATAAAAAAATATTACGAATATTTTATATAAAGAAAATAATTATTTAATATTGGAATTAATATATTTTATGGATATATTTATTTGTAAATAAAAGTTTTAATTTTAAAATTAATAGTTTTTAGAACTATTAGAAGAAAGGCTGAAAAAAATGTACATCAAATGCACCTGAATCTTCGATTTCCAATGAAACACAATCGGAATCAATAACAGCACAACCTACAATGATAAATCCATTAACTATCATAAAGGTGAAACTTTGTACCCAAGTACAAACACCCAACACTGTAGATTCTTTAAAATTGCCCATAGTCAAATTAACAGAAATGCCTACCAAAGAAAATGGGCAGTACGTTCTCTCCAGACAGAATGATCACAAATTATACCATATTAAAGAGCTACATTGGGTTTCTCTAAAGCTCTAAAGTTCATCACGGTTCGGAAGGATAACCGCCATAAGGTCATTAAGAAAATTTCTAAATGAATACAATTTGCGGTTTAACCTCACATCAAAAGAGACTCACTTAGATTTAACGCTGTTTGCACACATTGCCAATCAATTAAAATTAATAATATTCAACGCGACAAGGAAAATTTCAACAAATTCTATCTGGGCAGTTCTATTGGCAATAATAACAAGAATTTTTAATAAGTTCGACAACTCACTCAAATGATGAGACTGTGATATTATTACAAAAAAATTAAAATATTAATTTAAATATTTTTTACTTTAATTGTGGTGGAGTGCGTGGGAAAATAAAAAAATTTTATATAAAAGTTAAGTCATCTAATTAAATGTTATAATTTTAACAGAAACCTGGTTAAATTCCAGTTTCTTAAATAGTGAAATTTTAGATCAGTGAAGTAACTGATGATGATACCACCTCTTCAACCGAAATTGTTTTTGCTAAGCTCAGTTTCATTTCCAAAGTAATTTTTCTTTGTTCTTTATAATATTCCCCCGTCACCTGTGGATGACGCATATCATAATATTTTGAAGACAGAACGAAAAAGACAATATTTTAATATTCGGAGATTTCAATAAACCAAATTTACATTTCTTTTCTGACACAATTCCACCACAAGGGTATAGTTGTACATTTTGACTGCATGGAACATAAATGTTCTATGTTTAACAATAACAATTTTAAAGTTATCATTTTTTTAAAGCTGATTATTTTAAAATTAATGAAAAACTATCATCTATTCGATTGATTGGAATAGTTCATTCAATAATTCTGACTTAGAAACTTGTATCAAGCATTTCGAATCAATTAATTGCTTGGAAAAATTATTAAGGAAAATAATGGAATAATAACAAAAGAAATCGAGCCTACAAACTTTTTAACAAACATAAAACCCAAGATCTAAAAATACTTTTGAATCGTTGTCAAAAATGTTTGATTCTATTGTAAATTAACAGGGGAAAGCGTTTTATATAACCACAAGAAGTATTTTCAATTTGTAGATATTAAGCGAAAATGTAGAAGTTTTCCATCTACAATGAAACTTAATGACTCATCATGCTCATTCAAAATTATTACATTGTTGAGAAAATCATTACAGTCACCCGCAATGACTTTACTATTCTGGAATATAAAACAGAACTTATCTCAAGAATGAATCTAACTCACAATGAAATTTTAACAGCTATTTTAAAACTCAAATCGAACAAAGGACCAGGTGCTGATCAAATTCATCCATTGTTTTTAATCAATTGTGTTTATGAAATTTCTACACGACTTTTGCATATTTTCAATTTATCACTCAAATCAGGTAAACTATAGAGGTATCGCAATTTTATCAGCTATTGCAAAATTACTAGCAAAACTAGTTTGCAATAAACTTGCTGACATTATATCTCCTTCTCATAATAATGAACAACATGGATTTTTTAAAAATACATAGGTCCACAATAATATGGAAAACGGTGTCCAAACTGATGCTATATATACTGATTTTGGATATAGCTTTTGACAGAGTCTGTCACAATAATTTTAAAATTAAATTAATTTGGCATTAGAAGTACTTTACTAAATTGGATTAAATGATATCTCACCAATAGAAGACAACGAGTTAAATTCCTAGATGTGATTTCTGATGAAGTATCAGTTTCTTCTGGAGTTCCTCAAGGCAGCTACTCTTCAATATTTTTATTTCTGACTTATCCATTATATTTTCTGGAATGAATCATCTATTTTTTGCTGCCGATCTCAAATTTTTTCACACAATTCAAACAATAATGCCTCATTTCTATAATACTTTCCCAATCGTCTGATTATTTCATAAACAACGAGTTGATAATATCAAAGACCTCGGTATTTTATTGGATATCAAACTTAATTTTAATTTTCATTATGACTCAATTATTTCAAAATCTCACGTCAATTTGGGTTACTAAAACCTTATATTACTCACTCGTACGCTCTATACTTAAGTATGGTAGCGTTGTATGGAACCCTTGTCATGAAATTCACATTAAAAAAATTGAATCAATTCAAAAAAAAATATCCAAACTATTCATATAAATTAAATCTCCTTAATATGAAGACACTTGAAGGAAGATGCGTTCTTTTTCATTCATGTTTTATTTTTGATATCTTAAAACGTAATATTAACATTAGCTTTTTTAATGAACGTGTTGTATTAAACAATGACGTAAGACAAACTCGCCATACACATTTTTTAAAAGTAATTCAACATCGAACGGATTATGTTAGAAACGAACCAATTATTACTTTTAACAAAAATTCAAAACATTTTGAAAATAATATATTTGACAAAATTACTTAAATAAAGTATTTGTAAGTTATTATTAATTTTATTAATTTATATTAATGTATATTTTAACAACTTGTATTTTAAAAAACTATATGCGAACTCTAAAGTTTTAAGTTTTAGGTAGTATACAAATTTTAATCATTTTAAAAGTTAAAATTTCGTTTAACTTTTAAAATTTATGTTTTTTTAAATAGCTCTGGAAGGTGAAAATATTAAAAATAAGAAATGCAATTTTGGCCTTAAAGCTCAACTGGCCTACTTATGATTCGAATCGAACTAGAAATAATGGTGTAAGTGTGCCAAAATTAGAAAGCTTCTGATTTGATCTGACACTTTTACACAATTGGTTCTGAAGGCGATGGAACGAACTTCATCAAAAACATTATTTGAAATTTTGGGCTTAGTGCTCAATTCATGATCCTTAATATTCTTCGAAAATATGGTATAATTTTATCATCAACACATAAAACGCAATTCCGATTTACTCAATGATAAAAACAAACTAATTCAAGTAATTTACGTATGATATCAGGGCAAACTGTTTATGATTTTCAGTTCAGTGGATTATGTTAGAATAAAATCAATGTCAAAAATTGTATTTTTGTTTTTTTATTTAATTTCTAGTTGCAAACGATTTTTCATGGTAAATAGTTGTGTCAGTTCAGCTAGTACATCGTTACCTGGATCTGTTGATACTTTTATTATTACCAAATCTATAGAATTCGTAAACGTAATATTCATCACAGTTAACATAAGTTAAAATGAATTTTATTATTTAGAAATCATTACGAGTGCTATAATGTAGATGGTTGTCCTATGAACGATGGGGTTATAATATATGATGTATATAATGGAAAAATCAGGAATTCAGAATAGTCTTTTTTTTGATTAAAAAATTTAATTTAGATTCGTATAATGATCATCCTCAACATAAATTCGACCACAAGAACCATAAGCTAACTATGTAATGAGAATTAAGATTGATTACACCAATCGCATATTCTTTGCTTATGTAGATTTATGTAGAGTTAGGTAGATTTATAGAAAAAAACAAACCTAAACAATAGAAAGATAAAATTTAAGGTCGTTGACCGAAAACGATAATTGGAAATAAATAAAAAAAATTTGTTTTGCACATCATTACGCAGATTTTTGATCAATAATTATTTTGGTACATTAAAATTTCAATCCATTCGTAACAATACAGCAAAACCCCGCTTAACGCTCGAGATACGTTCTTGATATATGGAGCGCTAAGCAAATCTGCGTTAATCGGGGTCATTTTTATATAGAAATATATGAGATAGGTATGGCCAAGAAAACAAATTTATTTATTTTTACAACAAGTTTCACGTTTACGTACAAGTTTCACTTCGAGGATGGTCCACTTGTTGGTTCTCCTTGTTTCTGAGACTTTGAGAAGAAACTGTCTAGCGTAAGTTTTTTTTTTATAAATTCCTTTCTTTTAACAACTTAACGTAGACAAACATTTTATCCAAAACACCTTGCTTTAGAACTGTTTTCAAAATTTGGATCAAGTTCTATAAATTGGTCCATAATTTGTGTTACTGTACCAATGCTGCTGCTGAGGAATTCAGTTGTTAAAACCATTGCTGGTGTTTCCTCTTCTAAAGTGGGACTAGTGGCTCGATCTTATAAGGTTTGGTTTGCCAACAAATTTAGGTAATCATTGCTTCAACACTCACCATGAGATTGAAGAACTTCTATATCTTGTTGATCCAAATCAGCCATTCCTGCTTCCTGTGCGAACTCAACGATGTTTTGAACAATAGATTCTTCCACTATTTGTTCCGTGCAAATTGCTGGCCATAATTTCATAAGCAAAACGATGAAAATACGAAAATAAAATAATAAAATTGAGAGAGAGCGTAATACCGAAACAGCGTTAAACGGTATTTGACTGAGTATTCAAAATTTCACAGTTGTAAACCGAAACACAAACACAGTAAAGCATGAATAGGCAATAGAAATTAAATTTTATCATCGGCCGAAAAGAATTTTCAGCCCCAAAAAGTAAATGGTAAAATATTAATTTTTTTCGCCAATTTTGGCGTAAGTTTATCATATATCACTAGACCGGAATCGCCTTTTGTATTTTGTCGATGATAATTTTATCATTTTTCATTATCATCGAACCAGAATCGCACCCCGGAGGCGATGGAACTTATGAAAACATCAAAAACATTATTTGAAATTTTTGGTTAATGCTAAATTCACGATCCTTAATGTTTTTCGAAAACATGGTATTCGTATACCCAGTTTAATAACTGAAAAATATACATAATCAACTTTCGCAATTTTAAAAATATTTTTAAAAATATTTTGGTTTTATGAATATGTAATTTTTGTTGAACGTATTTTTCGATTTATTCACTTCAGTCAATTTCATTTAAAATTTTGGCTTGGTAAGATTTAATCGTAAAACTGTTAACATTTTTATGTAATTTAAAATTCACTTACAAGTCTTCAGATTTAATTTGTATATGCTTAGGTCTAGTAATGATAACTCCACTTGCAATATTACCTATTTTTTCCGAACAAAGTCTGGGCTAACTTTTTCCCCCTTCAATTTGTCCAATACCAATTTTATTTTATATGATTTGAAAATAATTACGTGTTATGGCGTTTGAGTTCCTGGAAATATACAGCTTTGACAACAATGCTTTATATTAAAACTTTCAAAAAAATCGGAGAATGTTGCCATAATTCCAAAGAAATAATTCCACCGTTTCAATACTCCAATTTGTAAAAATGGAATATTCCAAATTATAGAATTCTAGAAAAAACTTGCACAATAAAATGTTCAAATTTTAACATTAAATTATTATTTTATTATGGTAAATTTGTTGTGCATGTTATGGTTTTTCTAATAAAAATAAATAAAATATCTGAATTTTGGGAATTGTGGATTATGGATTTATGTATTTGTTGTTGAAATTTTTATTTTTGTAAACTCTATTTTAAGAAGAAAACGAAGTTATTAAGAATTCTAATTATTGAATAAATATTAGTAATTGCATGAACCCTATGTATTACCCTATGTACTAACTACAGTACATTTTCGCATTTATATATATATATATATATATATATATATATATATATATATATATATATATATATATATATATATATATATATACATATATATATATATATATATATATACACATTATACAGGTTGTATAGCATATACTGAATACCTAACAAATTAGTTTAAAAAAAGTGACCGACTCCCTATGTGGGAAAAAGAGTAAGTGCAGTCCGCATAAATTTTATTGAAATAATTTTCCGCTCAAAATAACGTTTGATGTGTTTCGATTAAAAATATATAATTTTGGTTTAACTAGATAATTTTAAAACTATGTGATGTTATAAAATTTCAGAATTTGATATGTGTATATATATATATATATATATATATATATATATATATATATATATATAACTAAAAAAACATTAACACTATCAAATCGACAAATTGGTCAACTAAAACGAATCATGAGAAACAAATATCGCTCCCCTCCCACACAAAAGCGCCTTAATATAATTACAAATATTATAACTTACACTCTAAAAATAAAATTGACGTTAGACTGATAAAGTCATCGATACGTCATCCGTTATCTGTAAGTAAAATTAAGATATCAACGGGATTCTGGATTATAAAGGGTGCTTTTTTTTAGAGTTACACAAGTTTAAATCGTAATAAAACAAACAAAAGTATTTTTAATATCAATGAAACGGGCTTTATTAGATAGAAAATTTAATGACTTTGGCATGTGGCCGCCACGGCTGGCGCGTACAAGGTGCAATCTGGAACACCAATGTTCACAAACTTTTCGCAGCATTTGCGGCCGTATTTCACCAATAACTCTTCGAATGTTGATTTCCAGGTGTTCAATTGTCTCTGGTTTATCGACGTGGACAAGTGACTTTACATAACACCAAAGAAAATAATACAATGGGGTTAAATCACACGATCTTGGTGGCCAATTAATTGGACCATCCAACATCATTGGAGTACATCAATTGTAAGGCGCGCTTGTCAGCAAGATTAATGCCAGCTAATCGAGGTACAAAAAAAATTCTAATCATGTCCCTATCCTGCTCAAAATTGACAGTAACATTTCTGGCCATCATCGTTTTTGAAGACATATAGACCAATGACTCCACCAGCCCAAAAAGCGCACCAAACAGTAATTTTCTGTGGATGTAATGGTGTTTCGACAAAAGCTTGTGGATTACCCTCATTTCAAATGCGACAATTCTGTATATTTACGTACCCATTCAACCAAAAATGGGCCTCCTCGGAGAACAAAATTTTGAATGGAAATCCAACATCAATATAAATTTGTGCTTCAGCCCATTCGCCGAATTGGCGGCGCATACGATGGTCGTTTGGCTTTAATTCCTCCACAAGTTGAATTTTGAAAGCTTTTAAGCCAAGATCCTTTCGTAAACCTTTCCATAAAGTGGATGGACACAACCTCTGTTGCTGAGAACGGCGACGAATTGAATGATTTGGATCTTCAATGCTTTCCTGTACAGCGGCTACAGCTTCTTCGGTGCGCTTTGTTCGGTGTCTCACGGTATGAACAGTATCATTAAGAGTCAACGTGGTCCGAAAACGATCTATTGTTATTCGAATTAGCTGCTCTGAAGGACGATTATGTACGCTATAAAATGGACGAAGTGCACAATAAGTTTGACGAACAAGACCATTATTTTAATAAAAAAAAATTCAACAATTTGCAAGCATTGCTCTGATGTAAGTCTATCCATAGTGAATTGTCGAACCAAACTAAACAAAAAGCAACTATCAGCTGTTAAATGGGTTGTCAAAAAAAGAAGCAGTGTTGCCAACTCAAAGTTGTGAACTTCTAAAAAAACACCCTTTACAACCAAAGTAAACCTTGAAGAATTACGAAAACGTATTTCAGTCAATCAAGCTTGATTCTATTTATCCAAAACTGATGTGCAAATGAAAATTAATTTAAACATAAAATACAGTTTGGGACCATTTGATCTAGAAACACAAAATCCATGATATAGAAATAGAAGATATAGAAATGGGACGCTACATTAGAATTTTCACCAGTTGAAACTACCAGATAAAAGGTATTCCGTTCATAATAAACAAGAAAATATTTATTAAAAGTATCTGTAATATTGTATGAGTAATACGATCTATCAAATATTTCCTAAGATTTCGTATTTTATGATGGTCTCTAGAAGATTTTCACGTTGAAGTATTAGTGTCAAATGTTTCCATTAATTTAAAGTAATGGCAAATTCTAAGAAATATCATAACTGAAGATTATATTTGTTAGTGTTGAGCTACAGTAGTATTATGTTTTTTATTTATGATGTAGCCAGACTTAAACAAAATTTTCAACTTTCAAGATTTTAATTTATTCGCATATTTTAATCATAATTACTCATGAAAATTTCTTTGGAATTCAAACTTTATTTAATTGTGTAGAATAAAAAATAAAAAGACATTTTGTAATCTGAATAATTGTAAATTATTTATAGAAAAAAAAAATTTATTCTATTCCAGGATTAAGTTACATTTCCATTTATTGTACTTACCTATATTTACCAAATAATAATTACTTTAAAAGTAAAGAGTGTCACTAAATAATCATCCAACTCAAAATAAATTCATTTTATACCAATGACTTTCAAATTGATTGCCATCGATAGATAGGCTTAAAATGTCGCACGCATTGATAATTATACGGGTGGTGGGGGAAATTGAATACAAAAAATGATTTTGTCTTGATTCCTATCGCAGTACTTTCATTAAAAATAAGTTGAACACAAAATAATCCCAAAACCAAATTAGTTCTACTTGCATAAACCTTCCATATAAAGAGTGTAAAAGCATGTTAACTATGTAAATTATGTGCAAGTTTTGTGTGCGGAATAAAAGAAACTTATGTATAAAATGAGTATAAATGTGCTACTGTACATAAAAATCAATAATTTTTCTATTTTTATCCGCAGATGTAGACAGCAAAAGGATAGATAGATATTCGCAATAGAACATAAAAAAAATTTCCTTGTACTTTTCATTTCAAAACTTTTATTCCCGTTTAGTTTTATTTTCTATTTTATGTGTTTTGTCGGTGTCAACATGACGGCATAAAATATTCATTTTCATATGCTGTCATAAATATAATTATGTATATATAAGTATGAGTATGTAGGCTCATACACTAGATAGTACATGAAAATTGTCTAAATTTTAATAGGAAGATGAGTATAATAAATTGATATAAAATTTCACATTTCTTGGTTTTTGTTTAGAATATTTTTTTTTTTGAGTAAGTAGTTAATACTTAGATAATATATTACGATATAACTTGTGATAAATTAACTTACATCTATGATAAATTTTAGTTTTCATTATGATAAAATCTCGCTGGAAAATTATGTTTATTTTGTATTAGTATATAGGTTGATTTATCGTTAATTTATCGCTCACGATATACTCGTAGTAGGGATAATAAATTCGAATTTTCATTTTTATTACTTATAACACTATAACTTGTCGAAAAACAACAAAAAATTAACCAAAAAAATCAAATGAAATACATGAATTAGTTAGAATTGTTTAATCACCAAATGTTGTAATACGTGACATAATTAATTTAAATAAATTAACTTTGATATCATGATACGAATGGAAAATTTAGTATTTTTCATCGTTTCGAATATAATGGATAGGTGACGGTGATTTTTTTGTGTTAGGTAGATGGCGTGGTTTTTGATTGTTGCTATAGTTTAATATTTAAATATGCATATCATGTTTGACTAACTGATGCTCTGTACTGGTGCCATTATACATATTATAGTTAAGTTCAACTCGTATATAGCTAACATAGATTCGGTCAATTGTATTCGATTATTGCATTAATTCTGCTACAATAGAGGAATGTTTTTTTTAAATGAACACTTTCGAACATATGTAGATTAATTTGTCACATTAAATTTGTTATGTGTCATTCGATGATTATTTGTAAGAGCCTCTTATCATAAACCTATAAATAGAAACTAAATATAGGTGTCTTATCGGTAATCCTATTCGAGGAATTTATAGGAGTACAAGTTCAGTTGAAAGTAACAGCCAAGGATAATTTTTCTTACTGTTACATCGATGTTGGCAACATGAAAATAAAACCGCTGACTTGTAAAATGTTTTGTGTGATATTTGTGATAAAACGAAATTGAATAAAAGCTGCACTAAAAATATAAATTAATATTACTAAATTAAATATAAAATGGTAGAGTAATCCCAATATAATCAATCTTATAATCTTGAAGAGAAGAATACTACGTAACTATGCCTTATTGATATACTCGTATTAACTAATTTTTATAAGTCTAGATAGATTGATTGTGTGCTTCTACAGTTTTTGGTTGAATGTCTATTAGTTTTAATCAGACATCAAAAACAACTGTTGCAACTGGCGTATCTATTTTGGTTTTTTCTTCCAAACAACTTCGTGTATTGTATTGGTCTTATTTGAAAAACATCAAAAAAACTCCAGTGGCCCTATTCTGGTTTTCCCCGGGAATTGGGAATTTTTGACTTTTTTCTAGTAGTTTGGAATTATTTTTTCCCAAAGTGAATTCTGGCGATTGGGAATTTTTTTCAATGGGGAAATAATAATTCCATATTACTGCGGTTTTGACGTTTATTTTTCCCTGCACATTTTTTGGGGAATTAGATGGGAATTTTTATTTTTATTTTTCAAAATCGAAATAAAAAGTAATTTCAATGATTTGAAGATGATATGAAGCATTAACATTTAAATTTTTTAAATTAGAATCGAAAATCTATAAATAATTTGAATCTTGAATACTCGTATATAACAAATAATTTACGTAATGAAACCTGTGTTCTTACGAAATGGACATTCTTTGAATGATAGGAGTGCCGAATATGGTATACATGTTCGACTCTAGATGTTCGTCTGAACAGCGTGACGTGGGTACAATTGATACAACCGATTACGCCGGTAAGATTGAACTTTTCATAGAATCTGAAATAGAAAAGCTATTAGAGTTCGAAAAAACTTACTTATGCAAAAGTTAAAATAAACACTTACTGTTTTTGACTTTATTAATTTTCGTTGGCGATTGTGGAAATTTTATGTATATCGGTATTAAATTTTCATCGACAATTTTAAAAAATTCGATTATTCATTGAGTTACCACACTCTGCGATACGCAATTTAGGTAATTCATACCCACTCTCTTTTGGAAACTACCTGATAATATATGTACATACAGAAACAAAGCTTAATTAGTTTGTGTGTAAATAACGTTCATGAAACGTGTATAGCAGTTAACCTTGAGCCAAGAAACTCTTTTGGTATAGTTGACACCTCCATAAAAGAATCAATTTCTCTTTTAATGCCAAAACCAAATGCTAGGGCATCCTATATTTATTAATAAACTCCGCTTCGTGGATCTCGAAGGGGTTTGATGTATCCCGCAAATAATTATGCCTATATGCGTAAATTATAGCGCCGGTTTTCTTCGTCATCATCCAAAACACGAATTAACAGTGACACATTAAATACATTTTATTCAATTTTTCTGTTTTCCAAATTTTATTTTTATTTATAATCATAAATTAACAGCAATTTGTAATCTAGCGGTAAACATTTGTACTGCTGAAATTTTTAAGGGGAAATTTTTCCCAATTTGGCAGAATACACTTTGGGGAAAAATGGAATAAAAAGTTGGGAATTATTGTAGTTGGGAATTTTTGAAATATTTTTTCCCAATTCCCAATTCCCGGGGAAAACCAGAATAGGGCCACTGGTATAATATAAAAAATTGTTATACTTCATGTTCTTCTTTGTGCTACGAGTGTTAAATTTTCTTTCAACAGTGTTGAGTTAGGTTTGGCTTCACAGTGTTTCAAATTTTAACACTGTGTGTTTAATTTTTTAACTACGCGTATTTCGAGAACGAATATACAATCTACCAAACACAAAATAATGTGGAGTAGTAATGTGTGTATTTAAAGGTTTTGAATTTTGTATTATTTTGTCTTGTGGACGTTTGATACAGAATCAGAATAATCGAAATTACTATTTAATTTCATAATGAATTAATGATTTTTAGTTTAGGTGAAGTTTTTGAATATGTAGAATAAGATTGTTTCTTTATGAAATTTATAATGAAATTCGGTTTGTATGATGGGAAAGTGATTCTAAAATGATTTTTGGGTGAAGTGCTTGAATGGTATTGTAATGTAATCGTTTATGATGAAACTCGACATGTTCGATAGTAGTGGAATGCTTAATTGTTTATTGGACAAAGCTCTGGAGTATTATCGACTTTAGCATTTCTGAACTGATTATGATGAAACATGTTGTGGCAAGTGCCACTTATAAAAATAAATTAATTATTGTACTAAAATAGAACGAGATATAAATATATGTATAATTATTTCCATGACTGTAATGTACTGACCATTATCTATGTATATGCACACAATCATTATATTTTAAGATTATAATTATATTATGTATTGATGATGGAAAAAAACAAAAAAAAAGTTAGTCGGTTGATGATGGCCTGTTTAAGTGGCCAAAAATAAAAATAAATTATTTCAAAATAACACAGTTGTTAATTGCAGTTAATGAGAAAAAAAATATATTTAACTTGCAATTTTTTTTTTTTGGTACTTTTGAAGTAAAACATAAAACTATAGTACAAAATGTTAAAATTATAATAATAATAATAAAATAATAATATACGTATAATAAGTTAAAAAAAAAATTATAAGTGAATTGTCTCATTGGGATACATGCGTGCAAACTGGGTGTCCCAGCCCACGATTTCTGCCGCAGCTGTGGTAATGAGGAGGAGGAGGAAAATGTGCTCCATCTGCTCTGCACCTGTCCTAGTCTTGCGTACAGCAGAACAAAATTTATGGGCGCTTCCCCTTTAAACGACCTCACGGATCTTAGGAAGATCGGGATCCGGGACATTAAACGCTTTTTGGTAAGCTCAGGATGGTTCAGCGAGTGAAGAGGAAGAAACTCGAATGTGGTACAGCTACGGACCAATTTTGTGTCTATGCTAGTCCTTTAGAACAGCCACCCTTACCCAACCTAACCTACTTACCACATCAACCTTCAATCTAAGCTTTTAGCTGCTCATACTGAAAAGCACATCAGAAGTAGCGAACAAAGCGGAGCACAAAAAAAATTAAAATAAAGCAGAAGTGAAACAAAAAAAAAATAAACAAAATTAACTTAAATTTCTGAATGATTGTATAATTCAAAAAAAAAATTTTTTGGAATAATAAAATAATACAACAAAATCAAAAAGAAAAAAAAAATTCAGAAGAAAATAACTCTATCACATAAGTAACTAAATTAGAATTATGACATCATTAAATTAAGGTTGGCCCAATCAAGGATGTACCCGTCACCAAAGAGAAAAAGAATAGCAGAAAAATTAATTTAAAAAAAAACAGGTACATAATTAATTACCACCATCAACCGAGCAAATAGCGCAGTTGTTAAAGCTGCGACGTTCGAATATATTCATAAACCAGTACCGCATGAAAAATCTAAAACAATACTTCGCCTCAAAAAGTGCATAAGCAATAGCTATAGATACACTCACCTTTATAGATAGTTAGATACATTTGGTAGATCATGATTTCGTAGCTTAACTAGTATTTATACGCACTCTATATATATGTATATGTATTTAAGGTTTACTTTTAATATCTATAATCAAATTTTTTTAATTTACTAAACTCTCAAATTTAAAATGTATGTCATATAAAAAACAAAGTGGATTTCCAAAGTGGTAGCCAACCTCTGAATTTGAAATTTTTAACCAAATTTCAAAATTCGACAGTTTGATACAGTTGATCAAGTTTTGAATTTTCAAAAACAATTTTTTTGTATCACAATAATTAACTCTCTGCAGATCTCATCAGCGCTTCAATAAAAAAATTATAATTATTTTATAAATTGGCAGATATAAAATTTTTAATTCATACTCATTCGCAAACTCCTGCGAAATCCAAAATCACTAAGTTTATGAATAGCGGAATTTTAACATTTGTGTTGTATTGCTAATCTTTAAAACAAAGTATATTTTTCAACTTTTGAAACTCTTAATCTATCTGTTTTTTCGATTATTAAAACGATTGGAACCTGGAACCGCACTGCTATCTTAGCAAACTGTAAATGTTTGAACCAATGAAGGGAGGCTTTCGAAGATCAGCAAGAGAACACAGGGGTCTAGCTCTGACAAATGCCGGCCGGCTGCATTAGATAGTGCTAGTATATTTTTGTATTTATACTACCACAATTGCCACTTTCAGTTAGTTTTATGTGTTAGAGATGTACTTTTTTCCAAGGCCAGTAGTAGGGGGAGATTCTTGTGATTCAGCTTTTGCTATGAAATCAGAAACTTTATTACTCTCAATGAGTAGGTATCAACATAACCCTTACTCTGAAATATTTAAGCAATTAGTGTTAATGTAGTTCTTGCAATCTTTGTCCAGTTTAGACATGCAGTCAAAGGACTATTGAGGGTATTTAGCACAGCTTTACTATCTGTGTAGAGAATAATATGTTTTTTTATCGCTAAAACTAGGCTCCTTATCCCCACTTTGTGTGAGTACAATTCGTTTAGCTTGAAAAACCTTACAGTGATTATCCAGACTATCCGAAAATCTAACCCCATAATTAGGCCAGAAGAATTCAAGCCCTGCAATGACTTTTGTTCGAGATCCATCCACAAAAAAGGCTATCGACTCAGACAACATTCTATAGAAATTTTGACGGGGCTGCAATCTACGTCAGGGGAAAATGGGGGAGATTGAATCAGTGAAGTTAAATTCAGGCATTCCATTCCCCAATTAACTTAGTCGAAATTCATCAGAGCTCACTATGCCAAAAATGAATAATCGCAATTCGGGCAAACACAAAATAGACTCCATTGCAAGAAGATGAGTAGAAGAAATAGCACCAGATATAGCCCTACAGGCTAATTTAAAGTATGTTGCAGTTGTATGACGTTTCTGAGTGACCCATTTATTGTTGTGCTACACAGCGTTTTGTGTTACATGTGTCGGATCTATAATTATAACAAGCTTATTCTGAAGTTCTGAACAACAATCTAGGATTGTTCCAGTTTTCCATATTCAAGAATTTTATTTAGTAATAATTTCAAAACTGATTTCCATCAAACATGTCTTCAACATAATCAGTTCAGAAATGCTAAAGTCGATAATACTCCAGAACTTTGTCCAATAAACAATTAAGAATTCCACTACTATCGAACATGTCGAGTTTTCATAAAGAAATTAAATAGTAATTTCGATTATTCTGATTCTGAATCAAAAACATCCACAGGCAAAATAATACAAAATTCATAACCTTTAAATACACACATTACTACTCCGCGTTGTTTAGTGTTTGGTATATTGTATATTCGTTCTCGAAATACGTGTAGTTAAAAAATTAAACACAAATTATTTTCGCATTTATCAAAAACGGATAAATTCAAAGGGACGTCTGATATTGGTAGTCGATATAGCGGTGTTGCATCTTCAATTTGAATTTATCAAAAACGGATAAATTCTAAGAGATATCTGTTGTTGGTGGTCGATGTAGCGGTGTTGCATCTTCTTGCATCAAAAACGGATAAATTCAAAGAGATGTCTGATATTGGTGGTCGATATAGCGATGTTGCATCTTCAATTTTAATTCATCAAAAACGGATAAATTCAAAGAGATGTCTGCTATTGGTGGTCGATATAGCGATGTTGCATTTTCAATTTGAATTTATCAAAAACGGATAAATTCGAAGGGACGTCTGATATTGGTAGTCGATATAGCGGTGTTGCATCTTCAATTTGAATTTATCAAAAACGGATAAATTCAAAGAGATGCCTGCTATTGGTGGTCGATATAGCGGTGTTGCATCTTCAATTTTAGTGCATCAAAAACGGATAAATTCAAAGAGATGTCTGATATGGGTGGTCGATATAGCGATGTTGCATCTTCAATTTTAATGCATCAAAAACGGATAAATTCAAAGAGATGTCTGTTATTGGTGGTCGATATAACGGCGTTGCATCTTCAATTTGAATTTATCAAAACCGGATAAATTCAAAGGAGACGTCTGATATAAGTAGTCGATATAGCGATGTTGCATCTTCAATTTGAATTTATCAAAAACGGATAAATTCAAAGGAGACGTCTGATATAAGTAGTCGATATAACGGTGTTGCATCTTCAATTTTAATTCATCAAAAACGGATAAATTCAAAGAGACGTCTGATATTGGTAGTCGATATAGCGATGTTGCATCTTCAATTTGAATTTATCAAAAATGGATAAATTCAAAGAGATGTCTGCTATTGGTGGTCGATATAGCGGTGTTGCATTTTCAATTTTAATGCATCAAAAACGGATAAATTCAAAGAGATGTCTGTTATTGGTGGTCGATATAACGGCGTTGCATCTTCAATTTGAATTTATCAAAACCGGATAAATTCAAAGGAGACGTCTGATATAAGTAGTCGATATAGCGATGTTGCATCTTCAATTTGAATTTATCAAAACCGGATAAATTCAATGAAGACGTCTGATATAAGTAGTCGATATAGCGGTGTTGCATCTTCAATTTGAATTTATCAAGAACGGATAAATTCAAAGATATATCTGCTATTGGTGGTCGATATAGCGCTGTTGCATCTTCAATTTTAATTTATCAAAAACGCATAAATTCAAAGAGATGTCTGATATTGGTGTACGATACAGTAGTGTTGCATCTTCAATTTTAATGCATCAAAAACGGATAAATGAGATGTCTGTTATTGGTGGTCGATATAGCGATGTTGCATCGTCAATTTGAATTTATCAAAAACGCATAAATTCAAAGAGACGTCTGATATTGATAGTCGATATAGCCATGTTGCATCTTCAATTTGAATTTATCAAAAACGGATAAATTTAAAGAGATGTCTGCTATTGGTGGTCGATATTGCATAAACCATATATTGCATAATATCGGTTGCATCTACTTCAATTTAAATTTATCAAAAACGGATAAATCTAAAGAGACGTCTGATATTTTTTATTTTTTTTTATTTTTATTTGTTTTTTAAGGACTTGGCATAGACACTCTTTTTGGTCCATAGCCTTTTGGTCGATAGCCTTACCTAGAATTCACACAACATTCATTCAATCCATTCATTCATCCCATTCACACAAGTACAGTATACCACCTGCGCATTGCATAGCTCCATGTCACTCTGTACAGGGACATGGAAGATGGGTCGGCCCATGAATTCTACATTCCTACATTTCAACAGAGGGTCATAGATGTTTTCAATTTAATCACCGATCGTAATCGGGAGATGAAAAATCCCATTTGCAATCCCGCCTCTGGATTCGAACCCGGTACCTCCCGATCCAAACGTCGCAGGTTTAACTACTGCGCTGTTTGCTCGGTATACGACGTCTGATATTGGTAGTCGATATAGAGGGACTTCGCCTTTTCATAAGAAATTCCTGAACTTCCAAATTCAAATAAAATTGATGGTTTTGAGACATTTTATCAAATTTGGATATCAAATATCCAAGGTAGTTAAACTGTGGCATGTTATAAAATTGAGGAAACGTATGGCCTAAAAAAAATAATTATTCCAGCTGCCATCACGTGCTAGATTTTTCATAAGAAATTCCTGAACTGCCAAATTCATATAAAATTGATAATTTTGAGACATTTTATCAAATTTGGATATCAAATATCCAAGGTAGATAAACTGTGGCATGTTATAAAATTTAGGAAACGTATGGCCTAAAATAAAAGAATTGTTCCAGTTGCCATCACGTGCTAAATTTTTCATAAGAAATTCCTAAACTTCCAAATTCACATAAAATTGATAATTTTGAGATATTTTATCGAATTTGGATATCTAAAGTTAGATAAACTGTGGCATGTTATAAAGTTAAGGAAACGTGTGGCCTAAAATAAAATAATTGTTCGAGCTGCCATCACGAGCTAGATTTTTCATAAGAAATTCCTGAACTTCCAAATTTTTTATCAAGCAACTGATTTATATTAACGGAAGCAGATTAATTCTGTTTTATAAATGTATGTATGTATATGCAAAGTGAATTTTAATTTTATTATCAAATTTTGTAATAAATGTAATTAAAAATATTGTTTCTAATAAATTATTGTGCTTTATTAATTGGACTCATTTGGACTGAAATAATAAACATTTAAAATTTAAAATAAAATGAATTCACACGAATGTATGATTTTTTATATAGACACTAATCCATTTACTATATGAAAAAACTTGGCGGATGAAGTTTGTACTATAAGCTTACTAACTATATATGACGTAATTTAGAACAAAATTAGTAAAATGTTCACTGGCATATTATAATAAATAAATACGAATTATTATTTATTTTTAATTTACAAAAATAACTTATAAAATTATTATTCCCCCAAAAAAACTTCTTTCTAGCAACCGAACGAGTTCTTCTAAATTCAATCACAAAAGTTCGAAACAATAATAAGTCTAAAGTATTGATAATGAAAGCAATTAATTTATCTATTAAAATCGATCCATGAGAATAAAAAAGTGTTTTCTTTTCATCTCCATTAATTTTCCATGAAGTGCGATAAACAACAAAATATCGTGAATACAGTATACACCCAAATACCGCAAATTTCAAAATATTTTATAATATATTTGTTTGATGGCTATGTAAAATTATCTTTCAAGTTACATTTTGATTTTTCAATTTGTTTAAAGGCAAAAGGGTAAAATTATTATTGAATAAGAAATTACTAAATGAATACTTTCTTTTCTTTTCTGTTTTTTTCTTTGTATTCCATTTATTTTTCCTGGTTTTTGTATAACTGCATGTGATTTTCTTGTTTGGGCTTTAAGGACCTCTCGTTTTCGGTTCTTTAGCATTCACTTTTATGTTTCAGGTCCAACGTCATCTTAGGACTTGAACTATGGGGACTGTCAATGAGTCCAAGTTGGAGTTCGATGACCTCAGCACCATAAGTGCTGACGGTTTCAGCTCAGTCATCAACTCGGGTTCGGAGAATGCCCTACTATTTTCGGATGATGTAGGCTCTACACTGGAGTCAAACCATCGTGGTAAAACTAAGCAACTTGGCAAACGTCAGCGCCAGCGCTTACAAAAAATTCTGTGTGGGCTGGCTCTGGGTGCAATTTCCGAAGAGCTCAGCATTGGGTACGCCAGAAATAGCCTCTAAAAAAGCGCACTGTTACGCTGAAACAGTAGCCGATGCGTGCGAGAAATGAACCCGACCCTCTTTTTGAATGAGGAAAAATTGCAACTTTTCCGGAAAGAGCTTGGTCGTCGTATGCTCGACGCGGCTAAATTTTCCGGCTTTGTGCCGCAATTGCTGGGTTGTTACCTAGCGGATTGAGTCATCATTTGGGTTGGGGAGCCTCCGAAACCGCTTATACTGCACTCATGGATTCCGCGGCCACCGGAGAATCCGAGTGTAGTTATTATTAACATCGGCATTATGAATCCAAATGTGTCGACTACAGGATGGAAGGTTATCCGATACAAGCAAGAGGCTAACCGCCAATCGATTGTGATCAGGGTTGTCCAGAAGTCCTTCGAGCACATTACTGGGTCTGGTGCGTCGCTTCAATATGTCCTTGAGAGGATCCGTTTCAGGGTTATCTCAGAGCCGTAGGATTTTATTTTATTATTATATTTTGTTTATAGCTGGTCTTCATGATGACGTCCATGCTTGAATTAAAACAGGTCAAACTGCAACATAGCAAGTCAGCTTCCTATGAGTTGAGGGACCTGCTTCCTATATCGCACACAGATTTTTGTCTAATCCAGGAACCGTATCTTATTGATGGTGCGGTGTCTGGTGTGAACTCGAAGTTTGGCAAGATCTTTCATAGGTCCACTGTCCTTAAAACTAGAGCGTGCAATTATATTTCTAATGATTTTGATGCCGCTCTTATTAATAAGTGCAGCACTGCTGATCTTGCGGCGGTGCTAATCACTCCCGTGTATGATGACTCACGTTTTAAACTTGTCATTCCACTTTGCCGCCACCTTCAGAAGAACTGCTGAATCTTGTAGTGTGGTGTAGGGTCAACAATCTACCTCTCGTGATTGGTGGTGACGCTAATGCTCATCATACCATTTGGGGTAGCTCGAGTACCAACAGTAGGAGATCCTCACTGTTCAATTATATTTCCCCTTCTGAATTAGAGATTCTCAATGTTGGCTGTGAGCCAACTTTTATCAACTCGGTTCGTAAAGAAGTGATTGATATTAGTTTGTGCCCTATGACCATCGTTAACCTGATTCTAATATGGAGGGTGACGGATGATATTCTCACCTCTGATCATATAGGTGCATGTCTTTTAATATTAACTTTAAAAGACCACCGGTTAAACCATATCGTAATAGGAAACTAACAATTTTTGATTCATTCTCCTCTGAGCTCGTTTCACAACTAGACTTGCCGAATCAGGTTAGATCTATCTCAGATCTCGATTTGCAGACAACTGTACTAACGAAAGCAATCTCGACTGCTTTTGAAAAGTCATGCCCTTTTATTTACAACCAGAAACCGCTTAACAAACCCGCTCTGAACTTAAAAAGTTAAGGAAGAGTGTGCGCAAAATTAGAAATAAAACCAAATAAAATACGAATCTCATTTCTGATTGGAATCGATTTTTGGTAACTGAAAAAGCCTAAAAACCGCGCAGAGGGCTGCGTGGAAAAATCTCTATGAGGAAATTGATAGCTTATCTGTTCTCTCCAGACTTAACAAATCTCTGGCTAAGAATGACACTTGCTAACTTGATAGCATTCGCCTACCTTCCGGGAAACTCACCTCCTGCAGGCGAGAAGTTGGTGAGCTACTGTTGTGTGTCCATTTTCCTGGATGTGCCACTGTTGATTCGAGTGTGGTTGCCTCCGCGCCATCTGACATTTTTGTCGGTACTCCGGATTGGAACTTAGTTCGTAGACTGATCATTACTGATGTTCTACAATGAAGTGTTTTCTCGTTTGCACCGTTCAAATCAAGGGGTCCAGACGGCGTTTTCCCTGCTGAATTGCAGCATAGTTTTATACCCATCCGTACTGTACCACGATCCTGGAGCAGAAGTTGAGTAGTTTTCATAACTAAAGCTGGCGAGACGGATTATACCGACCCTAAAGCTTTTAGGCACATTCGAATGACCTCTACTTTTCTTAAAGCTTTAGAGAGGATCATCGACAGATTTATTAGGAATAACTATTTAACTACCTCCCCACTCAGTAACATGCAACATGCTTACAGAGCTGGCAAGTCCTGCGAAACTGCTCTAGATGAACCCGTTACTAGAATCGATAGATCACTTAACTACAAAGAGTTTCTTGTAGGTACCTTCCTGGACATTGCGGGAGCTTTTGAAAGCACTTCGTTTACTTCGATCACGAGTGCGTGTACCAACTTTAATATTAATCAAACCATGGTTAGATTCATCGAGTCAATGCTCAAGTCCCGTACAATTGAGACTGAGTTTCAAAGCTACGCGGACGATCTTGTTTTGACAATTTCTGCGAAATACCTGAACGTCTTATCCGATCTGATGCAGAACGCCCTTAATATAGTAGAAGTTTGGTGTGTTGAAAAGGGGTTGCACGTCAATCCCTCGACAACTTATCTGGTTGTGTATTCCAGACGTAGAGACAGTGCTAATTTATCTGTTTCCACTCTATTTGGTAGAGCAATTACAAGGACAGAGCACGTGGACCACCTAGGCGTTATTCTAGATAGTAAACTCTCCTGGAAATTTCACCTTGCTTATAAGCAATACAAAAGGTCATTGCTATCTTTTGGCAATACAGAAGAGCCTTTGGCAATTCCTGGGGTCTGACTCCTAATAAAATGATGTTATTCATCTACAAATCACTGGTTTTACCCTTATTGTCGTATGCAGCAGTTGTGAAACTGACGTCTTCTGTAGCAAGGCTGGATGGACTGCAGATGACAGCCTGTAGGGCTATAAGTCGCATGGAATGCTTTCGGGACTTGTACAGGGCATAGACAGATTATAAGTTTAAGTCACATTTTCCGGAGGTTGAAATGGTGAATGATAGGCTATTTCTCGAATTTAACTTCATAGCCAGAACTGTGGCTCTCAGGATTTCTATAGACAGTTGTCTGAGTCGATAGTTTTTTTTTTGCGGATGGCTCTCGTTCAGAAGTCAGTGCGGGGTTTGGTTTCTTTTGTCCAAAGTATGGGCTGAGATTCTCGAGTAGTCTGAGCAAAGACTGCACGATTTTTCAAGTTGAATTAATTGTACTTATCCATAGTGCAATTGAGGCGTATAAGTTTAGTAATTTAGGCAAGGATATTATTATCTGCACAGATATTATTACTTGAACTTTAGCAGAAGTGGCGTTCTACGCCTAGCTGTCGAAAGGCAAAACGGTTCATCATCGAACCCAACGTGAGGGTCACTAAATATGTGTTATCCTTAAAAAAGAGCCAACTCAGAATTTTGATTGCTCTTATTACGGACCATGGATGATTCAAGGTTTATCCCCAACCCATGAAACTAGCTCAGGATGATCTTTGTGACGATTGTCTGGAGGAAGTGGAGGACTGCCTACACTACCTTTGCGGCCTTTGTCAAAGCCTGATCCCAAGTGTTCTCGTATCTTTGAACGTAGATCAGTTATTATCCATCTCGATTGTTAAGGCTGCAGTGCGCTTAAGCGAGTTAGGATAGATCCTCAAGATTTGCAGCATGGACCCATTGTGGCATTGAGTGCGGAACCTCTGTAGGTTCCAACCGTTAATAAATAATAAAATGAATACTGAATAATTACTAGTTACAACATAATATTAGAAATATCCTTCAAAACTACTAAAGCATGAACTATTATATGTAATTATGTTGTCACAATAATATTTTACATTTTCCAGGAATTTTAAAAAGTTGCAACATTTTGACATTTTAAAGAGTGTGTAGCAGCTCAAATATTCGACTCACCGATATTCGATTCTGCCACAAACAAAACAATTAGTGAAATTCAAATATAAACCAACTTATTTGAATTAAGCGTTCACTAACCCCATCACATATCCATCTATCCAACCACCACTATCTAATAACCGAACCATTACTATAAAACATTTATAGTAAAACAAGTCCGCCATCTAACAACATCACCACGAACAACAATGTTCGGTGATGCAATAATAATCCACTGCACTTAACATAAGTGCAATGTCGACCGTCGCCCGCGCATCTGTTCCCTCTCCAAAATACGACATGTATTTTGGACACGAAGGCGACGTCATACAACTCAAAAAACAAGCGAAGCGACAACACGTCGCAATATAAAATAAAACAAAAATTAGAAAAACAAAACACGCGTTCTGTCCCGTAGCCATTGTGGTGTGCAAACAAAAAAAAATATATAAACGAATTTAATAAATAAATAAATAAATTGTGAATTGAATAAATAATTAATTATAATTGTAAAAACAAATAAAATAATAAAATAATAATAAAAACGTTGTGTATATAAACATGTATTAATTGTGTTAAGTTATTTTGTAATAAGTCCGAACGGACGTATATTTAAAATAGGAGACAATCCTATAAGTGTTTATCTTTTAATCTTTTTGGATTAAAAAATAAGTTGTAGAATATTAAGTAAAATAATAATACACATTGCGATATCTTAAATATTAAATTAGGCCTGATCCCAATTCTGTAAAAATCCAAATACATATGAATATTATAATATTTACACATTAAGCCTTGCTACCAACATTTTTGTTTGGTGATGTTTATCCAGATTGGAGTGTTAAATATTAAATTAGTGCAAAAGATAAAAAATTGGTATGTAGGTATGAAATAATTAGGCAAAACCGTGATAATTTATAACAGAGCGGGATCATATGCTGTTCATATACTATGACCTTTATAATTTAAAATGGTTTATAAGACTCTCCTTAATTTAACATACATTTCTTATAAATAATTTTTGATAGCTTATCCTAAAAAGGTACATATTAATATACATATATATACATCATTACATCCATAAATTCGTGTATGTAATGTTACAATTAATTATTCATCAATTTTTGTATTCCTTATCAAATATATTTTTGTTATCCTAAAATTCTTGATGGTCCGAAAACCCAAAGCTTCCACGAAGTACACGTGTAATTTCGTATTTTAAATTTTTTTAAAGAAACATGTTTACATTTTATTATATTATAATCTTTAGGCACATTTTCTATATATGTATCAAAACAAAGATAATAATCATAATACTCATCGTCATGAAGAATATGATATTTTCTTATATATGTATGTACATACTTAGATACATCCATATATATGTACGTATGTACTTATATAAGAAGATATATAACAATAAAAAATAATTGAATTTTTTTTATGCTCATCTTTTTGCCTGTTTCGATTTAAGCTCCTTTTTTTTAACAGTACAAAAAATAAAAGCGAAATCAATTTATTCTGTTCCAACGAAATCAGTACGTAATGTTAATGTATATACTTATAAATGGGACTGATAATAGATATTTTATAAAAAAAATTTGTTTATATTGTTTTAGATATTTTATTGATTTATTATTTAATAAATAGCAGAGAAATTTTTGTAATATCATTCACAAATATGTACACATAACGTTATTTGGTTGGCCTGAGTAACAGCGCAGACATTTTTGTGGGGATGCGCATTATCAAGTCATGATAATCACTTCATACAAAAATTGGTCACAAAATTGCGTCATTTGTCTAAAATTTTTCATTACATATTTTAATGTTCAAACAATCGCAAATAAATTACATGAGTAGGTATACAACGAATATGTACTTATGTATACATAATAAGTTCATCGCAATTCTTAAACAGATTTTTAATTTACATATATAAAACAAACAGTAAATATGTTATGATGGCAAACAACCGCAGAACAACAAAAATACCTTAGAGGTGTTGCCTATACTCTGGGGCTTTTATCTTCTCGGTTTTTAATTTTATAGAAGCAAAAAATGAACGATTTTCAAGAATAAGACTGTAAATTAATTGTGGTTATATTTCATGTCAAAATAAATATATGTATATATACAAATTTATATACGTACATACATTGTATATAATATATATTTTATACACAATATACATATTTAACCCTAAAGGATATCCACAATTGTATGTTGTGTGCGGTTTTATTTATTTATATTAATCCCGTTCTGCAATTGATGTCTCTCAGAATTAGGTTTTTGTTAGCTCTATAATAAGATTTTGTCATAAAGTGGGTGTTGAGGTAATTAATTACGTTATGAACTTTTTCGTTTCAATTTTGAAATTTTATAAAACTGCATACTTATTGAATAACTATCACAAGGCCACTGATTTTATTAGAAATTTTCATAGCGGCCATTAAAAAAAAATTAAGTTGAGCAGATCACTACAGCACTAAATACCATTTGAAATTTTATAAAACTGCATACTTATTGAATAACTATCACAAGGCCACTGATTTTATTAGAAATTTTCATAGCGGCCATAAAAAAAAAATTAAGTTGAGCAGATCACTACAGCACTAAATGCCACAAACGGGCCCACGGTGCAATACTTGGACAAACACACATTAAACTATAAACGATTGTTTATGCTGCGGTTTTGACTTTCGAATGTAATAAAATTTTTGGTTTTGTTGAATTATCGTATGGTGTTTTAAATCTGAATTATAAATTACTGTAAACTCTACTGGTTGATGAACCCTCTCACATCCTAATAGTTGCTGACATTTTAAACATTTGACTTTTTATTCATTTGGACATTTTGTAATATGAGTAGATAATTGTGCCGTCGATTTAAAAATAGGAGCCATATGCTGCGTTTTTTTATTAACAGAACTTCAAGTACTATATACAACATCGGGAATAATACTGGGAAATTTTATTTAATTTAACCAATATATTTAATTTAAGTTCTATTTATTTGAATAAATTTCATGGGTTGAAGTGTTCGGTGGCAGAAATTTTAAATTAACGTTAGTTAGCTTACAATAGTATTATGCGCAGGGCAATTATCAACAATTTACAGAATATTTCGCCTAGATTTTTTCATCTGCTTGTCTACAGTTTGCCACCACTCTTCAAACAATGAACTTGTCATCCACGCCTTTTGACTATTTCG
The DNA here is from genome assembly GCA_951394425.1 of Tipula unca. Lineage (NCBI taxonomy): Eukaryota > Metazoa > Arthropoda > Insecta > Diptera > Tipulidae > Tipula > Tipula unca. The sequence goes on from OX596381.1 coordinate 100,643,179, forward strand.
CCATATTACGGGCAATTGATTCAGTTTCATATTCTTAAACTCATGTGGTTTCCGTGATTTGCCGATCACTAGAGGTTGAAGATTTTCACCCTCACAACTTGCGCATAGTAGAACCGTAAATCGTTCTTTCGACAATTTTCCAATCTTGCATGTGTCACCTTTTAAGACGAGGCTCCGATCTGGCAGTGCTTTAAAAAATAAGCCACATTAGTCAGCATTAAAACTGTCACTTGTTTTATAACCAGCAGTAAACTCTGCAATTCGGTCCTTAAAATTGTCTACAACTTCTTGCGGAACACTGTTTGATTCACCTGATAGCCTTTTGTAACTAATGCTTCTTTTCGCCGTAAACTTGTTCAACAATCCATTAGAAGCTTTGAATTCAAGGCAACTAAAATCACCTGCAAATTTAAGCGCAGCTCGTTGTATCATAGGTCCCGTAATTCGTGCGTTGATGCTTCTAAGCTTCTTAAACCATAGGTATGTGGCATTGTTGACGTGTTCATAACCGGTTCTTTTTGACATTTTCCGTTTTGATGATTCCGCTTCAATTTCCATTCTGGACGCAAATTCATGTTTTCGTTTTTTTAAATTATGCGCTGTGGTCTTACTTATGCCAAAATGTTTAGCTGCTTTCCGTTCGCTGTGGTTTTCCAAAAACTTAGCTACTTCCAATTTATCTTTTATGTTTAACTCTATATTTTTTTGTAGACATTTTTAAAATTTAGGTTTAGCTCTAACTCTAACTGATTGCAACACAAAACTAAAATAAACCATAAACTTTTCTTACTTATGGAATATCGTAAATTTGAACAGTGGTATCAAAATGAAAAAATTCATAAACTACATATCTTAATTACTTTATAGAAATTTTAACGCCGACTGTTGTAATAAATTACACAATTTCATGACTTGATTCTCTTTCAAATCGTTGTGAGGTTTGGACGTGGAATCGGAGAAGTGTAATCGAAAAAATAGAAATAAAAAAGTGCAGTGATATTAGTTTATTTTTAATTATTTTGTATAAGTGCATATTGAACATAGTGAAAAAAAAAAAAAAAATTAAAAGTGCAGTGTTAGCTTTTTTATTTTTTTATTTTATTCAAAATACACTCCCGGCCAAAAGTATTGGGTCGATGAGTTGTTTGTTAGTTTAAATTAAGGTGGTACACCAATAACTATATTGGTAAATCCACGAGAATGAGTGATTCAGAAATGGATAATATCGATCCTTTCCAAAAGAGTCAGGTTCTACCGAGGTCTCCTACGAGAGCCTGTAGCACGTTCACCGCGAAGATTAACAAAATAATACCTTCAGAACTTGTGGAGTTACCGAGAAATGCCTTTCCAGAGGACAAAGAAATGCTCTATCAGGAATTGCGTAAGGCCAATGCTGCATTGGTTGAATCTAATAATATAAATAAGCAATTAAATGATGCAATTGCTTGGATGCAGGAACATATAAGAATTCTTGAAGACGAAGTTAAAGCCCTTAAAGCAAAGGAAAACGTTGATTCTCCTCCTACCCAAAAAGTAATGGAACAAGAATACCATACGGATGAAGAAGAATTAGCTCACGAAACTGAGTGGATTAGAGTCAAAAGCCAGAGAAAAAAAAGGAGAAGGAATGATACACCTACTCCTCCTCAACTAAAGGAGACAATTCCTAAAATAATTCAAAAAAATTACCTCCACCACCCCCAATAGTTATAGATGGAGTTGAAAACTATGATCTACTGTATGAGAAAATTAAAACAGTAACTAAAACAGATAAGTTTAATACAAAATTGATGAGTGGAAACAACATCAAAGTAAACTTAGCAGATGGTGAAACCTACAGAGAAATGACAAAAATGTTAAGCGAAGGGGGACATTCTTGGCATACGTTTGAAAACAAACAAATCAGACCAATTAGGGTAATGGCTAAAAATCTGCACTCTACATGTAAACCAGAAAAAATAATTGAGGACCTGAAAGGAAAAGGTTTTAATGCAACTGAAGCATCAATTAAGCTAAAACGGAGAAGTAAGGAGCCTCTGAACATGTATATGCTGACATTCAGCGCAGATGATGATATTGAAAAAATACATCAAATCAAGTACATCTTGGGATGCAAAGTCAATATTGAGCCCCTAAGAAGATCTAGGCTTATACCACAATGTAAAAAATCTCAAGCATATGGACATACTCAAAAATACTGTAACAAAGACCCCAGGTGTGTCAAATGTCTAGGTAAACACCATACTAGAGATTGTGTCAAACCAACAGATGTACAGCCTAGATGCGTACATTGTGGAGAAAACCATCCAGCTAATTACAGAGGATGCAGTGTTGCTATTGAATTGCAAAACATCAAAAATAAAAACATAAATGCTAAAAATACAAATGTAATAAAGAAGCAAACTGTTAGAATAAACAGGCCTGAATCATTTAAAGGAGAGTTAAGGCGTGAATCGTTGATAGCCTCTCAAGGAGAAGTGGGCAAAAAAACTTACGCTCAAGTAATGATGAGTAACGAAAACAAACAAAAAACTCCTCAAACAGACGACATAAATCAAACGCTTAAGCTGATATTAAGCAAACTTAATACTTTTGATCAGCGATTACAGAAACTAGAATACAGTACTAAGGGAGCCATCCCTAAACAAAGCCATGTCTAACGACTTAAGAATTTTATGCTGGAATGCCAATGGACTCCAGCAACACCAACAGGAATTGCAAATGGTTCTGGACGCAGAGAAAATCGATGTCTGTCTCATCTCTGAAACTCACTTCACTAGACAATCAATTATCAAATTTAGAAATTATAAAACATATCACACTATTCACCCGGGAAATACTGCCAAGGGAGGTAGTGCTGTTATAATTAGAAATAGCATTAATCACTTCGAGGAATTAAAATATGAAACAGAACAAATACAAGCAACAGCTGTTAATATCAAGACCAAAAATAACTCTATTAGTGTTATTGGAATTTACTGCCCACCGAAATACTCTCTAAAAGAAAAAGATTATCTTGAATTTTTCAGTAAACTAGGGAAAAGATTTGTAATTGGAGGAGATTTTAATGCAAAAAATATCCACTGGGGTTCTAGACTAACAACAACCAAAGGGAAAGAACTCCTCAATTCTATCAAAAAATACGGTTGTGAAGCCTTATCAAATGGTAAACCGACCTACTGGCCAACTGATCCAAATAAAATACCAGATCTAATTGATTTCTTTATAGTGAAAAATATATCTGTAAATTATATACATATAGATGAAAGTATTGACTTAAGCTCTGATCACTCCCCAATACTTTTGACATTAAGTGAAAGGATCATTCAAAAAGAAAGCTATCCCAGTTTAGTAAATAAGCACACAAATTGGGAATACTTTAGACTGTCATTAGAAAGAAAAATTAACTTAATGGTTCCGCTAAGGAGTGAGGAGCAATTAGAAAACGAAGTTCACAAGTTCATATGTGACATACAGCAGTCAGCTTGGGAAAACACACCTCAAGTTAAAAAGAAAATTAAGGGAAACAACTACCCTAGAGAAATTAGAGAGCTCTTGGCAGAAAAAAGAAGGGCAAGGAGAAGATGGCAACAAACTAGAGCCCCTCAAGATAAAACTAAGCTAAACAATCTGACTCAGCTACTTAAAAGGGAAATCAAAGATTTGAAAGACGAATCTATCAGTAACTACCTCAGAAAATTATCTAATGATACTAAAGGGTGATTTTTTAAGAGCTTGAGAACTTTTTTTTAAAAAAAAACGCATAAAATTTGCAAAATCTCATCGGTTCTTTATTTGAAACGTTAGATTGGTCCATGACATTTACTTTTTGAAGATAATTTCATTTAAATGTTGACCACGGCTGCGTCTTAGGTGGTCCATTCGGAAAGTCCAATTTTGGGCAACTTTTTCGAGCATTTCGGCCGGAATAGCCCGAATTTCTTCGGAAACGTTGTCTTCCAAAACTGGAATAGTTGCTGGCTTATTTCTGTAGACTTTAGACTTGACGTAGCCCCACAAAAAATAGTCTAAAGGCGTCAAATCGCATGATCTTGGTGGCCAACTTACCGGGCCATTTCTTGAGATGAATTGTTCTCCGAAGTTTTCCCTCAAAATGGCCATAGAATCGCGAGCTGTGTGGCATGTAGCGCCATCTTGTTGAAACCACATGTCAACTAAGTTCAGTTCTTCCATTTTTGGCAACAAAAAGTTTGTTAGCATCGAACGATAGCGATCGCCATTCACCGTAACGTTGCGTCCAACAGCATCTTTGAAAAAATACGGTCCAATGATTCCACCAGCGTACAAACCACACCAAACAGTGCATTTTTCGGGATGCATGGGCAGTTCTTGAACTGCTTCTGGTTGCTCTTCACTCCAAATGCGGCAATTTTGCTTATTTACGTAGCCATTCAACCAGAAATGAGCCTCATCGCTGAACAAAATTTGTCGATAAAAAAGCGGATTTTCTGCCAACTTTTCTAGGGCCCATTCACTGAAAATTCGACGTTGTGGCAGATCGTTCGGCCTATTCATTATGAAATGTTAAAGCATACTGAGCATCTTTCTCTTTGACACCTTGTCTGAAATCCCGCGGGATCTGTCAAATACTAATGCATGAAAATCCTAACCTCAAAAAAATCACCCTTTAGTACTGATTATTCTCTCTGGAGAGCAACCAGAAGAATTAAAAGGCCAATAATGCAGATTCCTCCAATCAGAACAGAAGATAACAAATGGGCCAGAAATAACGAAGATAAAGTACGAAATTTTGCTGAATACCTGGAAAAAATATTTGAACCACATGATGACCAATCATTGGAAGCTGAAATAATAACTGAAGAGGTTGTACAGGAAAGTGACGAAATCCTACGAGCAACACCAAAAGAAGTCATGTATGAGATAAAAACAAATATGAATCCGAGAAAAGCGCCGGGTTATGACCTTATCACAGCACAAATTTTAAAAGAACTACCAAGGAAAGCACTATTAAAGCTCACCAATATTATAAATGGCGCCTTTCGATTGAAATATGTACCCAGCCTCTGGAAAGTTGCAGAAGTAATTATGATTCCGAAACCTGGGAAACCACCACACAAAACTGGATCATACAGGCCAATATCACTATTACCAGTTATGTCTAAACTCTTTGAGAAGTTATTAGTGAAAAGGCTAAATCCGATAATTGAGAGGAAAAACCTGATTCCAAATCATCAGTTCGGTTTTCGCAACCAACACTCAACATTAGATCAAGTACACAGAATAACTAATATTATTGAAGGAGCATTAGAGGAGAAAAAAGTCTGCTCAACGATATTCTTAGACGTTGCACAGGCCTTTGATAAAGTTTGGCATGAAGGACTTAACTATAAGTTAAGAACTGTACTACCAATGCAATTCACTACAATATTAGAATCATACTTGAAAGATAGATTCTTTAGAGTAAAATTAGACGATTCCTATTCTGAATTGAAAGAAATCAAGGCAGGAGTACCGCAGGGCAGTGTATTAGGTCCGGTCCTATACCTTTTGTACACTAATGATCTCCCTGTATTAGAAAACAACACTGTGGCGACCTTTGCTGATGACACGGCAATCTTAGCTGTTGGAGATAGCAACGAAGAATCAACACAGAGTTTACAGTTGGCTATTACTCAAATACATAACTGGACCAAAAGATGGCGAATTAAACTTAACGAAACTAAATCAGTTCACATCAATTTTACAAACAAACGACTCGAACATATTCCGGTTACAATTAATCAAGAAATAATACCGTATGCCAACACGGCTAAGTACCTTGGCATGACACTAGATGCAAAACTACGATGGAAAGCACACGTCAAAAAGAAAAGTGAAGAACTAGGGCTTAAATATAGAAAGATGTATTGGCTGATAGGAAGGAGCTCCGCTCTATCAACATACAACAAACTTCTATTATATAAACAAATATTAAAACCGGTTTGGACTAATGGTATCCAACTTTGGGGTTGTACCAAACAGAGCAACGTGGAAATCATCCAAAGATTTCAAAACAAAGTATTAAGGAACATCGTTGATGCACCATGGTATGTTAGAAACAGAGACCTCCATAGGGACCTTAAAGTGGTCACTGTTTCAAAGGAAATCCAAAAAAATGCACTGAGACATAGGCAAAGGCTCGAACAACATGTTAACACCGAGGCAACTAAGCTGTTAAACAACACAGATATTGTACGCAGGCTCAAACGAACTAAACCTTTTGAGCTGGTGTAATTGCTAGTGTAAACAGCGTAATGCTGATCTAAAACCCACAATAACGACGTGGTTTAATTCAATTTATCAGACACTATGGAACACCAGTGGGAAGAAGCCATAGATTAATACAACATAGTAAATTAAGTTAGAATAAAATTGCTCATTAGTCCAGGTGACTAGATTGTAATAATTGTTTATTTAAAATATTTAAATAAAATTGAAAAAAAAAAAAAAAAAAAAAAAAATTTCATGACTTGTAACAGCCAGTGCATATTGCATGCCAATAAGAATGATTATTTTACATCACATGACCATACAGAACAATATAATTGCGTTTAAATATTTTTTTAAAGCAAAAAAAGCTGTAATTTTTATTGACGCACACCTCCAAAATAAATCTAAATCTGGCTGCTCGCAAACACAGAGGAGGTCATCAATCCCAATGAATTCATCCATGTTTTTGTATTGTAAAACGTCGGAAACTAGTTAGTATACGTCCTCTTCTAAGGCAGGTGCTGATTGTTCATTGCGTAAAATAAAACCAGCCTTTTTAAAGCAATTGCAAATTGTTTCTGCTGTAACAGCTTTCCAAGCAGAATCCATCCAATTAATCGATTGTAAAGCGTTGATTTTCATGGCCGATAATGTCATCAAATTTCGGTAGTGTTGTTTGAAATTTTTGATTATTCCCTGATCCATGGGTTGAAGTGTTCGGTGGCAGAAATTTTAAATTAACGTTAGTTAGCTTACAATAGAATTATGCGCAGGGCAATTATCAACAATTTACAGAATATTTCGCCTAGATTTTTTCATCTGCTTGTCTACAGTTTGCCACCACTCTTCAAACAATGAACTTCTCATCCACGCCTTTTGACTATTTCGCCATATTACGGGCAATTGATTCAGTTTCATATGCTTAAACTCATGTGGTTTCCGTGATTTGCCGATCACTAGAGGTTGAAGATTTTCACCCTCACAACTTGCGCATAGTAGAACCGTAAATCGTTCTTTCGACAATTTTCCAATCTTGCATGTGTCACCTTTTAAGACGAGGCTCCGATCTGGCAGTGCTTTAAAAAATAAGCCACATTAGTCAGCATTAAAACTGTCACTTGTTTTATAACCAGCAGTAAACTCTGCAATTCGGTCCTTAAAATTGTCTACAACTTCTTGCGGAACACTGTTTGATTCACCTGATAGCCTTTTGTAACTAATGCTTCTTTTCGCCGTAAACTTGTTCAACAATCCATTAGAAGCTTTGAATTCAAGGCAACTAAAATCACCTGCAAATTTAAGCGCAGCTCGTTGTATCATAGGTCCCGTAATTCGTGCGTTGATGCTTCTAAGCTTCTTAAACCATAGGTATGTGGCATTGTTGACGTGTTCATAACCGGTTATTTTTGACATTTTCCGTTTTGATGATTACGCTTCAATTTCCATTCTGGACGCAAATTCATGTTTTCGTTTTTTTAAATTATGCGCTGTGGTCTTACTTATGCCAAAATGTTTAGCTGCTTTCCGTTCGCTGTGGTTTTCCAAAAACTTAGCTACTTCCAATTTATCTTTTATGTTTAACTCTATATTTTTTTGTAGACATTTTTAAAATTTAGGTTTAGCTCTAACTCTAACTGATTGCAACACAAAACTAAAACAAACCATAAACTTTTCTTACTTGTGGAATATCGTAAATTTGAACAGTGGTATCCCAATGAAAAAATTCATAAACTACATATCTTAATTACTTTATAGACATTCTAACGCCGACTATTGTAATAAATTACACAATTTCATGACTTGTAACAGCCAGTTTAAAGCAAAAAAAACTGTAATTTTTATTGACGCACACCTCCAAAATTTTTATTTTATAAATGTTATAAAATTACATTTTAACTTTTCATGCTCAAGGATATTTGGTCACATTAGAGAAACCCATGCCTCTATATTATAGGCCTTGACACAAGTAAAAAAAAATCAATGCATTAGTATGCTTATAGGGCCATTCGTTGTAATGCTTAGTATGCTTATAGGGCCATTCATCGTAATTTACTATGGGATTTTTCTATAGGCTGATTTTGGAAGGCTTTTATCTTCTAGTTATAGTATTTAGTTTATTTTCAATTTTCTATGATGTAAGTAAAATTTATCTGAGAAGAGCTTGAGATAGTTATAAATTCAAATTGATACATTTTTAATTGATAATTTTTAATTTTTGTAAAACTACTTTTTTTCTAAACAGTTTGTTTTCGTTTTTTGTTTTATTTATAACAAATCGTGTGCCGATTTGGTACGAACCATTTAAACGAGCATTTTATTTTATTTTTATGTAATGATTTGTTTTATTTGTTGTGACACAGGGTGATAATTTTTTTATTATTTCTTGTTGATGAAATTTTCAGTTTTTTTTTCATTGTATTGATTTTTCTAATTGCACAATTCAGGTGTAGGTAGGTGTATTTCACATATGTTTACATATAAGCTCACCAGTCGCCACCGAAATGGCACCAAAATATCTAATTTACCAATTAGAATTTATATTATCTACATGCAATTGGAATCTAATTAAAAATTATCGAAATCGATTTCTTCACGAAATATAAAAATTGTATGTACAAAACCGTATGTACTAAATAAATTTTAATTAAAATAATACCAAACTATGTTTACATAAATATATAAATTTGAATATACTTATCTTAATTTAAAAACCTGCTATTAACATACGTATGTTTTCACTGCAATTCTCAAAATAAACTGTAAATTTCATGAACCCGAAATAAAAAAAAAGTATCACCCTGCGTCAAAGCAAAAAGAAAACAAATCATTACACTAAAAAAATCAAATGCTCGTTTAAATGGTTCGTACCAAATCGGCACACGATTTGTTACAAACAAAACAAAAAACGAAAACAAACTGTTTAGAAAAAAAGTAGTTTTACAAAAACTAAAATCAATATGAATTTATAACTATCTCAAGCTCTTCTCAGATAAATTTTACTTATCTCATAGAAAATTGAAAATAAAAATTTCACTATAACTAGAAGATAAAAGCCTTCCAAAATCTGCCCATAGAAAAATCCCATAGTAAATTTCATCATTACATATAAAAAAAAAAGAAACGAATCGCCCTATACGCATACTACATCAAAATCTTGTGTCATGGCTTGAAATATAGAGGCATTGGAGAAACCAATTTTATTTGTGGTGTTCTATTGAAAGTGGTCACTTTACAGAGGGTTGTCACTTTATAGTGGTCAATTTACAGAGAATATTTTTATTAAATTTATATAGATAATTGAAGGTACTACCAAAAATTGGTCAATGTATGGAGGTGGTCAAAATAGAGGTGGTCACTTTTGGAAGTTTCACTGTATATGCTTAATATTAATTTAATAAACTTACAATTCTATAAACATAATTTATCCATGAATTCTGCCAGTGTGGTAATAATGTTCATCGTGATGACGGTACCGTTTAATATACCATAGACAATGAAGTGCTGATGTTGAAAGTGAAGGTATGTATTAGAATTTGGTGACGTATTCAAATACATCAATAATAGCAACCACACCCGACGAATTATGATGAAAGTATTATAGATAATTTTAAAATTTAATGTTTTATTATTATTCTATGATTTGTAATTATTAGGTAGCTTTTTATTAATTTTTAATTATTATAATTTATTATTATTAATGTGTGATCTTTAGTTGCGTTTTTTTTTATAAATTGTATCTTAAAGTACATTATCTAGTATAGTCCTATTCAGATCTTAAAAAAAATTTGTTTTTAATTGTTCTGCGCAGCTTTCAGTGATGTAGAAAAAAAAATTATAATAATTTTGATGGGTCGCATTTATCTTAGGTAGTAAACCTAAATAAAATAATAAATAACCAATAAAAAGAATTATATTTCAGTTTTAATACACAAAACATTCAAAATTATTATGTATTTATGTTATTACAATCATATTTCAAGTGAAAATTAATGGGTCAAAAAAAAATTGCACGCCTTTTGAAAACAATGTCAACATTTAATTCTGGTACGCACTAAGGAGAATAAATGACCAAATGATATTCGTATCGAACAAAACCACAACAACATAAAAAGCAAAATCGGTTTTCAATTTAATTCTTAGTTTATCGAATTAAATATTAATTTCAAAAGTGTCCGTGATTATAAGTTAAATTATAAAAACATTTTGTGATTAAAACCGTTCCTTTTCTATTTAAATACAAATACAACATAAAAATGTAAACTATAAACATGAATTATTGTACTTAATACATCACTGTGTATCCGCCATATTCTTTCTGCGCGATATCTGTCAGAATTCCAGCGAGATTTGAAAACTACTATACTTCACTTAAAGAACAACCTTTAATTCAATTCATCCTTCAAAACCACATTTATTTCAGTGTTATTTTTAATTTTAATGCGTGTAACTAGCACTACTAGATAATTTATTTATTTAGTAATCTAACTAAGTTCTCACTAAACATATTTTAATTTTTTTTTATTTCACTAACTTATTTATTATTTATTCACTAAATATCCCATTTAGACTTTATTTTAATTAAATAATTTTATTTATTTGTTTTTTTTTACTCTTTTTAATTAAACATGCTTTTTGTTAAGCCCGACATATTTCACAGTCCATCATCTCATCGACTGACTTTTTTTTTCTTTATCAAAAAACATTAGCATACCAAATTGATAAAAATAAAAGATATTGTTGTATTAGATAATACAACAAAAAAAAAATGGTACAGTAGGTGGAAGCGTTGTAACATGCAGAGATATGTTACAAACATTGAAAAATAAAGTTAAATTTTATTTTATTTCGATAATAGTGAATTAAAATGTGTAGTTTAACATTAAATGTATCTTATTTATTGATAAAAAATTAAATTCATTTGGATTTTACTGACAAAATGAGAAAATTCTTATCCGGAACTTCATTCTAACTCGAAAATTTTTGAATAAAAAAACACGACTAAAGTTTGATTTTATTTAATTTCTGTATTATATGAATGTTAAAAAATTTAAAGTCATTATAATATACAAATTTAATTGAAATTATGTTAACCCTTATCGTGTAATAACATATATAAATGACAACTCTACTCGTTGTTACGCTTGGTTTTCTGCACAAAACTAATCGTTATAGTAGGGCTTTTATTACCGACATGTCCTGGATTCTCGCTATTTCAGAAGTGAATATTTAGCCCGATTTCAATTTTAGAGCAAGAGTCATCTCATTTCACCAAAATTTCTTTGTTCATTTTTTTATTTAAACTTAAACTTTAAATTTGTGTTTTTTTAAATTAAATAATTAATTTTAATTGTGTAAAACACCAACTAATTCTATTGTTCTATTTCGATGAAAGCACAAAAATAAATTTTAAACTTGTTTTCGATAATTTCCCGTTTTACGACCGCAGAACGTAAGACTACGTGTTACAATAAACCAGTAAATCAAAATAGCTTCTCTTTCTCTTATGATGCTGCCATATGAATACAAATTTGGAAAAAAAACTATTGAAAACTTGTAAACACTATTTTAGAATACCATTTACATCGTCCAACACATCCAATTTCAACAGAAATGGCCTAAAAATCAAATTGACTATTGTTCCACTCCAGTTGGCCATATTCCAGGATTTTTGCTGTTGTCCATATTTTCAAACATTATTCAAAAGCAATTTTTAGGTATTTCTTTTTCATCCAACATTTCGAATTTTATTAAGCAATAGTCTAGTTCTGTTTCACTGTTCTATGTATTTTATCTCGTTTTGAAATATCTCGTTTCGTATCTGATTATATTTGATCACATTTGGTTTTGAAAAATGTAGATTTGAAATATCAAATTATGAACGTTTTCCTAATATATTACAAATAATAATAAACAGTGTTGAAAGTCCATTACTGCCATTACATAAGTCGTCCTCTACAACGTGGAGCCATCGTCGCCGGCAACGACCTCTGCGACTACCATATGATGGCTTTCCTTTCAGAGATCGCTGAACAATTCGTTCCGGATCAGCACGCTTGTACTCATCCATCAGCGCCCAACTTTCACATCCATACATACGAATAACAACGGGCATGATCAACGCTTTGTAAAGCTTCAGCTTCACGGCACTTGATTTAGCAGTGGCCTTAGAAAATCCAAAGCACGATTGCCAACTGCCAGCCGCACTTTAACATCTCACCCACACTGTTATCGTGATTGATAAGAGAGCCCAAATATTTGAACCACCTCTCTTCCTCAAACGTGTAGTGGCTACTACTAAAATCTGTGTGCCATTGTCCCTATATATTTTGTTTTGGACTCATTGATCTGGAATCCAACAGAAGCTGAAAACTGTACAAGCGGATTAAGTATTTCCTATACTCCATTGCTATTCAGTCCCATCACGCATATGTTATATTACAAATACATATTAGAATATTTTTGAAGTACACAGAAATCTTCTAAATAATAACTAACGAAACAATTTGGCGCGCAGTATGATCAATTTCATTACCATAAAATTCAACTTTTAGAACAAAAAATATTTTACTTCAATTTTTATATTTTATTACTTTACAAAACTTTATTAATTTACATTTATCAAGTAATCCATTCAACTTCCATCAAGTAATGTCATATTAGTATTATTGGACACAAACAAAATAAATCAAATTCATTTCCGGTCGGTTTATAACTTTGAAATCCCATAACTCACAAACGCGACCTGATTTTTCCGGAAATGAGCATTGCTAATATGGTTGAGCATAAATATTCAATCAATTGACGCAATATTCTACATTTGAAATTTATTTTTTATAGCTTTAAGACTTAATCAGTTGCTTGATCAAGTTGATCAAGTCAACGATTCAAATAAATTTTTAGAATTAAGTTTTATTGTTTGTTATTTTTTTTTTAAATCACAAATTTAGTTTCATTTTTACTTACAAAACTATACAAATCGGTATAAATTGGTATTTCAAAGCTTTACATCCAATGCATTTTGACGTCATTTCCGTTTGCATTTATATATGTAAAAGTTTGAAAGTGTTTTGAATTCCACAACGTAGTCCTACGTATTAATGATATTGAATTATAATTGACGATTGGAGCATCACGGATTCCATGCAGAGGAATTTTTCTAAAATAAAACTATCTATCCATTGCCGTTTAAAAACACACAGCCACCTAATTTCAAATACAAAAACAACAACACAAACTTCAAATGGATCGTTCTTTTTAATAATCCTTTTTTCCGCGAGAGGAGCTTAGCTTACTTTTACAATCGTCAATAGAACTCGTTTTTTTTTAATTGGTTCAAGTTATTTTCAAAACACCTGCAATAATACTCCATTAACGTCAGAAATAAACACGATTAAAGGCAATATTGCTTCTCTGCAAATGATTCAATTTTAAAGTCTAAGAAATGACTTTACTAAATTATCAAAAAACATAACAATGACGATTATACGTGAAACTCGATCAAACTATAAAGTCTTTACAATCTTGAAAAAGTACTAAAATGCTTACTTTGGATTTTTGTCAATCTACTTCAATCGAATTCCAAACACGAAAACTAGTTTAAAAAAATGTAATTTACCCTATTAATCAATAGGGAAATTGGCCCTTGTGGTCGGAGGGCACTCACATGTCTCGTAAATCTAAATTGCACTAACATGTTTCCCAAGAATACCACCACAGTATCCTTTGCTTATCGTAGGAGGCGACTAAACGGTTGGATCGCTGGACTGACGACTCGCATCCGTAAAAAAATAAAGTGTTTATAAAGTCAACAAAAAGAAAAATGGATACCGCCAAAACAAGACAGGACCCCCGCTCAAGTACCCGGTCATGAGATTTATGATCGGCACGTGGAACGTGCAATCACTTAGAAAACCAGGAGCGTTAGAGGGCCTAATCACGTGCATGAAGGAGTATCGGCTGGAACTCGTTGCTCTTCAAGAAACTCGCTGGCCTAAAAGTGGAGACCATGTGTCCCAGGGCTATACATTGCTCTACAGTGGAGATGACCTCGAAAATCTTGGAGCTGGATTTCTTCTTGGGCCGCAGGTAATGAACACTGTTTTGGATTTCCAAGCAGTCAATAACCGATTGTGTAAGCTTCGCTTGCGCATGAAGTTAGCCAATCTGTTGATAATTTGTGTACATGCGCCCACAGAAGTCAGCCAGCCCCAAGATAAAGACTCATTTTACAATGACTTGGACGATCTGATGGGATCTATACCCGAACACGATGTTAGAATGGTAATTGGGGACTTTAATGCTAGAGCCTGCAGAAATCCGACCGACTTGTGTGAAAACATAGATCCGTACTCCCGACACGAAAATGCGACAGATAATGGTGAGAGAATAATGTACATTGCGGTTGCTCATGATCTTAGAGTAGCAAGCACGTTCTTCCCTCACAAACACATACATCTAGAGACATGGACACATCCTCGCGGAACTTCCCGCATCCAAATTGACCATGTGTTAGTTTCTAAAGGACGGGCTCAGGTTGTGCTGGATGTGAAAACTTATCGGTCAGCAACCAAATACGTAGCCAACGATCATCATTTGGTCGCTGCAAAGCTACGATGGAAGTTTTCGTACAAGTCTGGGAACACAGCGAAACGCATGGTACGTTTCGACTGTGAAGGTCTGATAAATGAAGATCAAAAGAAACGATATCAGGATCTTGTCAGTGACAACATTAATGAAGCTAATTGCCAGTCTGACTTCGTGAACTCTGTCTGGGAGATACTGAAAACTTCGGTTGTCAGTGCTGCTCAACAGACTTTAGGTATAGTGAAAGTCAGACCCAAGAATGATTGGTTTGATGACGAGTGTCGTTTTGCAGTTGAGCAACAAAATATAGCCCATAATGAAGTGCAACAACGTCTCACAATCGCGAGGAAAAACAAAGCTGCTCTTGCAAGAAGGGCAGCTAAGCGGATTTGTAGACGGAAGAAGCGAGAATGGTGGAAGGCCGAGGTTCTGAAAGTACAACAATTCAGAAATGAGCGCAGTTCGCGTAATTTCTTTAAAGGAATTACTGGACTGCACCATACTTTCAGGCCTACGTCAAACGCCATTCGGGACCGTAATGGAAACCTCTGTGTCAACATCGACGCAGTACTTGACGCATGGAGTGGACACTTTACTGACCTGCTTGATGTTCATCATGCGTCACAGACTGTTGTTGAGCCACCCCTAATACAGACTGCGGAGATTTACACTGAGGAGCCATCCCATGAGGAATTCACAAAAGCCATGCACAGATTGAAACGAATCCGCTCACCTGGAGTGGACTGCATTAATTCGGAGCTCTTGATATTCGGAGGGGATACTTTCTGGAACTGTCTTTTCGATCTTATTCGATTAGTATGGCGAACCGAAGTTATGCCTGACGAATGGAAAGTGGCCGCGATATGCCCCATCTTCAAAAAGGGAACACGCTTGAAGTATGAGAACTATCGCGGTATAGCTGTCCTTTGCACAGCATACAAGTTACTGCCAAACATTGTATAGGATAGAATCACTCCTCTAGCGGAGGGCTTGGTTGGTGACTATCAAGGAGAATTTCATCCGAATCGATCAGTCACCGATCAGGTCTTTTCGCTGCGGATGATTCTATCTAAATATTATGAGACATCCATCCCCGTACATCAGGTGTTCCTGCGGATTACCAGGAGAACAGGCTATCGACAATTTTTGTAGTTAACAGGGAGATGCTCTGTTCCCGATACTCTTTAATCTCATTTAGGAGTACTGAAACACCGCAGCGTAACATCTTATATCGCCAGTCCAATCAGGTGCTTGCATATGCAGATGACATATGCGTGATTGGACTCAATAGCAACGGAGTGATAGAAATACTTGATTGCTTGCTTGAGTTGGACTTCAGATCAATGAGTCCAAAACGAAATACCTGATCTCTGGTTTTAGGGACAATGGCACACCAGATTTTAGTAGTGGCCACCACACGTTTGAGGGAGTGAGTAGGTTCAAACATTTGGGTTCTCTTATTACTCACGATAACAGTGTGGGTGAGGATATTAAAGTGCGGCTGGCAGCTGTCAGTCGTTCTTTGTATCCTCTAAGGCCACTGCTAAAATCTAAACACCTATCAAGTGCCGTGAAGCTGAAGCTTTACAAAGCGTTGATCAGGCCCGTTGTTATGTTTGGATGTGAAAGTTGGGCGCTGACAGATGAGTACGAGAGATGGCTCCTAACATTTGAGAGAAGAGTCATGCGTGTGATTTACGGCCCAAAACGCGAAATAGATGGTACCTATGGTACCTATGGTACCTCGAGATCAGAGATCTGATGAAGATCCCCGATATTGTACATGAAGTAAGATCTCAGCGAGTACGCTGGCTCGGGCACGTTCTGCGTGCTGATCCGGAACGAATTGTGCAGCGATCTCTGAAAGGAGAGCCACCATATGGTAGGCGCAGAGGTCGTTGCAGGCGACGATGGCTCCACGGTGTCGAGAACGACTTGTCCTCTTCAGATTGTCTTAGACAGTATGAAGACCATGCTCCGGATCAAAACCGTTGGAGCCAAATTGTTGATTCAGTAAGGAGCCAGTAATGGCCTTTAAAACTGTTAAAAAAAAAAAATCAATTTGAACAATTGCTGTACAAAATCTCGTTTAAGGTGCATCGTTCAGTCTCATCAAACCTGTTAGATTCATTGCAAAACAAAATCAAAATCTTTTTGGAGCCCTTTCTTAGGCTGCGACTTCGAAGAGTTGTCGCCGCATTCTGTATTTCTTTTTATTTAATAAGTTTTGTCTACTACCCCCCTCTCTTATTTGGAAAAAAACTGCTCTGACAGGAAAACTTTTTTGCATGGGTCTAATTTATTCTATACTCGATTATTTCGTAGAGTGTCACTTGTGTTCACAAATAAAATAGTCCAATTAAATTGTTTTGTTCTATTGACGTAAAAAAAGAGGGTACTCTTTGAGAGTGGGGAAAAAATCAATCGAATTTGACATTTGTATGTAATGTATCCTCGAATCGGAAATATTATCAATTTCTTTACTCGTTCTTATACTCGTACAACATAATATTATGTACATATATGATATGTGTATCCATTCAATATTATGGTCTAAATATAGCGTTTGGTCATTCGAAATATAATTTTGGCATTAAACTCATCCCAATTACCTTATTATTTTATTTCAAATAAAAAACTTTTATTTTTGATTTTATAGTTTAATACTTCCTTATTGTGACAATTTTTATTTTTGATTTTTTCGGTAAATCGATTTCGACTTGCGTCTTCTTCAGTACCTTGTTAACTATTAAATATTCTTAAAAATTACTGTGCTTATATAGTGTTAGTATTTTATTTTTCTATGATCAGGTTGTATATTTTGTTGGTCTTTGTGTTTATTTTGTCATTCATAAGTTTGTCGTTGTCTTTGTTTTTATATATTTCAAGTTCTTCTAATCTATTTAGCATCTGTCCTTTCCTAGTTTTATGTAAAATTTTTAAGTTTGTTTTGTAATCTGTATAGTTGTGTTTTTCCTGTTTTATGTGTTGGGCGTAATTTGATTTTGGTTCGGTCTTTTGTATGTCAGTGATGTGCTCTTTGAATCGGGTTGTAAATGATCTACCTGTTTGTCCTATGTAAAATTTGGTGCAATTGTCACATGTTTATTTGTATACTCCTGTGTCTATTTGTCGATTTTTGTTTCTATTTTTCAGTTTTTGTCCCAGTTTGTTGTTGTTTTTGTATGCTGTTTTGTATCCAAATCTATTAAGTGTTTGTCGTATTAATCTGCTAGTACTTTTGTTGTATTCTACGCTTATGTATTTTTCATTTAGGTTGTTGTCTTCAAACAAAAATCGACAAATAGACACAGGAGTATACAAATTAACATGTGACAATTGCACCAAATTTTACATAGGACAAACAGGTAGATCATTTACAACCCGATTCAAAGAGCACATCACTGACATACAAAAGACCGAACCAAAATCAAATTACGCCCAACACATAAAACAGGAAAAACACAACTATACAGATTACAAAACAAACTTAAAAATTTTACATAAAACTAGGAAAGGACAGATGCTAAATAGATTAGAAGAACTTGAAATATATAAAAACAAAGACAACGACAAACTTATGAATGACAAAATAAACACAAAGACCAACAAAATATACAACCTGATCATAGAAAAATAAAATACTAACACTATATAAGCACAGTAATTTTTAAGAATATTTAATAGTTAACAAGGTACTGAAGAAGACGCAAGTCGAAATCGATTTACCGAAAAAATCAAAAATAAAAATTGTCACAATAAGGAAGTATTAAACTATAAAATCAAAAATAAAAGTTTTTTATTTGAAATAAGTTATATAGTGACAAAAGATTACACAAAAACATTAAAATGAACAACATTCATTTAAACTCAATTACCTTATTATATTAGGAGGTACCGTATTGTATCAATAACAACTTAACATAACACTAAATTTAGATTTTGGATGTTACTGACCATTGGCGTCAATGCAGCAACTTCTCCTTCAGTTTTGTTTATTTTTTCAAAACAAATGATTCTGGGAAATTTTGTAATATTTCGTTCTGATTCGCTGATAAGCGAATAATGTGTCGGAAACCTATCGTAATTATTTTCGTATCGAAATTTTTAACATTTTATGTAATAAATTGGCGTTATCCTTTATTTGTCTTCTCTGTTGTTGTCATCTGTTTGGTTTTTATTATTGGATATCGTCATCATGCTTTGTTCTGTTTGGTTGTTAATTTAGTTGTTGATGTTTTTGTCATGTCGTGTGTTGTTTCCTGTTTGTTATTTTGATTTTCTGATTTTTATAATTAGGATTATTTATTTAAATTAATATTTCTGAAAACGATGCTTTGTTATGTCTTTCTGCCTGATTCTGGCAAATATTAAAATTCGAGAATCGTTTTGTTCTCGTTGTAACTTTCATAGTGTTGAGTTTTCAGCTATTCCAATGTTTAATTGTTACTAATAAATCCTCCAATTCATAACTGTAAATTACATTTTTATCAATTTGCTGCATAATTGCTCTTGGTACCGTCAGAATAATATACTGATATCTCTAATCGACTACAACTCAGAAAATGAATGTATTTAGGTACATAGTAAAAACGAAAATAATAACGTAAAGGCCATGCCTTAACAGAACAACAGAACGTTAAGGCCTTGCCTTAAAACAACAGAAACTAAAGTAAACTATTGTTTTTGTAGGTTCCGACAGGTATAGTTTATTTCAAACTTGATATAATCGAATATTAGTATGGATACCACACTTAACGAACACTTGTTGATATTTACTATTTTCTATCCATACGGGCTTTAGAATCGACTCGCAGAAACAGAGATATTAAATACAATTTATTGGTTTTTACAATTCAAATCTCTACTATATTTTGAAATTATATACATTAAACAATGTATCGGTTTTCAGGAACATAAAACGCAATAATCTAATGTTAAAAACAAAATGCAATTTTTGTTAACATATACATATGTAATATAATTAATGGATTTTCACATATATACTATATTTCCATTTCCAAACCATAAATATATTTACAAGCAAAGCATCGCTTTATTTACAAAAAATGAGGTGGCGCGACATGAAATGCTATTTCCTGTGAAATCCAATTACATTTACTCGTATGTACAGTAACACTGTATATATGTATATATTATGTTTGTCCCCTGAAATTCAATAGAACGATTTATACCAGGACATATTTTTTCACATTTTTGTACGATTTCATAAATTTTGTATGAACAGATTCGTTAGTTGTAGAGTGATGGTGTGAAACATCCAACATCTTATGTCATCCGTATATATACATATCTACATTTTATTGTGTGTAAAATCGTTCGTAATGATGAGGGCACAAAGAATGTTCAAACACGTAAAAATTGGTTTACAATATCATGCGGCGCATCTTTTGCGGATGTCTTGTTAGGGCCTATCTACTATATATTATTTTTTTTATCGATAAAATAATTTGGGTCAAACAAAAGCAACTCGGTATGCATCGATTAAAGTCTTTATCGAAGCAAAAATGCCTAAAATACATTTTTCTTAAATACGACTTTAAAATAAAATCTTCAACGGTACAATATATGAATACACATACTTTATTTACATTTCAATATATAAAATTAAATAAATATAAAAAAAATTATTTCAATAAGAAACTTAAATACGACTAAAAGAAAATTTAAATTTGATGAATGTATGTATGTACATATGTACATACTTATGTCAGCATATGTATGTGTCTCTGATAGTATGCCGGATGTTACAAAATTCTAGTATGTATAATTTTTCATACAAAAATAATTTGCCGAATGTTTTTTCCCGCTAATAAATTTTATTTTTGATGTACTCGTATTGTACATGAAAAATGAATTCAATTCGAGTGTAAAAATATAAAAAATGTTTACGTTAAATTGAGGGTGGTACACACGTGGTAATATTTGATTATAAATTATTAGTGAATATTATTGTACTTAAATCAAATGTACAGGATATATCGTTTTTTGATGTTTTATAAGTGATAATGAGACGTATAGATTAATAAATTACGTAGCTATGGTTTGTAATTGTGAGACTCGAAAAAAGTACTTTAATATTTAAGTTTTTAGAAATAAGCGGCATAAAATTTAGGTTTTCTAAGTTTTCAGTATTTCGAAGTTAAATTCCCAATTTCATAGAGAATACCTCTAAAATCGAGAAGCATATTTAGGGGAAATTTTGCTGATTTTGAAAATCGATATCTTGTTGATAATACATATTTTGCTTTATAAAAATTTAAACAGCCCAATTATTATGAATGTGATGTTAAATACAAATGTATATTAAATTTTTGACAGACCATACAGAACCTATTTCATCTTGGTAAAACACAATATTAGTTCTTAAGACAGGATCTTATGACATTTTGGTAAAAAGAAAAATCTTAGTGCGAAATACGAGTGAAGATAAACCTAAATTAGAACTAAATAAAAAATAGTTTTTACTTAGCACAAATTTCACACGCCATACATGTTTTGTGAAGTTTATACTAAAACTAAATATTTGTGAATGTATTAGTCAAATCTTAGTGTTTTATAAAAAAGGCAGTCAACATTTAGGCAAATAGTAAAATATTTAAAAAGTAACATTGAACAATTAATTTACTTCCTTTTATTATAAAAATTTATGAAATAAATAAAACGAGAGATTTTATTTATTCAAGAAAATACTCTATGACATTCCCATATAAATATATGTATCTACAAACATTTTCAATATTTATCACAAATCTCACAAAGATTTTTGATAGGCCTGAACTAACACTACAATCAAGCCGAACCGTTTGAAAAGCTAATGGCTTTCGCATAGTCAAATTGCGGTTTCTGTAAATTTACATTATAGGATTTATAGAATAGTGTTAGTTCGGGCCAATCGAAAAATCATAGTGAGATTTGTGATGAACATTGAAAATCTTCAGATACGCAATTTCTTAAGATAATCCTAAAATGTAAATTTGACCATGTGAAAGCCATTAGCTTCTCAAACGGTTCGGCATGGTTGCAGTGTTAGTTCAGGCCTATCGCAAAATTTTAGTGAGATTTGTGATAAATATTGAAAATCTTAAGATACACAATTTCTTAAGAAATTCCTTTAATGTAAATTTACTGAAACCTCAATTTGACCATGTGAAAGCCATTAGCTTTTCAAACCGTTCGGCATGATTGTAGTGTTAGTTCAGGCCTATCGAAAAATCATAGTGAGATTTGTGATATATTTTGAAAATCTTAAGATACGAAATTTCTTAAGAAAATCCTAAAATGTATATTTACTGAAACCTCAATTTGACCATGTGAAAGCCGTTAACTTTTCCATTAGAAAATCTTAAGATACCCAATTTCTTAAGAAAATCCTAAAATGTAAATTTACTGAAACCTCAATTTGACCATGTGAAAGACATTAGCTTTTCCATTAGAAAATCTTAAGATACGCAATTTCTTAAGATTATCCTAAAATGTAAATTTACTGAAACCTCAATTTGACCATGTGAAAGCCATTAGCTTTTCCATTAGAAAATCTTCAGATACGCAATTTCTTAAGATTATCCTAAAATGTAAATTTACTGAAACCTCAATTTGACCATGTGAAAGCCATTAGCTTTTCCATTAGAAAATCTTCAGATACGCAATTTCTTAAGATTATCCTAAAATGTAAATTTGACCATGTGAAAGCCATTAGCTTCTCAAACTGTTCGGCATGATTGCAGTGTTAGTTCAGGCCTATCGAAAAATCATAGTGAGATTTGTGATAAATATTGAAAATCTTAAGATACGCAATTTCTTAAGAAATTCCTTTAATGTAAATTAACTGAAACCCCAATTTGACCATGTGAAAGCCATTAGTTTTTCAAACCGTTCGGCATGATTGTAGTGTTAGTTCAGGCCTATCGAAAAATCATAGTGAGATTTGTGATATATTTTGAAAATCTTAAGATACGCAATTTCTTAAGAAAATCCTAAAATGTATATTTACTGAAACCTCAATTTGACCATGTGAAAGCCATTAGCTTTTCCAATAGAAAATCTTAAGATACCCAATTTCTTAAGAAAATCCTAAAATGTAAATTTACTGAAACCTCAATTTGACCATGTGAAACCCATTAGCTTTTCAAACGGTTCGGCATGATAAGATTATTAGTTTTAAACCTTTAGTTTTATATATGGTTGAGCACTTAAAACTATTTGGATCTCCAATTTTTACGTACGTTAATAAATACAATAAATAGCTATATACAAATAATTTAATGTTCGCCTAAATGTCATTTTGTTTGTTGTTTTTGTTGGTTTAATTCTAATCCCGTGCGAAAATCATTCTGTGAATTTATTTTACAACTTTGAATAAATTTTATAACAAAAGTGTACAGATATTTTCTAATTACGATTGGAATTTAACTCACATAAGCTGACCAATCGTGATGTTTTGTGCTTGACCCTCTTTACCTTTGCTTATAAAGACTGGCGACCTTGCTGAATTACAGCTTGGCGTTCCTCTCATTCAGGACCATTTGCTCCACCTTTCTCAAGCGTGATTTGCTATTAGTTCTGTTACAAAATCTTGGAGCCTCAATAGAGTTGTTTTAATCCCGAGAGCTGGCAGGTCTGATTTAATGGACCTGAGACACTTCGGTCTATTAGTTAGTCCTCAACTTTTCTTAAACCTCTGGAAAGAATCATCGACAGATTCATTAGAGACTGTTTTTGAATCACCTATTAGTAACATGGTACATGCTTACAGAGTTGGTGAGTCTTTTGAAACTAAAATTCATGAATTTATCACCAGGATTAAAAACTTTTTTAATAACAAGGAGTTTCTTGTAAGTACTTTCCTGGATATAATATTATATTATTGTACGCTTCTTTTGTGTGGTCGCCAGTGGTTAAACTAAAGGCTTGGTTAGCCAAGTTTAATGATCTACAAATATTGTTTGTAGAGCCATTACAGGGGCTATGTTCTCGACTCCATGTCTTGCTATAGTATATGTAATACATTCTTTCCTTGCCTCCGTTTCGCACTTTTATCTAGTCACAGCCCGTTCTGCAGCATTTCAGGAATTCTTAAAAATTATTATTCATGTTTTCCAGAAATCGATATGTATTCTCCAATGTATTCTCGGCGGTTTATCCTTTGAGAGACTACAGCTGGCTCTTGTTCTAACCGCAGTGCTGCTTTTGAAATATTCTACCCGTGGTCTGATTTGAGACTGTTCAGTGGTCTCGGTTCGCATTGCACTGTTTTTCAGGCGGAATTGATAGCGCTGACACGTAGTATTATTGATGTTTTCAATTTCGCTGTTAAAGGCAAAAGTATTTTGATGTGGACGAGTAAAGCTGTAGTTAACATTTTAAAAATCTCTTGACTGTCTCCAAACTCGTCATGGACTGCAAACAGTTCATGAACCCTCTTTGTTCAAACAATAAAGTTACAGTCATTCAGTTACGCTTTGAAAGACTTACGGTTTCAGTGGCTTAAGAGTTCTACCTGTCAAGAGAAGTACTACAATAGGGAGCCGAATTTGAGGTGAACTAAATATACATTATTTTCGAAAAAGGCTATGTTAAGAATATTGGTAGTAACTCTACGGGACATGGCCCTTTTAAAGGCCATCTACATTATATGAGCTTAGCTCATAATGCTATATGGGAGGACTGCCTTGATGGAGATAATGATTCCCTTTATTTTGTGAGCAGTTGTTCAGCTTTCAGTTTGGTTCGGCTTCAGGTATTCAACTTTAAGTCTTTAAATTTAGGTCATTATTCTCTCTGCCTTGGTCAGTTTGGGAAGGCAGGAGTGCGCGCCTGCGAATTGGGATAGAATCCTGGGTTTGCACCATGGGCCTTTGTGGACTCAATGCCGAATCCTTATGGGTTCTAACCAATTTTAATAATAATAATATCTAAGCAAAAATAGTTCTTTTGAGGATTTTCAGAATAAATACAAGTTTTTCAATATGGATAAAATATGGAAATTTGACACTTTAACGCTGATCGATATTATTCTATCTGAAAATAACAAAGGCTATCATGAAAAAGAGGCTGGCTTGGGAAAAAGTTCATTGAAATTGGATGGTACAAGATTGGAGGAAGATATTGTAGCTAACCGCTTAAACCGCTAAACGTTTTCACATGACGGTGAAGCAACCAATGAAAAAGATATTCTGATCGATATTATTCTATCTGAAAATAACAAATTCTATCATGAAAAAGAAGTTTTTATCAGAAAACATAATTTTATTGATAGACGCACTTAAATTTATTAATCAGTTGGTTATTGGTATAATTGTTGCATGTTTTCCAATGCTTTTTGATTGCAATTAATGTTATCAGTTTTATTTGATCAATTACTTGTTAAATTGTTGCCCACTTACACGTTTTGCTGCAGATGCATCTAAACTTTAGCTTGAAACAAATTATTTTTGTCAAATGTATTTGAAATTAACATACAGCATTGCGGTGAAACATTACGTTCTTCAATATAGTATTTATACTAATACTGGTAGCAGATACAACACGATTTACACTTACCGAACGGTACTTTTTCTCTTTATTTATTTTTATTTGTCAGCAAATAATAAAAACTATCCACTTATTTATTTATTTTTTATACGTATATTTATTTATATAGTTCCTAAAATCTATACCAAACCAAATAAAAACTGTAATCAAAAAATAACAATAAACTACACCATCTCAATTGATAGTACCTATAATATGTATGTATTAAAACAATTACGATGGTGAAACACGTGTAACATATATCAAAACACAGCATAGATATATTGTGATGTGTGCAAATACTATATATTTTGGTGTTTACTATAAAAATGTTGGGGAGCGTGTGTAGATTGAAGAACGAAACTCGTATTGCAAATTTCTTGCACTTGAAATACTTGATATACATATGTAAACTCCAAAAGAAATTAAAAATTCTGTTGCGTATCGTCCGGGAGATATCACGAGCTAAGATTTTTTTTAAATAATCTAACCTAAACTAATTGCTATAGTTGAAACAGGAACAACAAATGACCTCTAATGTAAAATCCTTTAGAGAAGTTTTACTAGTCGACCATTAGCAGAAAATTCTATGAATTCCGCTATGCCGATTAAATTGAATCTTAAATCGTTTTTATAGTATTTGAAGGCATTCGAAGTGCATATTAAACGATTTGATTTTCAATAATATTAGAAAATACAACTGTAAGAGCAAAAGCCGAAGTGAACTTCACTAGTATTTGCTTCGTTTGTTTAAAAAGTGTCTCCAAATATTGCAGTCAAGCGACATAATGATTGTGATAAAATTGCTGAGCTCTGGGAAATAAATGATCGCCTTTTGTTATTCAAGAACCGATTTAATAAAAAGTGAAACTTGGATCTTTATTTAAAAAAATTAATTTCTGCTGTCCTTACTCCTTTGGAACTCTTTTATTTTATAGGTTTTCTACTAAAGGTACTGAGAATTGGTTCATTTAGCTGGAAAAATAATTTAGAATTTTTTTACATTCTTTTATAATTTATAACACACGGAAATATTCTAAAATAAATACTAGAACTTGCCATTTGTGTTAGAAGTGGTAAAAGCGATAAAGCTTTTCTGATTTGTGTGTACGTAAAGTTGACGAAGGAATAATCCGAGAAATGATCATGCGTATACAAACTAATATGTATGTCTGTATAATCAAAATTCATTTAATTTCAAATATCAATATTTACAAAAATGTAATACAATTCATAATATAATTAGTAAATAGCCAAAGCTATGGCTAGTTCCTGCAAACATTTTGATGAGCACCTTTGTACTGAGATAGTTGGAAATATAAGCAACTCATGCATATCGTGCGCAACTCATGCATATATGATTCAAAAAATTTTCAGAGTTTAAATCCGCATTTTTTGATCGAATTTCGACTAAGATGCGATCGGTCGAACTATTTTAAGTCGTTTTAGTAGTGGAATAAGAAAGAAAGCCCCTTCAAAATTTTGCATGTAAAAATGCAATGGAAATGACGTCGTAATACAATGGATGCAGAGTTCTGAAAAACCAATTTATATGCCGATTTTTATAGTTTTGTGAACTGTAAAAATCAAAAACTGAACAAAATTCAAACTAAACTTGTGAGTTTAAAAAAACAAACAATAAAATTAAATTATACAAATTAATTTGGATCGTATATAAAGTTAAACAGTAATGAACCTAATTACGCAGCTGCGCGCCGTTTCGTCTATAGTTTATAAAAAAAAAATTTAAAAATAAAAAAATTTTTAAGACAGAATATTACGTTCATTTTTTGTATATGCTTTGTGATTCTATAAAAGTTTAACTCCGCAAAGATCAAGTTGAAAAATGGCCGCGTTTGTGAGTTATGGAATGTCAAATGATTTTATATTTTCGTTTATTTTAGTTGTGTCAAATGGCACCGTACGGTTTACGAACACTTCACTATACTAAAAAGTTTTCTCAAGCATACAGCATAATTGGCGAACGGAAAAAGACTTTAAAGCGAACGGTTTCTCCAAAGAAAAGTGACTTTGAATTTTCCTCGATTTGGCGTGATGTTAGCAAAAGGTTAACAAGAATTGAAATTGTCTACATTTTCATAACGATTTTTTTACATTTCTACGTAAATTTTTCGAACAGTTTATAACTTAATGTTACAAATTTATTTTTGGTTTAAATTAATTAAAAGAAAGAGGTGCGTTTTATTATTTATTTTATATCATAAATACTTTCATACTGCAATGGTATATTGCAACGACAACATGAAATACAACTATTTCTTCATTTCATTTTTAGATAAAATATATGCTTAAGACGTGGTACAGTAAAATTTGCACACAATGTCGCCTTTTTTTGACGAACGCACCAAATCAAATAAAAAAAAAACAACAAGAATTGTAATTTTCCGTTAAGTTACAAAGCAGGCTGTGTAATATTTATTTGTTTTAAATCAGTCGTTAGCAAAATGTCATCAAATCAAGAGATAGTTCGCAAACAAATTGTGCAATTTTATTTGGAAAATCAAAGTCTCACATACAAATCCATCGCAAAAAAAGCTAATTCTACATATTCTACCGTTAGAAGGACTATAATTCGGTTTATGGAGACTCAGAGCGTCAATAGAAAATTTGTAACAGGCATATCGAGCCATATTGATAAAAAAATTGGAAACTTAAGTGGTGCGCGCTCTGAAAAACAATTCAAACCTATCTCTGAGGGATTTAGCGAAAAAAAATAACACAAATCGTGTGCGAATTCTTCGAATTAAAAAGAGGTGTGATTTTCGATTGTTCAGTAAATTCAAAGTACCACGGCGTGAAGATAAACAACAAGCTAAGGCAATCTGACGAAGCCGAATACTGTACAAACTTCTGGTGGACAAAAAAGATGATTGTTTGGTAATCGATGACGAAACCTACGTTAAAGCTGATTTCAAATCTCTGCCAGGTAACCAATATTATTCTGTAAAGGATAAACTGAGTGTCGACATGAAATTTAAAATTATCCAACATGAAAAGTTTCCGAAAAAATACTTGGTTTGGCAGGCTATTTGCCAATGTGGCTCTAGAAGTGCTCCGTACATCACGCAAGGGACAATATCTTCGGAAAATTGTATTAAGGAGTGCTTCCAAAAGCGACTCCTGCCTTTTTTACGTGGGCAGTCTGGGCACCAAGTTGGTACTTTGTTTTTGCCTGATCTAGCGTCATGTCATTACTCTAAAAAAACATTAGAATGGTACGAATCTAACAACGTGTGTGTTGTTCCCAAATTTGTCAATCCGCCCAACTGTCCTGAACTTCGTCCAATCGAACGATATTGGCCAATAATGAAAACTAAATTGAGAAAGACCCACAAGGCAGCAAAGAATATGGAAAAATGGCAATTAATTAATAAATAGTTTAGATGATTTTTCATTAATAACAAATATGTAGGAACATAATGGAATAAAGAAATTAAAAAAATCGTTGTTTATGAAATACTTATTGCCGTTTTAGAATTTACAAAATTTACTGTACCACGTCTTATTATCTGAAACACACCTTACTACTCAAAGTCATATAAAACGCCGTGGCTAGTTTACTGAGCAGTACTTCCTAATAATAATGCATGAGGGGACAGTGGCGTGATTATAAAAAAAAATATTTAATACGATCTCCAACAAAAACTTGATGAAATGAAAAAGTGATGAAATACAAGCAATTAGCGTTAGCATTAATACCCGCAACCTCAAAAAAGTGGTAGCCGCAATATATTGCCCACCTAGATATAACATCAAAGAGAATGCTTATACTCACTTAAACCAGCTAGGTGAAAAATTCATAATCGGGGGTGAATTTCTTCCAATTATGTCAAAACTGTTTGAGAGACTATTATTAAAACGAATTAAAACAGAAATTGTAAAATCAGGAGCTGTTCCGTCCCATCAGTTTGGCTTTAGAGAGAGAAACATTTCACAATCGATCAAGTCCACAGAATAACAGATTTAATAGAAAATACCTTAGAGGAAAAAAAGATTTGTTCAGCCATATTTCTGGACATAGCGCAGGCATTTGACAAAGCCTGAATAGATGGTTTAATATTTAAAATGAAGAAAACTCTGCCATTTGAGTATTGCGAACTGCTAAAGTCATACCTGAAAAGAAAATACTTTAGAGTTAAATAGGAAGGAGTTTACTCCAGCATAAAAGAAGCTAAAGCAGTCCCACAGAGGGGTGTCCTAGGGCCATTCCTTTTCGTACTGTTTACAAGCGACTGACCGTAGACGAACAATACAACTACCGCCACGTTTGCAGATGACACTGCAATTCTAGCTGTTGATGACACAATCGGTGAAGTTATATTTAAACTACAAATATCCATAAATAATATACAAGATTGGCTAGCAAAGTCTACTCACATTAACTTCACTAATTAATCAATGAACCACTACCTGTGACTCAATAATATTCCTATACCACATGCAAATCAAGCAAAATACCGTGGTAGGAATCTTGATTCAAAGTTAAAATCGAAAGAACACGTGAAAAAAAAAGCAGAAGAGCTTCAATTAAAATATAGAAAAATATACTGGTTAATTGGTAGAAATGAATGGATAACTATTCATAATAAACTTATGCTTTATAAACAAGTGTTCAAGCCGGTTTGAGAGGCTCCATCATCACGAAACGTCTTAGCTATAAGACTATTTCATCAAGAGGGTATCGTAAGAAGACTAACAAGACTAAAACCTTTTGAGTTACCTGAATAGTCCGGATAAAGCAAATTCAACCAAAACAACACTTTATGGAAAGAATGCATTTTTTCATTTATCCAATAAACCAATCTAATTCAACTAAATAAAAATTCAACTATATAAAAAATTATTATTAATATTCGGAAATGAATGATATTCTGTCTCGTTTAGTTGATATACCAGAAGTCAGTTTCGAGAAGATTGGAATATCAGTCCATATTTTTCCACAGGAAATTTTTTGTGTGGATGTGGATGGATGCATATTTGACTTTATTTTTAAAAAATTCATAAAATTATTTTCACTGTCTGAGCCAAATTCGTGATCCATTCCGATCTCCCTTACATTGGATGTGTCCCAGTTTTGTTCATCATTTTCATATTCCGCCATTTCTGCAAATAAATATTTTATTAGGCATGTTACATATTACAATATATACACAATTTATCTTCAGACTTTATTACACGTACATATCAGGGTTGCGACCCGTCCTCGTTTGGCGAGGATTGTCCTCGTTTGACTATTTATTTAATAAAAATGGAGTAGTTAATTAAACGACACATTTGTAAACTCAAATTCCGTCAATATTGTTGATTGGGAATACAGAAAAAAACTAATTAACCGGAGTGAAGTTTCTAACAAAAAATAAAATTTATCAAAAAATATGTCATTATTAGTAACACACAAGTTACAATTCTTATTGGAAAGAATTAGTGATATTTAATTTTGTATATTGGAAATATAAAAATTTGTAGACATGATAAACTTTAATCAATTATTAAACGCAAGCAATTAAATAATTTTAAAAAAATTTTATCGCCTGTGTTTTGGTTTCATTGAAAAAAAAAACCGTTCGTAAAGTTTACATTTCCATAAAGAATTGGGTGTATACATTTTTTTGTTGGGAGGGTGGGTATTTGATGGAAATTAGACGGGTTAAGGTTGGTTTATATTATCCGTTCTGTTCCTTAAGGTGCCTTCACGAAATTGTTCGAGACATTTGGCCCAGGGGCCAACATAATAAAGTTAAATATTTTTTATCTTTTGAAATTGTACTACAGTATCATACCAACGAAACAAAAAAAAATTATTTATTTTTTAGCTCTATTTGTGGCTTATTTTTTTACGTCTCTCAAATATTGTTTGTATCTTATCGTGATTAATTTTATCAGTACATTATACAGTACATTATTGATTCATTTTTTAATTATTTTTCATGTTTTCATAGTTAAATTTCATTTTTTAAGTTTATGTAACTTTTTTCAATATTTCATATACATTTTCTGTGGAAATCCTTTTTGTTTTATTTTTTTAAATGACATAAATTAAATTCAATATTTAGGCTTTTTTAAACAATGTCGCGGTTGTTTGATAACGAATCTCAAGGAGAAAAATTTCAACTGTCTTTACGAAGACAAAAATAGAAACTGTCTTTAATAAGCCAAATGCAACTGTTTTTATCAAGACAACGAATGTTGGCGGTATTGGCGAGAGATAAGACCGATGCTCAAGCGTTGATTACCGCGAGTTTGGCACACGAGCGGAGCATACAATTCGTCGTTTTACCACCACATATGCCGGCCTTCCTTCATCTCACTTATTAACAAATTGATGGTAAAATATATAAACAACCTACTATGGACAAATTTTAAATTATATATATTCTTATTTCATTATTAAAACAAATCAAACAAATATTTATCTTGTCTTGTGTATATTTATCTTAGTTTATGTAAATTTAAGTACTCTAGTTAATTCATTCAACTTTAATCAAACAAAGTAATCAAAATCTACATTAATTAATAATTAATTTACATAATTATGTATAACATAGTCAATAAATATAATTAAAAATAAAATAAATATTTTTAAGCTACATGACAATTCACAACATACACAGATAATAGATAATATATATTATGATGACAGCTACAAACAAAAATATTTATACTACTATATGTTTCCATAAAGAGCTAAAAAATCAATTGACCCACAAATCAGCTATAAAATAAAAAAAAAAACATTTGTTTTGTTGATATGACACTAGTACAATTTTAAAAAATTTAACTCTGTTAAGTTGGCCCGCGGGCCAAATATCCATCAAAACCATTTTGTGAAGGCACCTTTACAGACATGTACCGGGACAGACGTTAACAGTGCTCTCACAATGCAAATCTTTTTACTTTTTACTTACAAGTTCGTATGAATTTAATTTTGAGAAAATGTTGTTCATTATGTTGGTGAAAACCTTATGGAAAAAGTTAACAAACTCCAATTTTTTGCCTTAAGAATTGCAACATTTGAAGTTGCCAACATTTTAAAACAGGTGACAAAAATTATTTTTCGATAAATGTCAGCATAACATAACCCCACAAATAAATAATTTATAATTTTCTATTTAGTACACTGTCTAAACACTTTTATAAAGGGTGGTTAAATTTTAAGGGCCGATGTTGATTTTGAATAAAACACAAATTATTTAGAAAATTATTGTCAATTCTTTTTATTATGATAATATGGTATGGTTATATATGGAACAAAATATCGGCCAAATGGCCGCCGCGACCTCGGCGGCACACCTCCATCCGGTGGTCCAAATGTTCGATGACGCTTAGGCATAATTGAGGTTCTATGCCGTTAATGTGCCGAATTATCCCAACCTTTAGCTCTTGAATTGTTGCTGGCTTATCGATGTACACCTTTTCTTTCAAATAACCCCAAAGAAAGAAGTCCAACGGTGTCAAATAACATGATCTTGGCGGCCAATTGATATCGCCACCACGTGAGATAACACGGCCATTGAATTTGTCGCGCAAAAGAGCCATTGTTTCGTTAGCTGTGTGGCAAGTGGCACCGTCCTGTTGAAACCACATATCGTCCACATCCATATGTTCGATAGCGAACACCATTCACAGTAACTGCCTGACCGGCCTCATTTTGGAAAAAATACGGCCCGATGATCCCGCCAGCCCATAAACCACACCAAACAGTCACTCTTTGTGGGTGCATTGGTTTTTCAACAATCACTCTTGGATTATGATTCGCCCAAATCCAGCAATTCTGCTTATTGACGAATCCACTGAGGTGAAAATGTGCCTCATCACTGAAGATGATTTTCTTCGATATGCATTTTGATTTGAACGCCCATTTTCATAATAAGCCTGAATAACTTTAACGCGTTGCTCGATTGTGTATCTTTCCATGGTTCAAATTGAGTTGGTTTGAAATTGAGAAATGTCAAATAAATTGCAGAAAAAAACTTGACGTTTAGGTGTGGTTCACATTCAACATCGGCCCTTAAAATTTAACCACCCTTTATTTAATTGTACTATAATTTTAATTATAAATTTTTTTTTTTTTAAGAAATACGAGGTCAAGAAAAATCTTATTAATATAAGTGTCACAATTTTTGTAAACAAAGTTTGCAAACAATTTTCAATAATGATGAAGTTGGCTTCAGTATAATTTTTTGATTCATTGTGGGAGCTAAAAAAATTCTTATGGCAAAAGTAGAAAGTTTTTTTCATTGTGAGAGCACTGTAATTATTTATATTATCAGTACGTTTCCGTACAGACATTGCTCCGTACGTACAGTCAACACTCAACTAGATAAAACAACAAACAAAAATATAAAAATAAAAATTTAAATATTTAGTATGAGATATTTAATGGAATTATATAATATCAGGATTTTTATAGTATTATTGATAGTAAAAATTAATAAAAATACTGATAATCATAAAATTTTAATAATTATATGTGAAAATAATTGACCTATTCAGTTGCATGATCATTGATCACAACAAAATAATTTATGTACAAAATACATCAACATGGATCGATAATGAAATGATACTATGTGTTCGAGTTATTTCGTTTCGTTCGTATTTTTTCGCTTACGTATCATTTCAGACAAAAGAGTCAACCATAGAAAAAATATGAACATAAAAAAAAATAAAAATTTTATCGAAAACAATTTTTTTTATTTTTTTTTGACATTCAAACCATAGAAACATAATAATTCTTATGTGGCAGAGTTTGTTTTGTTTACATTTTTTATTATTGCATTCATTCATTCTTTGTGTATCACATGAGTATTTCGAATAAAACATTAATTTTTCAATTAAATCAGTTTAGATTTCAAATTAAACGTGTGTTAACTATATATATATTGTTAATTATGTCCTATTATTAATTTATTAAACAATGATGAAATCTAATCAAATTGTAACAGCAGAACAATAAAATTTCCAATATTTTATTTATTATCACACTTAATAAAAATTATTCATACAATTTTAAAAAATTATTTATATTTGATTAACAATTAAATAGAAATATAATTAAATATATACATATGTATAAAAAAACTAATCATAAGATAGAAATATTAAAATGGCTACCACCGCATGAAAATATTATTCCCTTTTGTTTTCCTTAAAATATCAAATAAAACATCTGTTTTGCCATCTCTCATATTTTTTCTTATGTTTGGGCGAAAAATTTCGCATTCCTAATTTTTTTTATGTGACAGATGAAATTTAACGAGGTTTCGTTGGATTTTTACGTTACGTTATTTTTTCCATGGGCGAATACACAGAAATGCCATTTATCGCATTCTTATTTTTTTTTTCGTTAGTTTCCTAATTTTTTTTATGTCATTCCTAGTTACCACTAAATACATATTCTTTTATACAATATTCGTCTGTACTCTGTACGGTGCGTGTCTGTAAAGGTGCCTTCACGAAATTGCTCTGAGGGACATTTGGCCCGCGGGCTAACTTAACAGAGTTAAAGTTTTAAAAATATTTGAAATTGACACAATCATACACCAACAAAACAAAAACATTTTATTTTATTTTTTAGCCCTTTTTGTGGGTCAGTTTTTTTTAGCTCTTTATGGAAACATCAAAAAATAAACTACAAATAGAGCTAAAAAATAAATAACTTTTTTTTTGTTTCGTTGGTATGACACTAGTACAATTTCAAAAGATTGTTTAGCTTTGTTATGTTGGCCCGAGGGCCAAAGGTCCTGAACAATTTCGTGAAGGCACCTTAAGGAAACGTACGGACAATATTATAAATACTTCTATATAAAATGTAAGGAACAAAATTTTTGTTTTGTCTGTGCCGGTACGTGTCTGTACGATCCTGAATTGAAAATATAAACCAACCTTTACTTGATAAATGTACAATAATAAAGTTTTGGAAAGTATTAAAAATTAAAAATCGGAGTAAAATAATTGTTTGTTCTAAGAATTAAATTATATGGTAATGGTGTAGTTAAGTTCTAATATCTATTTGTAATTTAATGGGAAATTTTTCATAATTAGATATTTCAAAACTACATTATTCAAAATAAAATGTGACAAAACTGGATCAGACACGAAACGAAATATTTTAAAACGGGAAAAAGTACAAAACAGTGGAATAGAACTAGACTATTAATCGCTTAATCGATTATGATGAAGTTCGACGTGTTGGATGAAAAAGATCGCTTTTGGATTAAGATCGAAAATATGGCCAGCTGGAATGGAACTAACCAATTTTATTTTTTAATCGTTTATGATGAATATGACCAACTGGAAGGGACCTAGGTCGTTTCTTAAATCTTAACTAGGATGTAAATGGTATTCTAAAATAGTGTTTACAGTTTTTCATTTTCCTACAAATTTGTATATTATAATGGTAGTGTGAAACAAGCTATTTTGCTTTATTAGTTTAGTCCTACGTTCTGCGATCGTGTGTCGAATACAACCACGTTGATTTTATAATAAATTGTGGTTTCATATAGGCAGCACAAATGCTACTCCATAATACACAATAGTAGTACATATTTACTGAAACCATAAAAAGATTGTTTATGGAAACCATAAAAAAATTGGTTTTAAAACTATTTTTACCAATCTTAAAATACCATTTTTGTAAATTACGTTTGTTTTCCAATTATTGAAAAATTTGATAAAAAAAAATCACCATGTGCAACTATAGCAATATCATTTTTTACCCGGCACGTGTTGAGAACGTGATGCCACATCAGATTTAACACAATGCATATACAATTATGATATATTATTTATCCCGAAATCAGATTTATATTTTTTTAATACATAGAATGTGCATTTTAAGAGCCACCTATATATAGGATTGAATTTGAGTATACATGTGTTTTTAAATTTAAAAATAATCAGCAATTAAACCAGATGTATCCATCCATTTTAATGACGGACTTTTATACCAAAACTAATATATTTAAAACCATTAGATAGAGTGACACATTTGCGGTCGCTACTAACTACAATTTTTTGGTGACAAATATCACTTTTCATGACAATTATTGTTCCATGTATATTAAAAACTTGTTACATTTATTGAACATACATACATAATATGGAATACAAAATAATATATTTTGTAACAGTGTGGAACAGGTTATAATTTTTTCTGTTTCGTTTCAGATAACAACAGTTTCGTAACAAATAGGAAAATGGGTAAGTGAATTCTTTAGTGTATATTCTGTGAATGTATATATATAAAAATTAGATGACAGCTATTCAATGAATTTAAATAGAATTAAAACTGAATGAAATCATGTGAAACACTAATGGTTTAATAATATCACATAATAATATATAATTACATAGCTCTCTAGAGATAATATGTACATATTTGATGACGAACAGCAACAAAATATATTATGAAAAAATAATTAAATCTTTCCACATGATTTAATTCGAGTAATACATCATTAAACCATAAATGTTATTCCTATTTAATCCAATTTCAAATTCACATTTATAAAATAGGCTAGCTATAATAGTTAAAAATTTAATTATCACGTACAAACTAAAAAAATAATAATAATTTATTAATTTAATAACTAAAAATTTCTACAATAATTTAATAAAATATTTATATAGGTACATACCCTGGGGATTTAAAACTATTTCTCTTGAAATAAATAAATAATGTGAAAGATTTATGTTTAATATAAAAAATGTATGACTAATCTTAAATGGCATAGCGCAGTGTTGACGTGGGTGAAGTGGCCATATAAGACCATGATATTAATGCATCATCGTTATATACATATTTATACACATTTTTTATTTGACGACAATATATTTTTAAAATAAAATTATAAAAATGTTTTAAATGTTTTCACCCCTGCGGCTTTTAAAATTTGTCTCTATAAATAGAAAAAAATATATTGTTCGAGGTTCATTTTTATGTGAATAAAAAGTTTATGTACATGTCTGAAAGTGTATTATAAAAATGTAATTAATAAATTTTTATTTTCTAATTTTATTTGCTAAATATTTTTTAATTTATTTTAAAGTTACTGACTGAAAAGAATTTTAAAAATTAGTTTTCAAATTATTTTTATCTATCTATTCGTGGTAAAAAGTAGAAATGCTAAAAATTCGAGGGTAAAAATAAAAAAGTCTACATTCTCGATGTTATTTAAATGACCTAGTTTTTTGTATTGAAAAAATGAAATTTTATTTTCCCAGTAAAAAATGAGTTTTGTAAATCAATCATTGGTTACATTTTCTACACAACATTGTATGTATAAAATTTTATGTATGTACTATGTACATATGTACTATATACGAGTTTTGGGTTATATATACCAAAAAAAAAATTCATCAACTTGTTGCTTTCTATACACTAGTTGAATATTGATATGGTTGAATACTTGTTATTTGTGTGTTGAAATTTGAAAACGACATTAAACATTTTACTGGTGATTTATTGGTTTTGCCCATGATAGAATTACATATATAGTATGTATGGTCACCAGTTATGACGTAACAAGAACAAATTTTTCCCGTTTAAAACATTTTAGCTGTGAGCTGATCTGATAGGATAGAACCAGCATAAAATTGTCTCTTGCAGTTTTCGTACTGAGAGAAGTTTATTATTTCGTTTTTAATCAGTTTTCCCTCCAAGGTTAGGTTTTCATCTTATTTGAAATAAAATAAAATAATTATTTGTTACTTTTTTATTAAGGTTTTTCAGCTTGTTTTCTGTGTAAATAATCAGAGTTACGACATGATTTTTTGAGTCCTGAGTTTGATCACTTGTTTGAAAATTAAATTTTGTATTTGGTTGGTGGGGACCCACATAAACCGTTCAAAAATAATGACATATGTGAGAACCAATTAACTGTATATAAGATTTTTCGTAATACATTTTTGTTAATAATTTGAGAACGCGTGAAACGATTTTAATTACTATATGACTGGTTTGTTTATATTTTAAATGTGTATTTTAATTTGATGGGTTTAAAAAGAACACATATGCTTATATATACCCTTTATCTTGTGTATATGCTTTTAATTCATAACGCCAAATCCACTAATTTTTTGAAGATACTTAAAACGTCTATACGAAAGTGCTAAATAAAACAAACTACAATAACGATGGCTTTTTGTAAATAGCATTGACGTTGAAGCCTATAGCACTTAATAATATTTTGTTGTGGGTATTAATGCCAAATTGTGTAAAGAAATAAACTCTCATGGCTAAAAAATTGAACATCTACCAATTATATTCATAAAAAATATACATACATACATACATACATAACCTTTAATGGAATTCTGAAAAAAAAAAATAATTTACCTACAATAACATTTATGTTCTTAGAAATTGCTTCGTCAACGTTGCAGATATAGATGAAAAAGATCTAATCGCTCTTATAGCTTACAAATGTTTAAATTATAAAAATTTCGATTTCGATTTTCAGAAAAAACCATAAATTTGGTTTGGTTTCTTACTGGATTCGACATATCCACAAGTAGGTCAGCCAACAATTTTCCGTAAAAATAAATGTTAACTCGATGTTGTTATGTTCAGTTGTTGTTGACGACATTGTTCGCCTGTCTATTCCGTAACAATCGTATAACTATTGAACTGTCATTGGTAAAGAGTGGATATTTTGCATGCACATTAAATCCGATAATGCAGAAGAAAAATATTAAATGAATTTTTATTTATATGGCATGTGAATGTCTTTTTGAAGGGCTCTCTTTAACGATTTTAAAAATATTTTTCAATAATTTGTTCATGAGTTTCTGATGCCGAATTTTAAGAATATGTACTTCTGAAAAATTTAAGTCTCAATTTTAGAAACAAGTCTGCGATGTGGATGAAATGGTAAAGATTAAAGTAAAACTGTACACCTTTATTTGACAGTTAAAATTCAACAAATAATAATTGAAACGAAATATAAGATGGTTAAAAACAAATCAACTCACATAAACTCTATTAACCATTCAAATAAGTTTAACGATAAATTTACCGAACTTGAATATGAAATATATAAAATGCCATAAGTCTCTTGTATAAAACAGTAGGTAGTATATAATATATTGAAATGAGAATTAAATTTTTTAGTCGATCCTAGAGTTTTCCAAGAGATTCCACCATATACATACATTAAATAGCTCATACTACAAGCTTCCGATATAATGATGGAAAATTAATGGCTAGTGGGAACACTATGAAATGATAAGCTTTGAAATTCCAAATATTATTAATAATAATCAGTTTTTAAAGGCAAATTCTGGTTCCTTACTGAGTCAACGATTTGGCTCCAACGGTTTCGATCCTGAGCATGGTCTTCATACTGTCTAAGACAATCTGAAGAGGCCAAGTTGTTCTCTACATCGTGGAGCCATCGTTGCCTGAAACGACCTCTGCGCCTACCATATGGTGGCTCTCCTTTCATAGATCGCTGCACAATTTATTCCGAATCAGCACGCAGAACGTGACCGAGCCAGCGTACTCGCTGAGATCTTACTTCATGTACAATATCGGGAATCTACATCAGATTTCTGATCTTGATATTCTACAGAGCTCGGTATTTGCCATCTATTTCGCGTTTTGGGCCGTAAATCACAGGCATGACTCTTCTCTCAAATGTAAGGAGCCATCTCTCGTACTCATCTTTCAGCACCCAACTTTCACATCAAAACATAACAACGGACCTGATCAACGCTTTGTAAAGCTTCAGCTTCACGGCACTTGATGAGTGTTTAGATTTTAGCAGTGGCCTTAGAGGGTACAAGCACGACTGCTAGCTGCCAGCCGCACTTTAATATCCTCACCCACACTGTTATCGTGAGTGATAAGAGAACCGAAATATTTGAACCTTCTCACTTCCTCAAATGTGTAGTGGCCACTACTAAAATCTGGTGTGCCATTGTCCCTATAACCAGAGATCATGTATTTCGTTTTGGACTCATTGATCTGAAGTCCAAATGAAGCTGAAACTCTACAAGCGGATCAAATGTTTCTTTCACTCCGTTGCTATTCAGTCCAATCATGCATATGTCATCTGCATATGCAAGCACCTGATTGGACTGGCGTTATAAGATGTTGCGCTGAGGTGTTTCAGTTTTCCGAAAGATGTACTCCAACATGAGATTAAAGAGTATCGGGGACAGAGCACATCCCTGCCAAACACCCTTGTTAACTGCAAAAATTGTCGATAGCCTGTTCTCAACTTTAACACAGCATTGAGACTGCATCACTGTCATCCTACACAGTCGTACCAACTTTGTTGGCATTCCTAGGTACTCTAGGGCTGACCACAAACTCTCTCGATTGATCGAGTCATAGGCCTGCCGGAAATCCAGGAACACCTGATGTAGAGGGATGGAGAGGGAAAAAACCTGATCGGTGGCTGATTGATTCAGACGAAATCCTCCTTGATAGTTACCAAGCAAGCCCTCCGCTAGAGGAGTGATTGTATCCAATATATAATGTAAGACGTGGTACAGTAAAATTTGCACACTATGTCCCTTTTTTTACGAACGCACCAAATCAAATAAAAAAACAACATGAATTGTATTTTTCCGTTAAGTTACAAAGCAGGCTGTGTAATATTTATTTGTTTTAAATCAGTCGTTAGCAAAATGTCATCAAATCAAGAGATAGTTCGCATAAACAAATTGTGCAATTTTATTTGGAAAATCAAAATCTCACATACAAATCCATCCCAAAAAAAGCTAATTCTACATATTCTACCGTTAGAAGGACTATAATTCGGTTTATGGTGACTCAGAGCGTCAATAGAAAATTTGGGACAGGCATATCGAGCCATATTGATAAAAAATTCGAAACTAAAGTGGTGCGCGCTCTGAAAAATAATTCACACCTATCTCTAAGGGATTTGCGAAAAAAAATAACACAAATCATGTGCGAATTCTTCGAATTAAAAAGAGGTGTGATTTTCGATCGTTCAGTAAATTCAAAATACCACGGCGTGAAGATAAACAACAAACTACGGCAATCCGACGAAGCCGAATGCTGTACAAACTTTTGGTGGACAAAAAAGATGATTGTTTGGTAATCGATGACGAAACCTACGTTAAAGCTGATTTCAAATCTCTGCCAGGTAACCAATATTATTCTGTAAAGGATAAACTGATTGTCGACATGAAATTTAAAATTATTCAACATGAAAAGTTTCCGAAAAAATACTTGGTTTGGCAGGCTATTTGCCAATGTGGCTCTAGAAGTGCTCCGTACATCACGCAAAGGACAATATCTTCGGAAAATTACATTAAGGAGTGCCTCCAAAAGCGACTCCTGCCTTTTTACGTGGGCACCAAGTTGGTACTTTGTTTTTGCCTGATCTAGCGTCGTGTTATTACTCTAAAAAAACATTAGAATGGTACGAATCTAACAACGTGTGTGTTGTTCCCAAATTTGTCCGCCCAACTGTCCTGAACTTCGTCCAATCGAACGATATTGGCCAATAATGAAAACTAAATTGAGAAAGACCCACAAGGCAGCAAAGAATATGGAAGATTAAAAAAAAAATGGATAAAAAGTACATCTGTGCGTGCCTTAAAGGTGGCCGTCCGCTCCAAAGTTCGACTTTTCAGCCGGCAATTAATTAATAAATAGTTTAGATGATTTTTCATTAATAACAAATATGTAGGAACATAATGGAATAAAGAAATTAAAAAAATCGTTGTTTATGAAATACTTATTGCCGTTTTAGAATTTGCAAATTTTACTGTACCACGTCTTATGACAGTTACTTGTATGCTGTGCAAAGGAAAGCTATACCGCGATAATTCTCACACTTCAAGCGGTCTCCCTTCTTGAAATTCCATAACTGATCAAATTCATATGTTTTTATTTAGATGAAAAATTGTTCAATTAGATTTGTCGAGCCAATCCTAGAGTTTTCCAAAACCTTTCAATATCAAGATGGCAGATTTTATGGCTCGTAGGGAACAGTTTAAAGACGTTCGCATTATAAGGCCTAGAGCATTATCCTGCATTAAGATAAACTCGGCAATATACCTATCCGCAAAGACTTTGACGTGGGGTCAAGAGAAACGAGTTTACTAATATCGTTCACTCGTAATCGCTTCTCCATCAATCACTATGAGCTCTGTTTTGCCTCCTGAACTGATGCTACCCCAAACCGTTATTGAATCTCAATCAAAGTGACTGATCAATCAGTGGTTGGGCGGTTTAGAAGAGAGCGGAATTTGTTTTGAGTAGTATATTGTGAATTTGACTCATAACGTAAAATGATTCTGCTTATTAATCAACGAACCTCTTACTCAAATAAACTTTTACAAACTGTATATTTATCAAATAGAACTAGTTAATATACATATTCAAAAAAACTATGCTCACTGTACGGAATCCTCGACTCATGTAGTTTCTTCATTAAGGTACTAACAGGTAGTATTTAGTGGAAACTCAGAAAGGAAATAATGGCTAACATGTATCGTTCATACAGGTTCGGGATATTTAGAATCAATTGTTTCTTTCGGTAAGTTTAGAAGATCTCATGCATAAAATATATGCTACTAAAATTTTATAAGAATTCCGGTTTATTAGAGCGAAAGAAAAATAAATCCATTAAACTGTGAATTAATAAACTCGCCTTTGAACCACTTTTGCAATACGCTCTTTATGT
This sequence comes from Tipula unca, assembly GCA_951394425.1. Classification (NCBI taxonomy): domain Eukaryota; kingdom Metazoa; phylum Arthropoda; class Insecta; order Diptera; family Tipulidae; genus Tipula; species Tipula unca. The sequence continues at coordinate 100,686,213 of OX596381.1, forward strand.
CTGAAAAAATGAACTGGTATTTTGGTTCGTTTACCTATACATGCACCAAAAATTAATAAATGAAAAATCATGAGGTTCAATCATTGTTGCGCCGATACTAATTTACATTAAACAGAAAAAATTCCAATAATAAATTTGCAAAGCAAATTTCAATAGAAATTGGAAATTTCTCGCTTTTTTTTAAACTCATAACAGTCAATAAATTTCAAGTAGATACATTCAAGTAATTAGTCCACTGAAAATATCGTCGTCGGATTTATTGAAACATCCCCATGCCGCACTTCTATAGTTTCTCGATAATGAACTGAAGATCAAGGTGCGTTGTATAATAAATGTTTCCAGCAATTTTTGTATGTAAATGCAATAATAGAATAATGTAGTTTAATGATTGATGAATGCTTGCTTTTTAGTTCAATTATAAAAACTGTTTTAGCATAGATGAGCACCACCCGTAAAACGTACATATTTAAATACATATTGCTGAACTGTGCATTATCATTCTGTTTAATAATGATAATACATTTTATATAAATCAAATAACTCACGTATGTGCCATCGCGTCTAGCATTTTCCATAGACAAATTGTCACAAGAAAATCGTTCATGTATGGAATCGAATGAGAACATGATGAATTATCAAAAGTAAACGAAACACAAATTTCCATCATGGATGGTCGAGCACGTGAACCCAATGCATTATTTTTATGAAAATCATCGATTACTGTGTTGATTTAAAATTATAACTCCGAAAGTATATTATTGTTCAAATAAACAAATGATATCTCACATTCTCTGTTGAAAATAAAATAACTGAAAAACAAAATTTACAAAATGTGTATACCTACCTACATAGATGAGAAAGTTTTGTTCTTGATTTGAACTTGGGTATATTGAATACATTTTATCGAAATCCCTTGGGGAACTGTTTTCCTTATCAACTCAATGAAGTGAATGAAATTTCTGCTCATGCTACATCAAAATGTTCACAATATCAATGTATACTTTGATACAATAGATTACACACATAGTGTTGCTGTAAAAGAAAAGTTTGTTTATACATATACTTATAATACATACATACATACATTACATAAAATATATGTGATTGAATTTTAGTAACATCAAAAAGATACGAACATTTTATTTTGCATGTGATATGCTTTGTGAATTATTTATGGGTATCATCATCATTGAAAACTAAATGTTTTCTATAAGTGTTATTCTGTGAACATGAACGAATAGGTTTTATTGGCGAAATTGTGTGTTGCTAATTTTCAAAAATGTTAAACTTGATTTAATATTTTCCGACCAAATATATGTACCCATAAATTATTTTTAAAAATCGAATACATAACAAAACACTGTGCTGGACCAGTGACATTTTATCGATTTTTATTTGGCTTCTTATATTATAAGACCAAGAGTAAAATATATTGTTTAGCTAAACAAGTAAAACTCATAAAAAATTGAGCTTTATTTGAAGTTAACAACCAGAAAGAATCTTTACTGCCTTAAAAAAATGTTTCTGTGAATGTTATTTCATTTTTTATGTTTAACATTTTACAAAGCATAATACGTAATTCTCCTATTACTCCGCCATTCGTATGAGATTTATAATACATATTATGATTTAAATGTTTTTTCTATAGAAATCACATATAGACGGCACAAAAATTTGATATGCCTACTACGGTGCACAATATTATGTTGAATGTATAATTTCATTTGTTTCAAACCTAAGCGTTTCATTAAAACAAAACTATTTTTTAGAGCTACATTATTGGCAGCCTCATCATTGAATCAATAAAAATATTTCATAGAGTCGGACATTAGTCATTGTAGAATGATGCGGCCTTGAGTTTCCTAAATGCCAACATCTGTCTACTCTCCTATAATCTTATATTCGAATGTATTCAATCTATCATTTATTAAAATATTTGGGTCAGTTTTGAATAGGGTTTGTATGAGTTGTCTTACTCTGAAGACAATTAATTAAATTAAAACAGTTTTAAAGGCCATTACTGGCCCCTTACTGAGTCAACAATTTGGCTCCAGCGGTTTCGATCCCGAGCATGGTCTTCAAACTGTCTAAGACAATCTGAAGAGGCCAAGTCGTTCTCTACACCGTGGATCAATCGTCGCCAACGACCTCTGCGCCTACCATATGGTGGCTCTCCTTTTAGAGATCGCTGCACAATTTGTTCCGGATCAGCACGCAGAACGTGCCCGAGCCAGCGTACTCGCTGAGATCTTACTTCATGTACAATATCGGGGATCTTCATCAGATCTCTGATCTCGATATTGTACAGAGCTCGGTAGGTACCATCTATTTCGCGTTTTGGGCCGTAAATCACACGCATGACTCTTCTCTCAAATGTTAGGAGCCATCTCTCGTACTCATCCGTCAGCGCCCAACTTTCACATCCAAACATAACGAGTCTGATCAACGCTTTGTAAAGCTTCAGCTTCACGGCACTTGATAAGTGCTTAGATTTTAGCAGTGGCCTTAGAGGATACAAAGAACGATTGCCAGCTGCCAGCCGTACATGTCTCGTAAATCAAAATGGCACGAACATGTTTCCCAAGAATACCACCACAGCTTGTCGTAGGAGGCGACTAAACGGTTGGATCGCTGGGTTAACGACCCGCATCCGTAAAAAAATAAACTGTTTATAAAGTCAACAAAAAGAAAGATGGATACCACCAAAACTCTGAAGACAATAAAATTATTTTAAATACATGCATAAACGAAACCTCACTACGGGCTTATTTTTATGTTGAAGGATTATCGCATGTCGAGGGAGGTGTTTTAGAAATTGCATAGTTTTTTCAATGTAAAATTGCATTTAGTGCATGGCGGTAATAATATAAAATTATCACCACAGAACCAATTGCTTGTTGTGATTTGGATCTTGGCTACTCCTGATTCATATAGATCTATTGGCGAGAGGTTTGATTTAGCAAAATTTTCACTAACGAAAATATTGCATATTTATTAAATTACCGGACCGTCATCGATAAAGATTAAACCCTAACTTGCATTCACAAATATAAAAATGTTTAAAGTAGTTACCTTACTAAAAGTCATTTATGACTACAGAATGGTGCACACCGATTGTTTTGTTGGTTATCCTTGTTCGGTGCATGACAATCGTATTTTAGAAATTCACAATTCTATAAGAATGTGCAACAAAATGCCGCTATATGAACTTTCATAAAGATGAATACATTTTGGGCGATAAGGCTTATCCAGTGGAATCGTGGTTATTCCCACCATTTAATGACCGTGAAAATTTAATGGATCCTCAAAAACAATTACTTAAAACACAAGCTTCATGCAAGTAACTAATTCTTATTTTCTTTTTAATTATTATTTTAAAATTATTTAAAACAGATTATAATAATTAAATAAGATTATTCCCATTTTCGTGTAGCTATACATTTTTTTTTGTTGCAAAAAATATTAACTACTAACAAATCAACAACCGAGCAAATAGCGCAGTGGTTAAAGCTGCGACGTTTGGATCGGGAGGTACCGGGTTCGAATCCCAACAGAGGCGGGATGCAAAAGGGATTTTTCATCTCCCGATTACGATCGGTGATTAAATTGAAAACATCTATGACCCTCTGTTGGAATGTAGAACTCATGGGCCGACCCATCTTCCATGTCAATGTACAGGGTGACATGGAGCTATGCAATGCGCAGGTGGGGTATACTGTACTTGTGTGAATGGGATGAATGAATGGATGAATTAATGTTGTGTGAATGTAAGGGCTATGGACCGTAGAAGTGTCTATGCCAAGTCCTTTTTAAAAAAAAAAAAAAAAAAAACAAATCAACAATGTATTAATGCGAGCAATTAAGTATTTTTTTAATTTCAATGAAAACATTATTTTATTAAAAATGTTAACTATTAGAACATGCTATTTGTCAATTTTTTAATATTCTAATTTTTGAAACGACTTATCAACATAAATAATCTGCGTATCATTTGGCTAAACAACATAATGCTACATGCTTCACAAGTCGTGGAATAATCACATTATTGCACTTAAAATTTCCTGGAGTGTAATTTCACGAAATGGAGACTTCAATTGGCCGACTACATCGTCGGATTTAACAGCATCGTACGATTTAACAGCATCGTACGATTTAACACAGCGATAAAAATGCACTGATTTGATTTCGGACTTGTGCATCAGGCTTAAATAAGAGAGGGCTACATTATCTGTTGACCCAACAACAGCTTGAGCAACACTAATTACTATATAAAATTAACTTTATAGTAATGTTAACTGGTAAAAATTTGCATTCTACCAACACCTAAGTTTTCATTATCTGATATGTGGTTTCGCTCATTAGTTTCGTTAATAATTTTTCGCTACATTTTCTTTCATAGCGTCTAAAATATTCCCATACCTCCTAATGTAAATCAAGAGTCTTCTGTACACATTTATATATTTATGCAGGGTCGACATCCCACCATTCTGTGGTTGGAAGTGGAACTTATTATTATTTGTATTAGGATGATGCCGATATTTGTATTAGGATGATGCCATATAAACTAATTTTAAATAGTTTTAGAAAATTTAGAAATAAATAGTTCCATATATATTTTTGGAACAGATCTAGTATGACAGACACACACCAAAGCGACGGTGGCGCTACTTCATATAATGCGGATTTTTTGTGAACTAAGTCATATACTGCGGATTTTTTTGTGAACTACGGTGGTTGGTGTCTTATATACTTGCTGAACGTAATATTTATGGTTTGAGTCTTGGGTAAAAATATTTGTAATCAAATGAAAATAGATTCATTTGTCAAAAAAATAGAAATATGTAGCAAACAGTGAAAATGTCGATTTTTTCTATGTGTAAAATTATACGTCAAATCAAAAATATAAACCACACCAAACGCCATTATTCAGTTGTGTTTCTCTTATTGTTAATAAAGTTTTATTAATATTTATTTTAAACGAATATAATTATTTTTATTAATACAAATTTTGTTATGTTGGGTGTAATATTGTGTTAAATAAATTTGTGATAAATAAAACAACAACAACGCGACCAGTTGATGAAGTTAAACAGAAATGGGAAAATATACGACGATGTTTTCGACAGCGGATAACCCGCATGAAATCTGAACATTTAACCGAATGTAATTGGCCATACTTCCGTTCCTATTATTCCTTGTGAAAATAATCGATGTATCAATGGTTGATAAGATCGAACTTGAAGAGCATTATAGAGAAATGTATGGCGTCGAATAATTTGAAGTTGATCCTGATGACATAATATTAAAGCCAAGTTCTCCTAATCGGCCGGTCAACAATCAAATATATGAGGATCCCGTGATTAAAAGCGAACCAAAAATAAGCCTGGATGATAATTTAGAAGAGATCGAAGCGACCTATTTGAATGACGTTGCTGACCCGATATTGAAGAACGAGTATAATCCATCGACGACTTAAGGAAAAAACCGAAAGCGATATGCTTTTACTGATGAACTTTGTGGATGTGTTAAAATCGTTTGAATCTCAAAAGCAGCTACCTATTCGTATTTGAATAATACAAACATTAAACACCGAGCTATTGGATTATGATAAAATCGATGCGATTGAAATGAATGATATCGAGTATCGCGAGATTCATGTGAAGCGAACAATTTAGAGATTTTTTAAATGAGGTAAAATTTATACTATACATAATAAATAAAATATTGAGATGTTACATACATATCACATTAGCTACATGTATGTCATGTTTTTAAATTATAATTTATTTCTTGTACATAAATTATACTTCAATTTGTTATGTATGTACAGTCAAATATTTCTAATGGAAAAATAAAAATAAAAACATCACAACACAATATGTATTTCTAACCAGTTTTATTTTTCATTGTATTTGATATATATATATATATATATATATATATATATATATATATATATATATATATATATATATATATATATATATATGTATATATATATATACATATATACATATATATATATATATACATATATATATACACATATATATATATATATATATATATATATATATATATATATATATATATATATATATATATATATATATATATATATATATATATATATATATATATATATATATATATATGTACATATATATATATATATATATATATATATATATATATACACTCAATCCTTTTTTTACGCGGTTTTTTTTTACGCGATTTCACTTTTACGCGATTTTTTTCTTAGGTACACTTTCCTTTATTTACGCGATTTATTCACTTTTACGCGATTTTATACAAAACGGGGAATTCCCGTAACGTTGAAAAATATTTTTCTTTTGTTACACCATACATATTTTTACTTTAGTGTTATATTTTAATGGTGTCGGATGTGCATCTATGTAAGACGTTATAAATTCAAGTTCATAATAAGTTAGTGTATAATCGTATGATAAAATAATTTATTATTAATAAATATACAGTGTAATAATTTGCTATTACATATTTAATTAATTAAATATATTCAATTAACTTTAATAAATTTGTAAATCAATTTACTGTGAAAATTAAAAGTATTTAAATGGTTATTATAAAAAAATTCTTATACCAATGGCCAGCAAATTAGGAACCAAGCGCAAGGGAATTGCACTAGAGCTAAAAATTAAAGTTTTAAACTGTCTAGGACAAGGTTTAGGTCCTACAAAAATTGGTCAGAAACTTGGGCTCAGTGAATAAAGAAGAATGAAATATATATATATATATATATATATATATATATATATATATATATATATATATATATATATATATCTATAAATTCAATATATATAGATATATATATATATATATATATATAATAATAAGCCGTTTCCAACATTACCCTAGAGGTAGGGTTCAATGCGTTTTTTGTAACGAGGTTCCCCAAAAAATTAGGCCTAATCCCCGGTTTTAAAATTAACTGTTCAAGTTCTAATTTTAAAACATAAAAAAATAAAATATTTTTGTAAAAAAAATATATAACACTATTATCACAATAATTCATCACAATCTTAAAAATAAATTACATCCCGTTAACATTCTGTCTTAAACTAATATCACTAATTAATTGTCGTCAATAAATGTTTTTGACCGCACAATCTCGAAGAACATAGTAACGGGATCTTTTCCCCTCGCCGCCACCAATTTTCGGAACATACACTCTGCTAAATAAAGAGTATAATCCGATTGCCTATTATACAGGGGCAGTGTCGCTTTTACGTGTCTCCACGTGTTTTCTATCGTGTTTGTATGGGCACCGGTTGTCTCGCTGACGAAGGATATGCTGTGGTTTACGGTCAAATGGTCATATCCTTCTTTTCCTAGATTGCTGTAGGCCTTCCAGCAATCGGAGATTATAGTAGTACCGGGGAGAATGTTTTTTTTAATTATTTCCGTAAGAGTTAAACGGTTTCGATTCTCTACTTTCACCAAAAAACATTTCCCGGTCTCTCTTTCTACCCCACCGAACACCCACTGCCCCTCCACATGATGTCCTCTATTGTGTTTCCTCTTGCCGAATTTGCTCTCATCAATCTCTACGATTATTCCCGGCCCTCCAATCGGTAGAGATTGGTCCATCATGTACTCCACCATGACTTCCCTTACGTACATATTCCAATCCGCGGTTGTAGCGGATGACATGCAATATTCACTCATAAGTGCGGTGGAGCCGACTTTATGAATAATATCGTACGTAATGAGCAATATTAGACCCAGTTTTAATTTTGAAGATGAAAACCACGAATTATGGCGGATACTTCTTCGGTTTCCGCACCGAACACCATTTGCCATTTTCGCGCATTTCCACCAAGATTTTTCGACATCTTCATTATTCATAAGCTTCATTAGGCTTTCGCATTTTGGGCAAAACAATTCTCTTTTGAGTAATCCCGCATCAAACAAAAAATGCAAAAGCATCGTTTTGTTTAATGCGAGGGCACTAATAAATTGCCTGTTTATAATACCTTCTCGCACTCGAGGCATATCATTTCCCAATAAACTCTTCAATTCCTCTTGGTAATTAATTACCACGGTTCGGAAATCGTCCATCTTTTCAGCTAAATAAAAAAATTTATGATTATTTTACTATAATTATAATTACTCAACTGCTGTCATGAAAATTCCTTCTCGAATGATGAAAAAATGAACGATACAAATTAACGTACCAAATTCAAAAATAAAATTACATTATGTAATAGATAAAAATTTGAAAATAACGATTTTTTTATTTGGATTAACAATTTAATATCATATATATTTGTAGTACATATTACAAAAATTTACCATTCATTATATTACATTACCCTATTTATTCTGCAAATTAAACGTTAAACAAATTTCCATAATATTTAAATAATATTTTATTACAATATTTTTCATCGTTCCTCTTATGTATAATGTACACTGTCGATTATTTCTAAAAAAAATTATTAAGCACACTGTAAAATATAATTAAAATTATTATTATTATATATAGTTTTATCTGTCAAATGTCAAAGGTGGGATTGATATATTTGATTTTTATATATTATTTAATTCGATGTAGGTATATGAATCTAATTCGTTGTAATTATATATGAATCTATATTATAATCTATGTATATGAATCTAATTCGTTGTAGTTACTTAACTCAAATATTACAATTAAATTTTCTTAAATTACTTGTAAATTTGTTTATAGTTTACCATAAAATATTATTACCATTTAAACACATACTAAAATTGGGAACTCCTCAAAGCCGCTTAGCATTGGTCCCTTCTGCCCAAAATCTACACGTATGTACCAAATTATCGGTTGAAATTCAAATATTAATACCATTTAAACGCATACTAAAATAGAGAACTCCTCAAAGCCGCTTAGCATTGGTCCCTTCTGCCCAACATCTACACGTATGTACCAAATTATCGGTTGAAATTCAAATTTTATTACCATTTAAACACATACTAAAATTGGGAACTCCTCAAAGCCGCTTAGCATTACTTAGCACAATTCTATACCAAATTACTTTCAAATTTAAGTTCGGATCGCTGTGCTCCCGTCACTACGCTCCCGTCCCTACGCTCCCCAATGAAAAAAAAAAGTTTCCGTTGTCTATCAATTACAAAAATAAAAAATTCATGTAGACGACTTTATTGTTAAGATAAATATATATACATAATATTTTATTACAATATAACATATGTATGTATATGTACAATTTTCATCCAAAATTCCTCTTCATGTATATTGTACACTGTCGATTTTTTCTAAAAAAAATTAAAAAAATACATTAAGCACACTGTAAAATATAAATAAATTTATTTTTATTATTAAGCAATACAGCGAAAATATATACTGCATTAATTCCAAAAGCGGAAATTTCTGTAAATATTATACATTTTTAATTTATAAAATTCCCACTTTGATTAAAGTAGCACGATATTTTGTTTATAAAATTTCTACGTTCGAAAATAATGGCGCTACTAGTAGTGTGTCTGCTATACCAAAGCCATCTTAATAAATCAAGCCTCCATGTTCAAAACGAACTTTTATTAGTGAGTCTAAAATGACAAAAATAATCGCTCTCTTCATACATTTTATATGGAGAGACATGATTTTCGTTTATAGAAATATTTGAATGAAAAGTAACTCAAAATTATAATTTTTTGAAATCAATTGAAACTATAAACATTGGTTTTCACTTGACTTGAGGGATTTTTCCGTGGGGTTTTCCATTTTATTGTATTAATTAAAGGAAAATAAGATACTTTATTCTCTAATAAAGCTCAAATAGAAATAGAATAAAAATTTGTAAGAAAGGGACATTGTGTACATAACCAACAAAATAATTTATTCCCATCAAACAAATAAACCAAAAGAAGAAAACATCAATGAATTTTCAAAAAATGGAACAAACATAATGATCATAAAACAACGCAAAAAACGAGAAAAAATATATGAACACAATTTTTTATTTCATAGCAACAACAAAAAGTAATCGCATATAAAATAATATTGAGAGCGTGATCAAATTGTCCCTCTCCTAATCCTAATTGACATATTGTATATAAATTATGTAACCTTTTGTAACCTTAAAAACAAAACACAACATTTTATCATTTATTTGATCGATACGATCAATATTTTTATTTTGGTTTAATGAGAAATTTCCCAGCGTTTATCCGATTAATCTCCTAAATTTTAATTTATCGTAGTTATCATAATTTTTATACATATTTTTCGATGTTTAGATTTTGAATCGAACTATTTTATTTCTGTGGTGGAGTGAATGCAGTATATTGAAAGAGAGTATTAGAATATATCAGATATGTATTTGTATATATGTATATATACAAATTTAAAAGCGCAAATAAATTAGATTAATGTCAATTTTATAATCATAAAAATTATGTTTAATTAATCTAATTTCGAAAAATAACCCTGGCCATCACCTAATTCAATTCTTTATCTATTACTTTATGTAATAAAATATTAAAAGCTCTCACTATAAATAGTTAAACAATTCAAAATAATTTTGCATGTTTTGCCATGGGATTGCATAGACTTCTTTGTAAATTACACATTTTTTGGTTAACTAAAAAAAGCTCGTTTGAAAATATCGCTCAACATGGAGGCTTTATATATTAAGATGGCTTTGGCTATACTAAATCTAAGCCATATTTTTTTTCACCATTCTGTTCCGTGGTTGGAAGTGGAACTTTCATTATTATTTGTATTAGGATGATGCCGTTCTATGGAAATTAGCCAGTTAGAGGTACGCATTAACACTTCTAAACAATCGAAATTTTCTCTATAAATTTGTAATAAGAGTTTTGTTTGGAAGTTTGTCCATTTAAACGTAAAACGTTCAGCGACAGATATATTATTATGTGAAGTATACAAATTCACAATTTTATTGACAATTCAAAAATAATATTTGATATAATCAATATTGTTTTACTATCAATTAAAAAAAGGTAATCCGATTTTTGTACTCGTATTCGATTGAAGCCAAAAACGAGAGTGCTTTTTGAAGGAAGGGTAAAAAATCAATCAAAATCCACATAAAATCACAATGAAAATTCATTATATACAATTTTTCATTTCCCACTAGTTGCCTAGCAAGATTTTTCATTTCCCACTAGTTGCCTCCCGAAAATTTTAATCGTATGCAAACTGTATGCTCTTTAGGGTAAATTCAATCTTTAAGGTCTCACTCCGTTGTGAGTGTGTCCAATCTGAAGTCTGTCACAGACTCATAACTTTTAAATTATAACTCGTAACGAGTGGAAAATTTAATCCACAGTTAATACAACTATTGTTTCAGAAAAAAATTAAATAAATTAATTAATACTTGAAATGAAGGTACCAAATTTTACATTGTATTTATATGGCAAGTAATATGTTATTTTAAAGTGCTTTAATAAAAAGTTACAGACTTTTCATTCCAAAGGTATTTTTAAATAAATTTTTTGATAAATTTTTAAGAGCAAATTTTTAGAAAATGTGGCGAAAAATTAGAGAATCACCCACCCCTTATCTCTGAAAGTTTAAGGTTCAACATTATGAAAAAAATCTGGAACGTGAATAAAGTGCTAAAGATTAAAGAAAAATTATAACGGAAATAAACTGTTCAATATCTATTAAACTGCAGGGTGTTGAAAAAATATGCTACATATAAAAAAAAAAAATATATAAAAATATATATGATTTTAATAAGACATGAAGTCTGACAACGTAAAAAAAACATTATTATTGAATCTGTAATCGTGGTTTCGCTTATATTAATTAAGTACAAATTTTGAATTTGGCTCTTAACTTAAAATATTTCACCTTATTTAATCAAATAAATTTTTACGAACTGATTATTTTTGAAATTAAAAAATTAAATAGGTTAGTATACATACACATAGTTGTGCTCACAGGGCATGAAGTTCATGCTTGACCGAAATTTTATTTTATTTGTTTGTGTTCGGAACGGGAATAGAAATTAATATTTTTTCATAGTATTCTCGCACTCTCAATATTACTTGTATTTTCCGTAATATTCGTCATTTATTCGGTCTCCCAATTTCCGTAAACTATTTTCTTATTAATTGTATACGGGATTACTGTCTATGTAAAGGGGATGAGAATTTTTGAATTCAATGTTGTGACAGTTTTGATCCCCTCCTTCGTTCTATGGTATAATTTTGTTAAAAAAAATTTCATCAGATGTCAGCTACATTGTTGGAAATCGCCTATAGATGGTTTCATATCAAAAAGAATTGTAATCACTAATCAGATTGCCAGATTTCCAAAACAAATGCAATTTCATATGAAACAAACCATCCGTTTAACTGCGGTTGGATTAACCCGGCAAAGTCGACCGAAAAAGCTCCAAAAACAGAGAAACCGCCACCAATTTGAGGGAAGGACCAAATAGAAAACTCGCAAAAACAATTGAGTCCATTATTAATTTTTATATCTCCGTGATAAAAAGAGGAGATATAAAAGAAACAAAAATTCAACCGCTCAATACTGACGCTCACAGAGCGTTAGTTAAACATTTCGACGAAGTTGGTAAACATTACTACACTTACCAAATAAAAAGCCAAAAAGGAATGGTCGTCATGTTAAAAGGTATATTGGCCTACGTGGATGCAAACGAGATACGAGCCGCTCTCGCTGAGAAAGGATTTCAATGCAAATCAATTACCAATATTATTAGCCGTGCGAAGTTGCCTCAGCCATTTTTCCGTCTCGAATTAGAACCAAATAATAAAAAATCAAAGATAAACATGCAATATTTGAGTTTAAATATCTATTGCATAGAAGAATTACCATTGAGGAACCCAGAAAAAGAACTGGACCGGCATAGTTGGTTAAGTGCCAAGAGTATGGACACACTAAAGCATATTGCACTTTAAGCGATGTTAAAGCGGAAATCACACTGCAAATTATAGAGGGTCTCCAATTTACCTAGAATTGAAAAGAAGAATCAATCCAAGGCAGCGAGCAGAGCAACGAATGCTTAATCTTCATTTTTCCACTAAACCACAAATACGACCAGAAGTTTCATATCATAACGCACAAAATAACCAACCAAAAGCAACTGTTACCAGTAGTGTGCATCAATAGGTTTCATATGCAAGTTAATTAACATGATGCAAAGCTTCATGGCGATGATGGAGAGAGTTGATGCATTATTTCAGATAGCTAAGGTAATAATTTTCTTGTGGGGGGTGATTTCAACGCCAAACACACTCGATGGGGTTCCAGATTAACATCGCCGAAAGTTAAACAACTTTATGAAGCTATAGAAGAACAGTCCCTGGAATACTTATCTGCCGGTCACCCAACGTACTGGCCCTCAGATAAAAAGAAAGGTCCTGGTTTGACTTTTGTGTAACTAAAGGCATTCCACGTACATATGCTAAAGCCACCGATTGTTATGATCTGTCTTCTGATCACTCACCTGTAATTGTAAAAATGAGCACCGGCGTCCTAAGAATAGAAACGCTAAAACGGCTTATCCAAACAAGCAAACTAATTGGGATCAATATAAGAAGCTAATCGAACAAAATTATGTACTGAATATCCCTCTTATCACACCAGCAGATTTTGATGCGGTGGCAGAAAATCTAAATGATGCCACACCTGTTTTAAAAAGTAGTGCAAAAGTTAATAAACTGAAGAAGTAAGAATCAAAATCACCGTTGTTGAAATGAAAATTAAATCGACCTAGCAAGACTCTTTAAATTATTATTCTTTGTGGAAGGCAACAAAAAAGTTAAAAAGGCCAACAAACTTGAATCACCCGATTAGACTACCAACTGGAAATGGGGCGAGAAGCGATGAAGAAAAAGTAAATGCTTGTGCTGCTCATCTAACAACAGTATTCGCACCACACGGAGAAACTAATAACTTCGTGCTACCCGACCAAATGGATGATAGTTTGTCCTTCAAACCCATAAAATATAATTGGAAGAAAGTTAAGAATACAACACAATCATGCGAACCGGAGTCCTCAAAAATGGAGAATATATTTGATCACAATGATACATAAGCTGGAAAAAATGAAACACATATTTCATCATATCGTCCGATAAGCATGCTGCCTACAATCTCAAAGTTATTTGAAAACAATGCTACCAACGAAATTGGAACCAGTATTAGAAGAATTTGGGTTCCGAAACCAACATGGTACCACATGGAATTGTAAATGCAATCAAAAACACCTTCGAGGAAAAGAAATATTGTTCTGCTGCCGTCTTGGACATTGCATAAGCCTTTGATAAAGTTTGGCATGATGGGCTAATATACAAAATTAAAGGACTTCTACCGAAGAATCTTCACTCAGTTCTGGGAAACTATCTCCTTCAAAGGCGGTACATGGTTAAACAAAATAATGCAACTACTTGTTTAAATGATATTAACGCAAGTGTTCCACAAGGCAGTGTTCTATGACCAAAATTATACCTGCTGTACACAGCTGACTTACCTGTAATCAACAAGGTAGTTATATCAACCTTTGTCGCACACAAATCCCGATACTGCCTCAAAGGAATTGCAGAATCATCTAAACAAAACCAAGAACTGAAGAGACACAGGGATATATTGAAACAGCCGTGATTTAGGCGACTGAGAAGAGCAGATCCACTAATAACAAGTATTAATATTGGTTAACACTTAAAATATGTAATAATTTTAGCTTAAGATTTGAATACTTCTCGTTAGTTTCTTTTGTAGAAAGATTCAAGAATAAAGCCATTGGCACTACACTACCTCTGCAGCTGTCCCGCCTTTGTCGGAGCTAGATCCCAAGTGTTCTTTTCCGGATCTTTGAACGTAGATCAGTTAGTATCCGTTTCTTGGTTCAAACTTATACAGTTTGCTAAGATTGCAGTACGCTCCTGCGAATTAGGATAGATCCTCTTGGTTTGCACCGTGGGCCCATTGTGGCATTGAGTGCGGAACCTCAGTAGGTTCCAACCGTTTTAATAAATAAAAAAAATAAAAAAGCCATTGGCAGCATTTAAGAAAAAATATATGTAGTATGTACTCTGCGTTTGCATTTCGCTTTAATATTCAACTTTTAATTTTGAGCCATGGCTTTGCACAATTAAACTTCAACGATTTTTAAATTCTATCACGTTACAAAACTATATAAAATTATTATTATTATTCAATAAAAAAAAAATATATAATATCTTGACAGCAGCAGAAAACGGATTTGAGATTCAAATAAAAGAAAGTTAAACCGCAATTTTCTTTTGTGACAAAACAAAAACAAGTACAATAATAAAATATAGAAAACCCATTCATAAAAATCAATTGTTACTTTATAATATCATTACTGTTATTATTAACATTGTGGTTTTGAAACCTCAAATCCTATTTAATCTTTATATTTTTATAATGACAGTTTGGTCTTATTATTTATGGTGAATAAAAATGGAACGTCAAAATGTAGACATTTTTTATAATAAAAATTTTATTTGTGATTTATTCAATTGATTTCTCCGCAAATATTAATTTTTTTTAGAATTTATTCGATTTTGGAATCAATATTCAAACTTTATTTTGTTATATTGATTTGATTTTGATTTCATGGTTTTTCAATTAAACGTAAATTAAATGATTAACATTGAAGTTAATTTCATTAAATTAATAAAATTTTAAAAAATATGTGATTGTCGATCAAAGACAAATTTGTTTTTGCTGGTATAACCCCATAATATTTTTTTGTGTATTCGAATATTCAGAAAATATTATATTTTACTACTGTGTGTCACCGTAATTATCGTTTCACACGTTTGATAAATAAATGCCATAAAAATATCATAAAAGTTTCTTTTTTTTCGCTACATGTTGGGTGTTTAGTTTGAAAATAAATGTCACAAACGGATAAGGGTACAAATAAATTTTCTTTATTCATGGAATCGAGATATCGGTATATAGAATCGTATGGTATTGTATTATATAAAAAATGATTTTACATGTCAAATCCAATCAACCACAGAAAAATAGTACATATTTTATTGTACATCACATAGATGATAGAGAGCAGGTTTGAAATATCTCAGTCGATACCTATACGTAAGTAAATTACAACACAATATTCAATAAAATAATTTTAAATTGTAAATTCTTGGGAGAGTTGAAGTACGAAACCACGCACAAATGAGCAGTAAAAGATACTCTAATCCATAATTTTTCTCTTCTCTACTGCTTACTTGGTTCGGACTTAAATAATATTTATCGAATTTTCACCAGTAACAGTTTTAACCTATCTCTACCTCTATGTTATAAATAAAAAAGTCTTATCTGTTTAAGTCGGACCTCCAATCCAATTGTGACGTGGAATTTCCTTACCCAGAATTTATGCTAAGGCAAGCAATGTTCCGAAACAGAGTAA
Organism: Tipula unca; assembly: GCA_951394425.1. Classification (NCBI taxonomy): domain Eukaryota; kingdom Metazoa; phylum Arthropoda; class Insecta; order Diptera; family Tipulidae; genus Tipula; species Tipula unca. The sequence continues at coordinate 100,702,646 of OX596381.1, forward strand.
ATTGTGTGGACTTATAATGTAATATGTTACAAGGTTTCTGTGGATGCTCAGGACAAGATATTCAGAGATAACCGAGCGCTTATAAATGCAGTCATTGTGCTATTCGCCGAATTTTTCAATTAAACTCTTAAGGTCCCAGAAGGCAAACGTGTATCTCAAACAGTATTGTCTATCCGCGACAGCCGGATGCTCTCCCAAAAGCCGTTTTTCTGGAACAGAGGGAGAGAGAGAACAATATTGGGCCGTTCAGAACATAAAAATTTATAGATAAGACAGCCGATTCCAATAATGGAGTGAATAACTCAGTTAATTTTTAATCTAACTCACGCTGAACTTAAAATCAGCAGGACACCTTAACCCGACAAAACTCTCTGACGGAACCAGAATACAGATAAATAAACTGAAAACTATGACGAAGCTATAAAGTTCTGACTAGTTGCGTCAGATAACGTCGTATATGAATCGTCGTTCCTCGAATCCCATTGAATCATTTTAATATATACTATTCCAGTCAATCGCCTCAAGTGTTTCACGGTTACAATAATCCAATTACATGCTGATGTTAGGCGGAATAAACTCTATCTGCTCATTCTTGGGCGGAATGAATGACCATTTAACTCACGGGCAACCCTTGATGCCACATTATCTCTATAACTATTGTTTAAATAAAAAAACTACAAAATAATTTAAGAAATTGAAAAGTATTGTATGAGAACTAGGTATCACCATTTTCTCTTTTTTTGCTTATTTTCAAAACTGCTAAATATTTACTGAAACAGCGCGACGCTCTTCAAAGGAAACGCGTAAGCGACGCAGCGAAGTGCACTGTAAAGGCGCGTGAACCGCCCTGTGCAACTAGTATAGTATAAAGTAGGATATGAAATAATAGCCGTGTTTCTTGACGTATGTTCTGATCCGGATCAGATCATATCTGCTTTCCTTTCATTTGTATAGCCGCGTTTCATGAAATAAACATAAAAATTGTACTATTTTTGTGTTTTTGATTTAATGCGCGTCAATAAAACAAATTATTTTCAACAGCCAAACTGAGCCAAGCATTTCTCATTTAATAAAATTAATTGCATAAATCTTGTAGGTCGAGTTGAATTAAAATTGTATCTTTTGAAATGGAATCAAAGTAAGACTGCTTTTTAAATTTTTAGTCGTATTTCTATAATTTGTATATAAGTATGTATATAGTGTTTTAAATTATGATGGTTCTGAAGAATCCAGAGATGAGTAAAAATAAATTAAAATATCGTATTTTTCGGCGATGAGTAAATTTTTTTTTATATAAAAGGTTTTCCAATAAGAGGTTTCATTTTGAATAGCCTGCTATTTGGGCAGCTGTCAATTTTGAAGCTGTTATCTTTTGACATTTAATAAGTAAAAACTACGAAAATTACTAAAAATGGTACGATACACTCTTCAACAACGCATTGAAATTGTTAAAATTCACTACAAAAACGATGAAAATTTTCCAGTCACAGTTCGCAAAACTAAAGCACTATTCAATCGTCATGAAGTACCTTCTCGGCCGGCAATAGTGAAACTGGTGGAAAAATTTGATCTTATTTATTTATTTATATTAAAGAAATCGATTTAGTATATTACAAGTATGATTTCATATGCAAAAAAATAATCAATTCAGTATTGATTATTACACACAAGATTAAAAAATTTAAATTTTACAATTTTAAAAATTAAAAGTTAAGTACTTCAGGGTGGTCATTCTGTGGTGCTATCTCGCACGTTTATTTCACAGTTGGAGACTTTTTTTGGCGATATTATAGTAAGGGGAAAAGTCTACAAATCCAACCCTGCGAAATGAATTTTATGGGGAAGTTGGATGAATTTTGTGGTATTTTGTCGTTTATTTCTAACCTCAAATCAAGAGATATGAACATTTTTTATCGAGTGCTATTCATGGTAGTGAAATCACTATGAAAATAATTTTTTTAATAAAACTTAATTTTATTTTTTAATTTTTGAATTAAATATTCAAAAATTTTAAAATAAAATTAAGTTTTATTAAAAAAATATAAATAAATTCTTTCTTTTTTGTGAAAATTTTATTTGTATTAATTTTATTTTTCTATATATGTACATAAAACCAAATTATGACTAAAATGGCATTTAAATATTTTTGTTGTGTATTTTATACAAGAAAATATTTGAGACAAACACAATCTCTCCCTGTGAAAATAATTTCATTTATGATGGTTTTTGTTTACCAACATGGCATTATATATACATACTCATTCGTATTATAAATTCCCCCTCTTCAATTCACTTTAAAATTCATTATTGATGTTTAGTTCCATGTTCCATCCCATTTTGGTAATGGCTTAGGAATCAACTAAATATCGCGTATTTTTTAGTTCATCCATTTTTAATTAGATGTCGTAAGTTGCAAAAAAACAATTTTTTCATGGAATATTTTGTATTTTTCGATAGCGGAGATTTTAAATTTTCAAACACTATTTCAAATTTTATTTTAGACGCATGTTTTGGCATTTAAATATCGACATATTTATGTATATAAGTATATATATATATATATACTATTTTAAATTTTATTTTAGACCGCATGTTTTGGCATTTAAATATCGACATCCATTTTGATTTTTGTTTTAGGTAAAGTAGAGCCTTAAAGAGCCTTAAGTAAAAGTTAGTTGTATAAAAATTGTCCTAAAAAATTATAAACAATTAGAATTTGTTATAAATAATTTATTTATTTATAAAAACCACCTCTAAAACAGTCTGCGGAGATTTGCACTGAGGAGCCATCCCATGAGGAATTCACTAAGGCCATGCAGAGAATGAAACGAAACCGCTCACCTGGAGTGGACTGCATTAATTCGGAGCTCTTGATATTCGGAGGGGATACTTTGTGGAACTGTCTTTTCGACCTTATTCGATTAGTATGGCGAACCGAAGTTATGCCTGATGAATGGAAAGTGGCCGCGATATGCCCCATCTTCAAGAAGGGAGACCGCTTGAAGTGTGAGAATTATCGCGGTATAGCTCTCCTTTGCACAGCATACAAGTTACTGTCATACATTTTATTGGATAGAATCACTCCTCTGGCGGAGGGCTTGGTTGGTGATTATCAGGGAGGATTTCGTCCGAATCGATCAGTCACTGATCAGGTCTTTTCGCTGCGGATGATTCTATCTAAATATTATGAGACATCCATCTCCGTACATCAGGTTTTCCTGGATTTCCGGCAGGCCTACGACTCGATCAATCGAGAGAGTTTGTGGTCTGCCCTGGAATACCTAGGAATGCCAACAAAATTGGTACGACTGTGTAGGATGACAGTGACGCAGTCTCAATGCTGTGTTAAAGTTGAGAACAGGCTATCGACAATTTTTGCAGTTAACTCGGGTGTTCGGCAGGGAGATGCTCTGTCCCCGATACTCTTTAATCTCATGTTGGAGTACATCTTTCGTAAAACTGAAACACCTCAGCGCAACATCTTATATCGCCAGTCCAATCAAGTGCTTGCATATGCAGATGACATATGCGTGATTGGACTGAATAGCAACGGAGTGAAAGAAATACTTGATCCGCTTGTAGAGTTTTCAGCTTCTGTTGGACTCCAGATCAATGAGTCCAAAACGAAATACCTGATCTCTGGTTTTAGAGACAATGGCACACCAGATTTTAGTAATGGCCACCACACGTTTGAGGGAGTGAGTAGGTTCAAATATTTGGGCTCTCTTATCACTCACGATAACAGTGTGGGTGAGGATATTAAATTGCGGCTGGCAGCTGGCAGTCGTTCTTTATATCCTCTAAGGCCACTGCTAAAATCTAAACACTTATCAAGTGCCGTGAAGCTGAAGCTTTACAAAGCGTTGATCAGGCCCGTTGTTATGTTTGGATGTGAAAGTTGGGCGCTGACGGATGAGTACGAGAGATGGCTCCTTACATTTGAGAGAAGAATCATGCGTGTGATTTACGGCCCTAAACGCGAAATAGATGGTACATACCGAGCTCTGTACAATTTCGAGATCAGAGATCTGATGAAGATCCCCGATATTGTACATGAAGTTAGATCTCAGCGAGTACACTGGCTCGGTCACGTTCTGCGTGCTGATCCGGAACGAATTGTGGAGCGATTGTAACAATGTTATATCGTTACAAGTTGAGGGTTAGCTACTATAAAAATAATTTCCCTTTTACAATTTGTATTTTTTTTATGGATTGATTTTAATTTCAGTGGAAGAATCTATTGTTTTCAAAAGTATAAATTCGGGTCCGAATGCAAAACAGTTCTCTTTTTATCTGGTATTTTTACGTGATTTGGTAGAAAAACTAAAATTAAATTTATTTTTACCAATATTCAACACACGTGCTTTTTTGTGTGTTCGATTTAATGCCATTACAAATAAAATACTTAAAGTTAATTTTTTTATTAATGATGTGAATTTTTTTTTATATTAAAAACTATTATAATTAGTGTTTAAATATTATTATAAGTATAGTTATAAAAATAAAAATAAAATAAATGGCATGTGCTAGTGAATATAGAACTATCTATAGACAAAAATATATTTTGGTAATATGAATAAAAAAATATGTACATATGTACCAATAAACTTAGAAAAATAAAATATTGAGTTCGATTTATTTCTGTGTCACGAACTATCAGTGCTCCGCATAATACAAAAGTGGACAAACAATAAATGTGTGATAGTGCTACTATGTGTATAGTAAACATAAGTTATATATAAAAATATTTCTATAACTACAGATAAAATCACTAAAATTAAATTTATTAAAACTACCACATAAAACAGTTTGTGCAAAACATGTAAATCCATAATAAATAGACAATCTTAATTTTTATAATAAATACTTAGTGAATAAAAATAAACATTAATATACACATCAATATTATTTTAATTAAAATAAAATTATAAAATAAATTATGTGTAAAGATCATACGATTGGAAATACGTATAAATAAATTAAACACTCTGAATAAAAATATACAAAATAAAAACCGTTTAATACGTATAAAACAAAAACAAAGTTCACATAATTTTATAAAAAAAAAAAAAAATAGTATCGCATGATACTATAACAAAACCAGTGTTTTGTATGATTATACTTTCATACACTCGTAGTATAATATGAGTATAGTGAAAGAAACAAAAACATTTACGCTGCCATCAACATACAACATTTCATTGTACAATGAGTTGAGTGAGATTTTTATTTTTATTAAATTTGTAAATTATAATGGTTAGATTAATAGTTCTTATTTTTCCATTTAAATATTATTATTTCTATATATATTTATCTAAATTTAAATTATAATTAGTTAAGGTAATATTCATGCTAAATATTAATTTTTATTATTAATATCTTTTGGTTTCGGGTTTAAAGTTATGATCTATTACATAATTTTCATTTTGTTTTCTAATTTTACTTTTTTTTTATTTTATTCTAAAATACTTAAAAATTAAACATTACTATTTAGCATAAATAAATATTTCTAGTTCATAGTTTTTTTTTATTTCTAATTCTTTAAGTTTGTGGGTATTTGATAATTTTTTTTCTTTCTACCAAGATTTTTTTTATTTTTAAATTTTTTTTTTTGAAATCATTAAAATAAATAATTGTCTCGAATTTTGAAAACAATAGTGAATTCTTTAAATGACAATGAATTGTTTTTATTTATTGGGTGCTAGTTCATGTTCTTTTGTTCGCCTTTTTCGCATTTCAGGGATGAGATAATTTAATAGTGAATAATGAGGATGAGGTGAGTAGTGTGCTTCAATAATGATTAAGTGATATGTGCCTGCTTGTGCTCCAGTTTAAAAATCATTTTTTTGTCCAACTTTAAATTATTTTATTTTTATTTAACGGTCTAACCAGATTAATATAAACTACAGAAAATCCCACCCCAATCCCTGAGCTTTAGCCAGCCAAAGTATGACCGTTCTGTAGTCAATGTATTAAGTTTCTTTTCTGTTAACGATTGGTGTTATATTGGAATCAGGACTTAATTATTCACCTGAAACCCACTCACACTGGGCAAAAATCGTTACAGTGGCGCCCAAAGTGTTTATGGTAAATTTCGATAGTTGGACTTATTATAGTTTTTGTTGAACCCGTATGCGCATCTATTTCCAGTTTTCTGTTGATTTTGATGTTAGTATATTCATACGAATTTTTTTAGTCAATAGTTTTTTTTCTGTTCGAGGTGATATTCACATCTGCTAAGGCAACCTTTCCGGATATTCGTTGATTTGGATGTCAAATTATAGCAGCTTGAACAATCACTACCTTAAGTTTTTTTTTGTTTCATGCTACCTAGCTTTGTATTCCATTCTTGATAATGTTGATTTCAATGTCTGTCAAGTGAGCATGAAATATACTTCAAAAATATATCAAGCGCAAATGTTTCTAGTAAATATTTTTATATGTACTATAGAGTCATTTGTTCGTACCTTGATACCATTTCACCATTTACACACTCCAATCACAAGCAAGCATTACACATATCGCAATCACAAGGAAACACTGAAATCATTGAAGCTACTTATCATCTCATCCTCATCTGCGCAAATACATTATCGCTGAATTTTACTGAACTACACTTGTTTATAACAATAGAACAATTATTTTTAGTTATTAAATTTTTGATACCAGGTTAACTTTTTTATAATTTTTATAACCATGGAGATTTATAGAATACGCTCCCAGGATTTATCTCCTGATGAATTGGCAATTGAGGTTGAAGTACGTCATATTGACTGTCCTTTAGAGTACCAAGTTGAAACCTTAAATGAAGCGTTTGATAAAGAATCAGCTAAATCTACGCTTAAACCATCTCAACCACATACAAGGGCATTGATACATCCACATAATGAGGTCACTACTTGTGCCTTTAAATTACAACACTTGCAAATCAAGTTATTAAATTGTGTCCAAAATCCCAATTTTAGTAATGATGAATTTACAATTTTAATTTCCAAATTATGCCATTTGCATGCACGAGGAGAACGAATTAGGACCCTCGAAGCTATACGAGCTTCTGCAAATAAATTAGTACAAGTCTGTGACACTCTTTTAAAAATTTGCAATCGATTTATTTCCAAGCAACAAACCTTAGAGGACTCCATTCTTGACTTCAGTATTACTCAACTTGTTGGAAACGTAGCTTGTGAAGTTGCTAATGAGGATGGAAATATATTGGGAGTATATCATTTTAAAGATGTTAAAACCTAACTAATACCATCTTAAAACATTTAACAATTTAACTCTTACGATGCTTGTTAATTAAGCCCGGCTTTGAGACATCTCCTGGGTGTGAGTCGTCCCCACGATTTGTAACAATGTTATATCGTTACAAGTTGAGGGTTAGCTACTATAAAAATAATTTCCCTTTTACAATTTGTATTTTTTTTATGGATTGATTTTAATTTCAGTGGAAGAATCTATTGTTTTCAAAAGTATAAATTCGGGTCCGAATGCAAAACAGTTCTCTTTTTATCTGGTATTTTTACGTGATTTGGTAGAAAAACTAAAATTAAATTTATTTTTACCAATATTCAACACACGTGCTTTTTTGTGTGTTCGATTTAATGCCATTACAAATAAAATACTTAAAGTTAATTTTTTTATTAATGATGTGAATTTTTTTTTATATTAAAAACTATTATAATTAGTGTTTAAATATTATTATAAGTATAGTTATAAAAATAAAAATAAAATAAATGGCATGTGCTAGTGAATATAGAACTATCTATAGACAAAAATATATTTTGGTAATATGAATAAAAAAATATGTACATATGTACCAATAAACTTAGAAAAATAAAATATTGAGTTCGATTTATTTCTGTGTCACGAACTATCAGTGCTCCGCATAATACAAAAGTGGACAAACAATAAATGTGTGATAGTGCTACTATGTGTATAGTAAACATAAGTTATATATAAAAATATTTCTATAACTACAGATAAAATCACTAAAATTAAATTTATTAAAACTACCACATAAAACAGTTTGTGCAAAACATGTAAATCCATAATAAATAGACAATCTTAATTTTTATAATAAATACTTAGTGAATAAAAATAAACATTAATATACACATCAATATTATTTTAATTAAAATAAAATTATAAAATAAATTATGTGTAAAGATCATACGATTGGAAATACGTATAAATAAATTAAACACTCTGAATAAAAATATACAAAATAAAAACCGTTTAATACGTATAAAACAAAAACAAAGTTCACATAATTTTATAAAAAAAAAAAAAAATAGTATCGCATGATACTATAACAAAACCAGTGTTTTGTATGATTATACTTTCATACACTCGTAGTATAATATGAGTATAGTGAAAGAAACAAAAACATTTACGCTGCCATCAACATACAACATTTCATTGTACAATGAGTTGAGTGAGATTTTTATTTTTATTAAATTTGTAAATTATAATGGTTAGATTAATAGTTCTTATTTTTCCATTTAAATATTATTATTTCTATATATATTTATCTAAATTTAAATTATAATTAGTTAAGGTAATATTCATGCTAAATATTAATTTTTATTATTAATATCTTTTGGTTTCGGGTTTAAAGTTATGATCTATTACATAATTTTCATTTTGTTTTCTAATTTTACTTTTTTTTTATTTTATTCTAAAATACTTAAAAATTAAACATTACTATTTAGCATAAATAAATATTTCTAGTTCATAGTTTTTTTTTATTTCTAATTCTTTAAGTTTGTGGGTATTTGATAATTTTTTTTCTTTCTACCAAGATTTTTTTTATTTTTAAATTTTTTTTTTTGAAATCATTAAAATAAATAATTGTCTCGAATTTTGAAAACAATAGTGAATTCTTTAAATGACAATGAATTGTTTTTATTTATTGGGTGCTAGTTCATGTTCTTTTGTTCGCCTTTTTCGCATTTCAGGGATGAGATAATTTAATAGTGAATAATGAGGATGAGGTGAGTAGTGTGCTTCAATAATGATTAAGTGATATGTGCCTGCTTGTGCTCCAGTTTAAAAATCATTTTTTTGTCCAACTTTAAATTATTTTATTTTTATTTAACGGTCTAACCAGATTAATATAAACTACAGAAAATCCCACCCCAATCCCTGAGCTTTAGCCAGCCAAAGTATGACCGTTCTGTAGTCAATGTATTAAGTTTCTTTTCTGTTAACGATTGGTGTTATATTGGAATCAGGACTTAATTATTCACCTGAAACCCACTCACACTGGGCAAAAATCGTTACACGATCTCTGAAAGGAGAGCCACCATATGGTAGGCGCAGAGGTCGTTGCAGGCGACGATGGCTCCACGATGTAGAGAACGACTTGGCCTCTTCAGATTGTCTAAGACAGTATGAAGACCAAGCTCAGGATCGAAACCGTTGGAGCCAGATTGTTGATTCAGTAAGGGGCCAGTAATGGCCTTTAACACTGTTATTATTATTATAAAAAAATAAAGAAATTATCAACAATAGTGGATTGAAATAATAATTATTCGATTAATGATAAATTGCTATTAAAATTATGAAATTGAGGTAAAATAAAATTACCACTGATATATATATATATTATCCAATTATGGAAAAAAAATACTTTTAAATAAGATAAAATTGAAAATTGGCACATGTATTTGTTTAATGACGTCACCAAAGATAATTCCAGTCTAATATAAATCCAATAGTACACAGCCACAATGGCGTGTATCCATATATATCCAATAGTACACAGTCACACAACCTCTCCATTGCTTTTTTTACCAAAATGGGATTGAACTATTTTTCTTGTTTGTTTTTGCCACTAGTAAAAGTAAGACGGAAGAATATTGTGGTCTTTTTCATTCAAATCAAAAAGCGACGTGACGTTATTCATCCACAATTCATCCACGTAAGCTACGACAATTTATAATTTCCCCACTTTGTAATCGCCTAATATGAGATAGCACCACAGAATGACCACCCAGATTAGAAGTTGTCAAAAAAATTAGATCGAAAAAGTATATTTTTTATAAAACATAAACTGAAAAGATGGGACCAGATAATTTCTGATAAATTAAGTTTTAAAATTTAAAAAATAGTTCTTCAACTTCCTTTTGAAGCAGTTCTTTGTGAGATGAAAGTCAAAGTTTTCTTCAGCGATGTTGAATGATTTTGCCAGTCTGTTGATTGGACAATTTTCACCATAGTTAGTTGAGTAGCGTACTATTTCCAAAAACCGATGGTTTCGTAGCGATTTGATTGGAACATAGATAGCTGTATTTTCCAATATGTAGGGAGAATCAATAAGGCCAAGCAGGATGTTACCGATGAAGGCTGAGTTTTAAAATAAGCGACTATTTTCCAGAGTGCAAATTTTATACTCTAAACATCGTGTCGTGTATGGTGGAAGGCGGGCTATATTCTCATGAAACGGTAAGCTATGGTCATAGTCCCAGTCAGTTTTCTTTAAAATGAAGATCATAAATTTTTTTTGAATGCTTTCTATCCTTTTTATGTGGTTAGCATAATACGGGCCTCAAATTACTGATACGTATTCAACTTGCGATCTTATATACGCAAAATAAAGTGAAAATAAAGTTGACAAATTTGTAAATTCACCTGTCCAACGCTTAACAAAACCAAACATAGAATTAGCTTTAGCAATGCATTTGTCAATGTGGTTGTTAAAACTCATATTTTCAGCGAATGTGACACCTAGATCGGTTATTTCTTTAACTCTTTGCAGTTCCGTATTATTAACGCTATAAGCAAAGTTAATCGGTTTTCTCTTGCGATGAAAAGACATTACTTTGCATTTGTCAATATTCAACAGCAAAGAATTTTTGTGGCACCATTCACTGAATCTCTCGATGTCTTCTTGTAATATTTTTGTGTCATGTATATCTTTAATTGTATGATAGATTTTTATGTCATCTGCGAACATGAGAAGATTAGAGTATTTTATAACTTCAGTTATTCCATTTATGAAAACGAGAAAAATCCATGGTCCAATATGGGAACCCTGAGGAACTGCTGACGTTACTTTGATTATTTTAGATTTTTCGCTTCCAATTGACACATATTGTACGCGACTAGTCAAATATGAGTTGAACCATTTAATGAAGTTGGATGCAAAGCCAAAGTTGTAAAGACTTTCTAGAGCCTTGTGATGGCAGATTGAGTCAAATGCTTTACTAAAATCAGTAAACACTACGTCTACTTGGTTGCGGTTTTCAATTTCATTAATAACTTTATTGGTAAATTCAACAAGGTTAGTAGATGTAGATCTTCTAGGCATAAACCCATGCTGATTGAGTGGAATATGTTGAGCTAGGATTCCTTTAAAGCTGTTGCATACAACCTGTTCGAATAATTTTGCTATGGTTGAAGTGGTTGATATCCCTCTATAACAGGTGATGTCTTCTCTTTTACCCGATTTACATATAGGTGTAACTTTAGATATTTTCCATGTATCAGGGAATATTCCGGATGTTAACGAGAGATTGTATATATTCCGTAATGGTTTTACTAAAATATTAGCATATTTTTTTAAAATAGACGTTGGAATATTATCCGGCCCACATCCGTCACCAAACTGATTAAGTGCATATAAAATATCCTCATCACTAATAACCGGTAAACTGATTAGTACATTATTATTTACGTTTGATTGAGTGGTAAACCAATTACTGTGTTTAGGTTTGTATTGAAAAAAATCCGCAAACATGTCAGCAATTTTTTTAGGATCTGATGTTGTAATATCATTCAAATACATATTAGTTGGATAACCATCAATTACTCGTTTGGATCTAAAGTATTTCCAGAATTGTTTATGGTTGGTTGTAATGCTTCGTTGTACATCTGCAATATATGAGAGGTGCTTTTCCTTGAAGTATGTATCAAATTCTGCATTAGATTGGAAAAACACAGTCCTATCCGATTCTAAACCACTTTTAATCATCTTGACATAGGCTTTAGATTTACGGTTCTTCAGATTTATCATATGGTCGTCAAACCAAGAAGGATGAATGTTCGATTTATTCCGGCACAATGGAATGTGGGTTTCAAAACCTTGTAATAAAATTTGGTAGAATTTGTTAGCAACTTGGTTTACATCATTAGTATTTAAAGCAGCGTCCCATTGTATACCTTCTAACTACTGCTGAAGTCCAGTGTGGTTTATTTTTTTAAAATTATAGGTGGTATGCATATGATGCCCGGATGTTGTTGACTTAATTTCATTTGAATCAAAAACTATTTCCTAGATTTGTGGTTAACATCATTAACAATAAATGGATTGAGTGATTCTGTCACTTTAAATATATCTGCATCATTTGTGAAGAATAAATTTAATATTCTCTCAAGAGCATTGGCTATATGTTGTTGATTTGCTTTAGGTTAAAACCAAACATAGCATCAAGAAAGACATATTCCGATTCTGATGTGATATTGCATGGTAGAAAGGAATCCATATCTTGATCACCTAGTACTAAGACTAAGTCATTTGGTTTTGTGAGATTAATTAATTCGTCAACTGCATCACTGCATCTGCCGTATATTTCACTACACGAACTTGGTGGAATGTAGGCTGTATAAATAAACAGATTCGTCTGATTTATTTTGATTTTTACGCACACGTGCTCGATAGATGATGGAGTTAAATTTATGGCAATACTGGAAACCATTGAATGCACTGCGATAAGTACACCGCCTCCTAATTTTTTTCACTTGTTGATGATGAACGATCACATCTAAAAACCGCGTAATCATTTCCAAAGTATTCCTTACTGTTAATGTTAGGATTCAATGAGCTTTCACCAATTACATAAATTAAATAATTACTTTTCAGAACAAAATTGAAAAATTTAGAAGCTTTTGATGCCATCTTGTTCACGTTCTGGAAGTATATCGTAAATTTCTCGGATTTCTTATGTTTAACTGATTTAGCTGATTGTTGATTGTGATAAATTTCGGACGGCATGGAAATTAAAGGCTGGTGTTGATTTATAATTGTGTAAGATCGAGCCTTCGCCACAAGTGAGTATAGTCTGTCATTCTTAACTGGTGAAAAATATTTAAAAGAACATGTGTGTCGTGATATAGCAACTATAGCATGAGGCACACTGTCAAATAATTCATGCGGTTTCGGATTAGTTCACATATCACATTTGGTGATGTTAAACCTTGCGCTTCATGGATCGTCATGACTTTACTAGTTGATGGTATGGTGAGTTGAGAAACTAATTGTTTATCCGCCTTGGTGAAAGTTAGATAATATGTATTATCTAAGACAGGTAGCATCGATAATGTGGATGGCAAATTAAGAAATTCAACCGAGGTTTCCAAGGAATTTTTAGAGCTGATATTAGGATGAAATTCCTTTAGAGCAAACGTAACATCTGCAAGACATCTATATGATATCAAAATGAAACTTCTTATTGGAAAACCCTTTACAATACTTAAAAAAATATTCGTTATAGCATTATTATTTTATTATTATCTAGCGTAATTTTTGGTGAAATTCTTGTTGAAGTGATCGATCTTCAAGGAACGAGGACAATTTCAATGCAAGATGCGGTTTCTGAAGTAATCTACCCAAGCGAACGAGGTCACACTAGAAAAATAAACTCGTAACCCATCGTAATGGAAACAAAATATTCGAAAAAAGAATAGGCAGATTGTTATGACATACACAAATTCGTCTGGAAATCTAGTATAAGCCAGAAACATAAAATTATTTGGTTGTAGAAACCAAACTAGAACCTTTAACACAGGAGGCTAGCAAACTAATTAATAAAGACTTTTGGGGTTTGAATGACGACAAAAAAATCACTTTAATTCAAAAACAAACAAATTCAGAACTAGAAATGCTGCTTTTAAACGCTGGAAAGTTCCCAGCTTCTTGTATGTTTTCTAAATTGAACCTAGCAAACGAATGTATGCCAAGAGGTTTTTATCAGCATCCTACATATAAATAAGGGTCGCATACTACATTTTTTTAAAACAAAAATCATTTCGTGTCTAAAACGCCACTTAAATGAAAGTTTCAACAAAAATATATTTCGAATGATGATGTTGCTGTGATTTGTGAACACATATATGAATTTCCAGTGGTTTTGGAACCGCTATTGCCAAAGCACAACCACCAACAAATATTGAGATACTTCCCTAAAAGTAGTACTTATTTAAGAATAAATGTATCCTGACACTAAAATCAAACCGTGACAATGTCCATTGTCGGGAAATGTGCTGTATGTATTCGAAGATGAAGTTCATGCCCACGCTATCAGAGGATCCTTTGCTGAACTGAAATTTGACCAAAGTACGAGTTTATAATTTGCTCTCTAAATTGTAAAAGAGTCCAAATTCGCTCTGACTTTCATTTGTTATATATCTAGCACGAGTTCCAGAGAGCTAGCCTTTTCTATTCCCGACATATTTAACTTGTAATCTACCACCATTTTTGACTTTACCACTTCCTTATTCTTTTGAGTAATTACGTTTCGAAGCTTGGCGTTATGTTTGGTATAAACCATCAAAATATCTCGTTAGCTTCGTGGCCATATTCGTTGTGTTTAATTTGGATTTTATAACCTGCGATGGATTTCATCTCTATTTGAAAGTAAAGCTCCATATATATTGAATTGATTATTCAGGATGTGTTCACTATTCATTAGGTCGTCACTGTAAATATCCATGTATGTACGTATGTCTTTTATTCAAATATTGCTTCATTAAATCGATTACAACGCATAGGCCATGACCTTTCTCGTTTGACAACATTTCTTGGTATCATATAACCATATCGATTAACATTATTTCTGGATTGTATAAACAGTAGAATTAGATTACGTATATATGTGACTCTTATTCAGAATATATTTTCGGAATGAAAGTTCCTAATCCTCGAGCAGCTGCATCTAATTATAAGGTTGTTGTTATCTCCACTAACACATCTTCAACATTTTTTTTTTGAAATACTCCACTCGATATTATTTATCAACCCCTAAACATTCATCGTTATCATGTATAGCAACAATTCCTTATCTGTTTATACTTGTAAGTCAATTTCACGTGAGAAATCAGATAACTCGCTTTCAGTGCCGTATAGATGAAAAGGCTACTGCCCGAATCATCAGAACCTAACATAACAATTTACAAAGTGCGGTTGAAGTTTTTACTCAATTTGAACTAAATGTCATTTATAGTTAGTATACTTTTATATATAGAATTTACATTCATATCAAAATTGAAGTTTGCACTTGAACGACATTAAGTTACTACCCGTGACCGATATTTATTTACTAAGTGATTGTGTTCTTCATTTTCTGGCCGCACAACAGTATTTTGGCTTGGATATTTGATATTCAAATATGAAAAAATGTACGAAAAAGCGGCCGGTTTTAGAATAATTTTTAATTGGCCGTGCGCCTTTTAGATCGATATTTCTTTATTCGGCCCATTGTGATCTCTATTTTCTGGCAGTTCCAAAGCTTAGATATTTGATATTCAAATATGAAAGATTAAATCAATAATTTTAAATTCGGTGACGTGATATTGCACTATTTAGAGGTCAAACATTGAATTTTTTTGGATAGAACTACAGTGCTGGGATGTTGTACCATCACATTTTCGATAATCGATAGACATTTGACTCTCTTTTTCACGACCAAATTTGTATTCTATTTCGTAATCAATTCTGCAATTTATATTGTGATCATAGCCTACTAGATTCTATTTCTATAAATTCATTCGATAAAATGTCACCAATATTTTTATTTTCAAGATGGCAAGTGAAAATAGGAAAAAGAGATAGTTTGCAATTTTATTCTAACAGGCTGAGATCGCAATAGAAAAAACGTTATTGAAAAAACTCAATGGTGCACAATTTTATTCGTGAAAAAACAGGCACAAACGTCTATGGAATATCGAAAATTCCAGAACATTCCAGCACAGGCTTTTAAATTTAGTATTAATTCAAATTTTCAGCGGGAAGTGATTTGAGATACGCTTAAACACAGTGAGCCTTGATCCTTTCTGCCTTTTTATGTTAAATAACAATTGTTTGATCTACTGTATATAAACTCTTCATCAATAAATGATTGTTTTTGTTATTTTCCGAAAACTTCACAGTCGTATTTTATATTGAATTCTTGTTAAGGATTTCGATAATGAAATTATTCCTATGTACATACGCCTACATATGTATATTATGCCTATAGAGTTTGTAATTTGCTTACTAAATTTCCTCGAAATGAGTAGAAATGAGTGCAAAATACTATATACAAACGCCCTTTATATCGATCGTCAGGATTAATAAAAAAGGACATACGAGTATAAAATCAACTAAAAGATCTCTCCATAACACAATTTGATTCAAATACACGTAAAGGAAAAATTAAAGTAAAACCATTTTAATACTTGAAATTGAATGTAACAAAAGGTTAAATTTATTAAATCATTAGTTTTTTATAGTGCCTTCTTCATATGTATATTGCCTCTACTCGACTAAGAGTGTCGTCATTACATTGACAGTATTAGCCAGCATTCAGAAGACAGAAACCAGCATTATTTAATAAAATAAAGAAATTATAAATGGATTATGTCACTTTTTTTAGTTTACATATAATTATGTATGTACGTTATGCCATTTTAGCTCGTTTTGATCCACTGTATATACATCCTACCTAAACACAAAAAAAAAGATAGAAACAACTTAGGAGTTTTATCAAAACACTAATAAACGAAAATCTCCTTAACACAGAGAAAGAACACAAAGTTCCTATTTTTATCTTACTTTTTGTTATTGTGTTGTTTTTGTTCGTATGTTTAATTTTTTTTTTTTTATAAATTCGTACAAATTAAAAGTTTTGTGATTTGTGAACGAGAAAAAATAATAAGAATGAAAATGGAATAGGATAAGTTAAGGGCGTAAATAAAATTAAGTAACTTGGAAACAAAGAAAATTTAGTTACTTTTATTTTACTGACAAACAATTTTCATAAGCCTATATAGGAAGATAAAATAAAATAATTTTAAATAAAAACGAAAATTAATTTATTAAACTTGTTGGTAACGTTTACCACATACGCATGTGTGTGTGTTTAAATAACTAGAATTTATGTGCCCACAATTCTTTAATAAAAAATGTTTTGCTTTGGAATTTACTCATTTTAGGAATATGTAATCGGTGTATTTCAACTTGTTTATGTAATAAATATGAAATTTGAATCCAAAAATTCAAATATTTCCAGAAAAAAGGATAATATTCCTAGAAAAGTTTTTGTTCTTACCTTTAAAAAGGATTTATGTATAATCAAAATGGGTTAAATTCCTCTTTGCGTAAATTGGTTTATACTAACCTAAAAATATGGAAGAATTATGCGTTTATTTTTATAAACACAAAACTGAACGGTTGAACAAAGTTATAGTTCATCCTGTTAAAAGAATTGATTTTATTATTTGCTATATGCTTGCTTATAACAAAAAATTATTATCGATTACAATTACAATATTTTTATTGGCCATTTTATTAAAGCAAACAAAAATACTAAATCAATATTGTATTGGTAATAGTGCCATGACATGATCGAATACTATTCGATAACGTTTTTATAACAATATTTTATGTCATTGGTGATGATGACATTTTTATTTGCAGATTGCTCACCATAAAACAAAAATTTATTTTATGATTATTTCGTGCGACAACCTGTTGGGTGCATAGTTTTGAATTTTACAAATCATTGCATGATAATGATTTTATTTTTGCTTTTTGTGTTTAGATAATGCGACTAAGAGAACACTGAATTAATTACCAATTTAGAAAAACTAATTATTTAATTTAATTATTTTTGGAAATTAAAAGCACTTTTCATATTATTTATATTTTTAAACTACCCTAAGTTTTTGAATATTTTCAATGAAATGAGCGTATCGGTATTTTTAATTGCTGTTAATTTTTATTTCCGATAGAATAATTTGGTTCAGTGCTGGATGTAATTAGGGCTTTTAATAAAAATATTTTTTTGAAATATGTATACGTATAACTATGTTTAGATTTTGGTTATAAACTCCCGTAAAGTTAGTCCAAAAATTACAAAAACAACACTAAAAACACATTTGGACAAACATCATTTGCCTGCCCAAATGTATGAAGTTTGTCCTAATCCTAAATAAATTTGAATGCTTAGTGAGAATAATATTTCAAACTCGGATAAACCGATACATTTTTTAAAACTATTTGTCTTTTTAGCAAACGTAGAAAAATTATCAAATCTATAAGATAAGTGATAATAATATTCAAGTATAATGCCTATTGTAATTTAAAAAAACATCACCCAAAGAATGAATACAAACATGCACATGAGTTTTAAGTAAATTTGCGGAACATTAAAGTGAGTAGTTAAAAACATTCCTAAATTAAGAAGCTCAGTGATTTAACACAGAGTTGTTTCACAATGTTGTATGTTGGGGAAAAAAACATGTCGGTATTTTGTCGATCAGCAGAAGAATTTGGTTATAAATTTAAATTGTTTACTAACATATAACATCCCAAGTAACAACTGTTAGAGCTATTAGCAACGATGACCTCTATTACAGCCCTTGAACAGAAAAAATGATTCTAATTGCTGTACAATGCAAATTTTCAGAGTTCTTAGCTATTTAAAAAATTCTTGCTGCTCTAATTCATCGTTCCTCTAGAGATGTAGCTCTATTTGCTTGTAGAGCATATAGATTTATTAGTCAGCTCTATAACCACAATTTGAGCTAAATAATATTATTTTATAAAGCTCACTGCTTTAGAGTCGATTGCGTTTTTACTGATTAGCTCTAAAATAAAGGAGTTGTAAGTTACTTTAGAGCTTGTTGATGCTAAACCAAGACCAAATTTCCTAATATGCACTATGCAGCTAAATTCTTTAATTTACACTCTTTAAGAAGATCAGCATTTTTTTAAATAGTTATAAAGCTACTTTTATATATAGTTATGTCAAATTATAGTAAATGGGTCTAGTTAAAATTGTAGCATTTCATTTTTAATCGAATTGAAATTTTTTTTAAAAAGTTTATAAGAATATTTAGAAGGAGAAGTGCAGTTTATTTTATTTAGTAAACAGTCACATTTCAATTCGTTTAAAAAATATAAAGCAAGCATTAGTTTTCGAAAAAAGTGAAAAAAAAAATAATTTGGTTTGATAATTTGCTGAACCCAGAGCCTTTTTTAAATATTGTTTCAAACTACGAATTTAATGGGCAAACGAGAAGTGCCAATGATGTTGCTCAACGAGAAAACGAAACGGATCAATACATCACTGCAGACTTGATAACTGATATTCAACAGGATTCTGAATCCGAGCAGAATGTAAAAAAAGAACAGGAAGCTAATTTTAAAGAAGAACTTTGATTATGGGTTTTGGAGAGTAATATATTAGTGAGGGGCATTATTAGCAGCAACCTTTAGAGTTTTACCCATTCCCTCGCATTTTTTTAAATGTAAATATTGATGGTTTGCCTATATATAAGAGTTCATATATTCAGTTTTGGCCTATTCTTTTTTCAATTAGTGAAATCGAATTTTTCACACCAATGGTGATAGGTATCTATTGCGGAAAAGGAAATCCGATAGACTTAACTGATTACTTAAAACAGTTTGTGGATGAATGTAAGGAGCTTTTGAAAAACGGTTTAACAATTAGAGGCCATAAAATAAATGTTAGTATTACATATTTTATTTGTGACTCACCGCCTAGAGCATTTATTAAAGGTGTGTATTATATGACTTCAGCGATTTATTTTTATTTTTATAATAAAATGAATTTACATGTGTTACATATTTTAATGGAAAGCATGGTTGTTTACAATGCACTGTGGTGGGAGGATATTTCTAACTGTACAGTTTTCTAAAGACTAATTGCGACCACAGAATAGATGAGGGGTTTCGAAAAAAAATTTTACGGTGAGCACCACAAGTTTGAACACCATTAGAACAATTACCAATATATGTATATGATTCAACAATTTCCTATTGGCGATTCCTAACATTTGATAGACTTGGGTAATTTAATCAGAATCATACTTTTATAAAAAACTAATTTGTTCGTAGGAGTGGTGAAAAAATGTTTAACAGGATGGACAAATGGAGAGTATAAATTAAGCGATGTAAGGTTTTATTAAAATATATCGCGGAAACTAAAACAATTAAAATTTCGATTAGAAATACACAGGGCTGTACGAGGATTAGATTGTTTATCACCCTGAAAAGGCACAGAGTAACACAGAGTTTTTGTTATAATTGGGTATTGATTGTAGTTTTAAAAGATTATTTAAGATATCTTGGAAATCTTGGAGCTGGATTTCTTCTTGGGCCGCAGGTAAAGAATGCTGTTTTGGATTTCCAAGCAGTCAATAACCAATTGTGTATGCTTTGCCTGCGCATGAAGTTAGCCAACCTGTCGATAATTTGTGTACATGCGCAGAAGTCTGCCAGCCCCAAGATAAAGACTCATTTTACAATGACTTGGACGATCTGATGGGATCTACCTATACCCGAACACGATGTCTGAATGGTAATTGGGGACTTTAATGCTAGAGCTGGCAGAAATCAGACCGACTTGTGTGAAAACATAGGTCCGTGCTCCCGACACGAAACTGCGACCGATAATGGTGAGAGAACGATGTACTTTGCGGTTGCTCATGATATTAGAGTAGCAACCACATTCTTCCCTCACAAACACATACATCTTGAGACATGGACACATCCTCACGGAACTTCCCGCAGCCAAATTGACCATGTGTTAGTTTCTAAAGGACGGGCTCAGGTTGTGCAGGATGTGAGAACTTATCGGTCAGCAACCAAATACGTAGGCAGCGATCATCATTTGGTCGCTGCAAAGCTACGATGGAAGTTTTCGGTCTGGGAACACAGCGAAACGCATGGTACGCTTCGATTGTGAAGGTCTGATAAATGAAGATCAAAAGAAACGATATCAGGATCTTGACAGCGACAACATTAATGAAGCTAATTACCAGTCTGACTGCGTGAACTCTGTTTGGGAGGTACTGAAAACTTCGGTTGTCAGTGCTGCTCAACAGACTTTAGGTATAGTGAAAGTCAGACCCAAGAATGATTGGTTTGATGACGAGTGTCGTCTTGCAGTTGAGCAACAAAATATAGCCAAAAATGAAGTGCAACAACGTCTCACAATCTCGAGGAAAAACAAGTATGCTCTTGCAAGAAGGGCAGCTAAGCGGATTTGTAGACGGAAGAAGCGAGAATGGTGGAAGGCCGAGGTTCTGAAAGTACAACAACTCAGCAATGAGCGCAGTTCGCGTAATTTCTTTAAATGAATTACTGGACTGCACCATACTTTCAGGCCTACGTCAACCGCTATTCGGGACCGGGATGGAAACCTCTGTGTTAACATCGATGCAGTACTTGACGCATGGAGTGGACACTTTACTGACCTGCTTGATGTCCATCATGCGTCACAGACTGTTGTTGTGCCACCTCTAATACAGACTGCGGAGATTTGCACTGAGGAGTCATCCCATGAGGAATTCACTAAAGCCATGCAGAGATTGAAACGAAACCGTGCACCTGGAGTGGACTGCATTAATTCGGAGCCCTTGATATTCGGAGGGGATCTTTGTTGAACTGTCTTTTCGACCTTATTCGATTAGTATGGCGAACCGAAGTTATGCCTGACGAATGGAAAGTGGCCGCGATATGCCCCATCTTCAAGAAGGGAGACCCCTTGAAGTGTGAGAATTATTGCGGTATAGCTCTCCTTTGCACAGCGTACAAGTTACTGTCATACATTGTATTGGATAGAATCGCTCCTCTAGCGGAGGGCTTGGTTGGTGACTATCAAGGAGGATTTCGTCCGAATCGATCAGTCACCGATCAGGTCTTTTCGCTGCGGATGATTCTATCTAAATATTATGAGACATCCATCCCCGTACATCAGGTGTTCCTGGATTTCCGGCAGGCCTATGACTCGATCAATCGAGAGAGTTTATGGTCTGCCCTGGAATACCTAGGAATGCAAACAAAACTGGTACGACTATGTAGGATGACAGTGACGCAGTCTCAATGCTGTGTTAAAGTTGAGAACAGGCTATCGACAAGTTTTGTAGTTAACTCGGGTGTTCGGCAGGGAGATGCACTGTCCCCGATACTCTTTAATCTCATGTTGGAGTACATTTTTCGTAAAACTGAAACACCGCAGCGTAACATCTTATATCGCCAGTCCAATCAGGTGCTTGCATATGCAGATGACATATGCGTGATTGGACTGAATAGCAACGGAGTGAAAGAAATACTTGATCCGCTTGTAGAGTTTTCAGCTTCAGTTGGACTTCAGATCAATGAGTCCAAAACGAAATACCTGATCTCTGGATTTAGGGACAATGGCACACCAGATTTTAGTAGTGGCCACCACACGTTTGAGGGAGTGATGAGGTTCAAATATTTGGGTTCTCTTATCACTCACGATAACAGTGTGGGTGAGGATATTAAAGTGCGGCTGGCAGCTGGCAGTCGTTCTTTGTATCCTCTAAGGCCACTGCTAAAATCTAAACACTTATCAAGTGCCGTGAAGCTGAAGCTTTACAAAGCGTTGATCAGGCCCGTTGTTATGTTTGGATGTGAAAGTTGGGCGCTGACGGATGAGTACGAGAGATGGCTCCCAACATTTGAGAGAAGAGTCATGCGTGTGATTTAAGGCCCTAAACGCGAAATAGATGGTACATACCGAGCTCTGTACAATTTCGAGATCAGAGATCTGATGAAGATCCCCGATTTTGTACATGAAATAAGATCTCAGCGAGTACGCTGGCTCGGTCACGTTCTACGTGCTGATCCGGAACGAATTGTGCAGCGATCTCTGAAAGGAGAGCCACCATATGGTAGGCGCAGAGGTCGTTGCTGGCGACGATGGCTCCACGGTGTAGAGAACGACTTGGCCTCTTCAGATTGTCTTAGACAGTATGAAGACCATGCTCGGGATCGAAACCGCTGGAGCCAAATTGTTGACTCAGTAAGGTGCCAATAATGGCCTTTAAAACTGTTATTAATTAATTTAAGATATGACGCGTATGAGCATTTTTTACCTTTTTTTGTGCAATTACAATTTGTGCTACCGACAGATATAAAATGTTTCTTCTTCTTGGTAAATCGTTGTTGGACCATTAAATCGAACGATACATTAAACTTTATAAGCACGGTTCGATTACCAGCAACGTCCACAACATATGTCACCTGGTTGACGAAGTATCTAGGTTTGGAAATTTGAATACATTCAATTCTTATCCATTTCAAAAGCAACTATTTTCATTAAAACGAATGTTACGAACTGGAAATAATCCATTGGCTCAAGCGGCTAGAAGGATTGGAGAGCTCAGTAAAATTTACAAATACAAACCAATCAAAAAAAAAGTTCATCAATTGGAAAATAAAAATAAATATGAACCTTATAACAAAATTGTTTTGAACGGAGTTATCTTAGCTAATGATATGGCTAATAAATGGTTTTTAACTCAAGATTAGAAGATTGTTGGACTTCAAAAAATATATATTGATAAAATACAGGGTGTCCGTCGGGAAGGTATACTACTTTGTTTGTTTATTTTTGTTTAAATGAAAGAGAATGGATCTTATCCATCGAGAAATGTTTTATTTAATGTCGGCAATTATGTATGGAATACAATATCAGATAAATGTCCGCCTCTGTTAGCCTCACAAATGCGAGCCCTTTTGAGCACATTTTTCATTACATTCTCACACATTTCACGCGGTATTTCATTAATTTCATCACGAATACTTTGTTTGAGTTGCTCAAGCGTTTCTGGTCTGTTTGCATAAGCGTTGTTTTTCAGATATCCCCGCAAAAAGAAGTCCGGAGCAGTCAAATCAGGCGACCGTGGAGGCCAATCAACATCACCATTTTTTGGAATAACTTGTTGTTTAAAGAGCTCTCGCAGTAATTCCATTGTAATCGTGGTTGTATGCGATGTGGCACCTTCCTGTTGATACCACATATTAATCAAGCCCAAAGCATGCAGTTGTGGCGTTAAAAAGTTTTCAATCATATCACGATATCGCTCCCCATTCACAGTTACCGTTACGCCGTTTTCATTTTGAAAGAAGTAAGGTCCAATGATTCCTCCTGACCAAATTGCACACCAGGCTGTCACTTTTAATGGATGTAAAGGTGACGTGATGAATAATTTGAGGGTTTTCCATTGCCCAGAACCGACTATTCTGTTTATTCACATATCCATTCAAATGAAAATGTGCCTCGTCACTCATTATGATTTTTTCATGAAAATCGGGGTTGTCATGGGCGAGCTGTAACATCCTATTGGCATATGTACGGCGGCGTAAATGGTCTTGTGGAAGAAGCTCCTGTGTCAACTGAATCTTAAATGCGAACAAATGCAAATTCTTGTGCAAAATTGTGGCCAAACTTGTTCTTTGAAGACCAAGCTCCTGAGCACGGCGTCGAATTGAGGTTGATGGATTGTTTTGAACACTTTCTTGAGCAGCAGTAATGTTTTCAGCCGATCTTGCAGTACGTTGTGGCCCATGCTTGGGCGTATCACCTACAGACCCACTTTCTTCGAAATCATTCACTACACGATAAATAGTGCGTTTTGTTGGCACGTTGTTTCTCCCAAAAATTTCACGTAACTTTCTCATCGTCACAGTAATCGATGATTGATTTTGATAAAATGTTTTAACGATTAAAACACGTTGGTTTATTCAATATATTTCCATAATAAATTTGCCACGTGTCTACTTCACGACTGCCAAATATGAACTGTCAAGACTAACGTATACCAAAATGGCGGCAAAATAAAGTAGTATACCTTCCCGGCGGACACCCTGTAGTAGAATAAGAAAAAATAATAATTTTAAATTAAATATATGTATAAAACAAATTTATTAAATAATTGATAATTATAATAAATAATTAAATAAAACAAAACAAGCACTTTTAGCAAAGTTCGTATTACAAATAAAAAGGTACTTTTAATTATCACATTTGCTGGTCGTGGGGCGGTTTGTCTTGATCTATAACATCTCCACAATGCCTTTCGCTATGGGAATATCGTCACCTTCGTCCAACACCTTGGCAGCACTTTGGTATTCACTTGAAATCAAATAAATAAAAATGTATTATACATATACCAATTAATACGTAAATAATACCCAATCTCTTCTAGATGTCTTTTTTTTCACTCATTACATTTGATGATTTATTTGGGCTCCTTTTAGTAGATTTGCGCGGTTCGTTACCTCTTCAGTAACAAATTTTGTTGTGTTTCAAAGTAAACTCTTAAAAAAATTTTGTGTTGCACTTAAAGAAAATGACGGATCGGCTTTGATTATTATTTTTGAATAGCATAATATTATATTTTTTAAAAATAAAAATGGTATCTTTCCATCATTTTTTGACGTCAAAGCCCCTGTCCACGAGCATTCTGCTAGAAATTATCTCTTAAAAAAGGCATCAGTTAGTTCGTAGCTGCATGTCCGTTCATCCGTCACCAAATCGATCGCTTCCTTTTCCGACAATATATGCCATTTGAGAAACCTGAAAGCAAATATAATGATCTTAATATATTTTAAGTTAATAAACATTTTTAAAATATTTACCGTGCTCGTCATGTGTTCTTCAACGTTTCGTGAAAGTTCCAACGTTTTCGCATCGTTGAGGCTGGCAATTTTGCTAAAATTTGGTAGGTTGTAAGCTTGGTCAGTGTTTTCAATTACTTTGGCCTGTTCGGTCCACCCACTTTTTGTGAGATGCTCAATTTGGGTAAACATTTTTGCAAATCCGTTGTTTATTTTTATTTTCAAGTCTAGATATTCATTATGACAATATATCACTCAATTCATCCCATTATATTTGTCGAGCTAAAACCATTGGAATCGCGTAAAACGTATATATCGTTAATGACACCCATCTCGTTGTGACTTAAATCTAGTAAGTTGTTATTGGAAAACTCACTTTCTTCGAAACTGACAAGTGTTGGGTGGGTCCTTCAATTTCTAGGCTCTCTGCAGCTATTTGGTCAAAGTAACCGTTTTAGCTAACAGCTCCTCTTCTTGTTTCTCGGCATCTCCGTACGATTTTATTCTTTTACATTTTACCGCGCATGGCCGAGGAATCCATAAGTTTTTTTGCGGTTGCGCAAACCCATTTTTGACTATAGCATTGCGCCTCTTTGAACTTTGATTTGATGGTGAATAACAGAAAACATTGTTTTCTTCGAATGCTTCTGGTATGATCACGAGGGTGTGTCCACGGGTCTGTAACTCTTGAACAATTTTAAACGACATCCTTATTAAGCTTAAAAGCAACTAAAAATAGATACACTATACTATAATTAACCAAATTTAGTTTGCCGGTAATATGCTCTATTACAATAGTAATAAACACCGTTTAGCTTTAAAACAAAGCACCGAAAGAACAACAATTGCTTTTAGCAATTTGAAAAACTGATTTAGAACTAATAGCAGTATTACATTTTTTTTTTTTGTAATTCAGTATGTAGCTCTAATGTAGCGAACTATGTAAATTATCTTGCTACTAGATTTATATAAACTGTAAATTAGGGATCAATTATTCTATTTTAGAGCACATAGCTGTACAACAAAATTACGAGTAGCAATGTGCTCTACAGTAGTATGTTTTGTAGCAGCTCGAATATTCGACTCACCGATATTCGATTCTGCCACAAACAAAATAATTAGTGAAATTCAAATATAATCCAACTTATTTGAATTAAGCGTTCACTAACCCCATCACATATCAATCTATCCAACCAACACTATCCAATAACCGAACCATTACTATAAAACATTTATAGTAAAACAAGTCGCCATCTAACAACATCACCACGAACAACAATGTTCGGTGATGCAACACTTAACAAAAAGTGCAATGTCGACCGTCGCCGGCGCATGTGTTCCCTCTTCATAAAACGAAGACGAAGGCGACGTCATCACACAACAAAACAAAACAACAAACCAGTCGTCCATTACTTTTTTCTAAAATAACAACACGGTTTTGACAACGCGTCACAAGTGGTGGTGGAAAATTAAAATAAAACATAAATATTAAAAAGTTATTTTTACACATAAATAAATAAACAAAATAAATGTAATTAAATGTATAAAGTTTTAATAAATATAATAATAAATAAATTAATGAAATTAAAAATAAATTAAATAAAATAAATAAATATTTAAAACTTAAAATATTATATGCGTAATTTATTCTGGATCATACAAATCCAACAAGTGGTGACCTCCGACGTCGGTTTTTACCGATTATTAAGTTTTAAAACAAAAAATATACCAACAGTGAATAACCACCGTGTTAAGTGCTTCCAAAAATAAAAAAAAATAAATTTTATGATAACCACGTCACGCAACCGCGTGGGAAGATAGCAAAAAAACCTGCGTAGGGCAAACCCACGCGCCGACGAGGGATAACAAAATTTATGCAGACACGTGGTGTAGGGCAATTACACCCACGCAACGCGGGAACAAATACAAAAAAACGTGGTGTAGAGACGACCCACACACGCAACGCGGGACACCGTGGGACAACGACACAACGGTGAAGCGACCGACCCTCACCGCAACACGACCAGAAGCAGCGGCAGCAGAAACAACAACAGCATTGAGTGGCAAGTTTTTTTTATAGATAATATTTTTTTTCTCTTGCAATTATAATTTTTAAAAGTTTTTTTCATTAATATTTAACGTAGAATCATTTTTATTTTCAAACTTTAACGTAGAATCATTATTTTTCTGTACAACTTTATATATATTTTTTTTTTCACCACCACGTGCACACCCATCCATAGTCTCACACCCTGGTCGTTTTCTCGCTGCAACAAAATTCACCTCGCATGAATTAAGTTTATTTTTATATTTATTTTTTTAAATTTCAACGAGCCCCCCCAATATAAGGTAGGACGCAAAGGAACTTCATATTCGGGGGTATCTCGCATCGGGCGTTAAAAAAGAAGGAGCATCCCGGCCTTCAAACCATTCACTACACGGTAACCATTCCGCTTTAAAATTTTGTATTGTTGTATTTTTTTATTGTATTGGTTTGTTGTTAACAAAAGAACAAAATGACAGAAGATGCAAAACATCTATCACAGGACATGGACACCACGCCTGAAGGCGCTAGTCCACAAGTAGAGATCGCGGCATCACATCAGCGAATCACAATACAACCTTTCTGGCCACAAAGAGCAAACACATGGTTTCAGCTCGCCGAAATACAATTCGGACTGCAAGGTATAACAGCTGATAAAACAAAGTGAAACGTGCGATGTGATCTCGGATCTCCTCCTCAATCCGCCGACAACCAACCAATACAACACATTAAAGCAAACGCTGCTAGAACGACTAGCACCATCGGGCGAACGTCAGTTGGAACAATTGCTTTCAGGCCAGCAATTAGGCGACCAAAAACCATCTGACGCTTTACGGCACATACACACACTAGCTAACAACAGTTTTAATGAAAATATCATTAAATCTTTGTGGATACGTAAAATGCCGGAGTTGATTCGCATAGCGCTGGTAGCACAGCCCGAATCCTCCACCACACAAACGTTAGCCAAAATAGCCGACAAGATGTATGATGTCATAAACATCACATCTCAAAGCGTCAGCCAAGTCAATGCACCATACCGGCAATCACGTGAACGCAGTGGAGACAGAACTCCCCGTTCAACACAAGCACCAAACACACTCGAAGCAAGACTGTCGAGAATCGAGTCTAGACTCGACGGGTTACTCAGAGGTCGAAGCCGTTCGCGTGGACGACGAGCTCCCTCACGCAATCGAACCCGCAGTCCCAGCAACAACATATACCAACATGGTAAATGCTGGTTCCACACAAAGTTTGGTAGAGCCGCCAGAAAATGCACGCCACCGTGCAATTTCACCACGTCGCAACCATCGACGTACGCGGCCGCCGTAAAGATGGACATTGACCACCAAAAAAACTGTTAGAGTCACGGGTAGAGAGCAACATGCCTCCCCTGACCACAAACACACCCTATACGTCACGTTTGTTTGTGTACGATAGACACAACAAACTCACCTACTTAGTCGACACTGGCGCTGACCTTTCGGTTATTCCAGCTATGAATTTCAAAATGAATTATACATTAGCTAATCGAAATTCAAATCTAGTCTTATCGGCTGCCAATGGTTCAATCATCCACACGTACGGCACAAAATTGCTTAACGTGGATATCGGACTCAAACGAACTTTCACGCACGCTTTCATACTAGCTGCAGTGAACCGTCCGATCATTGGCGCCGATTTTCTAAGCAAATTCGGACTTCTTGTCGATGTCAAACACAAACGGCTGATTGACCCAGCTACAAAGCTGTCAATAAACGCCACAATGGTTCGTGTTAACACACCAACACCGATCCATTTTAACATCGACAACGGTTACGGCACTCTGCTCAAAAAGTACCCACTACTTACAGCAGAGCCGAACTACAAAATGCCAGTCCGACACAACGTGGTTCATCACATCGTCACGGAAGGCCATCTTCCCGTGTCGAGACCACGCAGACTAGATTCGGTGCGACACAAAGCTGCACAAGCAGAATTTCAACACATGGTGGAATTAGGAATTTGTCGAACATCGACATCTTCCGTCTCTTGTCCACTTCACATGGTCAAGAAGAAAGGTCAAGACTGGAGGCCATGTGGGGACTATCGGCGTTTAAACACGGTTACGATACCGGATCGCTACCCGATACCCCACATTCAAAACTTCACCATGCACTTGCATGGCTGCAAAGTTTTCTCCAAACTTGATCTCATCATAGGTTATCACCACATTCCCGTGGCACCTGAAGACGTTTTCAAAACGGCAATCACCACACCATTTGGCCTCTTCGAATACACCCGAATGCCATTTCAACGTTTCAAACGTTTCAGCGCTTCATGAACGAAGTCGTTCGAGATCTCGACTTCGTTTTCGTCTACATAGACGACATTCTTGTGGCATCTCAAACTGAGGACCAACACAAACTCCATCTGGAAACACTTTTCCAACGACTTGTCGAGTTTGATGTTCACATCAAGAGCTCAAAATGCGTCTTCGGCGCATCCACTCTTGATTTCCTCAGCCACAAGATCACCGCTAATGGCATCCTTCCGTCACAAGACCGAATCAATGCCATTAAAGAATTCCCAGCTCCAACCTCAATCAAAAGTATTCAGCGATTCATCGGCATGGTCAACTACTACCACCGATTTATACCAAAGCTCGCTGATATACTCAACCCAATTCACAGCCACCTGGCAGTACTACTACGTAAGCCCAAAACCGCCAAGAACTTCGCTTGGCCTGACGAATGTCAACACGCATTCACGTTACTCAAGGCTGAATTGGCACGCACAACACTCTTGTCACATCCACTGAGCGACTCAAAGCTCAGCATTACTACTGATGCATCAAACACTGCTGTCGGAGCAGTCATGCAACAGTACAACGACAAGTGTTGGGAGCCCCTGGGATTCTTCTCAAAGAAGCTCTCGGATGCCGAAAAGAAATACTCTGCATTCGATCGGGAATTACTCGCAATATATCTAGCAATCAAACACTTCAGATATTTTGTCGAGGGTCGGGACTTCACAATTTACACCGACCACAAACCTCTCACTCGAGCAATTCAGTCTAAAACTGAACGCAATCCAAGGCAAGCACGCCACTTGGATTATATTAGTCAATTTACCACGGACATCCAGCATGTTCAAGGTACCGACAACGTTGTCGCGGATACACTTTCGCGCACAACATCAAACGAAACGGCCACAGTCGAGACTCACTTCGACTGCAACAAAATCGCACAAGCGCAAAAAGCAGACTTGGAACTTCAGAATATACTTTCTGGTTCCACACGTCACGCCAGTTCATCACTGCAACTGGAGCTTTTCAAACTACCTGGCCTCGAAATCTACTGCGAAACATCTACGGGTGCAAATCGCCCGTACATCGCAGAGCAACTACGTCGAACCATCTTCGACACACTACACGGTATCTCACATCCTGGTGTCCGCGCAACTCGTAAATTGATTACTGCTCGATACTTTTGGCCCAGCATAAACAAAGACGTGACCCATTGGGCACAATCCTGTTTATCCTGCCAAAAATCAAAAGTCCAGCGACACACAAAATCGCCTCTTGGACAATTCGCCATTCCACCTGGTCGATTCGAGCACATTCATTTGGATGTCGTAGGACCACTTCCTCCATCCAATGGATACTCATATCTACTCACCTGTATCGATCGTTTCACTCGATGGCCAGAAGCGTACTGCATGAGCGACATGTCTGCAGCAACCATTGCCACCACATTCGTACAGAACTACGTATCACGATTTGGCGTTCCACTTGACATCACCACTGATCAAGGAACCCAATTCGAGTCGAAGCTTTTCACGGAGTTAACGAAACTCCTCGGCTCGCATCGGATACGTACAACGGCTTACCATCCGCAAGCCAATGGCATGGTCGAACGCTTCCACCGACAGCTCAAAGCTGCTCTCAAGGCCCGAAGCAACACAATTCACTGGAGCTCCGAAGTACCAATCGTTCTACTTGGTATTCGAGCAACGGTTAAAGAAGATCTGAAGTGCTCACCAGCTGAAATGGTTTACGGTCAAACCATCAAGCTACCCGGTGAGTTCTTCATCGAACATTCTCTACCGTCTCCATCCACAACCGACACAGTCATCGACCAACTCCGCACCACCATGCAAAATATTATCCCCACGGCAACAAGACCAACGAATGAAAGCAACATATTCATTCCCAAATCGCTCAACAATTGCGATTACGTCTTTGTCCGGGTTGATAAGGTTCGAACTGGATTACAATCTCCATACGATGGGCCATACAAAGTTATACGCCGCTTACGCAAGCAATTCATTGTCTCAATCAAAGGCAAACACCACTCAATCTCCATAGACAGATTGAAACCGGCCTACGGTATTCTCAACACAGCTGATCAAATATCAGCCAGCAAACGATTTAAAACCGTCCGGTTCATCGTATAACGTCTCAAAACCCATGGTTTCTCATCTGGAGAGGGGGTACTGTAGCAGCTCGAATATTCGACTCACCGATATTCGATTCTGCCACAAACAAAATAATTAGTGAAATTCAAATATAATCCAACTTATTTGAATTAAGCGTTCACTAACCCCATCACATATCAATCTATCCAACCAACACTATCCAATAACCGAACCATTACTATAAAACATTTATAGTAAAACAAGTCGCCATCTAACAACATCACCACGAACAACAATGTTCGGTGATGCAACACTTAACAAAAAGTGCAATGTCGACCGTCGCCGGCGCATGTGTTCCCTCTTCATAAAACGAAGACGAAGGCGACGTCATCACACAACAAAACAAAACAACAAACCAGTCGTCCATTACTTTTTTCTAAAATAACAACACGGTTTTGACAACGCGTCACAAGTGGTGGTGGAAAATTAAAATAAAACATAAATATTAAAAAGTTATTTTTACACATAAATAAATAAACAAAATAAATGTAATTAAATGTATAAAGTTTTAATAAATATAATAATAAATAAATTAATGAAATTAAAAATAAATTAAATAAAATAAATAAATATTTAAAACTTAAAATATTATATGCGTAATTTATTCTGGATCATACAAATCCAACAGTTTCAACAATAACAATAAACAGCCATTATTTGTTATAAAAATGGATCAATTATCTTCAATGTGTTAAATTTATATATTATTGTTATAAAAAATTAATTCAATTTAACCACTGTAACCATCTGTTTTTTTAAAAATTATGCTAAAACAACTTAAATAATAATTTAAAAAAACATTACATTTGGTTTTCGTGAATTTTACTTCTTTTTTAAATAAATTTACCTATTTGTCTTTACTTATTTTGGTGACCCGCTAAATATAAAGTAGGTACTGTACTTACCTTCACCATAAATTTGACACGGCATAAATATTTCAGTTCATGTACTATCTAAAAACATCAATTAACTATAACAAAATAATTAAAATAGTATTTAAAAATTATATATCAGTGAGAAAAATATTAAATAAAAGTAAATGTCTAAAAGTAAGTTCGGTACAATTCGCTTTCACCGATATTTTGTCATTTACATAATACAAATGTATTATTACATTTTTTAATATAAAAATATTCCAATTTAGAGTTAACTAGCTTCTTTAATTTAAAATTGTTGTAGAACTGTGCGCTCTATAATAACTAATACTGCTACTAAATAAAGCTACTTGTGCTTTAAATAACCGCCATATAAGTTATTAGAGCACTTCTAGAGCTGACATTAGAGCAACTGCCTCTATAAAGTAGCTAGTAGAGCGCTCTTAGGCTCTTAAAGCGTTTTAAAATCAAAATTGTTACTTGGGATGGTAAAGCATATCGGTCCTAAGTCATTTATTTTCTAGATTTATAGAAACTCTTGATTTTAGTTAGATATAGTCCTCATCAATCCAAAAACACATGCAGGTATTTCGGTACAATCCTTGGTTCAGTAGGAGAATTTTTTCTAATATTTCAAAATTTGTACTAACATGTAACATGGTGAAACACCCCTGTCCTAAGTTACTTATCTTCCAGTTTTACAAAATCTTTAATATTTTTTTGCTAGATATAGTCCTCGTCCTTTGGGTAGCCGAAAACATTCTTTAGCAGAAGAATTTTGTAAAATTTCTATTTTGTAATAACCAGCAAGGTAGTAAGGTAGTCTTAAGTGACTTAACATTTAAATTTTCTATATAACTCAGATTTACAAAAACAGCTAGTTCATTCTGGCTATCAATAACGGTTACATTCCATTAATTTAATTCGTGTCTACTTGAAACGTTACGAAATTTGCTTTATTCCTCAATACAAATTTTGCATTGAGCCAATTTTGTTAGAATATGAATGGATTTCTGTATACGTTGATAAATCAGTTGACTCCCAATAAAAATATTTTGGTCAGAATTTCTAGTGATTTTTTTAAAATATTTTTAAAATATAAATAATTTAATTAAGGAAATAACTATAAATTTAATTATAAATTTTAATTTGTTTTATTGAATCTGTAAATTTTTTCTTACATATTCTACATAAATTATGAAATTCAAAATATTTTATTTTTTATGAAACTGCGCGAAGTTTGAATTGCACCATTGGATTTGAAATAGTACCAATCATCTTGGTGATAACTTTGTTCTGAGCCTTTCATAAAACTTCCTAAAACCTTTGTTCTGAGCCTTTCATAATACCTTTTTATTATTGTGTGTGACATTCAAATATTTTAGTAGTAGTTTTAGTTCAGCAAACCGAGCTTTTGGTTCCACGACGACTCGATATTTCAAGTACACAATATTGTAGCATACTTTGGAATCTCCTATATTTCCCGTATTTTTAAATGGTGCCATTAACCACACCTTCAGAGGATGTGCCGAATCCCCGGGCAAATGCCCATCGTGTAAAATCGTTGTGGAACCTATAAAGAATTGATACACACAGCATAATAAAATAAACCGTTTTTAAAATATGTCTTACCTGAAGATACTCGAGCGGGTAAATCTAATTTTGAGAGCACACATGCATCGAGGGTAGATCCAGCTTTACCAGCATAAGTTTGTATGAACTCTATCTTCTCATTACACACTGCCTGCAAAAACAAAGAAAGTTATTTTCTGTTGAAGTGGTCAGAAATTCTCTACCGATCTTCTGCAGAATGCCAGCAAATGGTTTACGGACTAAATTATTTATAATTATCCATGTGATGAATTTTGCACATCCAAATCAATTAAAGTTTTGTTTAATAATTGAAATTGTTAAGTCTAACCAAAACATCCCTCGGTTTCCAACAAACCACAGTACAAC
Organism: Tipula unca; assembly: GCA_951394425.1. Lineage (NCBI taxonomy): Eukaryota > Metazoa > Arthropoda > Insecta > Diptera > Tipulidae > Tipula > Tipula unca. The sequence continues at coordinate 100,737,639 of OX596381.1, forward strand.
CATCACCTGTTTGTCTATATTCATTTCGATTCGACCTGGTTGACCTATTTGTACTCCTATATTTTTGAATATCCTTATATAAGCTGTTGAATGTTGGGATACTCATCCGGAAATTTTCTTTAAATTGTACATCAGTAAGGCTTGGTAGAATTTTTTTACAAAAGTTTTCAATTTTGAATGAATTATCTAATCTCATCATCACTAGATTATGGACCAAATAAGAAAGGTGGTCTTCGCGAAATAATATTCAAAAAATCATGATTCATTATTATACTATCATAAAATATTTTAATACACTATTTTTGTAATAATTAATTTCAAAAGTTCAATTAAAATAATTTTTTCAGAATCCAAGCACACTCAAAATAATTCGATGTAAAATATGTCAAAAAAATCCTATTGCACACTCGGCACTGAGTAAAAATTGATTTACACTGTATGAACTGAGCGCAGGGGGAATATTTTCCATACGTTGTACACCGGTTCAATTATCAGCCAACCAAGCTTAACATATTGGCAACATTGCAGCGCCGACCACACATTTCGAAATAAATTCTAAAAATGAATCAGTCAGGAGCGAATGAATTTTGTGTATGTACATGAATATTTTATAGCTATTGTCGCTTGACGGCGTATGCCCTCTGTATTTTGGTTGGACCCTAAATAGCTGAAAGACTTTAGCAATTACACTAAATTTTTAAAACACAATTACCAACAAAATTTTATGATGATGTATCATAATTTCCTTCGTTTTATGATGTGAAGAATACCATTTAAAATTTGTTACTAAAAATAAAAAACAACTTCTATCTGTTATACATACATACAGTACATTTTCTGTTAAAAGCTTTGTAATTATATTTGTTGGTAAGTATAACAAAACAATACAAATATTATGGTAGATAATAGTCTTCACACGATTATAATATGTCCTACAAGTATATACAACACCCATACATAATTTATAATAATAGCATTAATTTTTTACGTTAATGTATACCACATACGGTTTTATATGTACTTACATATTGTTCAATAATCTTTGTATTCTGTATGATGGTATACAATGAAATTTTCATCAACGGATCGTTGGACGCAGATAATTGTATGCTACCCGATGAGAAAAAAAAATAAAAAAAAAAAAATACAAAAATTCATTTTCTCCTTTTATTTTATTATTAATTTTTATTATTATTTTTACGTTTAACGAAAGATAAAGCTACATAAAACTGATTTATACGACTGTTTATAATTTTTTTTATTTGTTTTATAAAGAAATAATAATACAGAGTTCAGACTAGACAATGTTAAAAACATATAAATTATAAATTTATGAAAATTATGTGTTTGTGTTTACAAACTGTCTGTGTACAGGTTTATCTCTCTTGCACTTTAATTAATTATTTATTTTCGTGAAATTAATTAATTTTATGGTTTATGTTTGTTTACCATTATTTGAAAATTTCATATATGTACTGCACATATGTAATAAATATACATTATTATTAATAATATGTAAATATGACAGTTTCCGTAATAATTAATATTACTTATTATTATTATTTGTATGACAATTTAAAATGAAAGGATTAAATAGAATCTAGTTTAATACTCTTCTACAAATATATTTATATATATACGGGTATGAAATTTTCAACAAATAACAAAATATTTAAATTGTATGCATTAGTGTATAATTTATTACATATGTATTAGATGTATCTATTCACTAATACATACAATTTAAATATTTTGTTATTTGTTGAAAATTTCACACCCGTATATATGTATATTACATATATTTGTTGGTATATATATATATATATATACCTATATATATATATATATATATATATATATATATATATATATATATATATATATATATTTATATATATATATATATATATATATATATACCTATATATATATATATATATATATATATATATATATATATATATATATATATATATATATATATATATATATATATATATATATACATATATACAGTATGGGCTCTATTTATGCAACTTAATAAAAATCTATCTGACCAATTGTCATTAGCGAACATGGCGCAATTACCGAACACATGATTTTCTTACTTAAATCCATGGCTTTTATTATTTTTCTAAACATTATAGACATGCCTTTCGTATAATACAATACATACATACCTTTAAAAAAAATCAATAGCAATTAATACTATAAACTCTATACATATGGATACTGTTTACGTACAAATTTTCAAATTTTATTTATCAAAAATTCAAACTTACATGTCTATAAAATATTCAGTGACAAAATAAATTTTCAAAATAAAACTTATTAATTATATCATAAATCAAAATAAATAAAATATAATAACAATGTCACAGTTCATTCATTGAAATAACGAAAACAGAAGTTTGTTTAAAAATAATTCACGAAGCTCTAAAGAAGTGTGAAATTGTAGTTTGTTTCAGGCAATCGTTTCGTCGCAAAAGTGCCCCTTCCCTTAATCTTTGAAGAACGATTAAGTCATCCAATGAAGCACTATTTTGTTGCGCCCATTCCAAACAAATTGTAAAACTTTGAATAGCCTTTTCAAGTTTTATTTGTGGTTTCTGCGTAGGTTCCGTAATGATATATTCACTATCGCTACTCTCCTCATCTGATTCTGTTGGTTTAGATTCCAGATTTCTTTCACTAATCCAATTAATTTCATGTGGCGACAGATAGTCTACTGATGGAATTTGTCTTAACAATGTCTGCAAGTTCTCCATATATGTTTTATTGTTCTGTAAACGATCACGTAATTCACGGAGAGGTAAATCATCCTCAGAATCCCACTCATCAAAATTTGGTTTTATTAAAAATTTCCAGCAGTTCCTAATATGGGTTTCGCTCAAAATGTCCCAAGCGTTGGCTAAAAATGTAGCAGCATGTCTTAAGTTTATTGATTTAATAGATGTATCCATATTAGTATCTTTTGACGCTATGAGGTGTGCCAATAAACTATTTTTATAGTTGATCTTTGTTAAGTTTATGACGTTTTGGTCTATAGGCTGTAGTAAAGCTGTGCAGTTAGGTGGAAAGCATACAATTATAATATTTAAACCATTGATGTACAATTTTGAATCACGGGGATGGCAAGGAGCATTATCCCAAAAAATGTTTTACCTAAAAATAAAATTTCTCTGTCAATCATGCAATAAAAACTACCAATTATGAATACAATACCTCCGGAACAAACGTGTTTTCTAACCAATTTTGAAACAAATGGAAGTCATTCAAGCATTTTTTTAGTTTTACTTTATGTGTTCCAGAGCTGTTGATGCAAGCAAGAAAAGTCTCCTTGCTGACTTTTCGCCCTGGCGCCGATTTTTCGTTTACTCGAACCAACGTTTTATCTGGTAGAAGCTTCCAGAATAGTCCGCTTTCATCGGCATTATACACCTGGTCTGCGGTCAAATCAAGACCCTTTAATTTTTGGTTAAACTTTATCACAAACGAATCAACCGCCTCACTATTGTTTGAGAGTTTTTCACCCACAATTTTTAAAAAACGAATCCCATAACGTTTTTTAAATTTTTTTAGCCATCCGCTACTTGCACAAAATGTTGGATTGTTTTCCTGAATTTTTTGATGAATTTTTTTTCGCCTTCTCACATAAAAAAGACGTTGAAATTGTAGCGTGTTGAGCCCGCTGATTACAGAACCATTTGTAAAGAGCTTCTTTCATTTTTGGAAATGTCGAAGCTTTCAGAGTCTTTCGACCAGCTGGAACTACCTCAGTTTGACATATGAAATCATTAATTATTTCATGATTTTTTTTTATGCGCGTTATTGTTGAGCGATGCACTGAATAATGCTGCGCTAATTTGGTTGCCGTCATGCCATGGTTTACATCAAAATGACATTAGCAATAAATAATCATGATGTACCGGTTACACCTACACACTTTTGAAATGCATATACATACATATGCAGCAACATTCAACAAAACGAGCCAAATATATATTTATAAAATAAAAAATTAACAGTAATTTTTATTTTGGCGTTTTTAACTTTGTTGCAACAAACGAACGATAGAGGATGTTACTTTTTTGTTGCATAAATAGAGCCTTTCTGTATATATATATATGTATATATGTATATATATATGTATATATATTTATATATATATATATATATATATATATATATATATATATATATATATATATATATATATATATATATGTATATATATATATATATATATATATTCCTCAAGTTATATATTCAATTTACTTCGATAAATTCAATAAAATAAGATTAAAATTTAAATGGTAATTCATTGAATAGAGGATTCACCAACTAACCGAGTTTTCACCGGGATTTTGCTTATGTGAGTAACATACTAAGGGGTGTTCTTTCAAATAAAATTAGCCCCATTCGGATATGATGGATTATAGACCTTGTTATTGAGGTCGATAAATGGTAATTTTTGTTTTTTTATATGAATTTAAGTGGTTCACTGTATAGAGGTTAGTCCAATCTTTATGGAGTAGAAACTATACGTGTGATAAATACCTGTGGTTTCGACTCTCTTACAGTGATTCTCGTTTGTTTCGGCGTTGCCAGTGAGAGTTTACAAATTAAGTTTTCAGAAATAGATAACGATTTCTTTAAGATTGTCTCGTCATTAATCCGCCTTAATAAAATAACACCGGAACTTTATGATTTGCGCATAAATTTGTTGTTTGAGCTATTTAAAGGAATAAATTGTGTAGACCAATATAACAACACAACTCAGCTGATTGCGGAATGTCAAAATACATATTTGATTGATAAAATGGTACCACAGCCAATTTCTGTTTATCAGAAATTTGCTGAGGAAGACGTTATTCGAGTTCGAAATTCTCTCAACTGTTACTTATATTTTAACATTTTTGTTCTAGTTGTGGAGCAAATTTGATCGTCGAGAAGATTATTAGAAATTATGGCATAGCCATCGCAGACGTTCAGTTTTGATTGGAAAAATAGCATCAATCTCTCATATCTATAAATTTCTATTTCTGAATTTTTTTTTTCTCGTTACCTTTTGCATTATTCGTCGTTTGCTCTTTAAATGGTTTTTTGAGTAGTACCAGAGCCACCTATATATACAGAATACAGATCCCTAAGGTTAAAAAATGAGCTTTTTCTAGAGGAACTAAAATTGACGGAAAAACTCTTTTTCCATACAAAACATATGAAAAATTAAATTTTTTTCGATGCGATATTTTTCAATGAAAATGTCGATGGACTAAGTATTTTAACTTTGAAATAGAATCTACAATTATCATTTTATAATTGATTAAAAACCTGATCAAAGAAGTTGTTTAATATTTGTTATATTTATTATTAAAATTTATAGATAAAAAAGCATTTCTCCATTGAATTGGTATAAATACACACAAATACCAACGCAATAAAATTAAACTGCAAGACGAAAAGAGAAAACAGTAAAAATGTGGTTGTGTTTCCTTTTGAATTATATTTTTGTGAATAAAATAAAATACTTAAAGGGTATTCCAATAAAAGCTGCATGATTTTGTTTGAATAAATCTAAAACTAATCTCACTTCAATTTCAACGAAAATTTTGAATTTTAGATTTTAAATGGAACACCATGACTATCACAGTTCTTCTGGCACGGTACTATTTTATTTTGGTAAAGTTTTGTTACGCATTTGTGCATAATTATGGTTCTAAATAAATTGTGCAACTGTTATTGGAACTCCCAATGACATGTTGTAAGTTGTCAATATCACAATTTTTTTTCTATTGATCGATGTTTATTTTCTCTTTTCAAATTTTACGCTATTTCGTGAATTCAATTTTGATTTTTTTCTATTACGATCTCAACCTATTGGGTGTATTTACACGAGGCATTTTATTCCCGGATTTTTTTCGTTTTCCATACAAAATCGGTTTTGCTTGGCAACAATTTTGGGATTTTTTTTACACCAAAATTTTTTGTTTTCTTAGGATTCTTCGCACTCACACAAACAAAAATGAATAAAAATAAATTCTCAAGGAAATATTTTTTCATTTTGTTTTCCTTGTCATTTTTAATTTGCCTTTTGTTTGAGTTGGACGAAAAAATTACAAACTAAAACTAAAATATTTAGTTATAAAATTACAAACTAAAACTAATTAGTGATGGAAAGTAATAAAAATACGGAGAGTTGGTCGCGTATACAGGCGCAATCGTTGATTACGGAATATAAAAAGTATCCCTGTTTGTATAATCCGGTGGATATACATTTTGTAAATAAATCTGTGCGTAGCGAAAAGCTTAATACTATATTAAATGTGCTTAAAACAATTAAGCCTTTAGTAACCATCGAAGAAATTAAAACAAAAATTAAATCTTTAAAAGCCCAACTTTTTAAAGAGCGGCAAAAAATACTTAGTTCAAAAAGAAGCGGTTTGGGAGCTGATCACGTGTATAAGCCAACACTTTGGTGCTACGATGAGCTATCTTTTTTAATTAATATAAATGATGCTGAACCAAGCAAGTCAAATATTGATTTGTCGGAGGTAAGTTTAATATTACTGGGGTACATTTAAAAAGTTTAGTGTTACAACTACATACTAGAAACTAGAAAGTTTGAAATTTGCAACGACGCCACATTTAACACCACTATTGTTCGGCAATTGTTTTGTTTCAGTAATTTGTGGTGGAATTGTAAAAAAAACAGAATAATTTGTATGCATATTAATTATTTAAGCATTGATTAATTTAAATTTACAAAATATGATGAATGTGTTGAATTGAATATTTATTGTATTTTGTGGTTAAAAATGTCACGCTTTGCACTGTCGTCGCACCACAAGACTTTTTAAATGTACCTTCATACAAGTTGAATTTGCTATTAATAGTAATTCAAATTTCTTTTCAGATTGGGATAGAAGAAAGTACATCTCGGAGTTACGTGGAGGAGGAATCAAGTGAATTGGAAGATAGGGGAAATTCGTCTCAAAAAGTAAGATAAAATCGTAAAATTTGGTTTAAATCGAAATACAGTAACTTGTATTTATATATAATTTTAGAAAAGAAAATCGAAGGCTCATAGTATGGAAATGTATGGTATAGAGGCTATGCAATTCATGAAGAATTATTTTGCCAATGGGCCAAAAAAACAGCAGAAAGAGGTGGTTCAAAGGGAAGAAGAATTTTGCCGCTATCTTTGCAGTTTACTAAAAAAAATTAAATTAGAAGATAATTTTGAAAGGCTAACTTTAGAAATAATAATCCTAGCCAATAAAAAAATCAATGAAGAGAGAAAGTGGTTGCAAAAAAATAATTGCGTCTCTCCCATTTCAACCTCTACTTCGAACTCCTCCTCATCCAGAGATTATTTAAATACACCGTCACCTTTACCATACCAGCATTTCAATTTTCCTCAAACTATTGATGAAACATCAAATTTTGAACCCACATCTACCTCAATACCTATTCGTACACAAAATAAACCGATTTATATTACATCTCATCCCACTTCCGAAAATCGTATTAATTACTCCACATATATCGAAGAACCCATTCATTTTGAACCACGGCCTTTATCTTCCACTTCTACCCCATTAAAAAAAAACCAAGATTTACCTGTGACATCCACATTCAACCTATTCAGAAGTTCTTCATCTACACCAACACATTCAACAAAGTCCGGTTCATTACAATACACAAAAAGTAAACCATTATTTATACTATCCCATTCCCAAACTTTGGATTCCACTTCCAAAGTTAATAAACCATCATCATCAGCACTTCCAAAACTTACTAACTCGTCTATATACCATTCCAACCATATCCCAATCAATAATCAAATGCAATCCCAATCCACAAAACCTATAATTCTGGAAGAAATTTTATTCAAAAATTCAACCCCGAAAGAAAAAAATACACTTGAACTAGCATTGGACGGTGTGTTCGAAGATATTATTGTCGAAGATTCCGAAATTATTTTATAACTATTTTTAATAAAAATGTAATTTAAATTAAAATATATTTATGTTTTTTTTATTCAATAAAATTAAAAGAAAATTGAAGCTTTTCAGTGATAAATAAAGAAATTGAATTTTTATTTCTAAGTGCAAACATTTTTCATTTTGCTTTTCACGGAACCAGAAATGACCCCCGGAAAGGTTGAACGGATAGAGATCTAACGACAAACAACAGCTATGTCTTTTGAAAGAAAAACGAGAAATTAATTTATATATTGTACATTTCGAAAAATATGTTTTTATTTATTTAATCATTCCTTCATTATTAAAATATTTCGTCAATTGTGTTCTGACGCTTTGTCCAGATTTAGATCTGTTATTATTTCGAACATTTGCCGTCTGTTGCGACGTGGTATTTTCAAGTTGGGCCGTGATATTCGCAAGCTGCGATGTGGTATTTTGTTGTTGAGGATCTTCTCTGTACCACTGACTTTTTGTTATTAACAAATTGTGAAGTACACAACAACATTGCACAATAGTTGTAACTTTCTCTTGATTAAGATTTATTGGTTTTTTGAAAATTTGAAACCTATTACTTAAAATCCCAAATGCCCTTTCAATGTTTTGACGAGCACGACTTAATCTCTGATTAAAATTTTTCTTTGATTCGTCGGTGGTCGTAAAGGAATATGGTACCATCACATTTTCCGATAACGGAAAGGCGTTATCGCCAATAAAGAAATGTGGCAGCATTCTTGAATTGCCTAGCATTTTTTTTGGTGGTAAATGTTTATCGGGTTGCTGTAATATGTACATAAAATTAGAACGTTGTAAAACGCCTGCATCACTAATCCGGCCATTGCACCCAACATCTATAAAAATAAATTTAGCATAGGCATCTGCAAGACCGAGTAATACTATACTGTGAAATCCTTTATAGTTATAAAAGAGTGGTGCATTTTTTTTTAATGGCCTAAACGCAATATGTTTCCCGTCAAGTGCACCTAAACAATGAGGAAACTGCCATTTAACGTTGTAATCATCGGAAATTATTAGCCATTCTTCTTTAGTAGTAGGAAACTGAAATAAAATATTATTTAGTAATTAAATTTTTGCCATTAAGATGTTTTCACTTCATTACCTTTAAAAATTGATTTTTAAAACGTTTATAAATAGCTTCGCTAACATCTAAAATTGCGGTCGCCAGGAATGATTTAGATAATTTTGAATTATAATCTAAGTCCATGAAACTTTCTCCTGTAGCAAAAAACCTTAAAGAAATCGCAAGTTTTTCTTCTGGCCTGATCGCTTCCCTCATATTAGTATCGGATTTTTCAATATCAGGCCTGATTGCCAATAAAATTAAATTAAAGATTTCTTCGTCCATTCGAAGAAAATTTTTAAAATCTTTCGAATTAGGCTTCAATTCTAGCATCAAGCTTTGTGTATTGCCAAATCGATTTCTGTTTTTCCTATACTCCTTTATCCAGCAACGTTGCTTTCTTTTTAAACGTGCTTCTTCTTCAAGTCCAGCTGAGAAAAAAAAACAAGCTGCAGCTGTTGATGCCATAACTACAACCGCACCTTCTTCGTGATCAACAGAATCACCAGAGAATGTTGTAGCCGGTAGTAGAATTTTGTAGGTATTATCCATATTTTGTATTTTCTTATACTAATTCTGTGTTACAATATATGTAAATACGAGTAACAGAATTTAAAAAAAAATACAATAACTTAATAATTTTGTTTATAATATGTACAATACAATATGTATGCTAATAAATGATAATACATTAACAAATTGTTCAAGTTTTCACTGTCTAATTTTTAATGTTTATTTATAGTGAAATTTCACAATCAGAATAAAATCATAAATAAAAACTAACTACAATTGACACTTGAAATAATATTAAACTGGCGACTATATTTTTTTAAAGCAAAACAACCTTTCCTGTTAGAAGACAAAAACCAAATGAAAATATTTTCTACACATACATATGAAAAAAATCCGGTATTTTGTTGACTCGTCTAAACGATGAGGGAATTTGTTGCTGAAAAATCCGGAATAAAATGCCTCGTGTAAATACACCCATCAGAATAAAGCCGCCGCTACACGAATGGAAAATGTAGACCAACGTTGGCCCAATGTGATTTGTAAAATGTTGGACAAATGTTGGTGCAATAAAATTTGACTGTCTACACGATGTGCCAATGTTCATTTTACCAATGTATAACCAATTTTGGTGATTTATATATTGATATTGTTCACTAGTTGTCACTACTAGTCATACATTAGTTACAATATCTCCCACAAGGTGGAAGCCAAGGCAAATATATTGCTTTAAATTCTCAGATTTGTTTTTGACATTTCATAAACAGAATAAGCAATAGTGTGTTAAAAATATAAAAGTGAAGAAAAATAATTTAAAAATATTTTTAAAATTACATATATTGAATTTTAATATAATGTATAGCGATAGCGACGACGGTATTATTATTGGCAGTGCAATTCAAGTAATGCTTACTTGTGCACAAATAATTAGGATTAGGAAGAAAAACTTAAGGAAAAGAAGATGGTGGATGTTGTCAGTGAACAAAAGTAGAGCAATGTAAGTTTAAGGTATATATTTGTTTTCAGAAATTTTATTCAATTAATCTTCTTACAGATATAGTGGATCGAACCTAATTGCGGACTTAAGGCGTGAACCATCCGGCAAATTTCAAAATTTTTGCCGAATGTCTACTGAAGATTTTGAAATTTTACTGCAAAAAATTGGACCATTTATTTCCAGGCAGGATACGAATATGAGGCAAGCCGTCCCAATTAAAGAGAGATTGGCCGTGACGTTGCGCTTTCTAGCATCGGGCGATAGTTACCATAGCCTTTCATATTTATTTAAAATATCGCATCAGTTGATATCTAAGATTGTACCTGAAGTGTGTTTAGCTCTAAATAACGAGTTAAACCAAGAAGTAAAGGTGGGCATATAAGAACAATAATTAATCTTCACGATATAGATATATAAATGTGTGAACATTAATTAAATGTTATGTTATAATCTGTATAATTTCAGATGCCAAAGACACTACAAGAGTGGCAGAAAATAGCCGAAGAATTCGATGCTAAATGGTATTTTCCCCATTGCTTTGGTGCGCTTGACGGCAAGCATATTGTGATTCAAGCTCCGATCAATAGTGGCTCCCATTTTTATAATTATAAAAATACATTCAGTGTGGTACTTATGGCACTGGTAGACGCCAAATATTCATTTATTTACGCAGATGTAGGAGCACAAGGAAGCGTAAGCGATGGTGGTGTATTTAGGAATACTTCTTTGTTCAAAAGATTGGAAGACGAAGACTTGATGTTGCCGCCAAGCCTGCCACTTTTCGGAGGAGAGAAGATAGTTCCATTCGTGTTTCTGTCTGATGATGCGTTTCCATTAACCAATAGAATAATGAAACCATTTCCAGGTATTCAATGCAATGGAACAAAGCAACGAATTTATAATTACCGGCTCAGTAGAGCTCGTCGAGTCGTGGAAAACGCATTTGGCATAATGGCATTCAGAATATTCAGATCACCCATATTACTGAATGAAGAAAAGGTATCAACAATTACACTAACTTGTGTGTTGCTACATAATTTTTTGCGAAACAGCAAAACATCAAATCGACTGTACACACCATCGGGGGCATTCGACGTCGAAAATGAAAAAGGATATTTACCAGGCACATGGCGTCAGGACAATGTTAATTTAACTTCCTTTATGCCATTCAGAAAAATGGGTAGAAGATCAAATAACGAAGCAAAACTTATCAGAGAAGCGTTTGCCGATTATTTTATTAGTACAGGAAGAGTCGAATGGCAAGATAAATTAAATTAAGAAAATAAACTTAAAGATACTACGTATTTTTATTTCATTATATTATATACACTGTAGTTCAATAAATAATTTAAATATATATTGAGAGTTATAATTAGATTATTTAAACGATTTGTATTGAACGACTTTTGGGGGGTTTCAAGTTTCATAACTTTCAGATTCTGAGTGGTCTTTCATTTCTTCAAACAAAAGTTGTGGAGAAGGTAAAGGACTAGAACTGTAATCATCAGTGCTCAGATTGAGCGATTCTTCTGGATTCGAATTGGCATTTTTAAAGGGTTCTTGATTAAAAGGTAATTGTTTGTTTATTTTATGTGGGTTAGATACGGGAATGTAAATTACTTGTGTAGAAGGTAAAGGACTGTAGCTAATAGAATGGGAAAAGGATGACTTTGAAATAGTTTTATTGTTTGGATGTAAAGGTGATTGTCTACTGTCTGTATTATGAGAAGCAGGATCGTGAATTGTCTGTGGGCTTATTCTGTATGGTGAATTATTTGGTTTAGAAGCAGGATCGTGAATTGTCTGTGGGCTTATTCTGTATGGTGAATTATTTGGTTTAGAAGCAGGATCGTGAATTGTCTGTGGGCTTATTCTGTATGGTAAATTCCTTAGAGATTGCGGTGAGGATCGATTCGAAATGATTATATTGTTTTCAAAGGATGATTGTCTATCTATGGGGAAAGGGAAATTACGGAATTGTGAACTAGATAATGGAATTTTAATTATTTGTTTAGACGATAGGGGACCGTTATTATTTATTATTTTATTTTATTCTATAAGGGAAAGATTTTGATATGGAATGGGATAAGGACGGATTCGTTGACGTTGAATTTGATGTGGATGGCTTTGAAAAAGTTTTTAAGTTTTGGTTGAATGATGGATATTGGAGGTCTACACTTGTACTGCTACTGGTGGATGAATCAATTTCACTCATTTCCGCTTCAAATACCAGGTTGTCAATTTTATTAGCTACAATTTTGCGGTTTCGTAAACTCAACGCTCTTAGTTTACTCGCAAGTAGCTCTCCGTATATGGAACATTCGTCCATTTGATGGTTAGTTCGACGTTTTGTTAGTGTCTCGAGCGCACCTGATGCTAACTCCATGTGCCTTGTTAGTTCCTTGTCGAGTTCGTTGTTTTTTTTCATTACCGATTTGGGAGATTTTGTTATTTTATATGCAGCTATAAATAAATAAAAATTATATTTAGAAAATACTAACTTTTCAAAAATTATTAATGTTTTACCGTTCGATGTATTGGGTTCTTGTGATTTTCCCCTCTCTACTACGCCCAATCCATTAGAATTTTCAAACATATTCATATCATCCTAAAAATAAGCAATTGAAAATATTATGTTTGTTAGAAAATCTCTCCTGACAATGTAAAATAATAAATTAGCTTACCTCTGTATTAATTGTTTGGTTGATTGAACCTGTGATACCCAAAAATGCGTCCAATGGTTGGTACGCAAACCATGTAGGCGTATAAACCTCTTCCCTCCCTGCGCCATATTTTTTCGACTGTAATACTTTTTTTTTGATAGTCCGATAAGTCGTCATTCTCTTTCTTTTTTTTTAAATTTTCAATAGATTGTACAACACTTAACTCATTTTTTATTTTGTGCCAAGCATCATGCACTTCAAGCTTATTTTTGTGTTTGCCATGTTTTAAATCCCAAATTTCGGGATACTTTTGATATACATTAATAAACCCAAGCACTAAATCCGCCGGCCATTCAGAATCCATTTTGGATTTATTTGGTTATAAATAATAAAATATAATGACATCTACAGTTGTATTTAGTGACATCTGCCGTTAAGTATTCAAAAATACATTTTTTCTCACCAATCGTGTAGACGAAGTACCAATATACACTCCAACGTTGGTAATTTCCTTTGATCTTTTTATAAAAACCACCTCTTGAGCGAATGCATACCAATGTTGGGCCAATGTAACCTTCATTTGAATTTGTTATTTTTTTTCTGTCTACACGATTGGTTTTTTGGACAAATCTCCAACGTTGGTCTACATTTTCCATTCGTGTAGCCGCGGCTTAATGGTGATACATTTTCAAATGTATAAAAGGAAATAGAATAATGCTTTATTCAAGCATGCCGCGATCGCAATAGAAAAAGAAAATTAAAAAAAGAAAAGTGTGAGATTTAATTCTTGAAAAAGAAACAAAATCATCGATCGAAAGGATGACAATATATGTTTTATTTATTTATTTTACCTACACATTCAAATAAATTCATGTTTACATAAATATGATAAATTCATATTTAATTTTCTGACTTTCAGATATGTGATGCTTCAATATAGAATAAATTCCACAAAGTGTTTATCGAAATGAAAGATTTAACTTTTCATTGATGAAAAGTAATTCGAAAATGGTTATTTTTACATTGATTCTTATGGGATAATGCAAAAAGTAGTTCCTCTAGAAAAAGCTCGACAAAAAACATGGCGGATCCTTACAGCTCTGTATTGTATACGAGTAGGTGGCTCTGGTTGTACAATATAGCTCTACCAGATTAAATTGAACTTTTTCCAAGTTAAACGCTACTCTTTCCAACATAAACGAAACTAATTCCAAATTGAGCGGAATTTTTTCCAAATTAAATACTTTTTCCAAACAGAACACATTTTTTTCCAAATTCACTGAAACTTTTTCCATTTGAAATTAAATTTTTTCCAAACGGAATTAAACCATTTATAAATTAAACTTTTTAAAAATTAAAATTAACAATTGTCCATTTCAAATTAACGTTTTTCCAAACTAGTCTAGTTTTCATAAACGGGTGAAAAATTGTATTTGTTGAGTAATTAATTAAAAACTTTTTGGGAACTGATAGCCCTTTATTCGATAGTTGATATTTGCGACATTCTAAACCGGATTTTTTGTGTCTATATCCAGAATAAGCTCGAATTGAAATGGTTTGTTTATTAATATTTGAAGCTTTAATATTTATTAAACATCCAGTCGTTTTAGACAAAAGATAAAAAAACTAGAGTACAGACAGATCTATCAAATTGTCGAATAGATTCATCGAAAATCTCATTCCATTTTTAATCGGGTACCTCAAGCACTTCTTTTAGTTCTATGTAAGTGAAATATGATGGTTGGTTTGCTAAATCATCATAATAATAATTTGAATCATGATTTAATGAATTCTCAATTTTGGACACAGCATCGCGAATAATATTCTGAGTTCAATTGAAAATCTAATTGCTTATTCATTATTGCTTGCTTATTCGATAATCGATACATTAATTTCATTCTGATTCTAGTGTGAATTTGTGTCATTATTTGTATTGTTAATTGAATCATCAACAATTAATTGCTTATTTCTTTTAAGGAAATTGACTACTTTAGACCGATTATTTTTATTATTATTTATGTTTAATTCCGCACAAAGCCTAATAACCAATTGGCAAGTTTCACTTTTTCCGATAACCAAATCATTTACATTAAAATTTAGCCTAGCTATCGCCGATACCAAATTATTATAAAGAAATCGAATTTCGTTTAGACGTATAATTAACTTCCTCGGAAACATGTTTAATTAAAAATATTAATTCAATAAAAACTATTGAAGTGTAATGTAATACACACTAATGCAATAACAAAAAGTAGAATCGTTATATTAGAGAAGTCAAAATGAAAGCCAAGGTCAAATAAATGTAGAAACATAGACAATGTATTCTACACCATATTCGACGATATTGGTAAATTTTGAAAATTTGTCGCTAGAGCCCAGTTCTTTTTTATAGAAGAATCAGTGCCGACATGAATATCCTCATGCTCCTTATTTTACTTTATTATTCCTTCATTTAATATTCACTTGGCGATCTGTAAACATTTGTGACAAGCTTTTAATATGCGTGTATGCCCGCTAACAAGTATTATTATATTTTAGACTTCCGTGCGGTTGTACCTATCCCGGCAAAAGCTCAGGGTTAATCATCCCAAGTTCACAATAAAATAGTTCTACACCGCAATGTGTATTACTACATTTTGTTGTATTTTGAACTTAATAACTCAAACCAAAAAAAAATTTATTGAGCAATTTATATATAAATTGAAAAACATAGGTGCGCTAATAAGATGCTAACAAAAATAAAATACATGGTACCTCCCGATCCAAACGTCACAGCTTTAAACACTGCACATTTTGCAGGGTATTAAATTGGAAATAGAGATAACTTTTTAGAGATACATAAAGGGTGCAGCAACTTTAATTTCGTTTTAAAAATGTATATTAAATAAAATTGCAATAAATATTTTCAAATGATTAGTACTTTATTTTTGAGAATACACCTTCCGATTAACAATGGAATACTATTGCATTCAAATGACTGCGTCGGCTGGATCTGCAGCAGGTTTTTTCAAGGCGCCCTGTAGACATCGCCATTTCGTTGATAATGCGATTTTCGACTGTGTGGGCAGTGGCGACTTCTTGTTGAAACCAAATATCGGCCAAGTCTTCCTCTTCAGTCGTAGGGTCAGTTAACATGGTACGATAACGGTCGTCATTGACTGTTAGTGCGGCTCCTTGCTCATTTGCGAAGCAAAATGCCCTATAGCAATGATGCCTTTGGGCCATATTTAACATCAAACAGTCACTCGTTTTGGGTATATTAGCTTCTCAATTGCCACGTATGGATTTTCAGTGCCCAAATACAACAATTTTGCTTTTTGAGTTATGGATATCCATTTTTTTATTATTTTGTGTGCTTTTATCACTGTTTAATTTATGTAAATAAATAAAACTATTTTTTATTTTATTTTATTTTTATTTTTCTTCCTTTTTGTCTTAATTTCTCAAGACTCTTAACATTTCTTAAAAAGAGTAATTTTAAGAAACTGAAGAAGGAGACATCCGAAATCGATATTTAAAATTAAAAAATAAACACAAAAAATATTATCACAAAAAGGAAGAAAAATAAAAATAAAATAAAATAAAAAATTGTTTTATTTATATACACAATTTTGCTTGTTCACATAACTATCGAAGCATTTCGTTCACAGGGCATATCATACTGAATTTCTGTCAAACTAATGTCTTCTAGAGCTATGAGCGGTGAAATAACCCCTAGTTTTGAAACCTTCCAAAAGATACCGCATCCTTTATTTCACTCCATATAAACCTGTGTATTCTATAATTTCGCTGCACGTCTGTTCCCAGGTTTACCCAATTTTATGTTAAGCAATGTAGCAAATTACATATAAATTTAAGGTTAATTTAAAGCTTTAAAAGTTAGTGAAAGAATGTAATCAAATGAAACTTTTACGTACACTCTTTAAATTATAAAATGATTTATTATCATTAACGAAAGAAGCTGTTTCAGCTCATGGAATTTCTAGAGTAAAATTACCTGTAAAATTACTAATTTGTTGAGTCTATTCAAAATGTCCATACCACATTGAACCGACCCCAGCGTCCTACAAAGAAATAAACCAAGTTTTAGGATTGCACTGAACGAGTGAGTACATCGTAAAATTAAATTATATTAGATATTTAATCATGAAAATTACAAAAACTTGTTCGACTTTTTACTTCATTATTCGATTGTCGATACTAGAAGGGTATGGGGTATGGCTATGGTTTTAGTTTTGTAAATTGTACTAATCTTTATAATTATAATCATTATAATTAGTTAAAGTCAGTCTTTTTCATCATAGTCTTTCAAAAGGTTTTGATTGTCAATACGTTATAAAACAATTTAAGAGTAATTTGATATAGTCGCAAGCAAAGAATAGGAAATTTGTAAATTCAGATTATTACAATAAAATTGTAACTGAAATGAACTAATGATTATTTACAATATTTTGGAAATAACTACGTGAATCTGTAATTAAATCGTTTGGATTGTAAATGTTAGGTTATACTTTTATTAACTCCATTTTTACATTACACATATGTACATATGTTTCAGAGGTTCAACCATGATGTTACAAGAAATTTAATTTTTTTGTATGTTGTGTTCTTCAAATAAGTTTATTTATTTCTATTCAACTTTCCTGCCGATCAAACGTCGCTGTAACGTTATACAGTTTTATATTTTTATAACAGCCATAAACCAAATTTATTGGAATTCTATTTTCAAATTTTATATTATGTATGTATTTTCCAAAAACGATATAATAATAAAATTTAAATTTGTATTAACATAATAACAATAAATATATATAAAATATTATGATTACATGAAAAACGCAAAAAACAAACAGAAAATTCGATGAAAAATACTTGACTTAAAAATTTTCAACTTATTTTTTTTTTCTGTTTCATTGTGATTTTTCGTGTTCCAAGAACCAGAAAATATGTATAAATAAATAATTTGTTTTTTTAGTCATAAGCTTTATTTTGTTGTTGTCAGCTTTAACAATTTTCATCACAATACAAAAAAAATTACATTCGGTTTTATTTATAATGGGAACACAATGATACTCAGTATGGACTGCAAGGACTTCTTCCGAGATGAGTATGAAATTTTATTACATCAAACGTATTTCCGTCACTTGAATACTGAATTCTGGTTCCTGCATATAGACAGTTCCGAAAAAAATACGTTTAAAGTTTATCCATCACTACCAGTTTCTATTGTACAATGAAGTTTTAATATAACCAACGAAGTTATATTAGAGATACGACCGCCGAACGTCAAGTTATACTATACAGCAAACCAATAAATCAAAATAGTTTCTCTCTCTCACTCTGCCATATGAATATACAAATTTGTAAGAAAATAAAAAACTTATCCAAAATTGTAAACACAATTTTAGAATGTCATTTCCATCCAACTTGCCTTATTTCATCACAAACGATTATGACATAGCTTAGTTTCATGGAAAGTGGCCGTGATATGCCCATCGTCAAGAAGAAAGACCGCTTGTAGTGTGAGAATTATCGCACTATAGCTCTCCTTTACACAGCATTCAAGTTGCTGTTCTACATTATATTGGATAGAATCACTCCTCTAGCGGAAGGCTTGGTTGGTGACTATCATTTATTTTGTCCAAATCAATCAGTTACTGAATTAGTTTCATTCCAGTTGGCCATATTTTAGAACTTCATCCCAAAGCCATTTTTGAATCATATTTTCATTCAACATGTCAAAATCCTGTTTTGCATCATTTTGTTTTGAAATATATAGTTTTGAAGTATCTTAAAATAAAAATTGATATTTTCTCACCAAAACCATGATATAATCTATTGCGATGCGTAATTAAGCAGCCTTTAATAGTGTTTGTTTTTGACGTTTATCGATTATTTTTTCACGTGTTTTGAAAATAATTTGATCCAATTAAAAAACTTCAAAATTGCGAAGTTGCGCATATGCAAAGATACGCCAATTCGAAACAGATAGTGAAGAGCCCTTTTATTTATTTCCATATAATAATACAGTGTTTAAAGGCAATTACCGCCCCCTTACTGCGTCAACAATCTGGCTCCAGTGGTTTCGATCCTGGGCTTGGTCTTCATACTATCCTAGAAAACCTGAAGAAGCCAAGTCATTCTCTACACCGTAGAGCCATCGTTGCCTGCAACGATCTCTGCACCTACCATATGGTGGCTCTCCTTTCAGAGATCGCTGCACAATTCGTTCCGGATCAGCACGCAGAACGTGACCGAGCCAGCATACTCGCTGAGAAGAGAGCCCAAATATTTGAACTCCTCACTCCTTCAAACGTGTAGTGTCCACTACTAAAATCTGGTGTGCCATCGGAGACAGAGCATCTCCCTGTCGCACATCCGAGCTAACTGCAAAAATTCTTGATAGCGTGTTCTCAACTTTAACACAGCATTGAGACTGCTGAAAAGTCATTTATATAATTTACTATTGTTTTTAACCAACTGATTTAGTTCGAATCTTGTTTGGTTTATACAGTTTACAAAACTATACAAATCGGCATATAAACCGGTATTTCAGAGTTCTATAAACGTTGCGTTATCACATCATTTCCGTTGCATTTTTACATTTACAATTATGAAAGTGTACCTTATTCCACAAGTTGCACAAAAACTTAGCCCTAGAGTTTCTTAATCACCAATAAACCAGAAATCTCGCACACAAAAATACCGCTCAAAAGAATGCATTATGTATATAAAATTAGCCCAGGATTCATCCCAGGAAAAATATGTCCTAATGTCGCGACAGTTTCATCCAACTATAATCCCAGAAAATCACTATAATCTTGAATTTCGTACCAAACCAACGCATCAATATCATAAAAAAAATGAAAAGATGATTTGAATTATTAAGTCGGATTCAGAAAAGCTTGTGATAAAGTGATGGACGAAGTCGGGTGATTTTTCAACTTGGCCAACAAAAATAACTACATTGAAACACCCGAGCTAGTGAAGTGTGTGAAGTTATCCCAGGATTCCATCCCAGAAAAATTAAAATGTTCATCTGGTAATATCATTCTCATCCCATCCCAGGATTTTAAAAATCATCCCAAATTTGATATCATCGCATTGTAGGCTCAGAAATTCATATGAATACTCTATACATAAAATTAGGAGTTTAACTACTGGTTCTCAAGAACCATGAGTGCGCGAAAAAGTTTCCTTTGTTTTCGGTTTGACATGATGTCCACTTGCTGTGATAAAGTTGAACACCAGCCGTAAGTTGTAATTGGCGCAATGGGTTCATATGTATATGGCCCCATATAAGAAATACGGATTTTAATTAATGGTTCTCAAGAACCATGAGTGCCGGAAAAAGTTTCCTTTGTTTTCGATTTGGCATGATGTCCACTTGCTGTGATAAATCGTCGAACACCAGCGATTTCTTATATAGGCCCATATACATACATATGGGCCCATTGCACCAATTACAACCTATACGGGTGGTGTTTAACGATTTATCACAGCAAGTGGACATCATGTCAAGTCGAAAACAAAGGAAACTTTTTCCGACAATATGGTTCTTGAGAACCAGTAGTTAAACTCCTAATTTTATGTATGGGGTAATATTCATATAAATTGCTGAGGCTATTGTGCCAAACTTTCACGCTCTAATTTCCACCCGAGCTTGTCCTACACTTTTACCTAGTTGGCTCTGGAGACGATGGGACTGGTGAAATAATAAAAAATAATGAAAAATATATTTTATTTTGAAAAGCTTAAACAGTTTGTATATAAATTAATTATTTATGTTGAAAGTATTTAATTTAAACTTTTAATCTTTAAACGTAATTTGTAATGATTTCACAACATGAATTTACTGATTTAGTTTTTATATGCATTATAGTTCTATCATGAGTGATATTCGAAACTCTCTCTTGTATTACCTGATGTACATTTTCATTTCTCTGGGATAAAATTCTGGGATAACTTTTTATATATGAATTCATTTCCAGTGGCGATTTGATGTAAGCGAAAATCTACCAATCAATATTACACAACAAAAACCGAAATTATTTCTTTCGTACCCATAGAACCGATTTATTTATAGTTCAACTTTAAATAACCAGAAAGTGATTATTTTTATGTGCTATACCTTAGATTATTTGCTAAACGTATGCCACAATAATTCTGATATCAAAATTTGATTTTTGATGAAGACTTTAATAAAATATATTGTAAGAAACATAAATTTGATTAATCCTTTCTTGATTGCAATTTTGATGAATGATTTCTTCTCCGCTTTGCATGATATTAAAGTAAATATTTACCACATAAAAGAAGATACACTTTCCTTATTTTTAAGAATTATTCTTATTTTTTTATGATTAACCGAATGAAATATGAAAGGCATATAGTTTTATTATGTTTGATTTTCTTAACTAAACAATTTTTCAGAAGATGTATGTACATCCATTCACAACCGTAGTGTGTATATAAGACTTGATGGCATTGATTTTTATGATTTGTGTATATGGTTCATGAAACGTATACTCACACTAAGGAAATGAGATAAGTTTGAAAACCTAATTACATGCACTAACGACTGTTGAATCGGACACGGCGTTCTGATCGTGCACACACGCTATATAGTATTGCGGTGATCAGACAGTAAATTTGGTATTTTTCACAAGTGTGAAATCAACAGAAAAACCAGTCTGTAGAGTAGTACTACTGTCTACGTGTGAATAATTTCTGTATACTGTATTTAACATGGTACATATAGTACACTGCCTGTAAAGTTTATGTTATAATTTTTGTTTTAGGTATAGTTTTTTCGTAACTGCTAACTTAAAATGGTTAATAAATAAAATAATCCAATATTCGGAATTCAATAAACGGTTAATTACGTTGTTTTTTCCAAATTTCACAATTTAATTAAAAAAGGCCCAAGGGATTTAAAAAGTTTTTAGAGTTTATTTTTAATTCATAATTTAGTTCTAATATAATTCACAGTTAGAATTTAATATAATATCAGAATTTAGTAAAACACCCAAAAAACATTTCAAATTAGTGCGACTTTAACTTGTTCAAATTTTAGAATTTCGTCATAACTTAAACTAATTAAATGGAAAAAATTCAGAAGCCAATGAATGTTTGATAAAAATATTTAATTTTAGAAAATTTCAGAAAATATAAATTTGGTAAAATTTTGATAAAATCAATAACAAAATTTGATAAAAATTTAAAATAGAATTTATTAAAAATGTGAGAGTTGGTAAAGTTTAGAAAGTTGAAGTATGCTCGTTTTATACAAATAAAAATTAAATAAAACATTTAAATAAAAAATCATTATATTATTTATTTATATAAAGCAAAAACAAATGATAAACGAATATGGTAAAAAAACGGTGATAGTGAATGCCCACGCTACATAAATTTCAATTTTAAAATAGATTTCAAAACTTTTTTACAACTACGCTTTTTGTTAGGCGAAAATGAATAACTCTTCAAGAAGTTCCTGATGAAATCGAATCTTAAAGTAACGACGAAGAACCAACTGTCGCTCAACACATGATTGGTAGAACTCGATCAGAGGGCGGTAACGAGCCTGAAGAAGATACGGAGACTAAAGGCCTCTCTCCCTTCTCTCCAAACGGAACAATTTGTATTGTTTTAACATATAAATAAGATCTACGTTTATTCGAGTTATATATTTAGTTTTTCGTTTCAGATTTTGACAACTAAATATTCAACTTCATTTTACTGAAACTGAAACACAATTACAAAATATGGAAATTTTCGTATAATTTCAAAAATGATATCTAATCAAACCAAAAATCGTTCGAATTTTGTAAATTTCTTTGTCATGAAAGTATGTAAGGTAACTGATCTGTATGATTAGTAAAACCTTGAGGAACTGAATTTTCAAACCTGTTGGGAAACTTGGGCTTAGCAGAATTTTTAAGCAAAATCAATTTACTAAAAAATATTAAAATATAGGATTTACCATTTTTAGTTTAAATCATATCAGACCACAAATATATAATAAAAATATAATTATTGATGATTCTTTTGCAAATGTAACCGATTTTAGATTTGTGAATGCATGGGAACTCAGAAGGGCATTTGGTTGTTGTTAAAACAAACTAGAGTTTTGGCGATAGATCGCACGGGCATATGTACACATATCATATTATGCTATATAGCATACCAGCAATAATTATAGGTATATGTATATACTCGGTACATATTTTGTGATAATTTTACTGTGTTATAATTTTATTTGTGAATCGTATTTTGAATGAACATACATAATTTGACTTCCTATTCCTTTTAAATAAACGAAAGTTAAATAAAAATATTTTACATTCATTAGCCTAAACGTTAATTTTTATTTACTCCCATATTTCAGGCCCAAAATACACTTGCCGAATCTAAATTGCACGAATATGTTTCCCATGAATACCATCACAGTATCTTTTGCTTGTCGTAGGAGGCGACTGAATGGTTGGATCGCTGGGCTGACGACCCGCATCCGTAAAAAAAAATAAACTGTTTATAAAGTCAACAAAAAGAAAAATGGAACCGGATTGTGTGAAAACATAGGTCCGTACTCCCGACAGGAAACTGCGTCCGATAATGGTGAGAGAATGATGTACTTTGCAATTGCTCATGATCTTAAAGTAGCAAGCAAGTTCTTCCCTCACAAACAGATACATCTAGAAACATGACCACATCCTCGCGGTAGTGTGGATGTGTTAGTTTCTAAAGGACGGGCTCGGGTTGTGAAGAGTATTAGAACTTATAGGTCAGCAACCAAATACATAGGCAGCGATCATCATTTGGTCGCTGCAAAGCTACGATGGAAGTTTTCGTACAAGTCTGGGAACATAGCGAAACGCATGGTACGTTTCGACTGTGTAGGACTGATAAATGAAGATCAAAAGAAACGATTTCAAGATCTTGTCACCGACAACATTGAGGGAGCTAATTACCAGTCTGACTGTGTGAACTCTGTCTGGGAGCTACTAAAAACTTCTGTTAGCAGTGCTGCTCAACAGACTTTAGGTATAGTGAAAGTCAGACCCAAGGATGATTGGTTTAATGAAGAATGTCGTCTTACAGTTGAGCAAGTGCCACAACGTCTCACAATCACGAGGTAAAACAAGGCTGCTCTTGCAAGAAGGACAGCTAAGCGGATTTGTAGACGGAAGAAGGGAAAATGGTGGAAGGCCGAGGTTCTGAAAGTATAACAACTCAGCAATGAGCGCAGTTCGCGTAATTCCTTTAAAGGAATTACCGGACTGCACCATACTTTCAGGCCTCCGTCAACCGCCATTCGGGACCGGGATGGAAACCTCTGTGTCAACATCAAAGCAGTACTTGACGCATGGAGTGGACACTTTACTGAGCTGCTTGATGTTCATCATGCGTTACAGACTGTTGTTGAGCCACCCCTAAGGCAGACTGCGGAGATTTGCCCTGAGGAGCCATCCCATGAGGAATTCACTAAGGCCATGCAGAGATTAATACGAAACCGCTCACTTGGAGTGGACTGCATTAGTTCGGAGCACTTGATATTCGGAGGGGATACTTTGTGGAACTGTCTTTTCGACCTTATTCGATTAGTATGGCGAACCGAAGTTATGCCTGACGAATGGAAAGTGGCCGCGATATGCCACATCTTCAAGAAGGGAGACCGCTTAAAGTCTGAGAATTATCGCGGTATAGCTCTCCTTTGCACAGCATATAAGTTACTGACATACATTTTATTGGATAGAATCACTCTTCTAGCGGAAGGCTCGGTTGGTGACTATCAAGTCACTGATCAGGTCTTTTCGCTGCGAATGATTCTATTTAAATATTATGAGACATCCATCCCCGATCATCAGGTGTTCTTGGATTTCCGGCAGGCCTATGACTCGATCAATCGAGAGAGTTTGGGGTCTGCCCTGGAGTACCTAGGAATGCCAACAAAATTGGTACGACTGTGTAGGATGACAGTGCCGCAGTCTCAATGCTGTGATAAAGTTGAGAACAGGCAGGGAGATGCTGTATCCCCGATACTCTTTAATCTCATGTTGGAGTATATCTTTCGAAAAACTGAAACACCTCAGAGCAACATCGTATATAGCCAGTCCAATCAGGTGCTTTGATATGCAGATGACATATGCGTGATTGGACTGAATAGCAACGGAGTGAAGGAAATACTTGATCCGCTTGTAGAGTTTTCAGCTTCTGTTGGACTCCAGATCAATAGTCCAAAATGATATACGCATGAGCTCAGGTTATAGGGACAATGGTACACCAGATTTTAGTAGTGGCCACTACACGTTTGAGGGAGTGAGGAGGTTCAAATATTTGGGTTCTCTTATCACTCAAGATAACAGTGTGGGTGAGTATATTAAAGTGCGGCTGGCAGCTGGCAGTCGTTCTTTGTATCCTCTAAGGCCACTGCTAAAATCTAAACACTTATCAAGTGCCGTGAAGCTTTACAAAGGGCTGATCAGGCTCGTTGTTATGTTTGGATGTGAAAGTTGGGTGCTGACGGATGAGTACGAGAGATGGCTCCTTACATTTGAGAGAAGAGTCATTCGTGTGATTTACGGGCCAAAACGCGAAATAGATGGTACATACCGAGCTCTGTACAATTTCGAGATCAGAGATCTGATGAGAATCCCCGATATTGTACATGAAGTAAGATCTCAGCGAGTACGCCGGCGGTCACGTTCTGCGTGCTGATCCGGAACGAATTGTGCAGCGATCTCTGAAAGGAGAGCCACCATATGGTAGACGCAGAGGTCGTTGCAGGTGACGATGGCTCCGCGATGTAGAGAACGACTTGGCCTCTTCAGATTGTTTTAGACAGTATGAAGACCATGCTCAGAATCGAAACCATTGGAGCCTAATAGTTGACTCAGTAAGGGGCCAGTAATGGCCTTTAAAACTGTTTATTCATTCACTGATTTTTAACTTATTTTTGGCCAAATACGCAAATATGAACTTCATAGCAAGAAAACAAAGGTGTGGGTGCAAGTGGTTCAATAAAAATTTTGTTTTTTTTAAATATATTATTAGAAATACCAAATAACATCCAGAAAATCGAAATTGTTTGAAATAATTAAACAAATGCTGTGTAATGTGAGACTTATGCCATATTCTTTCGCTTATGCTGCTTTCACTACTATTAGTTGTCTTTTTTTATTCATACATTTTTAGTTCGGATATGGTACTGGTTGGGAATTTTGACGTTTTTTCAGTAAAACACATTTCATGTAAAAACTACAAATTTTAATTCACTATACTGTCAAAATAAAATTAAATTTAACTTTATTTTTCAATGTACTCGATATAACACAATGTTTTAGTCATGCCCTCAATAAAATCATAGTACTCGAACTTGAAAAAAGGGGAAATTATAAAAGAAAATATTGTTTTATAAACATAATTATATTATTTAATTATAATTAGGTTTTATAATTCTCAGTATTTTCCGAATATATTATCGCTTTCAAAAATTGGATATACTCAGAGAAAAAACTAAGTGTTTTTTCAAACAAGCAGCCCACTAAAATTATGAATTATTTTGTATTGAAAACATAGGGAAAACCTAAAAACATAAAAGGATTACCATTGGAGTAGTGTAAAGAAAATATTTTCGAAATATTTCGCAAATTTATTTTATTCAATTAATGTATCCAGGATTAGTATTTAGTATAGAAAGGTAATGAACTAATAAATACTAAAACTAAGAAGAAGTAAAAAATAAGGAATATAAGTAATTACTGTGTCCAGTATCCATCATTATCGGTTACTTCACGTAGTCTATTTGGCAGCGAAGCTACTATAGTTGTTAGCAAAAATTCGAGTTACCTCTTCCCATTTTCAAGAAACATATTCTAAGACTACTTCCCTCGTTCGTGGGTAAAGAGGCTTCCAATCCTTAACCATATAACCCCAAACTTTTTCTATTGGATTTAAGCGGCGGTATACGTTGGCCAAGCGATAGGAAGGATTTAGAGGTTTCGATTTATCCAATTTATAGTTTCACGTGATCTATGGATTGCGGAATTATTCTGCATAAAGTTAATTGGAAATTCCTACAGATAAACTTTAGTGACTGATGGTATGATTATTTCATTTAGAATTTCCAAATATTCCGGCCGGTTCATGTTTTGTGAAATTTCACATAACTAGCCGACGTCACCTATACTTATCCACCCCCACACTCCACAGGATACTTGGTCACTTATTCTTGTCATTTGGATATATTTTTATTATATCTCATATTGTTTGGTCGATAAAATATATAATTTACCAATTTACGAGACAAAGTTATGCAACTTACTGAAAAGCTAAGCTTTCGTGAAATGTATCCGATGGAATTATTTTCTTTATGCAGGTTAATTATAGCCAAATGAAGGTTAATTATAGTTGATGCCATCAAAATCGTGGAAACTAAGTAGTTTTATGTATTAATGTACAACCAATTTTTGAAGCGCGATAGTACATAAAATATATCTAAACACGTTTTGTTAATAAAAAAACGTAGCTACTCTGAAATCGGGCATACTAAATTATGAAATTACGGTTTCGTACTCCATCAAAATCTAAGCATCTATCAGCATCTACGAGTATCCGTGTGATTTACGGCCCATATTGTGAAATAGATGGCACATACCGAGCTCTGTACAATTTCGAGATCCAGAGATCTGATGAAGATCCCCGATATTGTGCATGAAATAAGATCTCAGCGAGTACGCAGTCACGTTCTACGTGCTGATCCGGAACGAATTGTGCAGCGATCTCTGAAAGGAGAGCCACCATATGGTAGGCGCAGAGGTCGTTGCAGACGACGATGGCTCCACGGTGTAGAGAATGACTTGGCTTCTTCAGATTGTTTAGGACAGTATCAAGCCCTGGATCGAAACCATTGGAGCCAGATTGTTGACGTGGTAAGGGGCCAGTAATGGCCTTTAAATACTGAATTATTATTATTATTACTCCATCAAAATAACCGAGTTTACCTTGAAAATTTTAAAAGAAATATTTAATTTACATTAATTGTAATTCTAATGAACATAAACATTATTTATAATAAAAGTAAATATAAACATCTACCCACAGCAAAATATAATTTACAGATGAATATTACGAAAATGTTGGCTTGATATTATTGATTTTTCGATTCGATGTTTAGCTTAATGTACATTTAATGTATGTACATATTTGTAATTGAAACGAAAAAATCGAGATTCTTAAATGTGATCTATATCAAAAACAAAATTGATTGTTTTTCAAAGATCATAGAAACGTAATTTTTTTGATCGAAGATAATGTATTTTCTTTTAAAGAATTTCATTTTAATTTCACGCTATTAGCAAAAATTTAGTGTAGTCAGAGCCCTGGATATCTATAGAAGGCAACTGGTACTCCTTAATTTTATTTTATTTTTTATTAACAGTATATTTTGCATCTAAATAATAAAAAATTTTATACAATAAATAAAAACGACAGAAAATAACTATTGTAGTGTACTCCTTAGTTATACAAATGTCATGGAGTCACGATTCACTATACTTATCCTAAAATGATCTTAAATGTAGTAGTGTAGAGCTTACATAATTAAAAAATAAAATTTAATATACATACGAGCATAGTTTAAAATACAACAAAATAAAAAAATATTTTTTTTTTGATTTGCATAACGATTCATTTGCGTAATAAATAGCGACACATCATACAATACAGTTTTATACATACACGATGAACTTAAAATAAATTAAATTAATGTTTCAAATATGATTTCAATGTTGCTAATTGTAAATAACCAATCTTTTAATAATCCACTAATTTTAGCGTTCACAGTGTCGGTCGGTACTTGGCTATATAATTTCGGAGCAGTGTATCAGAAAAATTTCTTAAAATGTTCTTTATTCGGACGCGGAGTTTTAATTCTGTTTTTGTTCCAGAACATATACGGTTCACAAATATGAAAATTAATTAGACGATGCCCGCTCATCACATAGTACATTCTTAGTACCTTGAAAACGTACAGGTAGCGCAGAGGTAAGATTTTGAAATGCACGAACAAAGGCAAAGATGGCGTGGTCCTTGGTAAGTAATTCATAATTTTTAAAACTCCTTTTTGGATAGTCATCAAGGGTTTGATATTTGACAAGTAAATACCACCCCAATTTGGCATCATCATTTCTATAGAAAGGTATATTGTATAGAAGGGTGTGCTTTGTTACAATGGCTGTCAGATACATTATTGAAATTGGATGGAATGATTTATCTAAAAAATTAAAAAAGGGTAGTGATAATGTTGGTATAAAGAGAAAGGTGAAGACACTTAATTCTAAACTTAAAATCTTGATTCACCAGACTAAAGAGGCTTAATTTAAACATTAATTGAATCCAGCTGTAGATCTTAAATCTAAATGGAAGCTTGTAAATAATGCTTTGAATAACAGTCTTAGCACAAATGAAATGAACTCAATAATGGATAGTGATGATGCTATTACAACTGACCCATTCGGAATTTCATTTAATGACGATTTTAATAGAATACCTTATGTTATTATAAATGAAAACAAAGAGAATATTATCATTGATGGTACAGACAGAAACAGTATGGTCCTGTCTCGGTACAACAGTTCTAATTTCTTCTTTTCCCCAATTATTGATTCCGAAATAGTGTCAGCTGGAAGTGAATTAAAAACCAGTAGCTGGTGTGGTATTGATGAAATTTCCAGTCAAATGGTTAAAAATATCATTTTTAGTATTTCCCATACCTCAGCATTCATTTTCAATATGTGTCCCATTGGCGATCCCAACAATTATCGTCCTATTACCTTGTAGAATACATTTTCGAAAGTCTTTGAAAAATAAATTTGTTAGATAGAAGACAATTTGAATTTATAAAAGACTCGTCAACTGAAAAAGCTCTTGTTTCCTTTCTAACGCCGAAAAAAGTATCGATATTACAAAGGCTTTCGACACAGTCGACCATAGATTACTGTTACAGAAGCTATCATATATAGGCATTAGACGTATTGCACTTTCATTTTCACAATCTTATCTTGAAAATCGTGTTCAAAGTGTCTGTGTGAATAAAAATTACAGCAATGAAAAGGTTATATATGTTGGGGTCCCGCAAGGATCAGTATTAGGACCATTATGGTTTTTAATTTATTCGAATTCTATTTGCGATCTGAAAATACATGTCAATGTTATCACTTTTGCTGATGATATGGCATTCCTCTACTCTAATACTGACATAAATTTAATGAATAGTTACATGAAATGTCAATCAATATGGGGATAATTTTTTTATTCCAACATCAAATTTGGATATGGAAAACAAGACAACCTCGACTTTTCTGGCACCATTCTTTTGGTAAAGTTTCCATCGCAGTTTTGCATAATTGTCCATCCCTATAGACTGCAATGTATGAAACCGATTTAGCTAAATTCGTTTTATTCATAAATTTATAAGTGAGCAAATACAAACAATAAAACATCAAATGGTACCATTGTAACTTACATATGTATATCAACTTCTTTAGTGGATCCATCACAAATAATTGCGCTGATGGGTATTTGTCATGCAATAGAGAAACTAAAAAGTTAGTATTCACTAAAGCAGTTTATTCACTAAACTCAAATAAAATAAGATTAAGCTAAACCTAATTTGAGGGCTATTTCTACATACGATTCGAATTTGAAAGTGTAATATGCCTATTTGATTTGAATCAGATTCGTTCAATTCTTAGAATCGTAGACGTTGTTTTTTCCAATTAAAAATCCGGGGTTGGCAAAAGAAACTCGCTGACCCAAAATAGGCGTCTATGAGTCCCAGGACGTTGCTCTAACTTGAAGATGACCTCGGATATTTTTGAATTCGATTTCTTCTTAGGCCGCAGGCAAAGAATTATTTATTATTCAAATGACTATAAATGATAATGACAAGCCATGCAACAATGTGTTTTCAAGTACCAATATAAATTATATTTCATTCTGTTCGATTTATCGTAAAGGTAAGACAGTGGTTTTTCGAAATTTTAAAATTAATAATAAAACCATCAAATATAGGTATAGCAACTTCAGTGAACAAAACTTAAATTTATTAAGAAAAAAATAATTTTTATAAAATACTGCGTCGGTTCGATAGATTGTTCGAGGATGAAAACGAAAGAAGAAATCGTGTAGTGAAAGCCAGAACCAATTATTCTCTGGACTCCGGAATGTCAGAACATGTTCGTTTATCACATGAACAAATTTAGCACGTGCTATTAAAAATAGGAGCAAATTTGCACCATGGAAGCGACCGAAACTACGCTTTCAGTCCTACGCTCTCTTTCCTCAGGTATAGCTGATTTTATCGATGGAACAATGATTAATTATCAAAATTAAGTATCTAATTGCAAAATTGCAAATAAGTTTTTTTCTTTATTTAGGCTCCTATTATGGTTCTTACCTCACCGAAAAATACGTCATGAATGTGACTTGAACTAACCACATTGAAATTTTGGTATTATCGTTCTCGCGGTACGGTTAGTCTAGGGTCAAAAATACTCACCAACAATTTGGTGGTGACTTAGTTATGGCGCTTTGATCGGATGTTCGATTTCAATAGGAGGAAGCCAACAAATTGTCCATTCGATCGATAATGAACCCAACCAATGATCTCCCGTTGGAGTGCAAGACTCGGCTTTTTACTACTTTTATGTTATAAGGAAATGATTGACTGTTTTTTGTTGAGATAGCATAGGTATTTGCAAAGTTGTGCGTCAAGCAGATTTATATATATATATATATATATATATATATATATATATATATATATATATATATATATATATATATATATATATATATATATATATATATATATATATATATATATATATATATATATATATATATATATATATATATATATATATATATATATATATATATATATATATGTACAAACATCC
The DNA here is from genome assembly GCA_951394425.1 of Tipula unca. Taxonomy (NCBI): domain Eukaryota; kingdom Metazoa; phylum Arthropoda; class Insecta; order Diptera; family Tipulidae; genus Tipula; species Tipula unca. Next base: position 100,769,840 of record OX596381.1, read on the forward strand.
TTATTCACGTGCTATTTGTAATTTAGAAATTTGTAGCACGAAACGAATTAACACACAATAATTTGTATATAATGGGTAAGTATATAATGCCATATAATGGATAAGGAAGGAACTTTATTTCAAAAATAAAAATTTCAAAATAAATTGAAACACTTAGTACAAATTTATTAAATTTTACAATATACATCTAGGAGATCATCATATTATATGTATACGCTCCTCCCTCCCACCCATTAACTTTGTCATAAGGCTCAGCAATGTTATAAAACCCTCACTATCTGTCTCAAACATTTTCTGGTAAAACCTAAGACATTTTGTATTGGCGTTATATTAGGTATTACACACATGCTCCTGTATAATGAGCATAAACTTACTTTTGAATTATTCATTGTTTTATGAATATAATTATACGACCAACAAAAATGGCCGAATATGCGATTTGATATTTACAAGAAAGTAAAATTGATACTTAACAACTAATGGAATCTATCAAAATATAAACAGCCCTCAACTCTCACCAAAATTAAAGCGAAAATCATAATATTAAATTTGAACTTTCACGACTTGAAGTGGACAGGTGAGTCGTTTGTTGAGGTGAGAACCATAATAGGGGTATTAGTGAATGTGCCATTGTAAAGCAAACTTTACTAATGTAGGTACACCCGTACACTAATGAAAATAAATTGTTTAGATTTAAAAAAAAAAATTAAAGTTGGATGGATGACTTCAGCACTGAATGCCACAAATGAGCTCACGGTACAATACACACACAATCACACATACTTACACGTTAAAACACTAAATCGTGGTTTTTGGTTACCACCGGGAATTGAACTCAAGACCCCCGATTACACTTACTGTGCTAATGAGGGCGACGGTTACGTCTAAGTACTGTTCAACATTTATTGACAGTTCGAAAACAAATTTTATTTTAAAAGCCACAAAAAAAAGTTTTACAATTTATTCTACTCGTAAAAACTGAAATTAGAACTTTCAATTGAGAAACGTTTCACTTAATGTATTATTATATACGTACATGCAAAATTGTTGTTATTACTAAATTACAATACTGGTACATATTTGTAAGTACAAAACCATTGCTTAACGTATATAATGTGCGGAAAGCACATTATTTGGTAAACACTACCACATTTATAGTAATTTTATATAGATCATTACAACTTATCATAAAAATCTGAGAATTTGTCAATTCATAAGTTTTAGACATTGTGATGTGCAACGCTTATCACTTATCATAATCAAAATTTGAAGTTTTCAAATCGATAGTGACATTTTATTACTTATGGTGAAACACTTATCACTTATCAATATCAAAAAAAGTAACTTATGATAAGTGATCAATAGTTGGTGCAATAGGGCCCAGGCGGTAAGAGGCCAGTAATAGCCTTTAAAAACTGCTATAATATAATTTCACTTGGAAAAATTCATTTAATCTCTAATTGGGAAAAATAATTAAGACAAATAACTGTAAGAACTGTAAATTGGTAAAAACTGAATTAATTCATCCGAGTTGAATCCCATTAACCATAAAAATAGGATTTTAGGCAGGCTTTTGAATAACAAAAGAGTCAATCAGAATTTAATTTCCTTGGTTTAAGCAACCAGCAGCCTAATTCTATAACGAATAAGATAAAGTGAAAACGCGAAAACGAGAGCTTTACACGTTTTCATACCAAAATGGTATTCTATAACTTAACACCAAGATAAATTAAAAAATGGGTAAGATATTAAACGTCAATAAATTACACATGCAATTTATCTTGTGTAGTTCGTTTTCACGGTTAAAAATTTAAAATGAAGAATGTAGTTTAAGAAGGCGGGCTACTGCCGAACAAAAAAAATCATGTTGGTCCTTGTTACTCTTTATATTATATTATGAAACGAAACACTAACAAAACGTCAAAGTGGTTTAAGATACGATAAAATTATTCAGCAAAAAAAAATTTACACGCTGACTACTTTGTTTTATAAAATACCATTTAACCTAAATAAGATAGAAATTGTGTAAATTTTTTTTGTGTTTCGTTTTTTCACATTATCTTGTTTTTACAGAATTAAACCGCTGAAAATATAAACGAGTACCCGTGGACATCCATTTTTCTATAAGAGCGGCAGTAAATAATTTAGAAAATAAATTTTGTAAAAAAAACAGTTTATTTCAGAACAAAACGTCCATGAAGACGGGAGCAAAGCTGGAGATTTTAAGATTAGCCGTTTTAATCGATAATTTTGATTGATTTCAGAACAAATGTATTTTATTTATTAATGAATGGACAATGTTTTATAGCTCGATGTCTAAACTTTTATACAAGGTTTAGTTTAAAGAAACTAAAAAAAATTAAAATTTAAAAAAAGGCAATAAAGAAGTTTAATGTAAAAAAAATACAATTTTACGAAAAAAAAAACGTTGAAATTTTTGGAAAGTGTTTTTAAAAAATATAATTAATTAAATTTACATGTTTTGTAAAGTGGGTTTTGAATCAAGAAAACTATTTAAAGTGAAATTAAAATTAAAGAAATAAGTTAAGAATAAAATGAGAAAAGTATTAACTTTAAAGTTTAGAAATAATCTTTAAAGATTAAAGAAAAATAGTTCTGAGTGTTTCACGTAATTAATTTTGTTTTTGTAAATCTAATATCTAAGTTTTTATTTTATTTTAATGATTGGATTATAATTTTAGGAAAGTGCATTGGTGAAGTACACCTCTTTTCTGTTTAGTCTTTATTTCTGATGAAAAAAACTCTAAGCCTAGTAAGTGCGAATCGTCAGGTATGAAGACTGGTCCGCGCTTTTTTTGCAGCTGTTTCAAATGAACTTTCGAGTGAATTAAATGTTTCTCATAAAACGGCTTATCAAGGTACAGAAAGAAAGAAAGACAATAATCTTGAAATAAACAAGTTCGTTGCAAATTTCCTAGAAGATACTTATAATCTATATAGATTGTATTCCTATTATGCAAACCTATAAAATACCAAATTTTCTAATTGTTGTTTTCCAATTTTCGTTATATAACAAACCCAGTTTCAAAATAACTTATACCTACTATATAATGGTTTCGGAACCACATAAAAATGGTTCGCTCTCTAAACAGAAATTATCCTACTTCTGTGTATATTTAGTATGTACATACATATGTCCTGTAGTAAGTTCAATTCCTTCAAATTCTCAAAATAGAACAAATATTTTTTTTGTGAATTATAAGGACAGAAAGAAATATGTATGTAAATTATATAGATGTAGAAATTGCTTTTGTAATAGGTCAAAATTAAATTTAAATTTAAATTGGAAATAAAAAAAAGCATATAAAGAGAAAATGTAACCCAACAGACAAAATTGGTGATAAATTTTTGTTGTATTTTTTTTTTTTTTTTTTGGGATAGAAACTATATAGGAAATTTTATGGAGTGCACGATACATACTCGGATATGCTATCTCTCTATAAATTTTCTTTTATAATGTGTGACCCACATTACCCAAATCTATTGAATAAAATTTTCTTTTATGTGAATGTAATTATAGTTAAATGGATAAAAATAGATTAATATACTTATATATATATATATATATATATATATACAGTAGTGGTCAAAATTATTTGTGTCACGCAAAAATTCTACAATGTATTCTGCAAAAGTTAAAATTTGGGCTAAACACTTAATTAAACAATTAATTTTTTTTTTTTGTATATTTATTGTTAATTATTGATGTTTAGTAAAAAAAAAATTAAAAATCATAACAATTCATATAACTAAAATCAAAAAACAAATGGACAAAATTATTCGTGTCTCTTATTTTTGGGACAAAATTATTTGTACCTACCACTAAAATATTTTTAGTATCATTTAGTCCTAATTTTCGTCTCCACAAGAACTGTATTGTTTTATAAAATGGGAAAAATTAAGGAATTATCATTAGAAGTTCGAGCCTCGATCGTTCTCGGCTATGAGGCTTGCGTATCGTTTAAAAAATTAGCCGAAAAGTACAACTGCCACAAAAGTACAGTGAAGTACCTAATTTGAAAAGCAAAAACCCAAAAGTGCCTATGAAATGTCAAAGGAAGAGGACGTAAAAGAACGACATCACCTAAGGAAGACAGAAAAATGACTACGCTTGTGCAGAGGAACCCTCTGAATACAATAAAATCTGGTCAAAGTGACATAAATGACAGAGCAGGCAAAGTAATGGTTTGATGGTGTTTTAGCTATACTGGCATAGGAGATCTCATAGAAGCACATATTTGGAAATCCTTAATGAATACGCAATGGTTTCCGGGTGTAAATTGATAGGAACAGATTTCGTATTGCAGCAAGATACTCCAATCCATAAAAGTAAAATGATAACTAAATTTCTTAAAGATTTGAACCAAGAAACTATAGACAGGCGACCACAAAGCCCAGATCTTTATCCCATAGAGAATCTATGGCATTACATTAAACAAAAAATAACACCAACTATTGGAAGTACGCCCAATGAAACGTTTGACGAGGAATACAACGCATAGTAGATGAAATCCCTAAACAAATTCTAGAAAATTATGTCCAAAATATATGAAACACAAACAATTTTGTCCATATGATTTTTGATTTTATTTATATGAATTGGTATGATTTTTAATTTTTGTTTACTAAATGAAATATCAATAATTATAAATGAATATACAAAAAAAAATTAATTGTTTAATCAAGTGTTTAGCCCAAATTTTAACTTTTACAGAATACATTGTACAATTATTGCGTATAACACAAATAATTTTGACCACCACATAATCAAAAACTACAGCCATAACAACATTTTCAATTGCGATGAAACTGGCTTGTTTTTTCAATGTTTACCCGATAAAACGTTTACATTTAAAGGGGACAAATGCCACGGCGGTAAACACAGCAACAATCGCATAACATGCCTTGTCGATGTTTAACTGAAAAGTTAAAACTTTTAATAATCGGCAAAAACAAGAATCCTAGATGCTTTCGTGGTATCAAACCTCTCAGCGTAGATTACTACAGTAATAAAAATGCTTGGATCTCGATATGGGAGGATTGGCTAATGAAACTTGACGTTTCTTTTGGTCGCCAAAAACAATATGTTCTGATGTTTTCGGACAATTGCCCTTCTCACCCTAAAGAAGTGCAAACAAAATTGAAGTTTATTAGGTTGGAATATTTTCCACCCAATACCACTTCAGAGCTGCAACCTATGGACATGGGTATTATACAAAATTTAAAAACATATTATAGGACACAAGTTTTGATTAACGTTCTCGCTAGAATAGAGGTGACTAAGCCAAATTCAATAAATTTATTAGACGCCGTCAGGTTTATTTCTTCGTCTTGGATGGTAAATGTAACATCCACTACTATTAAAAACTGCTTTCGAAAGGCTGGGTTTATGGAAAATACGGAGTTGGATGATGAAGATTCGATGCCTCTATCTGAAATCAAATCACAAATGGAAAGAGAACAATTAGAAAATGACCGATATAGAGTTTTATGGAATGAGTGGATGGAATAATATTTAAATATCGATGAAAATATTTGTGCTACCAACTATCTTGACGACGATGCAATTTTGGAACAAGTAACTTCAACTCCCACTCCTGAGTCTGAAGATGATGAAGTGGTAGAAACAACACGAACTGCACCAACTATTCAACAAATTCGTACTACCGTTGAGATTCATGACAATGTGTCTGATTCAATACACTACAGCCTTCATAAGATTGACCAATTTCTCGTAAGCCAAACAATCTGTATTAAACATACTAAGATAAATTATTTTTTTGGTTTCAATTAGTAAATTTTACTTATATGTTCATGGAATTTTAATAAAATATAGACTATCCCGAGTTTCGTTTTGACCGAACGAATAAATGGAAAATAAAAATCTAGTGTTGTGTTCACCGTTGCCATTAAGACGTTTTTATCGTCATATTGACGTGTTTTTCCTTCGTAATACGATTAGACGTTTTTTTTTATTTACCGTAGAACAAAAATAAAGATTACACGACATCTGAAGTAAAAATATCCTCTAAAATTTATTTTCGGGCAGTAGAAAAAAACATAAAAATGCAACTGGTTATAGGGCAGTAGTGTAGTATAAAATCATGAAAAGATGGCCATCAAGATTTTGGCTTCGCAAATAAAATACAAAAGAAAAAAATTGATTGGCAATTCGTTTTTTTTTATATAGAAATTGTTTATTGCGACGCGATCGAGGATATGCCCAAAAAACCCCAAGTTTACTTAAGAAATAAAACTTTCAAAATTTCTATTCAAGATTTCAAAAATAATATCAAAATAAACAAATATAACAGAAATATAGCAGGAAATATATTTTCGCGTACTTTTGCGAACGAAAAATTTAAATGATTTTTTAAACTTAAAATGTTTATGTGGGCACGAACATATGTTTCTCGATCTATACTACATACGCTAAATAATTTGTTTTTAAAAAAAATTTCCGTTTAAACTTCGATGCATCGACATTTTTTGGGTGTAAAAGTTTGGAAATTTTTTAAAATACTATTAAATTATCATAAATTTTTTATAGTTCGAATGTTATTTTGAAATTTGAAAAGTCATCGTAATTACGAATGAAAATTTAATATTCGAAAACTATCGCAAAATTTTAATTACCTTTTTCTAAATTTGTAGATAAAAAATTTAATATTCAAATTTCTACAATTTGAATTTAAAATTTCATCTCCACTTTTGAATTTTTCGTGAATTTACTAAAATGTAGTTAAGAAATTAAAAATTTTTAAAAATATTTGATCTCTCAAAACCGATTTAATATTTCGAGTAACAATTAGTAGAATTTTCACAACGCATTAAAATTTACCAAAGCAATGTATTTTAATCTTGATAAGCCACGAGATCAATCACGTCTGAATCATTTGACTGTGACATAAGTAGATGACGTGAATACTCGTTTCCGTTTCGTATACAAATATATAAAAGTATTTAAAACTGAATTGAAGTTTTGAAGTTTGATTTCTGCTTCAGAAAAAAACCAAATCTGGAATCGATAAAGTGCCTTGTGGTGGTGGTTAAAATATGTTTATATGTACATATTATTAAAACCAGGGTTTCTACTTTATATTTTTTTTTATGCTAGGGGATTTTAATGAATAACGTTTTTGACGTTTTTAGTGCTTGATAAATTATACGATTTCAATCATTTTTTCCTGGAAACGCTGGTTGTGTTCAACCACGTAACAAATTTATTTATTAAGGTTCATCGTATTCTACAATTTAAGTGTTCACTAATTGAAAGCTAAAACAGTTCTACTGATTTTAGATTTCAATTTATTGTTGGAAGGAAAAAATAAAAATTACAAAAAATATATATCTTATTACTGTGTTTCTTAATTTTGCTAATTGACAATTTTGTTGTAACAAAATATTTATGTTTATCAAAAAGTTATGTGAATTGCATATTTGCATTTTTATTATTTTTTACTTATTGAAATCTAATATTATGCTACATTTTATTTTGTATGTTGTATTGCTGTTGTTGTTATGCTACATTGTATTTCGTATGTTGCATTGTTGTTGTTATGCTACATTGTATTTAATATGTTGCATTGTTGTTGTTGTTATTACGCTAGAGTTGGGGTGGGTTGTAACTCCCGCTTATGATATGTTTATTAGGAAACCAGAAACAAAATTCTTAAGGGAAGCAAAAAAGCCTTTACCGCGCTGGTAATAACTAACAGAATATCCCGAGGATCAGGTGAAGAAATGTTTTTATGTATAGTGCGGTAAAGCTCAATATTTCAAACATTTATCTATCAGACCATCATAATTGCTTTACAATTGTATTTCCCGTTGAGTTGAACCGTTTTAGACAAAATAGCTACATGGTAATACCTATAACTTTTAAATTTCGAATGGGTGACTTTTGTGCTAGCTTTCCCATATTTATTTCATACAGGGGTATTTACTCGTAATCGTCTTTTTGTATTAAGTAATTATTATCGCATCTATCTCGTATTTTATCCAAAACAAATTTCAATTGTGAGACACATTCAACTATGCAAATGGAGCGACCGGAAAACAACACAGTAATTTTTAATTATTTTCTCATAAAGTGTGAAATTAGTTTGTTTTGCAGCAAATAATGGGCATTGTCCAGTCATAAGAGGTTTACCACATTATGTCGAAAAATATAACATAAAAGTTATACAACCTTTTCATATTTTCATCATCGTACACCAAAAGAACATAACACACAGGCACAAAAAGCTCGTAAATGTTTATGAGCCTCAAAAATTATCGGATAAACATTATATGTACATACATGTATGAAGATACATAGTATATACTTAGCATACATCTGAATTTAATGCAAAAAATCTCTGTGGTAACAAAAACAGTAAACATTGAAACATTAATGGTTGCGGTAATTTCATTTCAACGATTATCATGAGTATTTCAAAATCAAACATATGCATATGTGTAACAAAAGTATCCAAGGACGAGTAAGTTATAAAATAAGGATTTTTTTATACCTTATGAAACATTAGAAATGAATTTCAACGATCAAACCAAACCGTAAAAAAGGACTAACAACTTTTGGAAAAAATGCTTACATCCATACATAAACATTTAAAAAAAAACCTTTAGGATTTCTTAATTATTTTTACATTTTTTTTAAAGGATAATGCCGGATATAAAAGGTTGAAATTTGTTTATTTTTTGGGAGTTATCTGTTGTTTTGTTTTAGAAAAGTATTTGTTTTAAGCCTCGTTTTTAATCTTTTTCATTAAACATTTTTTTTAAATCTCTTAGGATTTTTTATTACGTTGTTCGTAACATACATTCTAATAAGAATTAATAATAAAAAAAATATTTTTATTTCGAGAGTGTCATTTAATGCGACTGTGGCTAAATAAAACATCTATTGTAATACCGGCAAATTAATGGTATTATCTGTCAAAATAATAAACAAATTATTTTTGATTTTAAATCGTGAAAATGTGTCTGACGATTGACATTTGAAGTTCGACTTTTCCAAAATATTTAAATTACAGATTACTCAAGTTGTTAAAATGTTGGAATAAATAAAATTGAATAATTGCCGAAAATCTAGCCGATTTAAATAAATGTCACTATCTGTGATTTGGTTTTAAAAATCGTTAAAAAATACGAATTCTGTGTGAAATGTAAACATCCAAATGAATTGAACCCCAATGGCCCAATACAGTAATGGGTCTAAGCCATTCCAAAATTTAGTCGAGAACCAACGAAAGTCTGTAAAATCGGTGACTCAAACTTTATCTCAAATTCCAATTTTCATATTAAAAATAATTGGTTATAATTTTATCATAAACATCCAAATCACGAGATTTGTAATTGATCGACATTTATTTAATTTATGCCAAATTTACCTGAAAATTGATTAATACCATGAAATTACGAGGCCCAAGTCGTTTTCAACTTCAATACGTTGACAATGAAAAACTTCTTTCGATATATGTATACATATATACATTCTATTCAAATTTTAAATCAATCAATTCGATAATATATTCAGAACATATTCAATTTAGCACATGTAGCAGAAACATTATTTAACTTTTATTTGTAAATATGTATATAAAAAAATTGAATATGTTCTGAATATACGTACGTTTTTTAAAATTGATTATATCTGATAAGAATTCCTAAGAAAACAAGGCGATGATAATATCAAAGCAATTCCAAACAAGAAATAAGTGTCAAATAATAAACTATAGACAAGTAGTATATGAGAGGTTGTTTGGCATGTATGTATAGTTAACCTTCCGCAAACATAAGAATTTTGTATTTTTTTTTTCAAAATAGCCATTGATATTTAAACCAACCACAATTTAATAGATTGGAACGATAATATGGATTATTTCTCTGTTCACAATGAAATTGAATATACCGACAGCCCTTCCCATTTTGTAAACGTGTACAGTTTTTTTATTGTTCAATTTTTTAATAATATCTGTAATACGTAATATTTTTGTCGTCGTTATGTTTGATTGATGGAAATAGGTTGAAATTCTTTCAATTTTCTAATTTTGTAATTTTGAGATTTGTACATTTTTTTTGTTGTCTGACATAAAATTGATAAGAAAGATGAAACTGAAAAACGTTGTCTTTGTCATTCAATTTTTGTTGTTATGTAAAATAACAAAATTATTTTTACAACCAAAACGATCAATAGATATGTTTGCAATTTGTATCTTGACAACAAATAATTTCCAACCATGAAAATGATGGAGGATATATTAAAGTTCAGTTAAAAATATATACGATAATAGGAACTGGTACATACCTGGTAAAAATCTCTTGTAGAGCTGTGATGACAACAAGAAATATGAAGAGAAAGTGCCAGCGGAAACAAATAAAAGGTTATTGAAAATGAAAGTACCAAAAAAAGTAAATGTGTTAATAAATAACCTAATACATATGTATATCATCAGGTAGCAGTAATATCTTTGGCGTATCCAATTTATTTAGCGATTCCATCAAGTGTATTAATATAGCATAACCGGAGCGAGCGAATTTATTGAAAATCAAAATGTATGTCGAATCAGATTAAATTATAGTAAATAAGTAGATAAAATGATATTTTAGAATAAATTGTATTATATTGTTACGTTTTTGCCTTGTCAAATTCAAGGTTCGATCACTGGATTGTGAATAAAACAAACGATGTAAATTCTAGAACACACTAAATTTATTTATTTCCGATTAAACACTAATTTAATTATTTAACTTATTTAACTTAATTATTTAACTTCACAATAATTATTTTACTACACTTTAACAACACTATATTACACTTTAATAACACTAAACTTTCACATTTTCCTTTTAATTACTATTAGCACTCTCACGGTTAAAACACCACTTATTTTCTCCCAAATGTTTGTCGCGTATTTATACCAAATATTCTAACCATTCTAGAAATCTCTACAATATTCGATTAGTCTAGACACATCTATCTATTTTCTCTACTTTATAACAGTTTTACATTAACGATAGTGTCGCTACTCAAACAGAGATGTCGCCACGATGGTAACATTACCCCTACCTAATCCTGATTCGTCCCGAATAGGGTTCAACTCATTTCCCCTGTAGATCGCTAATCGCTCTATATGCACCACTTTCAACTTTCCTCGCTGCCCTTTCTTAATCCGGTAGACCACGTCATTTATTTTGGTGATGATGGTGTACGGCCCTTCCCATGAAGGTTGCAGCTTTGGTGACAAACCCTTCTTCCGTTGTGGGCTGTAAAGCCATACTAAATCTCCTTCGAAACCTTTATTATTTGCTCGTATGTCATATCGAGCCTTCATCCGATCACTTGATACTCGTATCTTCTCTCGTACAAGCTGGTGTATCTCGTCGAGTTCTCCTCTCATCTGGTCAACATAATTCTGCCTATCTAATGATGATGACGGAACAGCTCCAAACTTTAGATCTCCGGGTAATCGCAGATTAGTTCCAAAAAGGATTCTCACTGGTGTCATTCCCGTCGAGTCATGTACTGCTGATCGATACGCAATCAGGAAGCGTTGATCATTATCCACGACCTTTGCTAAATATTTCTCCAACGTCCCGTTGAATCTTTCCACCATACCATTCGACTGAGGATGCAAAGGCTTTGTTCTTTTTTTATTTATACCGAGCAACTGACAGACTTCCTGAAATACAACTGACTCAAAATTTCTTCCTTGGTCTGTGTGAATCTCCATTGGTACTCCAAAACGACTTATTCAATTATTAACGACGGCGTCAGCTATCGTGGTTGCCTCCTGATTGGGTATGGGATACACCTCTGGCCATTTGCTAAAATAGTCCATTATTACTAGCACATATTTGTTACCAACATCCGTAGTCCGGAATGGTCCTGCCATATCCATTGCGATCCTTTCAAACGGCGCTCCAACGTTATATTGCTGCATTGCTCCCCGACTTTTCCGTGCGGAACCTTTTACCGCCGCACATTGATTACATTTTTGACACCACTCCACTACAGATTGTCTACATCCTCAAAACGTTGACGTATTTTGGCAAGTGTTTTTTAATTCCCAGATGACCCCCACTTGCCTCTCCGTGATACTACTTCAATATCTCGGCGATCCTAGACTTAGGCACCACTTTTACCGATTATTTCACATTACCGTCCGAGCTTTCCCATATTCGTTTTAAACATCCGTTCTCAATTTGGAGGCTATCCCATTGTGCCCAGTGAGCCTTTACTGTGGGACTCTTATCCGCAATTTCACAACAAGTTGGACGATTTCCTGTCTCCTTAAATTGCATGATTATTGCCAAATCCGGATCTGCTAACTGCTCGTCCCTAATCGTTTCATCCGTCCATTCCTTATCGGGTAGTATTTGCATAAGCCTGATGTCGATAACGTCTTCCTTTGCTTCTATACGCCCGCAGTGCTTACATTCCACTTCGCATGGTCATCTTGACAATGCATCGGCATTTCCATGTGTACTCCCTTTGCGATGTTCGATCTGGTAATGATAGCTCTGTAGTCGCTCTCTACTCGTTGCATAGGAGATCGTCATCTTGTACGTCTCCATTTTCCTTCTTTACAGTCTCTCGACATATAACCCATTTTGTCACATGTCCAACATTTTATTTTGCTACCATCCGCTCTGTTTCTTGGAACCGAGCGCTCGACGTTGGTGCTTCTATCCATTTCTACTCGTCGTACCTTAACCGACGGTTTTATGATAGCCTGCGCAGTCTCATTTATTAAAGCACACGCGATGGTCTCGGCAAAAGTCGCCTTATGTGATAACATCACTGCCTTACGTGTTTCTGGATCCCGTATTCCATCGATGAATGCGTCCATCATTATCCTCTCCATCCTCTCCACTATCCAATCGGGAGATGTATTTTCTTGTGCCAAACGCACTAGCCGCTCGACTGCTGCGGAATACTCTTGAAGAGTCTCTCCGATCTTGTGACATCGGCTCTTCAGCTCCATACGATACATCTTTCGCTTATGGTCACTTCCATACTCGATCCAGCACCTTCATTATTTCATTGTAATTACTACGGTCATACTGCGGAATAGACTGAAATTGAAATTTGAAAACCGCAAACGATGTTGTGCCATCAAATATCGGGGGCTTAAATTTCATTTCTTGAATTGGCTGAGATACTGGCGACTTTGTTCCGTTAACTTTGAGGTAAAGAAGTTTTTTTTCGAAGCCTAGAACTTTCTCTTGTAACTCTTCCATATCAGTTTGTATTTTTCCGTTGCCGTCAATAACTTTCTGCTCCAACCCTTGGATGTCCTTTTGTAATTTTTGTTCAATTTGCTCTACTTCTTCATCCGCCGGTGTTAATAAAAATGTGTGCCTACTCGTTTATACTATGTAAATGTTGTGCGGATAAATGTAACTGCGACCGGTTCTACATTGCTAGATTCCAAGTCACTATTTTCATTTTAAAGCAGTTCTTACTTATACAGTTTTATTCAATAAACTTAATTTATTTACAAATTATTTTAATTTAAAATTATAAAAATTATCAGGGTTGTTACCATTAGGAACAAAGCACTGATACTCGTGAGTTCCTATGATGGCTTTTACTGGCATTTCGTTTGAAGGCACCCCCAATTTCGTCGTGTATGTATTGGGAACGCCGATGTTGAATTCTGTTCTTGGTAATGATGTATAAGATGTTGGTTCTGCTAAATTTAATTGACAGGCTGCCTTGGACTGGGATCTTGTAATAAGGTGTTTCTCTTAAGACAGACGAGCTGGTGGAATGGCTCGGATAGCACTCATCAGACTAACTTCAGTCTGGTTAATTCTTCCAACTCCGGTAGCTGAATTAGTTATTCCATGAATTGGAATAGAACTGATTGGATATACTCAACCCATTTTGGAATAGGCATCCATCATACAAGTCCTTTATTCGGGTCAAAATAAACGTAGTCCAGGTACACTATCCATAATTATTTTGAAGGCTTTCTTAACCTCACTTACCAACACTCTTTAGCACTTTAGATTAAATAATTTTTCGTTTGTTTTAGGTAAGTTATTGTTTTTGATTTAAATAAATTATAGGTAAGAACTTAAAATAAAGAAATTAAAATAATTATAGGATTAATATAGAGCTTATATTCACATTATACGTTAAGAAACTGCATATGTACTTTGTTTTTTGAATAATTGTGAACTTACATAAGATTTCTTGTCAGAGAAATTTGTTTGAAATTTCGACCTTCTATCGAGCTTTTGTACAAGTTATACCCAAAAAAAATATATTTTGTTTATAAAACCATACTTTACGTAATTTAAAGCTTTTAACAAATACGTTTTGACCCGTATACATTAAGGAGTTTGTCGATCAAGTTTGATTATACATAAAATGGCGTCATTCTGCTTTTTGGTACGATTATATATTTTTAATCATTTCAAGAGTACACTAGCAAAAAAATTTGATTCAGTAAAAGCCATCAGAGGAACTCACGATTATCAGTGCTTTGTTTCCAATGGTAACAACCACATCACAGCCGGTCGATTTTCCAATTCTTATAATTTATATAATTTTAAATAAATTAACTTTATTAGATAAAACTGTATATTAAGAACCAAATTTAAAGATATGAACGTTTGAGTTTCCGACAAAAACTAATTATAACGGAACTCCGCGTATTTTGACCCCACCGAGTTTTTACTCAAATTATATATTTTTTTTTATCTAGACCTACCAATTCCCCGAATTTCAAAATAATTGGACGCCTTGCCCTCCGTAAATATCTTTTTTTTGTCTGATTTCGCTTGGAATGGCTGTAATATATACATATTATACAAACAGCTATGTTCTGATTTATGTAAGTCGGCTTTCATCTCATTTAATAGCATTTCACAAGAATTTCATTTAGCATTTCTAAAACATTTGTTTCTAAATTTTAAGTAATATTTGCGGACCTTAACATTTGGGTCGTCGGGCTGCAAATTAATTCAATTAAATCCAGTTTTGTTTGGAATCTCTAAGTCGTTGATATGTATAAGTAACTGAAACATTTGACTGAGTTTGACAGTTAAACACATGTCAGTGATAAGATGTGTGAAGCGTGTTAAGTTAATCCTATACCCATGTGCACACGCCTACAGAGATAAAATTTTAGACTTATTGACACTTTTACTGTCCTGAAATCATTCGATTCACGCACGCTGTGTTAAAAATGACCCGCTGGAAGATCCATTAACACTGAACATCGATGAACCAGTTAAGCTGTTAAATAAAATACAGACAAACAAAACAAAAATACATAAATGGCTTTAATTTTTAAAGACGAATTTTCAAATCATTATACTCTGAGATCTATTCCTATTCCCTACGGCTCTGTATGTGTTTATTATTTATAAGTATAATGTATGTATGGTAAATAGTTAGTCTATTAAAAAGGCAAATATTTTCTTATATGTATTTGTAAAAAAAAAAATAGTAAAAGGAACCATTATTAATTATTTTGTGAATTATTTACATTTTTAATTAAGATTTAAAATATAAGTAATTAAATTCTGTTCTCCAGAAGATATTCTCGTGCATACATATGTACATTTGATTATTAATTAAACAACAGTATAAAAATGTCCCGCATGTTCATTGAATTTTGTATTAACGTTACCTAAATACACAAGTAGAAAACCTTTCATTTCGTATAGACAAACAAAATGAGAAATGTTTTTTTTACTTTACATTATTTAATTCAGTTGTATACTGATACAGTCCCAAATTACATTCACTTCAGTAAATAAAATAAATAGTAGTCAACATTTTGAAAAGAACGATTTTGTGGTACGAGTTATGAATGTAATTTTGATTTTTGAGTATAGCTGCTGCTCCCAAAATTAAAAATGAAATAAAAAATTTACATAAAACGAGGTTTGCAGACTAACCGGAGTTTCGATACACCAATAGTAATTGTAATCAAAACACCAGATTATAATTTTAATATCTCATAATATTTTATATCCTTCAACAATAATACTTTAATCCATCTAACATTATTATCATAATTACCATTTCATTATTTTCTTTATCAGAATTACGATTTTTTATTTTATCTATAAAAATAAAAATTCGAAAATTTATTACATTAATAGAAAAATAAGGTTACTACTAAAGATAAAAACAAAACAAAAATTATATCGTTAAAGCTTAATTGTCTTCACAAAATATCATCTTCCTTTCTTTTATTCCATTATACAATAATAATTATAATCCTTATCATTTTAAATTGTCTTATATATGTATGTACTCGTATATTGTTGGAAATAACACCAATAACAATCTTTAACATTTTCCTGCTTTTGTTATAATTTTTCAAACATTTACTTAATAATTTTTAACTTTACATATTTTTTGAGTTCATAAAATCAGGTAACGTACTATGTCGACGTAACGTGGAACATTTATTTGTTTTTAATTATGTTCAGTAGAGACTAACAAGACATCAGTGACAATATTAAGCATGCTAATGCTAATGTTTACATTAATGTACTATAATCATATGTAATGAACGTACATATTAATGTATATATATAGTCTTTAAAAAAGATGAGTATTGTAACAGCACGGGTAGCGGAATATCGGTTGTTAATAAAAATTTTGATTACTCACTCCACAAGGTAAAAGAACACAAGGTTAACCTACCTCGACAGACAAAGCACACTTACCACTTCATTTCAATCGGAAACGACTTAAACTAATTGAACCATTCAGACCGAAGAAGATGTTGGTAACATGTGGTTGTCGAAACAAATTTATTTTATAAAAAGTCAACCATAAAATCTACAAACAAATTAATTTACTGAAATTATTAGTATATTTCACGTATTTCAATGGAATGGAACTACCTAGGTCATTATTCTTAATGTTGGGTTAAGTTCAGGAGGTTTATAAAATATTTTGAATTAGATTTCTGGAATATTATTGTAATGTAATACTCGAAATGTTGGAGAGAAGGAAGATGTTGCCATCCAATCGTTCACCTGTTGATAATAACAGGTTTTCTCGTTCATTCTTTATTCAGCCATGAACTTTAAGAGACCGGCATGCATCTAAATTTGATCAGTTTATATAGACTATACAGGAAAAATGGAACGGGACAACCCAGTATGGTTTTCGCTATATCCATTTTCCGGTACTTTTCCAACGTTTTATTCAACTGAATCTGAATACACAACAAAATGTATATGTCAGGGGAGTAAAACCAGCTAATATTTCAACGGTCGTACAATGTTCGGCATTACATTATCACTAATCATTGTACATATATGAAATAAATGTGTGTATACTTGAATATTGAGCTTGGAGTTTCCAGATTTTGAGAATAAATATTTTTGAGATAAAAATTGGACATCTTATGTAATATACTAAATTACTAAATTTAAAATTTAATATAAACTGAATTATTTTTAATTTCAATTCTGAATGAAGTTAATGCAATATTAACATTTAATAGGTTCATTTCGCATTTCATGCGAAATTTATTTAATTTAAAATCAATTTAGAAATTTCTGTTGTACTTTTAAACACAATAACTTTTATTACACAATTTTTCGTTTCTAAATAATGTTTAGATCTATATAGGGATTCTGACAGATTTTAACATAAAAAAATACCAATATGTTAATTGGATTTTTTTGGATCTCACCTCCGACCATAGGTGCATCTCGTTTAATTTAAATCTTAGAAGACCTACTCTTAAACCTTATCGTAACAAGAAGCTTACCAACTGGGTAAGAGCAGACTCAAAAACGAAGCCAAAAGATCCAACCTTCAGGTTGATTGGGATAATTTTTTGGCAACTCAAAAATAATATAAGAAAATGCTGAGACCCGCTCGTAGGACTTCTTGGAATATGTAACTTCTGCGAAGAAATTAATAGTATCTCTGGGATCGCCAGATTTAATAGGTCCTTGGTTGGAAATGATTCCTGCCAACTCGATGTGCTGCGACCTGCAGAGGAGCCTCTTCCTGGAAGGAAATTGTCGAACTACCACTTTCTGTTCATTTCCTTGGGTGCAGTATTATCAATCATGATTATGTTGCTGACACCCAGCGCAATGGTACTGATTATTCACCCGATTGGAACTTAGCCTGTAGGCTAGTCACTCTTAACACCTTGCGCTGGATCGTTTTCTCCTTCTCACCTTATAAATCAGGTAGTCCAGATGGAGTTTTCAATGCTGAATTACATCATTGTTTTTCTCTAATTCAGGAACATTTACTTGGACTCTGTCAAGCGTGCTTTGCGTTTGGATATGTTCCACAGTCATCCCGAAAGCTGGGAAGACGGATTATACCGATCCCAAGGCATTTCGCCCTATTAGTCTTTCTCCACATTCTGGAAAGTAAACTATCCTCAACTCATATTGAAAACTCATATTGAAATTAAACTGATAAAGGTCACTTCCATTTTCTGGCAGTGTAGAAGAGCATTTGGGAAGTCGTGGGGTCTGACCCCGAAACGCTGATGTTTATTTACAAATCTCTAGCTTTACCTATGCTATCTTACGGGTCTGTTGTTTGGTGGCCTGTGGTTCAGTTAGTTTCTGTCATTGCGAAGCTTAATAGCATACCAGGTATGGCTTGTTGAGCTATTACGAGTGCTATTTTTCGCTGACGGGTCTCACTCTAATTTTGGTACAGGTTTCGGAACCTATTGTCCGGCACATGACTTATAATCATGTGGGAGTCTAGGCCAGAACTGCACGGTATTCCAAGCTCGCTGTTCCCAAAAAGGACATTATTCTATGCAGTGATAGTAAACCTGTTCTCAATTCATTACGAAATCCTATGATCACTTCCAAACTGGTCAAGGACTAAACATTGTATTAACGCGCTTTGCTCTAATAATAGTGTCAGAGTTATGTGGGTTACGGCTCATTGTTGCATTGTAGGTATTATCAGGTAGCTGATGTTCAAGCTAAAACAGGCTCAAGTATGGAATTCATTGGACCTTAACCGTGCCCCTGAATTGTGGTAAGAAAGCTATTAAGAACTATACATGTTTTTGCAGGCTAAGCGTAATTGGCTACCTTCCACTACATTCCGAGTGGCTAGGTATTTTATTTGTGAACCTAATCTGAGGCTCACAAAGTTTTCTCTATCTTTGAAAAAATACCAACTGAGAGTTCTGGTCGCTATTCTGACCGGCCATAGCCGTTTCAAACTCCCTTTACAAAGAATGAGAATTGTCCAAGACTCCTTGTGTGACAACTGTCTTGAAGATGACGATGACAGCATTCACTTTGTTTGTAGCTGTCCCGCGTTCGAGGTAGTTAGGTCCCGATTTCTTAATCATAGATCTTTAAATGTAGGTCAAGTGCCATCCCTACCCTGGTTTAAGCTGTTACAGTTTGTCAGAGCAGCCGAGCGCATTTGCAAATTGTACCATGGACCCGGAGATGCATTGAGTGCGGAACCTGCTTGGGTTCCAGCCACCTTTAATAAATAAATAAATAACTGGATTTTTACTCCTAAGTATATGATAAGAATATACAATATGTACGTTTAAAATTAAAGTAACTAGTTTTATATGCGTAAGAACCACAAAAAATTAAAAATTAAGTTTGCACATGTTTTTTTATACTTACGTCAAGTTATATAAGAATGCACCTAGGACGTAAACCTAGAATATTTAGTCAAACTTGCTTGCTTTGATGTTTATTCATCGCTTTATACCGTATAAATGAAGTCATCAAAAAGTAGGCTTGTAAATCGATTTTTCAGTTGGCGCTAAAGAGACATTAACAGAACTTCAATTTATTTAGTTTAGTTAGTTTAGTCGATTGAGGCACACAGCATAAGTACCTGAAATCCTATATTTCGGAAAATCCAAATGATTTTCTGTTAAATTAAACCGTGACCTATTCGTTTACGGATATGATGGCACGATGATACATGAAAAAATTCGGACACTTCAATATATATATAGATCAGTTTTGTTACTTAGAATCAAAAATGTCCAGTCCTAAATACCTAAAACCCTAACTTTCAAAAAATCAGAGTAATTTTACGTTACACTTTTCTTCTATAATTTTTTAACCACACGTACTAATTATGTATGAGAAGTTAGCCCAAAGTATGTTTCATTGCTAAATCTTTCACCACCATATATTTTTAAAGGTGTCATTTTAATGTAAAAAAGTCAACAGGAAAAATTATCCCAAATAAAGGTCAGAATACCACCAAATTCATCCAACTTCCTCTTAAAATTCAGTTCGCAGGGTTGGATTTGTAGACTTTTCCCTTTACTATTATATCACCAAAAAAAGTCTCCAAATGTGAGATAAACGTGTGAGATAGCACCAAAGAATGGCCACCCTGGTTTTTGAAAAAGCTAGTTTGTTGTAGAATATATTTTCTTTTTTTTAATTTTTAGAATTTTAAATTTAATCGCTTATTTAAAATATTTTATGGTCGTCCTGAAAAAAATGTTTAATACTTAAAAAGAAATTAAAAATTAATAAAAATAAGGTAGGATGAAAAAGGATTTCTTCGTGGTGATTTTCGATCAGGGTGATGTCGAGCTTACCTATGATCCTCTGTTGGTATAATACATGGGATAGTAATACAGGATGGCTATACAATGTGGTCAATTGAAAATCAGACCCGTAACCGTTAAAAAGATCGCAACGGACCGTCTTAAGTTTAAGATTAAAGCCACTTTGTCAAATATAAATTGAATTCAAACTTTATATAAATTCATGTAATCATATTTAAATATCCATGTTAACTAATTTAATTTGCAATTTTATTTCAAACTGTCTACAAGAATGAGTTATTTGTGTAACTTGGGGAAATTGAATATTGTTTAGTACTTCTAATTAAAATAATGTTTGTATTTATGCTCATAAAAATGTATATATTCTTTGAATTTTTTATTAATAATTTATTTATTTATTCATTTCAGGTAAGATGTTTGTATTTAAGTTTATGTCACTATGTAAGTATATTAACACTTAAATATATATGGAAATTTATTGTATCAAAATTAAAAAACAATTTAATTTTAAATAATGTCTTTATATTAAAATACTAATTATAATTAAAGCACTTTAACTCATATTTCTATATGAACTACTGGCTTAGAATATACATTTCCATATTTTTATATTATAACCTACTAAATTATACCTTTAACATTTTAAAATTGTACTATACCATAACCATATGTATATACATATGTACATACGTAGTTAATATTACAAGCATTGTTTAAAAAAAAACATACAAACAAAAATTATTAACCGTTTTTATATGAAAGGTATATAGAAACGTGATCAGAAATTGTAACCAAAAACTAATATTATTTTTCAGATAAAACGTAATATAATATATCCACTTTGGCTTTCACATAAAATAAAATAGAACAAAAAAAAAACTATTTAAGAATTTAGAAAATTTTCAGATCAACCTGCTAAATTCAAATATTATTACTACGTGTTAGATTATTAAGTTAAGGTTTTGCAAAAGAAGATTTTACGAAATATGTATATACTCGTATACGTTTCATCCGAAACATTTTTACCTGTATATATATGCGTACATATATTTAGTTCAAAAGTATGTGGAATATGAAAAATAATTATTTCAATGTAATCGTATAAAAGTATAACGATCAAAAAAATTAAATTATTCATCTCTTTAAAAATCCATAAAAAATATATTTTCTGTTATCGTAATTCAATATACGGTATAGCTACTATACATACCGTATATGTACATATCATTTCATAAAACTTTTATCATTTTATTTTTCATTATTTTGCTGCCATATGCTTTCACATATTAGCCCGAAGCAGTCTGGAAATTGAAATGAACAAGCTTTTGTGCTACACTGCTACATATATAGATATATTAGAAATTCCTCGTAAAATGGTTTACTTTTTTTCTCGTTCTTGTTATTTTAACAACATGTGCTATTATTATTAATACCTCTTCTTCCCTTCAATCTCACTTTCTTTCTTTCAAAATAATTGCTATATTATTTATAATTAGATTTTATCTTTTATAAGATGTAAAACCATAGACGAAAATATTTCCGAAATATCTATACCAAAATCAATGGATTTGGGGCAATTTTTGTATGTGATGATGAAATATGATTGTGTTTGGCATTATTTCGAGTTAATGAACAGTTGAATAATTAAGTTACAAATATAAACGCTATTACTATAATTTTTACGTACATAATATAAATAAACTTGTCAAATACGTCTTGTTATATATATATATCAAAAATTACTTTTTTTAAGTTTGGGAAACACTCGCTTCCATCATTTATCTTTAATTTAAACACCGTTTTGCAAAAAATTTCTATGTTGGTGTTTTTATTTTAAGTCCAATTTCTTGAAAATTTTCGGCGCGCAATTCTCTCCATTCATCATCTACCTGCTGTACATTTTCAAAATGAAAAATGTTCGGAAGAAATATTTGAAATTTGGAAATTGTGGCAATTTTTCTATCAATAATATTTTTGGGAGCCAGCATTGCAACGGATTGCAAGAATTCATTTTGAAATTCAAATTTTTTCAATAAATTGTTGCAAAAACTTACGTAAAAATCGGTTTCCTCTTTTTCAGACAATATGTGAGTTGATTCAAGTGCCGTCGGAATTTCAGCTCCAAATTAAATATCGTTCAAGATTTTAATTTTTTCACTGGACAATATATTATCTTTCTTTTTGAACATTTTATGGTGAATATGTTCCTCTTTAATAAAATAATCAAAAATATTCATGTACAATCTAGATACTTCAAAATATAAATTGTGAATTTCAGGTTGCTCACTCTGAAATAGACGATTAAGTTTATTCACATGTCCTAAAAGAAACTTTAAAAGTTTCAAATAAAGTTCGAATTGAGGATTGTAAAGATTATCAATTATACGTTGAGTATAATTGATAATCTTTACAATTGATAGCCACCGAGTTTGCGATGGGTGAAGCATTTTGCGAGGTTCAAATTCAAGGAGTGCTTGAATTTCGTTTAGGACTGTTTTAAACACAACTATATATGTCTCTTGCACATTCTTACCACCCCAGAGACAACAATTTTGATGTCAAAACGTCCGTCGACTCATCAACACAGCGAAAAAAAATTGATTGATTAAAAATTGATTTTTATAATATATTAATAAAAACGAAACCTTTTCTTCAACCGCAATAAATGATAAATTATGTTCAGCGCCGAATGCTGCCAGGTGTATTTCAAGTTTTGATATTTTCTTTTCGTTACTAAGAAAATCCTTAATAACATTATTAGATGCTGATTGGATATCAATGGCTCTTGACCTTTCACGGTGTTTATTTGTTTTGGCGTGCATTTTTAACTCGGTAATACCTCTACCGGCTTTTAATTCACAAGTGCGTGCTTTATAGAATGCATAATTATTATCACTTTTCTTTAGCCATAATTTTAAATCCACGTCAGCTTCCCACAAAATGGAGTAGTTTCCTTTGCTATTTTTTTTGGTTTCTCATTTTCTAGAAGAGAATTTAAATTTTAAAATTACAAACAATATAGTAAGGAAAATAAAACACAAAAATCTAATCTTAGGGGGACTAAATTCCAAATCTTACTTCATCTTGGTGTTTTAATTCTAATACCGTTTTATTATTTCTATTGATTGATTCTCCAACAGCTTTTTCTGAAAAAAGATTAAAAATTGTGACACAAATCCATAAGGTTTATTCACACAGCATGTATTAACACAACAATGAATAATAATTACCTATTGGTGTTCGAATCAAAAATGTATCCATTGTAGCTTTTTCAATTAATTTATTTTTAAGTATTATAATAATTGAAAACATAACCACAAATGATTTGACAAACATACTCTAAAATCAGTAATCACAAATAAAATTGCATACAATCCCAACAAGCAAACAAAAGAAATAGTAAACATTTTGTATAGTCAGAATTTTGATAAATAGCATGGTTATCGGAATGTGACGCATTATTTCGAAATTTTTAAAAATAAAATGAAAATAATTATCTGACCAATATCTGAATTTTCTTTAGAAAAACTGAAAGTCTTTTGTCCTATTAGGAAAATTGAGATTTTCAAATAAATCTGACAATCTGGCAACCCTGATATGCCGTCACCAGTTTGTTATATTTTATGTTTTTGTTTAACACAAAATATAATGTTATACTTAAATATTCGGTAGAGAGAAATATCAAATTGATATTTATGTTAGTTGGAGAAAAAGATCTCAGTAGACAAATGCCGCTAGGGGAGTTGGAGCGCTAAAACACTCTTATAACTTCCCTCCTCGTTTTGCTATACGAGGTTCGCTCATCAATGTTTACTGGATCGGTGCCGTGTATGTTAGTAGGATGATTTAATTATTGATACTCGCTTACCACGGATGGGGGCTATGACAGTATCAATAATAATTTGTGTTATAGTTATACTTACTTGATTGATGAATGATGAATATTCTCGATTTTAATTTATAACACTGAGTATTTAATTTTTAGGTTTTTTTAATTTATTTATTTACTACTTAATGACTTGACTTAGACTTTGACTGCGACTGTATTATCTTTAACTACAACTGACTTTAATTTTTGACTTCAACTACAACTGACTTTAATTCTTGACTTTAATATATTATATCTTAATTATTTATTCTTCAACTATATATACTAAAATATTCTATGTCAAATTGTTGTTATTGACTTATTTTGTTTTTACAATTTGACACACATTAATGTTTTAATATTAATTAATAATTGCCAAATTGCGTTTTGCAATTTTATATTTAATTATTATTATTTAGGTTATTACCATAAAATTTGTTTCCGCCATAGGTTTTAAATTATAATTTTATTTTAACATTCAGGCGTTTTCTTTACTTTATGGTATTCTTTGGAGTGGTCAGCAGTGGTTTCACAACACTGCTTACCCCCCAGGGAAAGATTTTTCTTTGAAGAAGGAAAATCTTCTATAGAATATATGTTTAATTTCTAGTATACATAGTTTTGATTTAATTTTGTTGATTGTCATCTTCTGGTCTTTGCATCAGCTTGGTCTTCTTTAGGTCAGCTTGGTGTTCTTGTAGTCAGTTTATCTTCATTTTGTTTGTCTTCTATTACTGAGTCAGCTTGTTTACATCGTTTTATTTGTCTGGTCATTGGCATTTTGTTTACAATTTTTTATTTCTTATCATCTACTTATATTAGTGTTTGCTGTGTAAGCAAGGTTGATTTTACTATGGAATTTTGCTTAGGTTTTTTTTTTTTTTTAAAAACTGCATAATTATTTTGTTTTCTTTTTGTTTTTTTTTTTGTTGTGATTTAAATTTGTAATATGATGAAAAAGTGTATTTGTTTTGAAATTACTACTACATTTATTATTTCTTATATAATTATGTGGAAGTGAAATATGATGATTTTAATTTTTTTTTTTTTATTCATTACTTATATAACAGTTATAATTTTATATGGTAGTGTAATATGATTATTTTTTTTTTATATGTTGAACTTGAAAAATTTCATGTTACTTGTTTTATTGAAATTTGAGTGAACATTTTTTTTGTATAAGTTTATAACTATCAATTTTTATGATATTTGCATTCTATCTTGATTTTTTTCTTATCTTTTCTTAATTTGAAATTTTAATTTTTAAGTTACTTAATTCTAGTTTTGATTAAAGAAATATTATTTATTGATATTATATTTTGATAATATGATATCAAGATTTTACTAAAAAATTTGTTTTATTTTATTTAATTATATTTTTATTTAATATATTTAATTTAATATTTTATTTAATATATTTTAAGATTTTTGAAAATTTTTTGTTTCTTATAATTACATACAT
Organism: Tipula unca; assembly: GCA_951394425.1. Taxonomy (NCBI): domain Eukaryota; kingdom Metazoa; phylum Arthropoda; class Insecta; order Diptera; family Tipulidae; genus Tipula; species Tipula unca. The sequence goes on from OX596381.1 coordinate 100,795,728, forward strand.
ATATAATTTAATCTTTGACTAATGGTTAATGTTAGTAAAAAATGTTTGGGAGTTAGCCTGTTCTTCTTCGAGTTTTAGTTAATTTCTCGCAGAAGGAAAAGCTAATTCTCTCCTGATTTTATTGTAATTTACGCGCGTGTTTTGTTTCGTAATTTAGAAGAGGTTTTTGATTTTCGCGTATTTATTTAAGATTGAGTCAATTTTCTCTATGATTTTTAAACGATTTTCAAATTTCGACTCTTTTTTTTATGATTTAAGGGTGGGTGTTTTAGAGTGGATGTTTTAGGATAAGTTTTTGTGGGGTAGGATATTAATCTTTTTTTAGGCGGTTGTTGTGGACATTTTTGTTTTTGCCTCTGATGCAAATAAGGGTATTGGTGGGTGATAGTACTTGTACGACTGGAAAGGGACCTAACCAAAGTGGGTCTTGTTTGTTACGCCTCATGTCATTCTGAAGCCAGACAAGATCTCCAATGGTTGTTTGAAAATTGGTGGTTGATTTGTCGTAATTGGATTTGGCTCTTTCTTTCTGTTTCATTGTATTGAGTCGGGCAATATGGTGGGCTAAACGTAGGCGTGCTTTAAGTTCGCTTACGTAGTCATCATAATTGTATGTGGGTTGAGGTTCTTTCTTAACGGAGGTGGGGACTAAGGCTGGTCGGCCGAAAACTAGTTCGTATGGTGTGAAAATTGTGGAACAATGGGGTGTGGTGTTGTATACGAACATTGCGTAGTGTACCATTTCATCCCAATTGCTATGGTCGATGTTTGAGAAATTGCGTAAATATTCTTTGAGGGTATTGTGAGATCTCTCAAGAGCACCATTAGTCTGTGGGTGGAAACTTGTAGTGGTTATATGTTTAATTTTGAGAAGTTTGCAGATATTTTCGAAAAGGTTGCTCATGAAATTCGATCCCATGTCTGTAAGGATCTTTTCAGGGGCTCCGAGCTTAGTTATATACTGCTCGCATAACGCTTTGGCTACTGTACTGGCTCTTTCGTCTGGTAATGGTATTGCACCGGAGAATTTTGTTAGATCGTCCTGAAATGTCAGGAGGTATTTATTTTGATTATTGGTAATTGGTAGGGGACCTACAATGTCGAGTGCAACACGTTGAAAAGGGTACTCCGATGTCTCGGTTAGTACAAGAGGGACTTTTGTCTTCTTACTAGATTTATTTTTTTTACATTTCTGGCATTTTTGAATATATTTCTTTACTTCGCGGAGCATGTTTGGCCAATAGTAGTTCATTCTGATTCGTCTGTACGTTCGAAATACACCTGCATGTCCTCCTAATGGTAGGTCATGTTTCTCGTGTAGAATTTTAAGTTTGGTACTAGGATCAGTAATGATTTGGACCATGGGTTTATTTAGGATTGTCGTCTGAGGTGGCTCAAGTTTTGTATTAGTTGGTTCAGGATCTACGGTTTCTATCTGTATTTCTTTAGCTTTGGCTCGAGTAATCACGTTGATTTCTACGGGTTTGGTTCGGCTTAATGCATCTGCTCCAGTATTAGTTTTTCCTGGTACATGCACTATATTGTAATCGTATTCGGCTAACTGTATTCGCCATTTTAAGATTCGTTTTGAAACGTTTTTAAGGTCGCCAATTAGTTATTTGTGGTCTGTTCTAATCGTGAATTTTCTGCCATATAGGTAGGGTCTAAATATGTCTACTGCCCATTTCGTGGCTAGCATCTCTTTTTCAATCGTAGAGTAGTTTTTCTCTGCTTGCTTTAGACAGCGGCTTGCATACGCAACTGGTAAATCATTGTCATTGTGGATTTGGCTCAGAATTGCACCTACGCCGTAATCACTAGCGTCAGTGGTGAGGATAAATATTTTATCAAAATCGGGGTATTGTAGTTGTATTAAGTTGTATTGGAGTTGTAACTAATTTGGATTTTAGAAGTTCAAATGCGTTTTTGCATTTTTCTGACCATTCGAATTTAACTTTCTTTCTGGTAAGTTGGTGCAGGGGTTCTGCAATGGTGGAAAAACCTGGGACAAATTTTCTGTAGTAACTTGTGAGACCTAGAAAACTTTTCGTTTCTCGTGCATTACGAGGGACTGGGAAATTGACAATTGCTTCTACTGTTTTGGGGTTTGGTTTAATTCCTTCAGTTGTAATGGTATGACCTAGATACTGTATTTCTTTACCTAAAAATCGACATTTTTCTGTCTGAATTTTGAGGTTATTCACTCTAAATGCTTCAAAAACGTCTCTTAGCTTGTTATTATGGTCATTCAAGTTTCTTCCGTATATTATAACATCGTCAAGGTAAACAAAGCATTTCAAACCTTGTTGGCCTAGCAAGACATTATTTATCATTCTTTGGAATGTACTCTGTGAGTTCTTCATTCCAAAAGGCATTCGGAGGAATTCGAAATGACCAAAATCAGTGCTGAAAGCGGTTTTGTGCTGATCTCTGGATCCATTTGAATCTGGTGGTAACCACTTGCCATATCTAAAGTGGTGAAATACTGTGATCGACCTAACTGATCGAATATATCATTTATGAGTGGAAGAGGGTAAGAGTCACCAATTGTAGCCTCATTTACTCTTCTAAAGTCTACGACTACTCTCCATTTTGGCTTACCATTCTGATCTGGTTTCTTAGGTACTACTAATAAAGGACTATTGAATGGACTTGTACTGTGTGTGATTATGTTATCTTCAAGCATCTTTTGTACTTGTTCATTATTTACGGATTTTAAGATTTGCGGTACTCTATATTGTCTGGTGTTGATTGGAGATGTGTTTGAATGAAGGTGCACCTGGTGGCTCACACCTGGGACACTGGATAATTTATCACCTTCTATGTAGAATATATCAGAATATTCGCTAATCAGTTCTAGTAATGTGGTTGATTCTTCAATGTTTAGATTCTTATCTAACGTTGGGATAATTTGTCCTAAAATTATATCTTCTCTATTTTCGATTCCTGTTATTGGGACTTGACTTGGTTTGATTTGAAGTATCTCGAAATTATCTAATGGTGAGAGTATTGGTTTGAAATTCTTGATTATGGTTTCTGATGGGTTACAATTGACTATGCTAATCTGGGCTTTATATTGGTTGGGTTTTATGAGACAGTTACCTGAGAATACTCCAGGGGCTATTTCTTGCGAATGACATAAATATTCGTTATTTGTGGGAGTTATTTGTAGTAATTTGTACGGTTATTTCTTTCCGTGCAGGAAGATGTATTTCTGATGGGTCGCTAGAGAAATTAATTATATTTCCTTGGATTGCTAGTTGATTTGAACTGTAAAGTATATCAATTTTGTTGTTGCTTAAGAAATCTCTTCCAAGAATGCCATCTTGGTTGATTGGGAAATCATTTCCTACTACATGGAAATTTTGAAATATTTTGAGTTTAGGAGTGATGTCGAGGTGTGTGTACACGCTACCAAAAGTTACAGTGGCCTTTCCGCCTATTCCTGTTAACTTAGCTCTATTTGCTCTGTCGACCAGATTCATATCATCAATGAATCTTTCTTTTATTAACGACACTGCAGCACCGGAGTCAATTAGGAATTGTATAGTACTTTCCTTTGATGCTCCTAATTTTAGACTTATGACATCATGCGAGAACTTATGATTAGAAACTAGATTTATTTTGAAATTGAGGGAAGGAGGATTTTCTTGGGTTACTACGTTATGGACCTGTGCTATCGTGACAAATGATCCTTTTGGTGGCCAATCATCATTATTCGGTGCAATTGGATTTTGTACCAGTGGTCTGTCTTGAGCTACAGAACTACTTTTCGAGATAGGATTTGATTTATTTAGAGGGTTATATGAGCTGTTTTGTTCGTTATCTGACGGACTACTTGTTTTGTTAATCGAGACGGAACTCGATGGAAGACTTAAACTACTATTCGAGGAGGTTCTCGATTGATTAAAATTATCCGAGGAGGTTCTCGGTTGATTATTATTGATATTCGAGGAGGTTCTCGATTGATTAAAATTATCCGAGGAGGTTCTCGGTTGATTGATATTCGAGGAGGTTCTCGATTGATTAAAATTATCCGAGGAGGTTCTCGGTTGATTATTATTGATATTCGAGGAGGTTCTCGATTTATTAAAATTATCCGAGGAGGTTCTCGGTTGATTATTATTAATATTCGAGGAGGTTCTCGATTTATTAAAATTATCCGAGGAGGTTCTCGGTTGATTATTATTGATATTCGAGGAGGTTCTCGATTTATTAAAATTATCCGAGGAGGTTCTCGTTTGATTATTATTGATATTCGAGGAGGTTCTCGATTTATTAAAATTATCCGAGGAGGTTCTCGGTTGATTAATATTATTATTCGATTCGTTTGTATTAAGATTTATCAGATTCGTAAAATGGTTGGACTGGATAGTATTGTTGATATTAGGGATGTCATGTTGAAAATGCGGTTGGTTAGGGTAATTGATGAGGGCTGGACTCGTCTGGACTACAGCTAATTTTCCTGTTGTTCGACGAGTCCCTGCTCGTTTCCCTGTGGATATTGTAATTCATCAGTCATCTCTTGTATGTAATTTATGGATACATTCCCTAAGTCATTGGTCAGTTCATTTATGTTTGAATTTAATTTTCTCTGGAAGTTTTGTTGATTTTTATAAAGATAGTTTGGATGGTTTCGTGGAGGTGAAGTTTCGATTTGTCTTCGAGTTGGGGATACTTGTTGGTTTCTGATTGGTTGAATATGGTTTGTATGTTGAAAGTTGGGTCTGTTGTAGTTTTGTTTGATGGGGTAAGTGTTGAATATTTGAGTGTCAGGAACGTTTGTTCGTTGATTAAGGTGCATATTGTTCGGTTGGTTCGGGTATTTATTTTGATATCCATTGTAGTTTCTGTTGTTGCCTGGGATGATATTCTGTGCAGGTTGAGTGGTGAAGTTATTTGGGCGTGTTGAGAATTCCCTTTTCCTTTCATCATTTGTTCTTTTGGTGTTGCAGTTTTCCAGTGTATGACCGGTTCTCTTGCAATACCTGCAAAAACTTGGAGGTTGGTAAGGTTCTCTGAGTGTTGGACTTCTCATATTGGAGTGGCATTCTCTAGCCTTGTGTCCTATTCTTTCACATAATTGACATCTAGTTTGCTCCATTTCCTGATCGGCTACTTGTGGTGTTTGGTATACTTTGCTGTAACCAAGTTGTCTTTCAATTCGGCCAGCCATTTCTATTAGTTCCTTAAGAGGTTTGTCTACTAACATGGTTAGGTGTGTTTTTATAGCAACATTTTGTAAACCACGAACAAAAGCTTCTTGTTCCAATGTAGCTAATAAGGGTTTTGGGAGTGAATTATTTTCTCCATATTTGATTTGAACGCCTGCTTCGTAATCCAATGCGTAGCTTTGGACGCGGCTTCCAAAATCTCCGCAACTTTCAAATTTGTTTTGTTTGGCATTGCTGAGTCTATTTGATAATATTTCGACTGTGTAGGTAGGCAGAAATTTTCGTGTTAAGGTGCTATAAAAATCTTTAAAGGTCTTAACCTCAATGTCACGGAATATTTCATATGCTCTTCCTCGTAGTCTGAATATTGTTTCTTCTAATGCGGTAGCCAAACTGTCTGGTTTGTCAGCGTATACTTTTTCGATACGTTTGCACGCATCCATGAAAAAATTTACTTCGCTGGCATCAACGTCTGGTTGACCGTAAAAGAGAGGAACTCGTCTTTCAACTGACTCTTGAATTTGTGCCATGTTTTTCTTAATTTGTATGTCGCGATAGGTTGGGATTGTTAAATGGTGAAGAATTTTGATATCCAGAGTGGAACGTTTTCGTAATACTGACTATTCGGTTACCCGGAGTTGGAAATTTGCGTATAATACTGATAATTATGTGACCCGGAGTGGAAAGTTTGCGTATATAATACTAATAATTATGTGACCCGGAGTGGAAAGTTTGCGGCAGCGCCAATGTTATATTTTATGTTTTTGTTTAACACAAAATATAATGTTATACTTAAATATTCGGTAGAGAGAAATATCAAATTGATATTTATGTTAGTTGGAGAAAAAGATCTCAGTAGACAAATGCCGCTAGGGGAGTTGGAGCGCTAAAACACTCTTATAACTTCCCTCCTCGTTTTGCTATACGAGGTTCGCTCATCAATGTTTACTGGATCGGTGCCGTGTATGTTAGTAGGATGATTTAATTATTGATACTCGCTTACCACGGATGGGGGCTATGACAGTATCAATAATAATTTGTGTTATAGTTATACTTACTTGATTGATGAATGATGAATATTCTCGATTTTAATTTATAACACTGAGTATTTAATTTTTAGGTTTTTTAAATTTATTTATTTACTACTTAATGACTTGACTTAGACTTTGACTGCGACTGTATTATCTTTAACTACAACTGACTTTAATTTTTGACTTCAACTACAACTGACTTTAATTCTTGACTTTAATATATTATATCTTAATTATTTATTCTTCAACTATATATACTAAAATATTCTATGTCAAATTGTTGTTATTGACTTATTTTGTTTTTACAATTTGACACACATTAATGTTTTAATATTAATTAATAATTGCCAAATTGCGTTTTGCAATTTTATATTTAATTATTATTATTTAGGTTATTACCATAAAATTTGTTTCCGCCATAGGTTTTAAATTATAATTTTATTTTAACATTCAGGCGTTTTCTTTACTTTATGGTATTCTTTGGAGTGGTCAGCAGTGGTTTCACAACAAGTTCTAGCGATGTATAGAAAATTTCACTTTTCAAATTTCAGTTTTATACACTTTTAATATTGTGTCATGTCGAGGTCGATGACGTTTAGATCGGTAATGAATAACGAATTAAAAATTTAAATCACAAGCTGGTGAACTAAAATAAAATAAAAACATTTCAAATCTAATATTATTTCAATTTATTCTCCATTGTTTAAAACATACTTTATATTTCACCTTAAATCTGCCATCAGTAGATATACATCTCAAATTTAAATAGAGTTCAAGAGTTGCATTATGTGAGCACATTGAAAAGTAAGTATGTATACAAATAAATTATTTCGTCTTATTGAATCGCTATTAAATTCGAAGCAGTAAACCATGGCTGTTAAGCTAGAGTAGGCAATATTTTAAGATCAACATTTTTTTTTTTAAATAATTCTTTATTATTTCTTTTTTAATTACAATTTAGTCTAACACTAATAAGCAATATTATTCTAAAATAAATCACTACATTTTATTGAAATTTGAGAGTTCATCCGTCGATGTACTCCTTAATTTTGATATTTATTATATGATCGCGCTTTTTTTATGCGCTAGATAAAGATTTATTTTAACTGATTTTACACTAACTCCAAAGGCTTTACTCTTTTGAGCCTTCTAACTAAATCCGTATTATCCAGTAGCGGGATGGCCTCTATGTTAACATGGTGAAGAAGCCGTTGTTCATGACTTCTAGCATAATTTCGGTTTTGATGGGTTCTGTGCCCCGCTCTTCGGGGATGTCACTATTTCCGACAAACAATGATTCGTTGGGTAATATCCATGTTACTCTGCATGGTACATCCCCACAGCTGTATACCACAAGTCCAAGGAGGCTTCAATTCATTTTATTGTATTTTAATCCCAAGTCGTCTCTTTTCTTTTTTACATGAGCTTTCCAGCGAAGCTTAGTGTCTAATGTCATACCAAGATATTTGACAGTGTTTCCATGTGGTATTTCCTGATTATTAAAATATACTGGTTTGTGTACTAATCTCTTGTTCGTGAAGTTGACATGTACAGATTTAGCTTCATTTAATTTTATGCGCCATTTTTTTACCCAGTTGTGTACTTGCTCTATGCCAGTTTGATATTTCCCTGTTGTATCTCAGTTATTGTCACCTACTGCCATGATAGCTGTGTCATTTGCAAAAGTGGCTATTGTGTTGTGTTATGGGATTGGAACATCTCGGGTCTATAGTAAATACAGAAGTGGCCCAAGTACACTTCCTTGTTGAACTTCAGGTCTTATTTCCTTTTGCTCAGAATATTCATCTTCTTGCTTAAGCCTGAATTATCTTTCCGTTATATATGCTTCCAGTGTTATGCTGTACTGCTTAGGTAGGATTAATTTGAGTTTTTAGATTAAACCGTCGTGCCAAACCTTATCAATGGCCTGCGCTACATCAAGGAATACTGCGGAACCACCATTTTCTCTTCTAAAGTCTTCTCAATAATATTGGTTATTGTATGCAGTTGATCAATAGTGCTCACTGTGAAAACCAAATTGGTGATTCGGAATTAGGTTATTTTTTTCTAATATTAGGTTGAGTCTTAAAGTTACTATATCGGTAGCTACTTTATTATTTCTCAGGTAATCAGGTCAAGCCCGGGTGCTTCCTTTAAGTTTAAATTGTTTTTAATTTCGTTTTCTATTCAGTAGGCTATGTAGATCTTCAAAACATCTTCGAGAATTTGTATTCGGTTGTCATCCAATGTTTCTCATAATTGACATTAATGAGGTTTAACTATATTTTCAAGATGATTAGCAAATCTTCAGCTTTTTCTTTGTTTTTCCTTGGCATGTTCCATCCACTTTCCCATCGGCAAATTTTTATGGCTTTTTCAGAGTTTCAGTTGCTTTCCAGAGCGATAACCCATGTTACTGTCAGTCATCAACTTACTTAAGTAGAAATTAACAGACTCATTTTTGAATTTCTCTTGTTAATTGTTGAGTAAGATTGTTTAGTGTTTTTTTGTCTTGTGGAGCTCTAGTTTGTGCTACTTTTTCTGGGTTTGCGTTTATCCCTAAGAGATTTCTAATTTCTATTGGATAGTTATTTTGATTTGATTTCTCGGTTCGTTTCCCATGCCATATGTCCAATTGATCAATAGTTTTTAAAGAACTTACAAAAGTATTCTTTGTTCAAGATGTACTTCGAAACTTTCCCAGTATTTGTTGTTTTATATATTTGTTGGTATTGGATTATCCTCTTTTTGGATGGTTTATCCGCTTAGAGTTAGGACTATTGGAGAATGATATGAGCTCATATCTTGGCTTTCTTCGACTTTCATAAAATAATTAGAAATATTTTTGGTTATAAAAAAATCGATCAGGCCAGGTATTTTTCCTAGGTCAGTTGTCCAATATGTTGGTTTTCCTGTTGAAATCGATTCACATCCATTTTCTTTAATGGCAATTAGTAATTATTTTCCTTTAGTTGTAGTAATCTAGAACCCCAGTAAGTATTGTTCGCATTGAAGTCGCCACCTATTATGAACCTTTTTCCCAGAAGAAGGCTTGAAGATCTCTGAGTATTGTTTGTTTTTAATAAAATGTCCTGGTGGACAGTACAATCCGGCCACAATAAAAGGAAAGTTGTTGGTTTTTATGTAAACCACTGTGGCCTGAATTTCTTCTTTTTCATACCTTGCTTCTTCAAAATGTTGGATATTTTTTATCTAATTTATTTATTTTTAAGAAAGAAAACTGTTTAAAGTGGGTTGTTTGAATTGTATTAACTTTTCATTTTATAATTTAATGTAGCATGTAATGCTGTTTAATAGATTGAGTAATTTTGCTACTGCGATCGAGATCAAACTCATTATCATTTATTATTTTGATGGCTTCGTAAATCGGAAGAAATTGTATTCGTTAGCATAGCTTGAATCTCTGATAATGTTAATTCATCTTGAGTATCCTTTATAACGCTGGAAATCCCTTCTCCATCAATTCCATCTATTCCTGCATCGTTTGCCGTTGACACGATCATTTGGTACTTTACCGTTATCGAGAAACTCACATTTCGTATTTTTTTTGTTGTTTTATGTATTTACTTCAAAAAAGGCGAATTTAAAAAATTCGTTAATTCGAGGTTTGAAGTTCGTAAAACGAGGTTTTCAACAATTTTGGATGTTCGTTAATTCGAGGATTTGTTATTCGAGAGTTCGTTAAACGAGGTTTACCTATCTATCATATTTTCGTCAAGCTGAATGTTAGTACAAACATGTCTGGCTTCTTTTATTTCTCCAGCTAATTTGTTCATTACGCTGATTATTTTAAATTGTTTTGATGATAATTCATCTTTAATCTGTTCTGGGCTACAGTAATGATGTAAGTTCCTCGCCATGATTCTGATTTGTGTTTCTTGTTTATTTTCATACGTGTCAAAGATAAATGAGCCTTCGAACAAAATTTTCACTACGTTTCTATGTGCGTATTCGCTATTTACGTTAATGCTTATTTTATTTAGATTCATCAATTTAGTGATGAATGATTCTTCTGAATGATTATTCGCCTTAATTATATCATAAAACACGAGATAACTATTAACATCATCTACTATGATAGGTGGTCTCAACCTTTTGAAGCTGAGTATTTTGATCCAATGTTTGTGGTATTTGTGTTAACGGTGTATTATTTAACCTTCTCTATTTATTTTTCCATTCTCTTTCTATAGGTAAGTCTTCCTCATCGGTTTGATATTTGACGTTTTAGAAATTGTGTTTTGGTTTTGCATCATTGGTGATTCGGTTTTTGACATTTACCATTGTTGAGATTAAATTTGGTATTCTGGTTGTGCTTCAATGATGGCTTAGTTTGGATTTTATGATGCAACATTTCTTTTTTTAGTTCGTCAATTTGTTGTTGGAAATTGAGAATAATAATGCTTTGCTGATTTATCTCATCAGTTACTTTTTGCCGTTGTTTGTATAACATTCGTTTTTTTCTGATGCACAACTTTAAAGAACAGATGTTTTAATATAGTTATATGAGGTTGTTTGGCCTGCTTGTTGGGGTGCAGCTGTTACTGAAGAGGCCAAGTCGTTCTCTACATCGTGGAGCCATCGTCGCCTGAAACGACCTCTGCGCCTACCATATGATAGCTCTCCTTTCAGAGATCGCTGCACAATTCGTTCCGGATCAGCACACAGAACGTGACCGAGCCAGCGTACTCGATGAGATCTTACTTCATGCACAATATCGGGGATCTTCATGAGATCTCGAAAATGTACAGAGCTCAGTATGTACCATCTATTTAGCGTTTTGGGCCGTAAATCACACGCATGTTTCTTCTCTCAAATGTAAGGAGCCATCTCTCGTACTCATCCGTCAGCGCCCAACTTTCACATCCAAACATAACAACGGGTCTGATCAACGCTTTGTAAAGCTTCAGCTTCAAGGCACTTGATAAGTGTTTAGATTTTAGCAGTGGCCTTAGAGGATACAAAGAACGACTGCCTTCTGCCAGCCGCACTTTAATATCCTCAGCCACACTGTTATCGTGAGTGATAAGAGAACCCAAATATTTGAACCTCCTCACTCCCTCAAACGTGTTGTGGCCACTACTAAAACCTGGTGTGCCATTGTCCCTAAAACCAGAGATCAGGTATTTCGTTTTGGACTCATTGATCTGAAGTCCAACTGAAGCTGAAAACTCTACAAGCGAATCAAGTATTTCTTTCACTCCGTTGCTATTCAGTCCAATCACGCATATGTCATCTGCATATGCAAGCACCTGATTGGACTCTCGATATAAGATGTTGCGCTGACGTATTCAGTTTTACGAAAGATGTACTCCAACATGATATTAAAGAGTATCGGGGACAGAGCATCTCCCTGCCGAACACCCGAGTTAACTGCAAAAATTGTCGATAGCGATACCTTTAACACAACATTGAGACTGCGTCACTGTCATCCTACACAGTTGTACCAATTTTGATGGCATTCCTAAGTATTCCGGGCAGACCACAAACTCTCTCGATTGATCGAGTCATAGGCCTGCCGGAAATCCAGGAACACCTGATGTACGGAGATGGATGTCTCATAATATTTAGATAGAATCATTCGCAACGATAAAACCTGTGCTGGGAGGTTCTATCATCACTTCGATTCGCTTCGATTAACATTTGTGGCTCATTTGTGTGTACGTTTTGTCTATTGCGATCTCAGCCTGTTAGAATAAATTTGCAAACTATCTCTTTATCCTCTTTTCATTTGCCATCGAAAATAAAAATATTTATTTATAGAAAAAGAATCGAGTAGGCTATGATCACAATATAAATTGCGAAATAGAATACAATTTTGTTCGTGAAAAAAGAGACACAAATGTCTACCGAAGCGAATCGAAGTGGTGATAGAACATCCCAGCGCTGATCAGTGACTGGTCGATTCGGACGAAATCCTCCTTGATAGTCACCAACCAAGCCCTCCGCTAAAGGAGTGATTCTATCCAATACAATGTATGACACTAACTTGTATGCTGTGAAAAGGAGAGCTATACCGCGATAATTCTCACACTTCAAGCGGTCTCCCTTCTTGAAGATGGGGCATATCGCGGCCACTTTCCATTCGTCAGGCATAACTTCGATTCGCCATACAAATCGAATAAGGTCGAAAAGACAGTTCAACAAAGTATCCCCTCCGAATATCAATAGCTCCGAATTAATGCAGTCCACTCCAGGTGAGCGGTTTCGTTTCAACCTCTGTATGGCCTTAGTGAATTCCTCATAGGACGGCTCCTCAGTGCAAATCTCCGCAGTCTGTCTTAGAGGTGGCTCAACAACAGTCGGTGACGCATGGTGAACATCAAGCAGCTCAGTAAAGTGTCCACTACATGCGTCAAGTACTGCGTCGATGTTAACACAGAGGTTTCCATCCCGGTCCCGAATGGCGGTTGACGTAGGCCTGAAAGTATGGTGCAGTCCAGTAATTCCTTTAAAGAAATTACGCGAACTGCGCTAATTGCTGAGTTGTTGTTCTTTCAGAACCTCGGCCTTCCACCATTCTCGCTTCATCCGTCTACAAATCCGCTTAGCTGCCCTTCTTGCAAGAGCAGCCTGGTTTTTCCTCGCGATTGTGGGACGTTGTTGCACTTCACTATGGGCTATATTTTGTTGCTCAACCGCAAGACGACACTCGTTATCAAACCAATCATTCTTGGGTCTGATTTTCACTATACCTAAAGTCTGTTGAGCACCAATGACAACCGAAGTTTTCAGTACCTCCCAGACAGAGTTCACGCAACCAGACTGGTAATAAGCTCCCTCAATGTTGTCGCTGACAAGATCTTAATATCATTCCTTTTGATCTTCATTTATCAGACCTTCACAGTCGAAACGTACCATGCGATTCTCTGTGTTCCCAGACTTGTACGACAACTTCCATCGTAGCTTTGTAGCGACCAAATGATGCGCTGCCTACGTATTTGGTTGCTGACCGCGATGAGTTCTCACATCCTGCACAACCCGAGTCTTTAGAAACTAACACATTTGTCAATTTGGCTGCGGGAAATTCCGCGAGGATGTGTCCATGTCTCTAGATGTATCTGTTTGTGAGGGAAGAACGTGCTTGCTACATCATTCTCGCACCATTATCGGTCGCAGTTTCGTTTCGGGAGTACGGATCTATGTTTTCACACAAGTCGGTCTGATTTCTGCCAGCTCTAGCATTAAAGTCCCCAAATACCATTCTAATATCGTATTCGGGTATAGCTCCCATCAGATCGTCCAAGTCATTGTAACATGAGTCTTTATCTTGGGGCTGGCTGACTTCTGTGGGCGCATGTACACAAATTATCGACAAGTTGGCTAACTTCATGCGCAAGCGAAGCTTACACGGTTATTCACTGCTTGGAAATCCAAAACAGTCTTCTTTACCTGTGGCCCAAGAAGAAATTCAGCTCCAAGATTTCTGAGGTCATTTCCACTGTAGAGCAAACGTATAGCTCTGGGACACATTGGCTCCGCTTTTCGCGAGTTTCGTGAAGAGCAACGAGTTCCAACCGATACTCTTACATACACGTGATTAGGCCCTCTAACGCTCCTGGTTTTCTAAGTGATTGATTTTTTGGCGTCTTTTTGTTGACTTTATAAACAGTTTTTTTTTACGGATGCGGGTCGTCAGCCCAGCGATCCAACCGTTTAGTCGCCTCCTACGACAAGCAAAGGATACTGTGGTGGTATTCTTGGGAAACATGTTCGTGCAATTTAGATTTACGAGACATGTGGGGCACCCCGACCACAGGGGGCATAATTCTGATTAGTTGTGTTAAAACATTCACGTTTTTGGGAAGTCAATGTGAATTAAATTAAATTAATTCTAATATTGAAAACAATCTGTAAAAATATCAATTTTTTGGCAAAATATTTCGCACACAATATTTTATAAGCCTTCCAAAGACAATAGTTAATTTGGCAAACGGAGAAAGCGCCACCAATCTATTTTTATTTAACACCAACGATATACATGATACTCTCGCCACTGAAGGCGTTCACACCAAACCAATCTCTAATATAATAAATAGAGATAAAGTACTAACTTATGTTAGAACCCGACTTAAAAAGCTAAAGAACGGCATCTGATATATAATTTAAGATATCTATTGAATCGAAGAATAACCATTGAAGAACGTAGAAAAAGGACGTTTGGAAAACATTTATTGCAATGTAACACCCCTGCTGTTTGTTTTTCTACGTTTTCATAGTCTACTCAATGGGGTTCAAGTTTAACGACGCCGAAGAGTAAACAACTCTATGAAGCAACAGTCATTGAATTATATATCAACTGGTCATAAAGCGACAAAGAAATAAACTAAATGGAATACATTTCAAAGTCTAGTAGAATAGAATTGTAAACTGGATGTCTCCTTACTACTTTGATGCGGCAGAAGAAATCCTAAAAGTAGTACTAGAAATAATAGCAGAAAATGCTAATATCAATATTTTTGAAAAAGTTAATCAACTTCCAAATAATACCGCGGTGTTGCCATAGCAAAAGCAATTAAAAGCCTAAGAGTATTCGTGATTGAAGTAGAAAATCAGCGGTTCAGAATTATTCAGGTGATCTCTCGGCAACACAAAAAACAGATTAGTCATTATGAAAAGTAACAAGAAGACCAGTAAACTCGACCTCGCCGGTTAGACTGTCTAAGCGACTAAGAAAAAGCCATCGCTTTTGCTATACACCACATAAGGAAATTAACAACTGCGTACTACCAAAATAATTGGTGAATGATTTTACCATAAAACATATAAAATATAAGTGGAAGGGAGTTAAGAATACAATTAAACTCTGCATAAGTAAAGAAAAGGCTCCAGGACACGATATTATTACCAGTAAAATAATTAGGGAAATACAATTTAAATACGTAAACCTACTAACATATATCTTCAACGATATTATGCGCACTGGTTATATTCCTCAAAAGTTGAAGACATCTCAAATCACTATGATTTATAAGGCTGGAAAAGATAAAACACAAATTTCGCCATATCGTCCAATAAGCATGCTTCCCATAATCTGTTAAAAATGTTATTAAAGAAACTGAAACCAATAATCTTATTCCAAACAATCAATTTGTTCTCCTAAACCAGCATGGCACTATCAAACGAACGTGGAGAAGAACTATTGATCCGTTGTCTTCTTGAATATTGCACAAGCTTTTGATAAAGTTTGTAGCGATGGTCTAATTTACAAAAATAAAAAGTTGCAGAAAAATTGTCATGCAGTCCTCGAAAACTACCCATATGCGAAAACTACCCATATGCAGCGACTTATGCATAAATTACCAACAAAGTAATAGTATCAACAGTTGCTAAGCTTTGGGATATCAAACAAAACTTGTGAAATTGTCGTAAGAGAGTTGCAAATCATTTAAGCAAAATTAAAGATTAGGACATGGAGAATTAAAGCGAACCGAAATAAATCAGCACCCGTTACATCAACGGTGAACAAATGCACCTGTCCGACGGTGATATTAAACAATCTGACTATTAAACCGTTAAGGAGATGATTAGAACTGAATTAGCCATTTGCCCAATTCAATTTTTGGTTTTATCTTTACTCGCTTGGGCAGCGCTGCTATTTGTTATGGGACAGTAAAATTTATAATGTCAAAAATTTCATATAAAAACTTAAAAAAAGTTGATTTTTAATTTAACATTTATATATAAAAACGACGTGCCCATTTAATTTTTATAGAATAAACATGAAGTTTATAGTTTTAAATGTAATTATAAGGCACGTATTGCGGAGTTTCGATTGAATAAATTATTAAAATATGCGGATACAAAAACACAAATCTGGTTAAGTATATTGAGGTTATGCTTTTGAAGTTTTGAGTAAATGCATTTGTTTTTTTAGATTGTGTGCAGAGTAATTATGAATTACCTAACGGAAGAAGACGTGCCTGGGGCCAAGCTACCACATCCCAACCCTGGTTTAAATAAAGTGGAACACCTCAAAAGATGGCTTTCGTGCAGCGGCATTTCAAATAATGCGAATAAACCAGAATTAATCAAACGGCATGTTCTGTTAATTTTGTCTGAATAATATGGATTCTATATTTTTTTTTTTTTAGAGTAACGGAATGTATAGTCAATCAGCAGCAGAATAAAATTATACCCTCGATTGATAAGTCGATATGGTTTTACAAAAAATATCCACACACGCAAAACGAACCAATTCCTGAAATTGGTTGGAAACCCTTTCCTTCGATAACTATTCCAAATGGTTTTAGTTATGAACAAATCATGAAATATGTTGACTTAATGGGCAATATCGAAGAACGAAACGATAGTAGCAGTGATGAGGACACTGAATATCAGCCCATTACGAAAAATTCAAAAACGTTACGTCGCGCGCGCATTACTTTTACGAGCGGGCACGTAAAAAATATGGAAGACAATACTGACGAGCAACATTATTTTCTAAAATCAGATGTACATGCCTCCTATTCAGGTGTAATTTATAAAGTTAGTGTCATTTTAAATAAATCCGATTCAAAAATAGTTGAAGGGTCTTGTCAATGTAAGGCATCGACAAGCCGCTGCTGCTCCCACATTATTGGTGTCCTCTTTGCTTTAGAGGACTACACTATACACTTTGGATATCAAATAATATCGTGCACATCGAAAATCAATAAATGGAATCAGGGAAGGAAAAAAGGAAATAATCCAAAGAAAGTAACAGAAGCCAAATATGAACATTTTACAAACAAAATTAAAAACAGAAAGCGATTTTTGGAGTTTAATCCTATAAAACAGACAGGGAATAGTGAGTCTAAAGTACAAACCACAAACAAATTTGTGTCTGACTTACAAACAAATCTTCCAAATTGTATGTTTTTGAGTCTGTTGAAATTTAAATATGAAGATTATACTCTGGACACAGGCATCTAAAGGAATTTTACTTAGTAAAATACAGCAGATGAAGACCAATTTAAATATGCAAACAGCTTTTGGCCCGGTACTACTGATTGATGCTCAAAATAACATTACATGGCAAAATATCCGGCGCGTAAGAATTACGGCATCAGTTGCCAAATTTTATTTTACAGCAACTGCATATACAAATTTAATAAAAAACCATTTGTGATCAAATAGAGACATTTCACAACTGCCGGCCATTGCTTATGGAAAAGAAAATGAACGACGTGCTTTCCTGGAATACAAAAGCTTGACCGGTGCCGATGTTCGAGAAACCGGATTTTATGTTAATGCTCGATATCCAGGCATGGGTTGTAGTCCGGATGGCGTTATATACGATACCAATGGCAATATTATTTCAATGTTGGAAATTAAATGCCCCAAAAGGCTTGAAAATATTTCACCAATTGAGTACAAAAAAGCCCGAAACCCAAATACATTGTGCTTTACAATAAATGAATTTGGAAATTTAAATTTAAAAAGAAATTATTCTTATTATTTTCAAATCCAGTTTAGCCTAGCAATAATGGAATTGAAATTTTGTGATTTTATCATTTGGTCTAGTGCCGGTTTAGCAATCGAAACCATCGAGCGAAATGATGTTCTCATTTCGCATTTAATGCCAAAACTTATGGCAATTCATGAAAAAATATTATTAGTGGAATTTTTTGAGATGAGACTGCCTCGTGAATTATCGTTGATAAATTTTTTAGACTGAAAAAAGCTTTATTTTTTTTACACATTATGTTATTTATTATTTATTATGAAACTGTGATTATCCTCAAGGAATGCCTTAAAATGTTAGTTACATTTTAAAATATATTACTTTTCCAACAATGAATTAAAACTACTTATTACATAAGCTTAGTATATTTTGGATTATTTAGTTATTTTATTTATTATTTATATTTACAATAAAACAAATTATTAAAATGAATTACAAATTTATTGTACAACTAAAATTTAATTTTTTATAAGAGGCTCCTGAAAATTGACCAGCATCGCGATTACGAATGCCATTTGAGATATCAATGGCACTAAAGTTTTAGGCAGCACCCGTTGTAAAATACGATACTCCTTTAATCGGCCTATAAGACGTTCTACGTGAATCCGAGCTGAAGCTATTTTTTTCGTGGTACGTACCTCTCCTCTTGTCAACTTATCTCTTCCAGATAAAAATGGCGGTATCAATAATTCACAACTGAAGCTGTTATATATATCAGCAACATTAAATCCGCGATCTGCTAATATGAGATCACCCTCTTGTAGTTGACTGGTTATGTCACACGAAATAAACATATCTCTATCTGATATTGCCCCTTCATACGCATCAGACAAGAAGCATACACCACCCAACGAATGTATTCCACACAAAAATTTAAAAGTGGCTGAACCTTTATAAGCGGAATATGTATTACCCTGCTCTCGATAATCTTCAGCTTTATGAGTTCGAACTTCAAATCCGTCGATAATGACTCTTAAATTTTTAAATTTTCGAAAAATGTTCGGTATTTTCGATTTGTCGGTTTCTCTTGGTGGAAAAATGTTTAGTTCTTTAAATTTGACGTACATAAACATTATCCATGTATTTATAGTACGAGAAACATACGAAGTGCTTACTAAAAACCTATAAGCTAAATCCTCAATTAGTAGTCCTACTCGAAGTCTACATAATGTCAGGAAGAGCTGATTTTGGGGTGTTAATACTGATTTGTCTGGCCGATTTACGTTTCTCTTTTTACCTTCACCACGCCAATATTCTAAATTTAGAGCTTCGTCACCAAGAAATCTCCAGAGAGCATCATACTGATCAACACTTAAGCCCGTGTAAAACTTCAATCGCTTCGGATTGTGTTTAATACTATCATAATTAAATGATTGAGAGTTTAGTCGTTTTTTTAAAATATTCAATTTTCTCGCTAAACGTATTTTAGATATGCGATGGTTTCTCAGCAGAGATTGAAGCTTTTTATAACGCAAGGTCGATATTTGCATAGAGGTGTTCCTTTGTTTGACGTTGGGTGTCGCATATCTCAGTAGTCGTTTCTATAGTATTTTCTTCATGATGGGTGGAACTCTCGAGATTGTCATTTTCTAAGCTCTACATTAAAACAAAATAAAAAGTAAATAATTCATCAAATTACATATGTTACCATGAAATATCTTACCTTTTCCATATTTATCTCTTGACTACTTTGAAGCGTAGGCTGACTAGTTTCACTGGTATTTAAACCTCGGGCCACCGGCATCTATAAAAAGTATAACTTAAGTTATTTATGATACAACAAAAATGAATTGTTGTATATGTACACACCTTTGAAAAAGTAGCAGAAACGGGGTCAGGATTTAACTCCGTCGGCCCATTTCCACCTATAAAATAAAGGCTACAAATGAACGAGTATGGCGTTATTTTCTTTATAGTAAATTTTGGCCTTCCGCAAGCAGCAATCCATATCTTACACTGGTCTGGTTCATTTTTGGGGTTCGGAAATCGCAAAAAAAAAATGTTTGGGTTTTTTAAATAACGAGAATCTGATGTACAGAGCCCGTGTGCACAATGTTTCACAACCATTAATTATTAGTTTTTTAAATTATGTATTTTGAAATTAAATAAACAACAATGTATTATTTTTACAGCTTTTAATTTTTTTACACTGCGACTATCGCACATCTGTCAATTTTTTTTATTATTTTTTTTAAGGCTAGGTGAGCCTCCAATGTTAAATACGTGAAGTAAATTTGGGAAAATCGCTAATTCCAAGTATTATTTGAAACTAGAGGCATATACCCTAATAAATTGGCAAGGGGTATTCTAAAGCTAGTATATATCGGTTGACCACTGCGAAGAGCGGATCTACTAAATCAAATAAATATAAAACTATAATATGATTTAAATAGATGATTTGAAAATTGAAATTTTATGGTAATTTTACAAATTTCAATTCAATTTAATCAAATTTTTCAAATACATATTAGGGCATAGCTAATTATACATATACATATACATGTACATATTTTGAAAATTGGAAGTTTGCTAAAGTGGGATTTAATAAGAAATTTTTATTTTTTCGTTGTTTGATTTCAAGAATACCATCGAGCATTCTTAAAATGTCAATTATGAAATTTTAAAATAAAATTATAGAATAATAATTCGAATCGTAATATTTCAAAGATTTTGATTTAATAGTTGTCGAATTTGGTCGTTTCGAATGTTGAATTTTGCATATGTAAAGTTCTGATTTTATTTTTTATTTAAATTCGGATTTGCTCACAAACATTTTCGTTCATTTGAAAATTTGTTAAAGATCGTTGAAGTTTCTCACTGTGGCTATTTAAAAATGTTCGCTAAAACATACGGTCGCAATAATAAATAATTTGAGAATGTTGGTCTATCTATAGCGAAGATTATTCAAGTCGAGCACATAATGTAGATAAAGTTTAGACTAAATCAGACTTCTATTAACTTGATTTATTAATTATTTTAAACTCTAAACATAATACATAATGTATTTATTTATTATTTAATTGTTGATAGATAGAGAAATAAACCCCATTTTATAGTGGCCTATTTCTTAGTATCATATTTATGATTAACCTCATAAAGTTCGAGTTTCGTTAACTAAAATGATAAGAGTGTCGATTAAATAAAAAGTGTTAATTCTATCTATTATTGAATAATTTTCTATTTATATATTTATTTGGAATACAAATATATATCCATAATTGGAATTCATATAACGCATAGTAAATATAAAATAAACAAATCGATAAACCGCCTAAAGCATATAACACCAAAATCCACCCCTAAGCAATTCGCAAAAGAACCAACCATTTTAACATAATTCAATATAGACATGAAATAAGCAACAAGTCAATTTACTTTATTTGTGTATTCCCACACACGCACATTTTTTTTACACCTGTTGAAATAATAACAATAACAATAAATAAATAAATGTGTGTGTATAAATGAAATAAAAACGAAATTAAATGATGAATTTGTTTTTAACCCTTATTTTAATTCAGTTTGGTATTAATTGAATTCATGTTACAAAAATGATGGATTATCTTCATCGACTTCATTTCATATTCAGGTCAGACAGTGTTGAACGTGGAAACATGTAAACCTTAAGTAGCTGGGTTATACAGGGTATTGTAAATTTAAACGGACATACTTCGGTAGGGAGGTCCTTAATAAATTCTTTTTGCGAAAATACATTGTAAACAAGATTTTGAATTTGGTTCGTCTAAATCTCCAGCGCCCTGTATATTTATTTTATTATGTTTCATGGTGATTTTGTGTCTATATAGAGCAAAGCAATCATTCATTTAAAACGATTAATCATGTCAAAGGCTAAATTTATCACCGTTTTTAATTTAATTGAAAAAACATTTTTGTGATAGAGTTATACTGAATTTAAAAATTTGATATAATTGGCCGCTTGGGTTAAATTGATTTAATTATTTTTTAAATTAAATTGGAAAGATTGAAAAAAAATAAATGTATCGCTGAAACTGTTTGCCAAATTAATTTCTAATTCCAGGCTGTATAAATGTTTTTCTCTAATAATTGGATTGCGAGGAATACTGTGATATAGGTTAGGTTAGGTACGGGTGCCGTCCTAAAGGAGTAGCATAGATACAAAATTGGTCCGTAGTTGTACCACATTCGAGCTACCTCCTCTTCACTCGTTCAACCACCCTGAGCTTACAAAGAAGGGTTGCTTCGAATCTTACTAAGATCCGTCAGGTCGTCCAAAGAGGAAGTTCCCATAAATTTTCCCATAAGTTTTGTTCTGCTAGACGAGGACAAGTGCAGAGCAAATGGAGCACAGTTTCCTCCTCCTCCTCATCACCGCAGCTGCGGCAGAAATCATGGGCAGGGGCACTCAGTCTGCTCGCATGTACTGCGATGAGACAATCTCCCGTTATAGCCCGTCACGACCATACCAATATGGTGCCGTCGAAGTGTGGTTATTATCTGCATGGTTATTACTCACGAACTGGCGTTAGACCGTCTGACGTTCGTTGTATTTATGGCTTCTCCCTGAAGCAGCAGATCACATGAAGCAAGCGGTATCTTTATGTCCAGCCAGCATTGGGATAAAAGGCGTGCTGTGCTGTTGCGGGCCAGATTACTTACCTTTACATTGCCTGCTATATTGAAATACCCACGTCAAGCGGATGTTGAACTGATCAGCCATCTCATTTAAAAATGCCGGACAGTTCTGGGGTACCTTCGACGTTAGGGAGAATGATTGTTGCGTTTTAATAGCAGCCTGGCGAATATCCCTCGTAGATATTACATTATTCTTCACCCAGTTCACTTCAACCAATATCACGGTAAGTTCAGCTTGAAAAACACTGCAAAAGTCGGGAAGACGAAACGAGAGGTTGACATCTAGTGCCCCCCAGCCAACCCCTCTATCCCTTTTTGAGCCATCCGTGAGCCACCTTAATACATGGTGAAGAGATAGCGTAGTCGGTAGTTTCCGGAATACCCCTGTTGCAAAGGATGGATGAGTGCCCTATATTGTTACAGGTCCACATATGTAGATATGAGTTTGAGCCGAATGACTTTGCAAGATGCAAGCTGCTCGGCCAAAATGTTACGGAGCTGTCAACAAGTACCCACTTGATTCCCCCAAGACAGCTTCGCACCAGAACACCAATAATGTCATATACATAAAAGTCTGTTCGAAGGGAAAATCGAATAAAAATCAGATACAGTTCGAATATAGGGACAGATTGGTTTGGTTGTTCAAAGAATTCAAATAATTCACACCAGATTAACACAATCTATTAATGACACCATTAATGATACATTATTACACTGTTAACACAAAATCAAATGAGACAAATTACAATTCTTATTGAAAATTTGTTAATTTAAATATTTATTATTTGAAAAAGGTTAGAGTTTTTCGTCAAAACAAAATATGCTATCCACAATATATTGTTTTAATCGGAGATAAAAAAATGTCCAAGAAAAACTAACACTGGCTAAATATCAAATAAAACATGACATCAAAAATAAACATCCAGCTCTACCGAGAAACCTCGACCGAAGAGCCTTCACATCGTTCTACTACAACAATGCCTCAAGCATCCGCGTTAAGTCCAAATCATTTCTTTTGGGCGTATTTGACAACAACTTCGACTCTATTATTATTTCTGGGACGTACTTACCGAATGTTTTAAGTCTGAAGAATATTTTCCATCGTTTTACATCGTTTATAGAAAGGACAGGCATGATTTAAGCACCTATCTCAAAGGCGGCGGAGTACTGAACGCAGTTATAAATACAATTTCGAACGAGGTAATTTCGTGCCACCCTAGCATCGACGTGAAAGCTGCCCATGTAAAAATTGCACGGTTCTCTATATTCCTTTTGGCCCAAACCTGGACCTCTACCTCCAGATCTTCAAGGTTATCGATTTGGAGGTGCTGCCAGCAATACGTAATGATGAACAATTACTGATTATTGGCGATTTTAATCTTCCGAGTACTACTTGGCTGGATATCGATGGTGTTTTACGGCATTTTCTGACGAGGACAATGCCTTGGCTACGATGGATTACTTCGCAAGCATTTCTGCACCACAAGTTAACCGTACGTATAACAGTCGAGGAAAATTTCTGGATCTTGTATTCACAACTGACAATAGGCTCTCAGAAGTTTTGGCATGCGAGGATTGTACCGGCTGCTCGAGCATCTACCACACTCCTTTAATGATAAATATATTTCACGAAGAATGCGTCATTCCTTCCAGTAATAATTTGTTTTTTGATTTTAAAAATGGGTATTGGAATTTTCTTCAAACTGGTCAAGATTTGAATGACATAGTTTTACAATTCAGTGAACGACTCAAGACAACAGGTATCGAAAGGTATGTTCTGTCGAAGGCTACTAAACCGCGTTTTCCAGAATCATGGTATAATGTTAAGTTGACAGATCCGTGGAAAATATCCTAACGATATTTGTGGAAAATATCTAAACGAAGCGAAATCATCAACTATCGTGGGATTGCCATACTTTCTATCATTCCAAAGCTCTTTGAATCAATGGTTCATTGATTTTTGTTTTTCCATACAAAATGGTATATTTCGCATGTGCTACATGTTTTTTTTTGCGGGCAGATCAACAATCGCAAACCTAGTCTTTCAGCGGCCATCTTCACAGTATAATTGATTCCAGACTACAGCTGGACGTGGTCTATACTGATTTTTCAAAGGCCTTTGACAAAATTAATCACGCAATTCTGATCGACAAACTAATGAAATTAAACTTCAACTTTATTCCAATCAGATCGTTGCACTCTTATCTATCAGATCGTTGGCAATTTGTCAAATTATACGACTCCCGTTCTCGTTTTTTCCGTGCACCATCCGGGGTGTCTCAAGGCAGCCACTTGGGGCCATTGTTGTTTTCACTCGTCGTAAACGATGTGGTGAACTGTTTCAAATTTGAAAGATGTCTGCTCTACGCTGATGACATGAAAATTGTTGCTCGTGTTTCCAATTTATCTGACTTTTTGATGTTGCAAAGTTATTTAAACAACTTTTGTTGTTAGACTATCGACAGCAACAATTTACGGTTAAATGTTTACAAATGTAAGACTCTATAGAATCCAATGTCCATTATTTCATCGGTATTTCTTATATGATATGGCAATTGATCGAGTCGAATTTATGACTGATCGTGGAGTGACGTTCTCTTCGGATCTAACATTTACCAGGCACATTGACTCTGCTATTTATAAAGCTTACCTTATGCTGGGTTTTATCAAGCGAAATTGTTACGAATTTACTGATCCGCTAACATTAAAATCTTTGTATGTGTCGTTTGTTCGTCCTGTTCTGGAATACGCCTCTCAGGTTTGGTCGCCTTCATATCTGCGCCACTCGGCCAGGACCGAGTCCGTTCAAAAGTAGTTTGTCCGGTTTGCTCTCCGACGTCTACCATCCACACTTATTAACGTATACGAACTCCCACCGTATATGCCATCGCTGCAATTTATTGGGATTGTCACAACTCAATCATCGACGAGAAGTAGCTGCAGAGCTCTTCGTACGTGATCTTTTAATCTCCCGTATTGATTACTGCGAGTTACTTACTCGTGTAAATTTGTATGCTCCCGAGCACCGTTTGCGTCGTCGTAACGGATTTTTATACATCGATAGTTCATCAACGAACCTCAGTCAGTCGGAACCTGTCTTGAACTCGTCGCGTTGTTTCAATTGCGCTTTTGAATTTTTTGATTTTAATATATCGAGGAATTCATTCAGAGTCGAGGTTGATAAATTTCTTAGACCTACTTGACTTGCGTCTTGATTTCTTTTATATTTTTGTGTATTTTTTATTTTTATATTGTATCTTTTGTATTTTAGATGTTAGTTTTTACTTTTTTTTTACCGATTGTATCTATTTGTTCTGTAGGTAATAATAATAATAAATAAATAAACAAAAACATCTGTGAAAAACTTCACGGTCTCCTGAACACTATTATTCTAAGCAAGTTTGCGAATATGTTTTTTCTAAAAAGAGATGATATTGCTTTTAACTGATTTTATCTTATATAAGCTTGCTCACAATGAACAGATCTAGTTAAATTTGTCCTATAAAGCTTGGCAGAGTAGCTCATTAGAGCTAATATGAAAATTGTGTAACACCATTCATGACGATTTTATTTGTTTGTTATTCAAATTTTTGAAAACTTCGTTGGTAATAAAACTAATTAATTTTTACAGAATTTTTCCAGAAACTTGCAGACGTCCTAATATAAATGTATTACCATTTATATGACAATCACATTCATCTTCTAGATGCCAAAAGAAACATATATATTTAGAATACCAATTTAATGTCACAATCCCAATTATTCAAGTAATTTAAGATTTTTATATCTTAAGAGGTATTTTCATCTTCAAATCTGAATTGTTTTAAAATCATAGAATTTTCCACATCGAATCCATCAAACTTTATTGTTGGTTTTGTATCTCTGCTTTAGATATTATGTATAAAATATATAAATAAATATTATTTTAGGTTTAAAAAAATGTTGGTATTCCGTTGAATTATATTAGAATTGTGGTTGATGGTTTATGGTGGTTAGATGATGTTTGAATGGTGTTTGCATTGGCATTGCCTCGATGAAAAAAACTAAATTGGGGTATCAAATAAATAACATTATATAAATTCTTAAAACAGCTTATCTCACAGTTTAAGAGGTTATTGTTATTTAATATCATTTAGAACAGTTTTCTCTGTATTTTTATTTCATTTTAACTACAAACAGACACATTAAGAAACTAAATTAGGTCAGAATGATCTAAAAAAAAATAAAACAACTGTAATTAAAAGTAAAACAAAAACAAATTTCCCATTATAGAAAATGTTCTATGCCATGAAAAACGAAACCTTAATAAATGTCTAGTGTAATAGGGTAAATCATTTGTTCAATGATTATAGCTCTTATATAATGTCCAATACGATTTTATCTACAGAATCTTAATTTTATTCTTTATTGAACACACTTAGTAGATAAAAGAATCATAGATTTTTTATTTGTTATTAACAGGTCCTTTACCGGTGTACCTATTATATGACGCACGATATAAACTACTCTCAGTAGAAAGTGTATACCACCGGCACAGCACGCTGAATAATAAAGGGAGACATTGCAAGTTTCATTTCATTTTCCATATTTATATTTTACAATTTATTTCCCGTACAGATATTCAAATATTTTTAGACTTTTACACTGGCACGGTTGAGGTTAACCCATACATGAAATTTCGCAAAACTTAAATTGTGGTAAATTCATTTACCTTATCAGAACCCTGTACCCCGAACAACAAAAGTACATTTGATGAGGCTTGGAGACATTAGACTTTATGTACGTATACTGTGTATAGTAAACAAATTTAATATAGTGTGCTGCGATTTTGTTTCGTTGTGTTAGTGTTAAGTCCAATGAAATCACGCCAAAATTTTTTTTTTTTTTTTTTTCAATTTTAATTAAACAATTATTACAATCTAGTCACCTGGACTAATGAGCAATTTTATTCTAACTTAATTTACTATGTTGTATTAATCTATGGCTTCTTCCCACTTTTTCCATAGTGACTGATACATTGAATTAAACCACATCGTTATTATGGATTTTAGATCAGCATTACGCTGTTTACACTAGCAATTCACCAGCTCAAAAGGTTTAGTTCGTTTGAGCCTGCGTACAATATCTGTGTGGTGTAGCAGCTTAGTTGTCTCAGTGTTAACATGTTGTTCGAGCCTTTGCCTATGTTTCACTGCATTTTTTTGGATTTCCTTTGAAACAGTGTCCACTTTAAGGTCCCTATGGAGGTCTCTGTTTCTAACATACCATGGTGCATCAACGATGTTCCTTAATACTTTGTTTTGAAATCTTTGGATGATTTCCACGTTGCTCTGTTTGGTACAACCCCAAAGTTGGATACCATGAGTCCAAGCCGGTTTTAATATTTCTTTATATAATAGAAGTTTGTTGTATGTTGATAGAGCGGAGCTCCTTCCTATCAGCCAATAAATCTTTCTATATTTAAGCCCCAGTTCTTTACTTTTCTTTTTGACGTGTGCTTTCCATCGTAGTTTTGCATCTAGTGTCATGCCAAGATACTTAGCCGTGTTGGCATACGGTATTATTTCTTGACTAATTGTAACCGGAATATGTTCGAGTGGTTTGTTTGTAAAATTGATGTGTTAATTCGCCATCTTTTGGTCCAGTTATGTATTTGAGTAATAGCTAACTGTAAACTCTGAGTTGATTCTTCGTTGCTATCTCCAACAGCTAAGATTGCCGTGTCAGCAAATGTCGCCACAGTGTTGTTTTCTAATACAGGGAGATCATTAGTGTACAATAGGTATAGAAGAGGACCTAATACACTGCCCTGCGGTACTCCTGCCTTGATTTCTTTCAATTCAGAATAGGAAAATGTCTAATTTTACTCTAAAGAATCTTTCATTCAAGTATGATTCTAATATTGTAGTGAATTGCATTGGCAGTACAGTTCTTAACTTATAGTTAAGTCCTTCGTGCCAAACTTTATCAAAGGCCTGTGCAACGTCTAAGAATATCGTTGAGCAGACTTTTTTCTCCTCTAATGCTCTTTCAATAATATTAGTTATTCTGTGTACTTGGAACTGATGATTTGGAATCAGGTTTTTCCTCTCAATTATCGGATACAGTCTTTTTACTAATAACTTCTCAAAGAGTTTAGACATAACTGGAAATAGTGATATTGGCCTGTATGATCCAGTTTTGTGTGGTGGTTTCCCAGGTTTAGGAATCATAATTACTTTTGCAATTTTCCAGAGGCTGGGTACATATTTCAATCGAAAGGCGGCATTTATAATATTGGTGAGCTGTAATAATGCTTTCCTTAGTAGTTCTTTTAAAATTTCTGCTGTGATAAGGTCAAAACCCGGCGCTTTTCTCGGATTCATATTTGTTTTTCTTCACTTTCCTGTACAACCTTTCCAGTTATTATTTCGGCTTCCAATGATTAGTCATCATGTGGTTCAAATATTTTTTCCAGGTATTCAGCAAAATTTCGTACTTTATCTACGTTATTTCTGGCCCATTTGTTATCTTCTGTTCTGATTGGAGGAATCTGCATTATTGGCCTTTTAATTCTTCTGGTTGCTCTCCAGAGAGAATAATCAGTACTAGTATCATTAGATAATTTTCTAAGGTAGTTACTGATAAATTTGTCTTTCAAATCTTTGATTTCCCTTTTAAGCAGCTGAGTCAGATTGTTTAGCTTAGTTTTATCTTGAGGGGCTCTAGTTTGTTACCAGATTCTCCTTGCCCTTCTTTTTTCTGCCCAAAAGCTCTCTAATTCCTCTAGGGTAGTTGTTTCCCTTAGTTTTCTTATTAACTTCAGGAGTGTTTTCCCAAGCTGACTGCTGTATGTCACTTATGAACTTGTGAACTTCTTTTTCTAATTGCTCCTCACTCCTTAGCGGAACCATTAAGTTAATTTTTCTTTCTAAAGACAGTCTAAAGTATTCCCAATTTGTGACGCCAAAATGATAATAAATTTAAGCCCAAATGTTGAAACGGTAGAGACAATATGTACGATGAAACTTTGCACAACCTCGCAACGTTGGGAATACTTGTGTCTATTATTTACAAAAACCCCTAACTCCATCTCAAGCAATTTTGTGAAAAACGTGAAAAACTTGTATTTATCAAACCAAATATAATAAACTTACACTTTGTATTGATTATTAGTCATTAGTAATTAAACCGAATTAGAACCTAACTTTTATCTAGTTTTAGTTGGAAATAATCTATTTGTTACAAATTGTTTTGGAATTATTGAATTTGGCAGGTAACTATGGGAATTAGTGACTTTTGCAGGTAACTATGGGAATTAGTGACTTTTGCAGGTAATTATGGGAATTAATGACATTAGGCACGTTCGGTATTCGAACTTTCTGGGAACTTTCTCGGATTTGTGGTACTTGAGTTCGTCCATCTCTTCCCAATTTGGCCCAAAATGTTTTACGAGTAGTTTCGTAACGTCGTCAATTTTTGCCGATGTCACAGGCACCCCAATATTAATTTTATTAGGCTGTATTTGCCCTATTTGTTTTCCTTTTTTAAGGACCGATTTGGCGATTCCAAAATCTGACCTATAATTTTGTTCCCCGCGCACTAATACCGCATTCGCCATTTTGGTGATAATGAATCTTTTGGCTTTATTAAATTTGAAATGCCATTGCCCCGGCGGTGTTTGTGTTTTCCAGTCATTTACCGGACACGTAGCGGATCAGAATAGATATCAAAATATTCCTCTGGCTTTATTATCCGTATCGCAGATTATGCACTCTTTTATTGATGAAAATGTTGCATTTCGTTTTGAGTCCGTTGCCGTTTTAATTTGTTCCATTTATCGGCGGAGGAAGATGCCTTAAATCCAACGTTAAAGCAAGTATTAAAAATCCGACGAAAATAAACTGCTTTAACGTGCAATTGATTAGGATGATCCGATAGATACATCCGATGCATTTGATTTATGGACAAATCGCCTGCTAAGTATTGACGACAAACATTTTTGGATAGGCAATAGTGTAAGTCCACGGGTTTAAATGTTTTTATAAATGTTTTCACGACGTCTTTTTTCAGTAAGAATTTTTTACTGCCACGGTCACCTCCACGAGTTTCCATTGGCAGAGAACTTCGGTATCTGCTGATATTTTAGTATGCCTGTAAATGCTTTTTGGCAAACCCTTACGATCCCACCATTTGTTTTTCGAACGTAGTGGTTGGTGGATATCGGTCTCTTGATGTTAGATCCAATCTTCTTGCGGTTGGTTCTATTCGGTGGTTTTACTTCGTTGCATGTTAAAATCAACTTATCTTGTTCTATTTTATTTTTTGAACGATAAAATGATTTAGAAAATTCTAAAGCATCCTTCTTATTTGAATTAGGACAGTTTATGGTTGAACCAGCATGTCGACATTGCGGTATTTTAGGAAGTTCGCTCATGGTGTATCTATTTAGACAATAATTTATTTAAACCCTCGAAATATATATACATTTGAAAAGATAAAGCTTACCTGAGTTTCTTTTCTTCTTCCCGCTTCCAACCACTCTTATTTAAAACTCTTTTTCGTGGTTAAGATCCCATTTCATTAATCTCCATTACGTTACCGACACTATCCATACCTACGATCTTTATTGAACACTAATTTTACATTAATAAATTAATTTAATAGGCACTTCTGTTTCTTAAGCACAATTTTTTCAAGGCTGACTAATAAACACTACCTAAACCGTTAAAACTAAATAAAAAAATCCAATATGGGGAAAAAAAAAATTCAAGGAATTGTGGGTTTTTGATTTTGACTTTTATTAGGTGTTGTTTATTTTGGAAACAAAATTTATAAAGAAGTTAGTGGTTTTTGCAACTAACTTCAGTTTTGAAATCAATTTTTCTCGGGGAATTATTTTAATACATAGCAAAAGTAGCCTTCTATCGTTTGGTATCTCTACTTCAATTTTTTTATTTTTTGG
The DNA here is from genome assembly GCA_951394425.1 of Tipula unca. Lineage (NCBI taxonomy): Eukaryota > Metazoa > Arthropoda > Insecta > Diptera > Tipulidae > Tipula > Tipula unca. The sequence continues at coordinate 100,826,955 of OX596381.1, forward strand.
AGTTATGGGTTTTTGTAACTAATAGACACACTTGACATATGATATACGATTTTATAAAACAGCCATTCCACGCGAAATCAGACACCCATCCGAAGGCAAGGTGTCCAATTATTTTGAAATTCGGGGAGATGGTAAGTCTAGATAAAAAAAAATATAATTTGAGGAAAAACTCGATGGGGTCAAAATACGCGGAGTTCTGTTATAATTTGTTTTTGTCGGAAACTCAAATGTTCTTTAAATTCCGTGTATCTTAAGTATTATTTGTCCGATTTTCACGTGTAATAGTTCGTTGGAAAGACAATTGTACATACTTTAATTTTTTAGAATGAACACTTTTATTTTGTTTTTCAATAAGATCACTTAACGAAACTTTACTTTCTGATTTTAAGTTTGTATATTTTTTTATTTAAATAACGATTTTTTTGTTTCAATTCTTCACAAGTTTAACCATTTTTGTATGATCAGCTTCCAGGTTAATAATTTTTGCTCTGTACTTTCGGTTTAAACGTCGGTATGTCTCGATATTTTTCAAATTTTTCTCACAATATGTGCATGTAGGTGGATCATCATCTAGAAATTTAATCAGAAAAATATGGATCAGGAAAATTTGCAATTTCTTGAAGTGACATAATATTTTCCTCTTTCTTATTTTTAGAATATGTTTTGATTGTGGATTGTTGTACATCATCATTTATTGGTGTAGATAATTCGGGTGATTGTGATGATTGTTGATTTAAACTATTTGAATTAATGTGCATTTCTGATAGGATTACAATAGGATTATTATCGATAATATTCCGATTTTGTGAACATTTTTCAATTTGTATCACCCAAATCATCTCTTTTTTATATAATTTGTTGTTTTAGTGGGTGATGATGGTTTCATTGCATCACAACCTATTTCTTGGCTGTTAAAAATATATATTTTTTTATTATCTATTGATAATGATGGTTCATCATTATTTTTTTTGTTATTATTTGTTGCCGGAACGGATAATGAAATTTAAAATGTTTTGTAAAATAAATTTAGAAAATTTAAAATAAAGTCAAAAATTTATTAATACATGATTATAAGAACTCACCTGAGCCACCTCTAATACAGACTGCAGAGATTTGCAATGAGGAGCCATGCCATGAGGAATTCACTAAAGCCATGCAGAGATTGAAACGAAACCGTTCACCTGGAGTGGACTGCATTAATTCGAAGCTCTTGATATTCGGAGGGGATACTTTGTGGAACTGTCTTTTCGACCTTATTCGATTAGTATGGCGAACCGAAGTTAAGCCTGACGAATGGAAAGTGGCCGCGATATGCCCCATCTTCAAGAAGGGAGACCGGTTGAAGTGGTCGCAGAGGTCGTTGCAGGCGACAATGGCTCCACGGTGTAGAGAACGACTTGGCCTATTCAGATTGTCTTAGACAGTATGAAGACCAAGCTCGGGATCGAAACCGCTGGAGCCAAATTGTTGACTCAGTAAGGGGCCAGTAATGGCCTTTAAAACTGTTTTAGTTATAAGAACTCCCCTAAATCATCTTTTTTTATATAATTTGTTGTATTAGTAGACGATGATAGTTTCATCATTGCATCACAATCATATTCTTTGCTCTCATATTTACATTGATGATCAATATGATCTAAATGTTTCGTCATATAAATCTATAAAATTTAAAATATTGAGAATAATTTTAAGTCTATCCAGTAATTGATCTGATGTTAATTTTTCATCTAATGGCTATCACAAAAAAGGTATATTCTTTTTTACATCATTCAACCGATATATATGGTTAGTTAATGTTCCGAATTTGATATAATCTGTTATTTCAATAGGTTTAGATGTCTCATTATCTTGATTATTTATTGTATTTCTCTCAGTTAGCTTACAAAGTTTATTATTAACCTTAAAATTTAAATGTTCTGGAAAATAATCATTTTGTTCGGTAGTCGTGTCGAGAAGGCAAAATCGTAGTTGCAATTCTATTATATACTTGACTTTTGAATCAGTCCGTATTACGCGATTTTTTAAGATATAGGTAGATTGATGTGGTGTTAAAGTAAAATAATACGATACATTATTTTAACACCTAACGATTGTGATACCGATAATAGCGTTCATGGTTTTATTATTTTATCTATTGTATCATAAAAACGTAACTTTTTAAATTTTACTATCGTATTTTTATACACATCAACACCAGTATGAGGGGCCATTATTGGATGAACCTGGTGAACCTTTTTTCTATTTCGATTATTATTTTTAATATTTATAATATTTGGATTTAGATTTATATTATTTTCATTATTTTGACTGTTATAAATTTCTTTAACAAGATTAAAAAACTTAATATCCCCCTGGTTACTAATTAATAGAGCAATTTCTTGAAGTTGAACTTTTGTTCTGTTTTCTCTTCTACGAAAATCATATTTCGTCAATAATGTTTCTAGTTGACATACTTTAAATGTTCTGATTAAAATCTGTAAATTAATAATATTAAAAACTTTAAATTTATATCATTTAATAAAATTAAAATTTATAATATAAAACATTAAAAAAAAAATACCCTTTGAAAAAAATTATATCCATTTTACCTGTACTTCATTTAATTCAGGTTGTCCAGGTTATCCAAATCGTTGAGATAACCAACACTTGTTCAATAAAATATATGCCAGACTGATGGCAAAATTTTCACAAAATTTAGTGGATGTGTTTTGATGGATGATACATTTGCAATAAAATGTATGATTTGGCCAGTAATTTGCAGTCCACAACTGCCAGATTTGTGTAACATTTTTCATAACGACGTATTTTGCCGCTAATTCTTCAACACGATTCAGCCATAAAGTTTGTCCATATAGCTCGTTCACACGAATCTAATTCGAACAGAAGCAATACATTTGCACGAGATTAGTCAAATCAATGTTATCTCAAAGAGTCCACAGGTTTTCGATGTATCGAAAAATTTTGGGGTATAGTGGAAAGAGTGCTGAAGTGCAAAAGTCACACCGGCAGTTATGCCAGAAATATGGAGCATCAAACAACATGTACGCGATTTTATCCGTAATAACGAAATCTATAGAGGTGATTTGTGCAAAAATTAAAAAAATCTCAAAAAATTCAATTTAATCGTATGGAAACTTTATTATCATTCGAAAGAACATTTATTTTTTTAAAATTACTTCTTTCAAATGATGGCCGCAATTGCGATGGTCCTTTCTCCAAGTGCAATTTTTGATGACGCGTACAAGAATATCGAATGGTATTTGGCGAATGATACGAGTACTGTTGGCTTCCAATACCGCAAATCTAGCTGGTTTATGCACATAGATTTTCGACTTTGCGTAGCCCCACATAAAACAGTCTAGAGGTATCCAATACATACTGTAAACTGAGATTCAAACTTTTCAATGGTATTTCAAATAGTGGTCTCGACAGGCCGATTATGTCAGTCGTAACTTAGTCTAAGCACTCGAAACGCAATCCTCACAGAACGCTGATTTTCGTAATAAAGCTGAACAATTTGTAGACGTTGGAGATTAAACAAAAAAACACACAGATGGCTATGGTAATTTCCCTGTATGCGATCTTTTACAAATATTTCGGATTAAAAATTTAGTACAGAATTAGAGATATGGTGTTAGAGCTAAGTGCCTACTCGACACAAAATTTTAAATATTCCGAAAATAATACATACGCATTACACGCGTACCTGTGTGAACTTTTTACCAAACTTGACTTTTCACTTTAACCAATTCTCTTATAATTTTTGTTAGATTTGTATCTTATAGTCATTGGCCAATTATGAAAGACTTTGAAAAAATATACTTGAAGTTTTTGATGAACTAAGTCTGTATAAATTGAAATAAATGTTTAGATACATTTCGCACGCCTTTTTAAGAATGTAAAGTTTTACCTAATTAATTAATAGTAAATTATATAAATATGTAATGGTGTGTAAAAAAATCTAAAAAAAAATCATGAGGCACACGTCAAATGCTTGCCATACCGAGTTTTAGTAACATAACGTGACGTTACGTAATTATTTATAGCATACTCATAGCTCTTATCTGCTAAGAATTCGTACAAAAGTAAATTGGTTGTAAAATGCAACATTTTTTAATTTGCGTCACATAATTTCTTTCTGACTGACGGAACTGTTTTAGTTTTCGAATTATATTTAATGGTACCATTGACTATTTGACATAAAAAGTGATTAATGGTAATTTGTAATGGTAAATAAAATAATGTTGTATTTTGTGTAAACTTTTTAATTTGATTTTTTTGGCTCTTTGAGGCATACAGCATCGGCAAGACGTGTTTTTAAAGGCTCTTTTATTAATTCTATCGTCATTCGATACCGAACTTCTTTTTGATTTAATTTAAATTTACAGTCATTCTATTTGTTAGATAAATTTTTACTTCTTTTATTACGACAAATTTTCTTACAACAACATAAAACGCTATAAAAGTATTTGAACATCTTCTTAGGAAGAGAAACAAAAAGGAAAACTCTTTATATTAAAAATATTATTAGGCGCAAAAAAGGTATTCTTCTACCTAAACCATTTTCTATAATTATTATTTTTGGAAGCACGTAAAAGGAAGAAAATATAGATTTTAGACAGGATGGCATTTTTTTTATGATTTTACCTTTTCCAAATTTTTGTTGGTGTTGTTCTGCTCGTATATTTATGGATAAGAAAAAGTTTTCGAATGATTGATCAAAAAGATTAGCCGACGATGATAAAAATAAAATCAGTTTAAAAATCGATATTTAATTAGACGTCCTTTAAATGGTTTTACTTTTTTACATAAAAAAAGGAGAAAGTTCTTTCATTTCGTTTTGAAATTTAAATTAAGCTTCATAAATATATTTTAATTGGGGTTATTATATGTGTTCTGGGATGAACGAAGAAAACTATTAAAATAGTATACGTACTTAAATACGAAATTATAATGTTTCTTACGATATTATGTTAATTATTTTTAGAAATGCTTTAATTTAAATATTTTTTTGGGTAGTTTCAAAGTTTCTCAAATTAGTGGTATATTGGTACCATATATAAGGTTAATTTAGAAATTAAATTTAAATGTAAGACATTTTCAAATTGTTATTTAAAAATTTACTGTTTGCTTATAGTTATACAGGTTAAAAGAAGGTTTTAATAGGTTGGTGACAAAAACCCCACAAGAAAAATACATATCATAATTTAATTTTAATTTTTTCGCAGTAGCAAGTAATTTCTTTTTTTAAGCTAACCCACACCTCTTTTTGACGAATAATCGAAAATATTAACCATGACACACAATCGACACAAAGTCACAAATACGTCGAGGACGTCGATGTTTTAGCGTCTTTTTAAAAACTTTGTCCCCGGCGATACAATGTTTTCAACATTTTTGTATTTTTAAGATAAGTATCGTAATTGGTTTGTAATATGTATGAGCCAAAAACACATGCGTGTGATTTACGGCCCAAAACGAGAAATAGGTGGTACATACCGATCTCTGTACAATATCGAGATCAGAGATCTGATGAAGATCCCCGATATTGGCATCCCCGACAACATGAGTTATCCTCTTCAGATGTCTTAGACAGTATGAAGACCATGCTCAGGATCGAAACCGTTGGAGCCAAATTGTTGACTCAGTAAGGGACCAGCAATATTATTATTAACAAAATATTTACAATTTTGATTATTTAATAAAATTTATTTTCGCATAGATAAAATATTATATTTTTATCACCATGCGCTGACGCTCTTGTTATGTTTGCTACAGTGGATATCACGGCGAATATTCGCGGTCGTCCTCAATGTCGCTCTTGTTCTGTTTTGACTTTGTATATAAGCATTCATCGGAAAATACAATAATGAAATATTGTATTGCACAAATAAAAAATTTCTTACTGTTTTATAAATAAATATATTTTAATTGTTTAACTTTTAACGTACTATATAAGAGGTTAACACTTAACAGTAACTGGTAGATAACATATGAATGAGTAGTTGAATATATTTTATATTTGTTAATAAAACAATTTAGATGTTTTAGGTTCAACAAATACATACAAATAAAAAGGTATAAATAATTAAGTACATACCGGGTGTTTCTTTTAAACTGAGACGATCAAATATCTCGAAAAATAGCCACTCTACGGAAAAAATGTCTATTATCAAAATTTAATCATACCGCGGGGGAAATACATTAGTTCAAAAAAAATAGTCCCCCATCCCCGCTTTGTAGGTGGGGCGGGGGTAACTTTTAAACTAAGATAGGAAGCCATATTTTTTATTGCAGATAAGGATTCTACGACTAAAAGTACGTATGATTTGAATGAAATATTTTGTTCGGTTCATAATAGATGGCGTTGTAATCGACGAAATTCAATTTTTTCAATTTATCCTTCTTAGAAAACACGCAGTCGATTCTGCAATAAGTTTGAAATAAAAAACATCACGTTTTCATTGGAAATACTCGAAATTCGTCAACAAAATCATTTATTCAGTTTTGTAAATCTAAAATAAGTGTTCAAAATGATGGCCTGCGACTTCAATGCACTTATTAATCCGCATTTCAAATGATTGTACACAATTGAGAAGTGTGTCTGGTTGAATTTCAGCACACGCATTTCTGATTCGCTCAATCATGTTCTCACGTGTTGTTGGTTTTTGTGTGTAAACTTTGTTTTTGAGGTAGCCCCACAAAAAAAAATCTGGCGCAGTAAGATCTGGTGATCTGGCGGGCCAATTTATCGGACCAGCTCTACCGATCCAGCGACCATTGAAATCACGATCAAGTATTTCACGTGCCATCAACGAATAGTGTGCAGGACAACCATAATGTTGAAACCACATGTTCCGTCTCACTTCTTAGCTCAAATTTTCAAGTAATATTGGCAGTTCATTTTCCAAAATGTTTCGGTACATTTGACCATTCAAGTTGCCTTCAATAATATGGGGGCCTATGAGTTTGTTGCCAATTATTCCATACCACACGTTAACAGTCCAAGGACGCTGATGTTCAACTTGACGAAGCCAGTGCGGATTTGTAACACTCCAATAATGCATGTTGTGTCGATTAACCGTTCCATGGTTTGTAAAAGACGATTCGTCGGAGAACATTACGCAACGAAAAAAATTGGGGTTTCGTTGTATTTGTTCACGTGTCCATTGACAAAAAGTTACCCGATTTTGGAAATCAACGCCATGAAGATGGTGTAAAGGCACATGATATGGATGATACTTGTGTCGTTTTAAAATTCACCAAACACTGGTGAGGGGCAATCCGGAATCGCGAACTATTTCTCGTGTACTAATATGATGATTATGAGCCACTGCTGCCAATACAGCAATTTCATTATTTTCTCCAGTGACTGTTGCTCTACGGGTCCTCTTTTTCGGTTGAACATTTCCATCAGTAATAAATTGTTTGATAGTACGGCCAAATGAAGCACGTGAACGAATCCTATCCGGAAAACGTTAAGCGTAAATACCAACAACATTTTCAAGATTTCTGCAGCAACATTTCAATTTTCTCTGGCACAGTTAAACGCTCCATTCTAAAGTATTTTGTCGTTTATTTTGCAATTACGAAAAACATGAAGATAAGAAATAACACCAACGTTAAATGTGATTTACAAAACGGTATAAATTGTTTTGATGACGAATTTCGAGTATTTCCAATGAAAACGTGATGTTTTTTATTTCAAACGTATTGCAGAATCGAATGCGTGTAAGTTCTAAAGAAGGAGAAATTGAAAAAATTGAATTTCGTCGATTACAACGCCATCTATCATGAACCGAACAAAATATTTCATTCAAATCATACGTACTTTTAGTCGTAGAATCCGTATCTGCAATAAAAAATATGGCTTCCTATCTTAGTTTAAAAGTCACCCCCGCCCCACCTACAAAGCGGGGGTGGGGGACTATTTTTTTTGAACTAATGTATTTCCCCCGCGGTATGATTAAATTTTGATAATAGACATTTTTTCCGTAGAGTGGCTATTTTTCGAGATATTTGATCGTCTCAGTTTAAAAGAAACACCCGGTATATTATTTATATTTTTGTTATTCTTAATTGCTGTTAAGAATAGACTAAGTTTAATTGTAACATCTCTATAACATGTATGTACCTTGTCAAACATTATACGAATTATTTCTTTCTGCTACATTTGTTTATAACAAATTGATTTCTTTATAGCAAAATTGAATATTAGAATTATTTGCTTAGCTAAATTTTTAAACTAAATTACATAAATTCTTAATTTGGCGGTTTTGGCCAATTAATTAAAATGTTGTAATGTTGAAGAATTGTTTTCCGCAGAACTTAATGAAAGAAAAAAAACCTAATCGACATTAATTTAATATTTTGTCCTTTTTTATAGTTTTGTTATAAGTTTTTATGTTTTTTTTTTGGATTTCGTATATTTTTTTAACGTTTATTTGTTTAAAAACTATAGTTGAAAAAAAATATATCAAAAAAAAAATAATAATTTAGGGTTAGAAAAATAATAAAAAATTCAACTCAACTCAACTCCTCTTAACTATTTAGCTATGTGGTCAAGAAAATTTTGCTAGATAATGTTCGAGTATGTATTTGAGGAAGCATTCGCTCGGGCCAAGAATTTTAAGCTTGTGAAAAGTTATCGTTAATGTGTTATACGACACACCAAAATTCTGGTTTTCTTTTAAGAGAGGAGATATTCATATTCCTCCCAGTGATTGAATTTTATTTAAACGGTAAAGTAATATTTTTAAAGGTTGCACTGTTATTAATAATACAATGGACATAATCTGCAAATATGGAATAAGCTCCCTGTAAATTGATCATCAGAGAAGTATTGATGTGCTGCACAGGAAATAGTCTGCTCAAAATCAATAACAATTCTATTTGGATTAATGTACGTTAAAATGTTTTCCAATAAATAGGTTTCATTTTATATAGCCTGTTATTTGGGCAGCTGTCATCTTTTGACATTTGAAAAGTAAAAACTACGCCATTACTAAAAATGGCATGATACACGCTTCAACAACACAGTTCGCAAAACTAAAGCACGTTTTGTTCGTCGTGAAACACTTTTTTGGCCGGCAATAGTGAAACCGGTGGAAAAATTTGAGCTGTTGGAACAAGTTAGTGATGTGATGAATCGAAACCGTGTGCGTCGCTCAAGAATAACTGAGAATATGTATGCTGTAGCCCGTAGCGTTGAAGAAAACCCAGGTTTGCCGATTCCTAGTCGATCTTTGGAATTAGATATACCACAAATGATATTTTACCGTATTTTGAATAAAGACTTGGGTCTTAACGCTTTTTTTGTGATTGGAACTTACTTTTTCGAAAATGAAGATGCTGCAACAGTTACGGTGAATGGATTGTGCTACCGAGCTATGATTAATGATTTTTTATGGCCGGAATTGAAAGATATTGATATGGACGACATTTATTTTCAGCAAGACGGCGCTACGTGCCACACAAGCAACGAAACGTGAAAGATAAGGTCTATGCCAATGCTCCACAATCGATTCAAGACCTTAAAGATTGAATTCGTGAAGTTATCGAGGACATACAGCCGAAAACGTAATTTCAATTGGTCATCGAAAATTTCATGAAAAGGATATCGTGCTGCAAGCGTAGCCGTGGCGGCCATGTGGCTGATATCGGTTTCAAATGTTAATGTCATAACTTTCTCTTTACAATGAAATAAACATTCATTGATTTCTCTTAAAAAATACTCGTATTTTTTTAAATATCAAAATGAAACGTCTTATTGGTAAACCCTTTATATGCGACCGTATCTAGTTGCACAATAAGCATAAAATAGGCACAAACATAATGCCCATATACAAAATAGGTTCCATTCTTTATCAGGTCTTAAGAGCTTCCTAAGACCTCAAACAAGTCTGAGTTTCCCATTCAGAATTATTAATTGTAATACATTTTGCAGTTCTCTTAATTAAATACATAAAATTGTAGGCTCCTGTACTTATTTCACGCAGTTAGCAAACCAAGTCCAGTTGGCTTATATAATTTTGTAGTAACCAAACAACATTTTTACATAATTATGTAATACTGAAAGTCTCTAACTACGAATATAATAAATTAAAATTGAAAATTGTTTGTAAAGTATATCCTTATTTGGTTCGAATCGAGTACCAACGCAAAATATGGTAAGATAACATTTACTATATTTTAACCACATATGTGCTTCAAGTTTTGTTTTTAATATAATAATTTAGTTATCGGAGCAACGATATAAATAGTTACTTACGAGTATATTCCAAAAGAATCAGATTGAAACCAAAATAAAAATATGTACGCTGGATACGCTCAATAAATTAAAATACTTTCTCTTAAAACTGCCATCTGAATAACCACTCAGTTTTATAAAATTTATGTTTTGATTTTAATTCAAAAATGATCAAAGGTTGTGTTCTGATTCCAATAATTGGACCGCACAGTTTGAAGAAAAACTCCATCAATAATATCAACAACCATCATCAAAATCAGTTGTTGAAGAAGGTAAAGAAATTTCAAGATTATAGAAGCAAGTCCAACATTACGATTGCATGTTTCAGTAGCGGTGCCATAGAAATAATATCAAATAAGTATCATCATTACTGAATTTCGTTTGCTCGAAGATAATGGTTTATGTAAGATGGTGCTCGATGGCAAACAGCCAAAGTAGCCTTGGATTACTTGAACAACTTTGTTAATAGACATTCCGCCTCTCCATTCTTTCATCCTGCTTCTAGATATTAAAAAAACGCTCGACGTCCACATTATGCGCATTTGCGCATTTCTTTGCGCGTTTCTTTGTTTAAGTATGTGTAAAATATTTTTCTATACAAAAATTTGACAACTTGAAGAATAAACAAAATGGCCTTGAAATATTTTATCTTCGTAGTGGTGCGAGAAATCAGTGGAATCAAAAAATATTTTTGATGATAAAAGAATTAAAGATTCCCCCGCCGCAGTTTGTATGTGAAGAGGATGGAAACGAAGAAAGAATCAAGAGCAAAGAATTAAAGTGTGGAACCGCTCATTCGCGTTATTTCAAAACAGTTTCCTGTACCTCGATTTTGTTGCCTTTTTGAGACTATGAGACTGCCAAATATTTTGTATACGTACACTGTGTAGGGTATTAAATATTGTTGTTGTGTGTTGTCATTTTTTGTATGTGTATTTGTTTTGAGAGTGTACAATAAGCATCAAAAATTATCGAATCGGTATAAATCGGTAAAAAAAACAAAAATAATACAAACATTTTTGGTGCTTACACTCCGTTTTCTCCTGCTATTGCGACGGAGAATTGACGTTTATGTCATTAGTATAGTACATAAATTATTATGTTTACTTATTATCCTATTATGATATTTTTGCATCCGAAAGCTTTTGTATTTTTGTCAAAATAAAATATAAACAAATTGAACAGCGCATGCGCACAAATACACACATACTCACTAATATTACTATTTTCCGGTAATTTGTACTCTCCTAGTCCCATAGTCTCAAAAAGGCAACAAAATCGAGGTACTGGTCTGACATTTTGTAACATCTATTCTCGATATTTCATAGACGTCTGTACCTCACTTTTCAAGAACAAAATTGAACACTGGGGCCCTACTATGACTTTCGACAACGATTTTCGGCGACGGTCGTTTTCCTATAGTAGGCAAAGGAAGAAAAAGGAAAACAATATTATAAATTTACTCTTGTTTACCTTTTTCTTCTTTTGCCTACTATAGGAAAACGACCGTCGTCGAAAATCGTTGTCGAAAGTCATAGTAGGGCCCCTGTTTTTTTTTATTCAATTTGCACACTATCAGCTTATGTTTCTCTTTTCGTTAGTAATCGGAAAACAAAAAATTGGTGATATTTTATCAAATGAATATATCGAAATAGAATCGCGCAGGCCGTGATCACGTGTTTGTATTAGTATACATGCGTACATGTTTTATTTTATTTTTATTTATGGCATTTGAAAACGCCATTTTTCATCTTACTTCGAACGCGATTTCCAAGTTGTAATTTTAATTTTTAAAACGTAAATATTAATAACAAAATAAATAGTGATTTGTTAATTAATAATATTTTAAAATATCATTTCTGCTGTGTTAATTCCTTATATACATAGTTTAAATTAAATATCTGGTAAATAAATTTTTTTCTATTCATACATACTTTTGGCTCGTATTTTGTGGTTTCTTAATTTGGATACGGTTGTCTCTTCATTATACAATATGTTAAGCCTTGTACACGAGACCACATTCAAACCCTAGGAAATCAAATCCGCTCTCTCTGAAAGAATTTTTGTGTGATTAAGTTGGTCGTCTGCGAGGTTTTTGCTAAAAGTTAAATATATTCCAACTCTAGAAGAGAAAAAAGGGCGTGTTTTTGGACATTTTAATTGATTTGACTGGGAGATTCCTAGGATTTGAATCTGATCTGGTGAACACAGCTTTAATATGTATGCATTTTCCAATTGGAAAAATTAAATATAATGTAATTTTCTGTTTCACTTATACACTTTTACGAATATGCATAATGAAGATAAATTATTTCTTCAAAAACGGTACCCTTCACACTGATAGACAAGAGTAGCATACTCGTTCGATTTGATGTATACATATACATATGTATTATTAAAAGTAATAAATTATAATTTCTTGAGACGGCTTTACGAGAACAAAAATGGAACATTGAAAACTTAAATGTTTACCAATTAAACAAAAAATTGAATTGATTTGTTGTGTAGATAATGGTATGCTGAAAAGAGATGTTGCAATAAAGTTTGGAACACCGAGAAGTACCGTTTCAACCATTTTAAAAAATAGAGGAACAATTACAAGTGTTAATGCATTTAGCTTAACAAAATCTAGAAAAAGAATTAAAGTGTGTAAATTTCATCAAGTTGATAGTGCTGTTTTAACTTGGATGCATGGGGTCACAATTTACCCATAAGTGGACCGTTCATCAGACAAAAGGCGCTTGAATTAATTCAAGTAGTGGGTCATAATATTGTTTTTAAGGCCGTAAGCGGAGAAAGTGCCTCAGTAAATTCGGTTATCTGTGAAGAGTGGAAAAATATTATACTGCCACGTTTAATAAAAAACTACAACCAAAATAATATTTTTAATTGCGATGAGACCGGTTTATGTTTTCAGTGTTTACCCGACAAGTCATACGCGTTTAAAGGCGACAAATGTCATGGTGGTAAGCATAGAAAAAATCGCATTACCTGGTTAGTGGGTTCCAATATGTCTGGTACCGAAAAATTGAAACTCTTGATAATAGGCAAGAGCAAAAATCCGACATGTTTTCGTGGCATTAAGTCACTTAGTGTAGATTACTATAACAATAAAAAAGCATGGATGACAAGTTCCATATGGGAGGATTGGTTGACAAAACTAGATGATCATTTAGGACTCCAGAAACGGAATGTGCTCCTATTTGCTGATAACTGTCCGGCACACCCCAAAGAAGTTCAATCAAAATTAAAATTTATTAAGTTAGGGTATTTTCCACCAAATACTACATCAGATTTGCAACCGATGGATATGGGTAAATGGTAATAATACAAAACCTCAAAACCCACTGTAGGACAAACATTTTGAATAAAACACTCGATAGAATGGGAATCGCTATAAGTTTACTTGATGCTGTTTGAGTGATATCATCGGTTTGGATGGTTGATATAGCCCACAACTATCAAAAATTGTTTTCGTAAGGCTGGATTTACGGAAAGTGAAGAGCACAAAGCTGAGGTTCAGACCTTTCTTGTCGATCAAAATATAGACATCATGCTAATATCAGAAACTTTACAAAACATATCTGTTTTAAAATTAACGGATATTCAGTTTATAACACCAAACATCCAGATGGAAGAGCTGGAAATTGTGTAATATCGGCTGTTTAATCTCCACCGAAACACGCAATCAAGGCAGCAATTTATCGATTATTTTAATCAGCTGGGCATTAAATTTCTCGCAGGGGGTGACTTCAATGCTAAAGATTTGCAATGGGGTTCGAGATTAACAACACCTAAATTCTGCCAACTTACTGGCCATCAGATAGAAATAAAAGACCTGATTTAATAGATTTCTGTATAACAAACGTAATTGCACGCACCAATGCTCAGGTAGAAGTTTGCTATGCCTTATCATCCGATCACTCACCAATAATAATAACTCTGAGTATCATAGCTTTAAAAGCAGAACCACCTCAACGTCTAACAAATAAATTAACTAAATGGGCTCTTTATCGAAATACAGTCGAACAAATTTGCCAATTGGATATTCAACTTTGCACCCCGGATGATTTAACACATATATTGGAAATAGCAGCAAGAGGCTCCACCTCATATTAACAACTGTGAAAAAGTTAATAAGCCTTCACATATACTGAAGTTAATCCAAGAATAACGGACAATACGCCGGCTATGGCAGCAGCAAAAATCTCCATTACTAAATGGGAAATTGAAGAGGGCTATTAAAGCCCTTAAACGAGCATTGAGAGAAGAAGACTCAGGAATCCAGAGTAACCTTACTGAACTCTCGGCGACCGAGAAGACAGATTATTCACTATGGAAGGTAACATAAAAACTAGAGAGGCCAACATTATCGAATCCACCAATTAGGCAACCAGATGAACATTGGACCAGAAGTGATGTAGAAAAGCCTACTGCTTTCTCTAACCACTTGAAAAAAGTATTCACACCAAACGAAAGATCTAACAACAGTGAACTGTCAAAGTTTACTGAGGACCCTTTCCTGAGGACCCCAGAACCAATTCCTTTAAAATTTAAGTGGAAAAAAATAAAAATTGTAGAGACCAAAATAAAGCTCCATTACACGATTTTATTACCGGAAAAACCATCAGAGAATTATCTGATAAATGCATAAAACATCATAACTTATATCTTTAATGCGATTATGAGATGTGGGTATATTTCCCTAAAAAAATGAAAATATCGCAAATTACCATGATTCCAAAGCCTGGAAAACCCAAAATATAAGTTGCATCGAACAGGTCAATAAATATACTTCCGATGATTTCTAAACTTATTGAAAAAATGGTATTCCAAAAATTAAACCCAATATTATCTGAAGGACAGATTATATCAGACCCCCAAATTGGGTTTCGAGAACAACATGGCCCTGTAGAGCAGGAGCACAGAGTTGTTAACACAATTAAATTTGCATTATAGAAGAAAAGAAATATTGGTAGTATTTGGGGCAGTATTGTATTTGCTGTATACTGCCGATCTGTTGTCACATCAACATTTGCAAATGACACTGCTATCATGTTTTCACACAAAAATCCTCGAACTTCATCAAGAGAATTGCAAGATCACTTATACAAAATTGAGAATTGGTAAATAACGTGGTTAAATTAAACAATGTCACCATCCCACAACTAACAAATGCCAAATACTTGGGTCTTCATCTTAATTGACATGTAGAAAACACATTGAATCAAAGCACAACCAAATAAAAATAAAATTCTCAAAAATGTACTGGTTGATTGGAAGAAAATCAAAACTTTCCCTAGAATATACAAAATGATCGTAATTCCTATATGAACATATGGAATTCAACTATGGGGCTGTACAAGTGCATCAAATATAGATCTTTTACAACGAACGCAATCAAAAATACTTCGCTGTATTAAAAATGCTCCATGGTATATCGGAAATTGCAACATCCATAGAGACCTTGGGATTAAATCGTTCAAAGATATAATACTAGCACACAGTTTGAAGTACCTTTCGAAACTGGAAACTCACCCCAATGAATTAGTAAGGCAACTATTAAGGTAACCGAAATTTAGATGGCTTCGCAGAGTATATCCACTAGATCTAATGTATTGATAAATTTAATTTAACTACATATTTAAGCTGACACACCTTTAAACTATTTAACTATTATTCATGCATACTAATATAATAATGAGGATTTAACATAGGTTAAGGACTTAGATAATAAATTTGTTATATTGTAAGCTTTGCACACTTCTTGTTAGTTTCGTATAAAGAAAGATTCAAGAATAAAGCCATTGGCAGTTTAAAAAAAAATATTTCGCAATTCGAGTTAGCAGAATCCTATCGGATATATGGTCGTCATGCGTATGTATCATCAGTATGCATAGATTATTTTATTAAAATAAAGGGTGTCCGCCGGGAAGGTATACTACTTTATTTTGCCGCCATTTTGCTAAACGTTAGTCTTGACAGTTCATATTTGGCAGTCGTGAAGTAGACACGTGGCAAATTTATTATGGAAAAATATTCGATAAACCAACGTGTTTTAATCGTTAAAACATTTTATCAAAATCAATCATCGATTACTGTGACGATGAGAAAGTTACGTGAAATTTTTGGGAGAAACAACGTGCCAACAAAACGCACTATTTATCGTGTAGTGAATGATTTCGAAGAAAGAGGGTCTGTAGGTGATAGGTCCAAGCATGGGCCATAACGTACTGCAAGATCGGCTGAAAACATTACTGCTGCTCAAGAAAGTGTTCAAAACAATCCATCAACCTCAATTCGACGCCGTGCTCAGGAGCTTCGTCTTCAAAGAACAAGTTTGGCCACAATTTTGCACAAGGATTTGCATTTGTTTCCATTTAAGATTAAGTTGACACAAGAGCTTCTTCCACAAGACCATTTACGCCACCGTACAAATGCCAATAGGATGTTACAGCTCGACCATGGCAACCCCGATTTTCATGAAAAAATCATAATGAGTGACGAGGCACATTTTCATTTGAATGGATATGTGAATAAACAGAATAGTCGGTTCTGGGCAATGGAAAACCCTCAAATTATTCATCAGTCACCTTTACATCCATTAAAAGTGACAGTCTGGTGTGCAATTTGGTCAGGAACAATCATTGGACCTTACTTCTTTCAAAATGAAAACGGCGTAACGGTAACTGTGAATGGGGAGCGATATCGTGATATGTTTGAAAACTGTTTAACACCACAACTGCATGCTTTGGGCTATATTAACATGTGGTATCAACAAGACGGTATCACATCGCATACAGCCAGGATTACAATGGAATTACTGCGAGACCTCTTTAAACAACAAGTTATTTCAAAAAATGGTGATGTTGATTGGCCTCCACGGTCGCCTGATTTGACTGCTCCGGACTTCTTTTTGTGGGGATATCTGAAAAGCAAGGCTTATGCAAACAAACCAGAAACGCTTGAGCAACTCAAACAAAATATTCGTGATGAAATTAATGAAATACCGCGTGAAATGTGTGAGAATGTAATGAAAAATGTGCTCAAAAGAGCTGGCATTTGTGAGGCTAAAAGAGGCGGACATTTATCTGATATTGTATTCCATATACATAATTGCCGATATTAAATAAAACATTTATCAATATAAGATCCATTCTCTTTCATTTAATATAAACAAACAAAGTAGTATACCTTCCCGGCGGACACCCTGTATCATGAAATCCAATTTTTTTAATAATCCTTGTTCCATCATAATTATTGTTTCAACCAAAACAAAAATCGTATTGAAAATATGCCGTAGGATATTTACTATAGAGAAGCATTCACTAGAGTAAGGAAGATTCATGGAAAGTGCCAGATGCAATATATATTTATGATTATAATGTATATTCAGGTTCAGTGACACATACATCGACCCAAATTTATTGAATATTATAATATTAAATCAATTATGTATATGTCTAAGAATATATTCAGACATCACACGACATAACCACTTGTTGAATATTTGCCAAAACTTTTCTTCGTCCTATCATCGTTGCTAAAATAAAAACAATAAAAATTTACCTGTTGCTATATACGTAAATTGTATAAGTCAATACATACAAACTTTATATGATTCTAAAATAATTTAAGAATGTAAAAATATTTTATTCTAAGAAGAAGCATATAACATTAAATTCTTTTCTTATTTATAAAGAATTGTAACATAAATTGCTTGATACATACTCGTTCTCATATACATACCGAAACAGTAAAGGATATTTGAATAGAATTTGTTGTTCCGCCACTGTACTTACATTGACTTACTAATATGAATCGTATATCATTTTTCAAGTTACAATAACTGCAGAAAGAAAAGCCACCTATTCTCATTTAAAACTTGAATTCCTCATGTATACAATATACATACTAATCCTACCTACCTACACAAACAATTAATTTATTTTGTAGGGACACATAAAGTTGTTAGACGAGTATAATACATACTTGTAGAATGTTGAATACTGAAGTCATTTACTTTCTATATCATTTGGATTTCCTTTTAAAAGTTTTTTTGTTTTGTTTATCTCGTATTTATGGTTATACGAAGTACGCATATAATTTAAATAAAAATCAATCAACGGAAGAAATTTGTATTTTACTTCAAAGATTTTTATTTTCTTATACAACATACAAAGAAAGTATATCATATCTATGTAAATGTTGAAAAAATTTCAACTTGAGATTTTAACGGAAATGGATTTCTCAGGTGACGATCAAAATTACTATTTCAGTGAAATCTCTGTATTCTAACTGCAACTCCAACATGTACGCCTTAAACTATAACATTCTGCATTTTGTTATATTATGTAAGATGTGAAGCACCTAGATTGGTTACGATCAGACCATAGTGTTAATTTTGACTTTGAGCTGTAAAAATTTTGCACAAATTCCAGGCATCATTCCCACGAATTTCTTTACACCGATAAGTTTTGGCTTTGTGGACACATTTAGGCACCTTAGACAATTTCATTTCGTACCTATAATTAGGGTAGTATGCTTATACGCGTTCTACTAAGATTATTTAAAATGCTTATAAATTTCTTAATTCTTCCTTTTATTTTCTTCAATTCTTCTAACGGTGTTGTTGCGATTCGTTCTAGCATATTGATTACTTACAACTTCTGATTCCATCATGCAGCGAATTTGTATCGTTTAAACAATAATAAATTTGAATTTACCAAAAATGTTGATAAATACGGTACAACACGATATTTTAATGTATGTACATATGTGTACATTTTATGCGACCTACCTGTTCAACAAATACCAGAAAACTGAAATCCGTTGCATTAAAAATGACATAAAAAAATAATAAATTAACACTCGAATGCGCGGAATTATACTGGAGAAGATGCAGTATTGCATTTTACTTGTAAACAGTTTTCAATAACAATGAAAAGGATGTATTTTTGAAATTTATTTTTGTGGTGGACAAGGAGAGTTTTCAAAATTACTTTCGCATGGATAAAAGTAAGTTTTGAAACCAATCTTGGATTTTGAACTGAAATATTTTAGTATTAGAGTGAGTTTTGCCAGTAACGTTTGCGACAAAAAAGGTTTACCACAATTAATCAACAACTCATTGTTTTTGTTTTATGGAGAAGATCACAGAAGATTTTAAAATATAATATGTATATATAACCGAGGTTAACGGTTACCAAAATTTCATAACTACGGTTACGGTTACCATTTCACCTAGTAATAATTTTTGGAAAATGTGAAATAAATTTTTTTATTATTTGGTTGGCACTTTTTGTTTAAGCAAACAGACTAATAAAGAATTCACCTTCGGGTTAAACCTTTCTAACATTTTTTTTTATATTTTCTCTCAATTCATTTCTTAAGGAACTTCTCCCTTCAAAACATTCTAATTTGAACTGTAAACAATTAATGGCTGCTTTAGCTGTTACTAAATTGGCGTCTTTTCGCCCCAAAGCAAGTACTGTAAGTGCCAACGGTTCCATCATCCCTCGTAGTTCTTCGATAAATTAGAAATCAATCCCCTGTATTAACTAAGTACATAATATTAAGATCAGAGAAGGCAGCCTTTATTGGTTTTTAAAGTTTCAGAATTTTTTCCAACATTTCCTGAATTATGAGTTCCATCTGTGTTTTACGTTCAACTCTAGTTGTAGTTCTACAACCACTTTTTCTTGTAATATTTTTTACAGTTGAAAATTTAAAAAACTTAACAATCACTCGTACTTTGTTTAAGGTCTCTGATATTGTCATAATCTCTACTGTCTCCACGTCCATGTCCTCGGCATTCGTTGTTATTGAAGAATCATTATCATCATCCTCAAAATCATCATCATCATTTTTGTACTCTCCAATGTCGTTGTTAGCTGGAGTTTTTTGTTTTTTGTAAAATGTGTCACAAACTGCGAGGTGGAGACCGTGATTTAGACACAATTGTTACTCAGCTGGACAATTCCTGCCAAACTTAACCATTATACTTGCTCCTCATTGGATGTTACAACGATATTCCTTTCTAACGATAGATTGTAGTTGTAGATGATCGGTAACAATATGTAGGACTTTTTCTGCGTTGCAAGATCCGACAATCCATGCAAGTCGAAAATTGAACTTGTATTTGATTATATTTTTATATTTAAGTAACCGGTAATCGGGGGTATTAGAGACGGTTAATGTTTACGGTTTCAATATCGCCAAACCGCGGTTACGGTTAACCTAACCGTACAAACCCTACTTATTATTGAGCAGTAGAATAACTTTATAAATTTATAAACATAAAATTATGTAGCGTTTTATAAGTGTTCATTGTTTATATTTCCGAACACACTTTTGTATATGAAAGTCGCGTGTTGGCAACAGAAATAGAACACCCTTATATATAAATATATTTTTTTATTATAAATTACGTACGGTTCGCTGAATTGAATACCAATTTTATTTTGGAAATCATTTGCATTTTATATAAAATTTAATATTTAAAATAACAGAGAAAAGATTTTATTTTCTTATTTATTATTTATTACAAAATAATATTAGTATATCATGAATTTGGAATTGTATGCTTATTTATTTCAAAAAACTATAATAAGATGAAAAAAAAAGTAGATTTAAATTATAGAATTAAATTTAATATTTTCTAAATAAACAAATGAATATACATAATTCAGCGGCGTATAGAAAATATGTACGTACAACAACAAAATAATTCCATTATACAGTGTAATTTAGTGGTATTGTGATACTTTATGAATTGAGGGACCGATAATTTCAGATAAGGAAGATTGACGGTATGTTACATTTGTGATGTTCCGAGGTTACCGAATGTACTGTGTATATTATAAATTGAATTTTCGTGGATGTACATATTATTATTTAGACACCTAGATGATGGCATGATAAATGCCAAATACATAGTAAAATATTGTTTATATTATATTGTATTCTGGCCCCTTGGTTAAATATAATTATTGGCATAGTTGGTCAGTTTTCATAAAATATGATTTTGATGGTGATGACTGATGCGGTTCTTCTTATATTCATTTTTTTCCCCACCTCCAAAATTCGAATGGATTGATTTGTGATTTGCAATTATCGATCATTCGACTTTTGTGCATCAAGTGAAAAATAATTAAAAAATAACAGTGCACCAGTAAACCGTGCAGTAACCATTACAGGCATACAAAAGAGATGCGTGTTACCGAAGAAAATCACGGTACAGAATATACTCTTTGGTACATCACGGAAAGCGCAGTAAAAGAGTGTACAACAGCATGGCGCGTTTTATATTGGCGCCAAAATAATGTTACCACCTAAATTGAAAAGTCATCACAATCGGATCATAATTAGATAAGTTTTTGTTGTTGTTTAATTATATGGATAGTCCACACATGTTATTAATTTATATATTTAAATTTATAATATTGTGGGACACTGGATAATATCAAAGTAAAGAACTATAAAAGTTCTATATAATATAAATGTTTTAGTTTTGAAATTATTTATTATTGTTTTGATCAAACTATATTTTAGCATGTAAGGAATACGTAGTAAACTTCTTATATCAAAAATTATTTAATTCTTTCTGTCCGTTAATACTACCATTATTCTATTCGTGTTATTTTCATGCTCTATAGTTTGTCGTTATGGTAATTAATGCAGCGTTAATGCATGGTTAGCCTGTGCGAGCATCACCATGTATGAATAATTTTATTTAAATAGAATGGGCTAACATATTACTAAAGGAGGCATATCATACCGCATGCAAGTTTTGGCCTGTTGGGAGGGAGGTGTGCATAAAGGTGGTCTATAATGGCTAAAACGTGGTTTAAATCTATTTAGTTGCGCAATGTTATCAACTTTAGATCTAGCCAATTGTGACTTCAAGAACCCCCACAGAAAATAGTCACATGATGTCAAATCCGGTAAAGAGAGAAGGATGAACAAATCATACTTTGTTTTGTTGAAGAAATACATTTGTTTTCTTTGCCGTGTGTGACACACACGGTTTTGTGAAGAGAAATAATTCCGTCTTAGTTTGCTCGCGATTCAAATATTGCACACCTCTTTGGCCATCATCATTTGTTAAATAAAACCAAACTTCATCTACTGTGGTATATTTCTTCCATTTATCGGCTTTCAGGACTCGTTAAGGCCCAGGGACCGTTGGTTGATTTGTCATCACTTTTTCACATAAATTTGGCTGATGATTTTTAACTGCTCAATTCTTATTGGAAGCATAAACTTGTGACTTAACATATCCCCAAAGAAAGAAATCACAAGGTGTTAAATCACATGACCTGGGATGATAATTAACTGGACCAAATCTTGAGATAATTTCATCACCAAATTTTGTTTTCAATAAATCGATTGTTAAGGTGGCTGTGTGGCAGGTGGCACCGTCTTTTTGAAACCACATATCTTCCAGATTATTCTCAACTATAGCAGGAAAACAAAATCATTTAACATTGGTCTGTATCGTTCTCCATTAACTGTTACTCTTCGACCCTTTTCTTCAAAGAAATATGCAATCACTCCACCAGCATGAATTGCATACCACACAATAACATTATCTGGATGTAATGATGTCTGAACAGTTAGTGTGGATTTTCATCACTTCAATTTCTGAAATTCTGTTTGTTTACATAACAATTTACCCAAAAATGAGCTTCATCACTGAATAAAAATGTTTATCATTTTCAAGTTGTTCAAGGGCAAAACCAGAAAATAAACGACGTTTATGGTGGTCTAATGGCTTCAGTTCTTGAACCAGTTGAACTTTGTAAGGATGTATACCCAAATGTTTATTTGTTTTAGGACGACGTGGAACCGATAAATTTGTATTTTCTCTTACACTTACTGCTACCAAATGTTCTATTCTCCAATTATAATTCTCTTGTGTGCGTGCACGTCTTTGTCGTACTGGTGCTCATATATCGTGTAAAGAAAATTCACTTTCCAATTTGTCTACAATACGACGAATAGTGAGTCGATTAACTGAATAATATCGTACATGAATTCTTCTTAAATTTCTCAAGCAGTGTTGCCATTATAACCATTTTTAAATTGTACCTATTGGAAAACCCTTTAGTTATATCAAAATTTTATGTTTTTTCTTTCTTTATTGTTCAATACTTGACTAAAGAAATTTTTATGAAATTTTTTTTGTTGTTATCGTAGCCAAATATTTGAAAAATTATGATAAATGGCTCATATTTTAGGTAAAAGTGTGCTAATTAAAACAAAAATATAAAAAATATATCATCTTTAAACTTTTCCATCTATTCACAGATTTATAAAAAAGTTGTCGTTTGAATAAAGAATCATTTACAGAATGTTTAAAAAGCTATGGAGGTAGTTTTAAAACTAAAAAAAGCAAGTTTTGCAGGATAATAAACCACGTTGGGGATTTTTATAATCAACGCTGTTACATCGTAGAACTAAAATCTGATAAATATAGTTTTATCACTTTTGGACGATTTAAATTATTCAAAATGATTGGCTCGCTTTTAAAATTGCGTGATCGAGAGAGATTGTTGGTCTCTAACTATAACTTTTACAAATACTAAGAGGGTTAACATTTGGTGGATTTATCTCGCTGGGAATATTTTGAAGAAAATTGCTGTTTGCAATATTATAAAATACATTTTGATTTATCGAAATTTTAAAAATATCCGATCACGCTAAAATGTTCCTAAAATTCTGCGTAATAACTTGACCATGTAGTCATTGCAGTGCACCAATCAGAAAGTTAATTATACAAATTAACTTGTATTGAAATTTATACTTGGGATCGTAAAATTAACATCAAATCCGAGGGAGCAAATAAACAATAATTGTGAATATTACATTCAGAACGGGTATTGGGAACAGTAGAAATTTAAAACTATATATGGGAATCAAATTTTATTTTTAATTTTACTTGTTTCTAACAAACGTCGAAATCAAAAACCGAAGAATTTTCACAAACTAAAATCCAAATAACAGCAAAAAAAGAAACATATTATGTACATAAAGCAGGAAAAGTACCATTATACAATTCATAAACACGTCATTTATCTCCTATTTCCTTATAGTAATTCACGGAGTTATTTTTAACTTTTGGGTATAATGAAATTTAATTTTAAAATCTCGATATAGCCGACTTTTAATGTAACGTTTCTTCCATATATCGAACAAAATTGTCGGTTCGTTGAGGTTCGTTATAAGCAAGTCCGACTTCACATTATATTTTAAAAATAAATAAAACCATTTATTTAAAAAAATTCCACCGTCTCTTTTTTGCTTTTGTTTTAACGGAGAAAATTATTGTGAAAATTTTATCTTTCCTCTTCACCGAAACTCATAATAATAATACAAAGTTGAAAGTGGAGGTAATATTTCCACTCCAACGGAAGTCAATGATAGAGCCATATATCTACTACGGAATCTGGCAGTATCTGATGCTGCCATATCGTTGAGTTTCTTTTAAAAAAATGAAAAAAAACACGGGTTTCGCAGTAATTAAATTGGAGTCTTTCCATCCCAACAAAAGCAAAGTGATTGCAGGTGTTTGTTATACATACATTTAATAACTGAAAAATAATTTCCCTAAGTAAATTTAAAGCGTTTACTTTATTTTTAAAGAATTTTCGGTTGCTGTTGCTTTAGTAATTTTGCGAAGGGTTAGAGATATCGCTCTATATAAACTTTAAGCGACCTCAATGTTAATTTTTGGGTCTAGGAAGTTCGGCAATAAATTTTTCAGAATTAGATTTTAACGAACATTTTTGCTAATATGCCAAAAACTACGTAACCTAAGAAAAGGAAATATCGAAATCTGTAGGTTACACCAGTTGACCGGGTGAATAAAAAAATTGTTTTTGCTATCAATTATTTTATCGTCCCCTAAAATGACTAAACAGAATTTTTTTGTTATAATAAACGATAAATCGAACATGACTTTTTATTTTCTATATACATATGTATGTATATGAATATTTGCTTTAATTGTTAAATAACTAATTTAATAAATTATACAAACAAAGTTAAAATTGAAACATTAAAATAAATGAAAATCATTCACTTTGCGATATTAAAATTAATGTTCTTAAAACCGATTTCGAATGTTCATGCGTTTAAGTCTATAATTAGTCTGAATAAGCTGCAAAAATATTAAAAAGTAACTTCAAACAGTTTGTCTTGATTTGAAGAATTTCATGGGCATTGCTCATTCAAAATATTTCGTTCGTACTCACAATAAATTGAAATGTATACAAATTGAAATTGTACAAAACGGATGATCGCAGTAAGAATTATAAATATTGTTTATAGGGAATTAAAATTTTATTTTACCTTATTTTTACTTTTTGTTTTCATCATTTACGCCGTTATTCGCCAGTCAAATAAAATAAATGTTTACAAATTTACTGTATTAATTTGATTTTAAGATTTGTTGTAAAATTGCCATATCAATGCAATCGTAATCGGTATAAGTTTTTTAGATTCGTGTTAAAATTTCCGCTTCTAAAAGACCGCTGCGTCCACTAATAAGGACGATATAGAAATTCCACATAATTAATTATTCAGTTTCTGTCATCGACAGGAACTTAGCTGGTAGAATTTTGGTGTGTTAATGTTGACACGAAAAATGGTTTAAAAGAGAAAATGTTTCAAAGTTTGGAAAACTTCATCGGAGCGATTTTATGTTTGCCGCACAGTAGTGCAACAGCTTAAAAACGAAATCCTCTGCTTGTATCTCCATTAATGATATCACGATAACAAAGGATATGTTAAATGGTTTGCTTACGCCAGATTGGGTTCCATCCATAAATTAGTAAAACTGTATCATAAATCGTATTAATTTTTAAACCATTAAAAGAAGTGAAGAAGGCAATGGCAAAAAATGTTATATTACGAATAATATAAAAATTCTAAAAAATCTAAAAAAATAAGTTTTTTATTTTTGAAATAATGTTATTCGTGTTAGTTTCGCCTACTCCGCTGTACTACATTTTTCATAAGAAATATACTCCTCTGAAATTTTTAGAAACGGTAACACTGAATAGGAGGCAAAACAGTAAATATTTTGCTCTAATTAATAATTCGATATTAAAGAATGCTTCTACATATATGTTATATACTCAACAAAACGCTTTAAGATGATCTCAATTTTCATTTTTAATCGTCATTTTACCAATCCTGTGTAAATCTAACAGAAACAAATCAAAATATCATATTTTACTCAAGGATATATTTCTAGAAACAATAAACCTTAAATAAATAATACAATATGTAATTTATAAGGAAATTTTAATGGCTTTTCACTTTAAAATAGAAGATAAAAACCAATCTTGTTTTATTTTACCGTTTCTCCATATTAATTTAAATTAAAGTCAGCAAAATTTAATTCCTTTGTAAAACAAAACAAACAAAAATTATACATAATTTATATGGGTAGTCTTTTTATTTTAATTTTATTATTAATAATAATAATTATTATTATTCTATGAATAATTAAAGCACAACAAGATAAAAAAAAAAAAAATTCACATTGTTGATACATACAGGATAATGTAAATTATGTTGTATTAAACTTACGTATTAATTAACTTCAAATATTTTATAAATTAATAGTATAATACCATAATCATTAAAAATTAAGCTCGGGATCAACAAGCAATGAACGAACCGTAATGCTTGACAATGGAAAATAATATCCAGGAGCTGAAAATTGTTTTCCCTTCTTCATTTGTTTTATTTTTTTTGTTTGTGAATTTTTTAATTTTATAATTAACCAAAAATAATTTTCATCTTGTGTTATTTAATACATATAACAAAAATAAAAAATTTAATCACTTTTCCGTTTTAATTTTTTGTTGTTAACGAAAATAAATTATAAATTTGTGGTATGAGAATTGTTGTTCTAAGACAATTTGAATTATGTGTACTTTAATATACGTGCCTTACTGTTTATATGCGTACATATTTTTATGTTGTTTTTTTTTATAAATTTATGTATAATGTATATATGTATGTATTTCTGGTACATAAATACATAAATAAATAATAATTTCAGTCATCTAAAAAATGGAATTTGTGGTTTATAATAAATATAAATTTTTCTTAATATTAAAAAGAAATATTTAAACACCAATTTTTTTACGGATTTAGCGCAGTAAGAATTTTTGTGGTTAAATTTTATGAGTCTTCTACTTTTAACAGCAAAATTCCACACAGTAAAATCGTTTATTCTGTTGTGCTATTTTAGTCGTATATAATAATTCTCTATAGTGCTGTATAATAATAGAGTTATTCATATAATAAGGTAGGATTAGGATAGTGGAAGAATACTATCGATTTTTGGTGTATGGACTTTTGCTAAGAGAACAAATAAACTTTCTAATTCCAAAAATTGGCGTTTCAATTTAATTTAAATAAATTCGACTGATTAGTCTAATCGCGATATACGACAGTAAAATTATAAGATTCAATTGATTTGATTTTGATTTGACTGGAATGTTCGACCAAGCATTAAGCAGGATCTCCTGGAGATGGCCGGACCTCACCGAACACCCGTTTACACATAACATAAAGAGGGTTTGGATAGGTTCAGATAGTATGACAAAAATTGACTCGGTTACAGACACTTGGTATAGCCAATAGTTAGTAACACAGGACAATACAGTTCTAATCTACTTTTATACATTTTTTCAGCATCACTGGGCTCTGAAACAAAATTTATTATTTTGCTGGATCAGACTTGAGAGATACTCCTGAAAATTCAACTCAAATTAGTTACGACTTATTTTATTCTGCATTCCAACCTTTAATTATTTAATTTAAATTTAAGTTTAACTGGCAGAGATCCAGTAATTTAGTTCAATATATTATTATTAATTCCATATATATTTGAGCTGTGACAGACACTGTAATAAATGGTAATTAGTTTATACTGTTAAATGGTTCTATATTTCTACAAAATTCAAGAAAAGCAAAAGAGTTAAACAGGGATGCCCCACATCTCCCCGTTTATTTAATTTCATACTAAATGAGGTTTTACTAACTGTGGCAGACCAATCCGTTAGTTGAAACTAGATCAGCGTGTTGAGTTGCAACGTCCTCTCATACTCGCCTATGCAGATGACATTATACTCATCGCAGGAGACATCAGAGCATTAAAACCCATTCTGGATGAATTACTAGGTGCCTTATAATTAGCGGGCTTAGAATTAAACCTCCATTATTGCACCGCTCTGATCCGAGATACCTTAGCATCATTTATACCACCCCCAGCATAGTGTTGTCTGGTGTCGCTTTCAACCGTGTTGATACGACGCCGGCTAAAGTAATACCGAGTTTTTTTTCTTTTAAAGAAACTACTCAAGTTCTGTCCTTACCATCCTCGCTCACGTAAAATCAAGGACATCTTACATGGTAAGACTATTACCAAAAGAATCAAGGTACATCGAATTAATTATTGGGGCCTCATCCATCGTAGGAATCTCACCCACCTTCTGCGAGAAGCGTCCTCCTACTCTGCCACTCCCAAATAGTTGGGACGCCCCTGTTACACCTGGAATGACTCACTAAGGCAGGATTAAAGTTACTTTGGTAGACCTCATATAGAATTGGAGACATTGCTCTCGCTACGTACTGAATTAAGGCAATCGGCCAATAAAATATATGCACTTGATTAATCAGACTCTAGTGAGTCACTTGGTGAAGAAAACGAGGAAGGGCTTAACATAGTCGAATAGTCCAGCCCTCCAAATCCTTGACAAATACCGCTAATACCAAACCTTTCGAGAGCAACCACCCATTACTAATTCAAGCTAATTCATGAGTCGTTCTCCCGCTCTTCCCATCCCTTGCTCGCAATTGGTTATGGTGCCATGACCGTGACCGTTGCCGGATTTATGCCCATTCAGACGGCTACACCAACCGATATAACTTCCACCACATCTATACAAAATATCACTTCAAACATTCAAACGGTAGCGTTAAAATTAGCCGTTCGTCCGACTACTAACAGGGTTGGTGCAACAAGTTTCAATGGGTGGCCCGGAGGATCTCGCTTGAGACACGATAAATATCTCACGATTAGCCATAGCTTTATTTTGCAAAAGGCGATTCGGCCTGATTTAATTACGGATACCCCTATACCAAAAACGCATTGGACCCTACCTCTTGGGTAATGGTAGCAACCGTATGATCTAACCTACTTCCCATCACCCTCTAAATATTTTTTTATATCATAAATTAATCATATATTTATTTGTACAAATAGCAAATAACTTATAATACCATAAGGGAAACTGCTACTGATTTGCGTATCAAGATATAGCAGTTACCACTGGCAAATAAACGCAATGTTACCATTTTTTTAACGAAATTTTGAAAAATAATGTTAATAAATCTAAAAATAAATAAACAAAACCAAATTGACAACACCCGGCTGAAACAACTTCGAAAGCACAGCTAACGTAAAAATTCTTATTAAAAATCGTTTGGTGCGCCATCTGCAGGAAATACCTTTATTAATTTATCTCGAAAACACGAAGTTACGCGAGTTTACTATTGAAATCTGCAGTAAACTCCCCTATAGTATTGTTACAATCGTGGCGACATATCTGTTTGAGTAGCGACACTATCGTTAATGTAAAACTGTTATAAAGTAGATATAGATGTGTCTAGACTAATCTATTACTGACCGTTAGATCAAACTAAATTAGAAAGTACTTTAAAATGTTATCAAATTTCTAAAATGCCTTGGGCTTTTGATTGAGAAACACAAAAATTATCAGAATTTTGCTCTACTTATGCCGGCTGCTTCACCGCCAATATTTTCAGCTGAATCTCCACCGTTTCTAAATGTAAAGTTTTAGTTATGCTATTAACCATTAGGCGGCTACTAATTGATTAATTATTAATTTATTTGATTGATACTCGTGTTATCTATGAACGGCTAACTAAGCTAATCAACAATTTAGAAAAGTCGGGAATCTATGTCGTGCCCTAACACAGTAAATATTGACTTAACTAAAATTAATTGAAGTTCTATTGAACACCAGGTTTTAGCCAAAAAGTCTCTTTTCAGCCGACTTTTCATTTCAGTTGGGAAGTTAGTGGAATTTCTAGTTTGTCCGTGTACCGAGAGAAACTGTGTTTAATAGAGGTTTGTAAATGTAGAAAAAGCGTCTCTATTGGATAAATTTATTTTCCGAATTATTTTACAAATGCGTTAAATCACTTCTTTCATTATTTCTTTTAATTTCTCAATAATCAGTTTATTACACTTGAATATCACTATATTACACTTTAATGACACTTAACCCTCACTACTTTTACCTTTACTACTAACTCTATCACTGTTAAAATCCAACTAACTACCTCCTACAGTTTCATCTCGTGTTTATACCAAATATTATAACTCTAGAATATTCCCTAATATGTTTCCATAAGTTTCTCGCCTATTCATGAATAGTCCAGAAGCAAACAGTTAGTACAATTTATATTTACGGTAATTAGCCTACTCGGATAGTGTAATACACCTAGCTGCCCCTTCCTAAACCGGTAAACCACTTCGTTTATCTTTTTAATGACGGTGTACGGGCCAACCCATGAAAGGTGCAGGTTCGATGATAAACCACACTTCCATTGTAGGTTGTTACGCCATACTGAATATCCTACATTGGAACCACTATTATTTACTAACACGTTACTCCGAACCTTCATCCAGTCATCTAACACTCTTATTTTCTCCCGTGCAGCTTTTTCGGAGTTCGATGTACTCTGTTCCCGCTGATCCACTACTACTCCCCTAATTGTTGTACCGGCATCATCTATACGAAGTGGCAACTCAAATCTATCGCAATGCAATACTTCACACCCAACATCCATCACGAAGCCATTCGCGATCATGAAGTTCATACCCAAAATTACTTCATCCCCTATCTTTGCGATCAGTACTTCGTGCTGGAACGAAGTATTGGCAGTCTTTATCGTTGCAGTCTTCTTAGCCGTAATGACGGTACCGTCTCCTGTGGTAGCTCGTAACTTCAACCCGTCCACCAGTTCTAATCTAAGGTGCCAAGACTATAATGCCTTTGATTCATATTCCACACCAAATAGTCACTTGTTTTTTGTATACAGTGAAATCTCCTTATAACGAATACCATTTTAACGAAATTTCCAGTATAACGAACTTTTTCAACTTGTTGGTTGGCCGCAGTGCATTTCCTTAATACAAAATTTCCGTTGTAGCGAACTATAAATTCAGTATAACGAAGTAAAAAATCAAGCAAAAAAAAAAAAAAAGTATTAAAATGAAGATAAAATCAGTTTACATGCAGTTTTTTTATGTAAATACATGTAAATTCCCTCATCTAGTACAATTTCCTTAGATATATTTATGACAGTCAATATTTTAGTACATGTTGTCAGTTGTTCGTATTTGTTTAATACGGGAAATCACTGTTTATTTAAAATGAGTAATAAACGAAAACAATTTTCGTTAGAACAGAAATTAAAAATTCTTGAAAAAATTGATTCTGGTGAGGCAAAACACAGTGTGGTGAAAGAATTTAATATCGCTCCGTCAACGTTATCTACGTTTATTAAAGATCGACATAAAATTGAAAATTAAATTAGAGACGGCGCTATTGGCCCAAAACGAAAGAAAATTAGAGCAGCTAAATTTGAAGACGTCGATAAGGCTGTTTTTAAGTGGTTTCAAGAAGTGCGATCGAGAAACATTCCTATCAATGGCCCTCTAATTCGTGAAAAGGCCTTAGAATTTTCCAAATTGTTTGGGCATGGTAATTTTCAGGCTAGTGTCGGTTGGTTAAATCGTTTTCGTGAGAGATTTGGCATTTCTTTTAAAATTATTTGCGGTGAAGAAAAAAGTGTACCACTGGCTAAAGTGAACGAATGGAGCGCAGGTAAATACAAATTGACTTTTATATTTATGGCAATGTGAAAACCATGTGTACTCTTTTAAGGTGAAATTCAAACAATTTTAAAAACTTATGACAAGAGGGACATTTTTAATGCGGACGAAACAGGTGTATTTTATCAGCTTCTGCCTAATAAAACTTTCACATTACAAGGCGATTCTTGTAAAGGTGGAACAAAGTCCAAACAGCGGCTTACCGCATTGTTCTGTTGTAACGCCACCGGAACGGAAAAATTGAAGCCACTAGTAATTGGAAAATCACTGAAACCAAGATGTTTCAAAAATATCCGGTCATTGCCTTGTGAATACCGTGCCAATAAAAGAGCTTGGATGACACAAATCATTTTCAACGAGTGGCTTGTCGAACTTGACAAAAAAATGCGAAAAAATAAACATAAAATGTTGCTGCTCATCGACAATTGTTCGGCTCATAACTTATTATTATTATTATTATTAAAGTTGGCTGGAACCTAAGCAGGTTCCGCACTCAATGCCACTCTGGGCTCATGGTGCAAACCGAGGATTCTATCATAATTCGCAAATGCGCTCGGCTGCTCTGGCAAACTGTAACAGCTTAAACCA
Source organism: Tipula unca (assembly GCA_951394425.1). NCBI lineage: Eukaryota > Metazoa > Arthropoda > Insecta > Diptera > Tipulidae > Tipula > Tipula unca. Next base: position 100,859,741 of record OX596381.1, read on the forward strand.
TGGCAGGGATGACAATTGACCTACATTTAAAGATCTATAATTAAGAAATCGGGACCTAACTATCTCGAAAGCGGGACAGCCGCAGACAAAGTGAATGCTGTCATCGTCATCTTCAAGACAGTTGTTACACAAGGAATCTTGGACAAGTCCCATTCTTTTTAAATGGAGTTTAAAACGACCATGGCCGGTCAGAATAGCGACCAGAACTCTCAGTTGGTCTTTCTTCAAGGATAGAGCAAACTTTGTGAGTCTCAGATTAGGTTCACAAATGAAGTACTTAGCCACTCGGCAAGTAGTAGAAGCTAGCCAATTATGCTTAGCCTGCAAAAACATATAGTTTTTTATAGCTTCCTTAACACAATTAAAGGTCAGGGGCACTGCCGGTTCAGGTCCAATGAATTCCATCCTTGAACCTGTTTTAGCTAACACATCAGCTATCTGATTACCTTCAATGCCACAATGAGCCGGAACCCACATAACTCTGACACGATTATTAGAACAAAGGACGTTAATAAAATGTTTACAGTTTGGAAGTGATCATAGGATTTCGTAATGAATTGAGCACAGGTTTACTATCACTGCATAGAATAATGTCTTTTCCGGGAACAGCGAGGTTAGAAGCGTCAATCGCACAACGTGTGAGTGCAATCAGCTCCGCTTGGAATACAGTGCAGTTCCGGCCTAGACTCCCACATGATTGTAGGTCATGTTCAGGACAATAGGTTCCAAAACCTGCACCAAAATTAGAGTGAGACCCGTCAGCAAAAAACACTAGCGACTGAGCCACCCAGTCCTTGAATCCTTGAGATGACCACGAGTTCCTCGTTGGATAAACCACCGAGAAAGGGATATCAAAGCAGAATTCTGTAATCATTTTGTTATTAACCATATTAATTTCTGGTATATATGAGCTGAATAAATTGTAGATTAGTCTATGCCCTGTGATCAGGCCTAGAGCGTTCCATGCACCAATACACCGCAGGCGAAAGGCAGCGGAGCATGCCGAGCCTAGGATGACCGACTGCAGTGGGGACAGAAATAAAATTGCCTGCAAAGCAAGTATAGAGGAAGAGGACATAGCACCCGTAATAGCTCGACAAGCCATACCTTGTATGCTATTAAGCTTCGCAATGACAGATACTGACTGAACCACAGGCCACCAAACAACAGACGCGTAAGATAGCATAGGTAAAGCTAGAGATTTGTAAATAAACATCAGAATTTTGGGGGTCAGACCCCAGGACTTCCCAAATGCTCTTCTACACTGCCAGAAAACGGAAGTGACCTTTTGCAGTTTTGTTTCAATATGAGATTTCCAGGAGAGTTTACTGTCCAGAATGACCCCCAAATGCTTTACTGTGTCGGATCTAGCGATCGTTTCTCCAAAAAGAGAAAGAGCAAAAAGCTCTCCGGTATTCCTACGACTAGTGAAGACTATCAGACTAGTTTTCGATGCATTAACATACAGCCCCTTCTCCAGACACCACATTTCTACAACTTGGAGAGCGCGTTGCGTTAAGTATGATAGTACATTAAGGTATTTACCCTGAACCAGAACGACTAAGTCATCCGCATAACTCTGAGCAGTGAAGCCGGATTGCTGTAGTTTAACAAGTAGTTCGTCGATAACTAAAAGCCACAGGAGAGGTGACAGAACACCTCCCTGGGGGCGACCTTTAGTAACTGTGACCGAAATGGACAGGGAGTCCAGCTCGGCCACGGTAATGCGCGACCGCAGCAAAGATCCAATCCAAGTAACAATGGTTTGGTCAATTCCAAAGTTTGAGCAGGCTTCAGTGATGGAAGCGAAAGAAGTACTATCAAAGGCACCCGCAATATCGAGGAAAGTGCCCACAAGAAACTCCTTAATACTAAGCGATCTTTCAATCCTCGTAACAAGTTCATGCAGCACAGTTTCACATGATCTCCCAACTCTGTAAGCATGTTGAGTGCTACTGAGTGGGATGACAGATAAGTGATGATCCCTAATATATCTGTCAACAATTCTTTCCAGAGTTTTGAGAAAAGTTGAAGAAAGACTAATAGGGCGAAATGCCTTGGGATCGGTATAATCTGTCTTTCCAGCTTTCGGAATGAACACAACTCTACTCCTGCTCCAGGACTGCGGAACATATCCAAACGCAAAGCACGCTTGGCCGAGTCGAAGTAAATGTTCCTGAATTAAGGGAAACCCATGCTGTAATTCAGCAGGAAAAACTCCATTTGGACCACCTGATTTATAAGGTAAGAAGGAAAAACGCTCCAGCGCAAGGTGTTGAGAGTGACTAGCCTGCAGGCTAAGTCCCAGTCAGGTGAATAATCAGTACCATTAGGCTGGGCGTCAGCAACATAGTCATGATTGATAACAATGCACCCAGGGAAATGAACAGAAAGTAGTAGTTCGACAATTTCCTTCCTGGAAGAGGTTAAACTGCCATCAGGAAGTCGCAGCACATCGAGTCGGCAGGAATCATTTCTAACCAAGGACCTATTAGGTCTGGCGATCCCAGAGATACTATTAATTTCTTCGCAGAAGCTAATCCAAGAAGTCCTACGAGCGGATCTCAGCATTTTCTTATATTCTTTTTGAGCTGCCAGAAAGTTATCCCAATCAACCTGAAGGTCAGATCTTTTGGCTTTGTTTTTGAGTCTCCTAGCAGTTTTCCTCAGTTTTTGAGATCAGAACACCAAAAAGGCTTATTCTGAGATTTTTGCTTGGTAACAAGAGGACAAGAGTTTTCGAAGGCTGAAGTGACTGCATGCGTCAAAGATGAGGCTAGCATTTCAATATCCTCAGTCGAACATATCTCACCCAACGAGACCATTCGAGGTTCCAACTCATAACTTAAATTGTCAGTTGACAAATGTCAATGTTAAATATTTCCCACCTCACTGCACAGCTGTTTTACAACCCCTTGACTTGGGCATAATTCAGGCAGTTAAAATTAATTTTCGAAAAAAGTTAGTTCAAAAATTGCTCCTAAATTTATTAAGTGATACCAAACTCAATGTAAAAGAAGGTTGTGAGCTATTAACAGCGGCTTGGTGGGATGTTCGGGAGTCAACCATTCTGAAATGTTTTCTTAAAACCCAACTTTTTGAATCATCAGCTGACCCTATTGAAACTGAATTCATTGATGGTGAATCAGAGCAAAATGACGTTAATCCTGAATTGGAAGATTTGTGGAAATTAGTCGATGCGCCTGGTATCACCTTTCAGGATTATGTGGATGTCGATAATCATCTTCTAATTTCACATGAGTTAACTAATGACGAAATTATGAAGAGTGTTAAAGATGCGTCTAATTCAGTGGGATTAACACTTGAAAGCGGCGATAGTGACAGCGATGCTACTGAAGAACCTATAAATAAAACCAAAGAAAAAGAAAACAACAAAATGGAATAAAGTTTAGATAACGATGATTTCATTCTGTGTAAGGTTTATAAATAAGGAACATTGGTTTTGGTTGGTCTTGAAGCATTTTGATTTTTAGTATGAACCGTTGCATGTCGGACATTTTTTTGTAACGAATTATTTTTATAAAATTACAGAGAGCAGAGTTTTAATCGAACTTAATAGATTTTAAGGTTAATCAGTTAACATGAGTTAACGAAAAATTATAAATAATCTGGGCTGCCCTCTCTTCCAAAAACGCTACACCCCTGATACTTACATACGTATTACGTATGCACAATAATCATACAGTGGTCTTTGTACTATACAGTGGTTTAGCAGAATTTACTCCGCTTATATTTACCCGGTTGTTCAATACACATAATAACGAGATTCGTTCAAAGGAGATCATTTTACCCAGATTTTTAATTCTCAGAACTTGGGATTTCTTTATAAGTATCTTAAAACAGAACTTTCGTTCAGTTACAAACATGACGTTGAGCAAAGCAAAAGATTATCTTTTTTAAAATGTGATTTTTCTATAGTATTAAAAAGCTTAAATACCAAAGATTGCAGTTTCAAGAAGTAAAGTACCCTTCACTACCTAAAAAATTTAAAAAAAAACAGCATATCATTTCTGAAAATCAGAAGAAAGGCAACTGCAAAATTCAGGTCTAATACACGTTCGAATTTCTTGTTTTGATTTCAAATCACAATGCTCATTTTTGAGACCAAAACTAATTCAGTATTTTTTAAAGAGAGACCAAATTCAACGTGATAGATATGTCGGTTCTTGTTCTAGCTTTAAAAATGGGTGTTATTTCAGTTGTTTTGGCAATGAGTTGAAAACTAGCCAGTTAGATTGATTTAGGAGCAGACAAGGTGATTCGACTAGTTTATTAACGAACATTTTGAGAACAATCGATGGTATCTTATCGGAACCACAACCATCACCAAATATTCGAATTGTTGCTTGGTGACAAATAGCGTAATTTATGTGATTGCCGAGGAGCTACTTAATTAAATACATTGAATGAGGACTGCGCTGGCTGGTAATAGATCAGATAGTGTCGTTGTTTTTATTCCATTCGTCGATGCCAGCGGCGACAAAAAGTGAAGTTGCAACAATTACGAATGTGTCTGTTACCTGTTTAGAAGGAATACGTTAAATTTAATTAAAAATCCTCCATTTCTTAAGGTATAACTATAGTTTCACATTTCTCAAGATTTTGGAAAATTTATTCAAATCAAATGTTAAAAACCATTTGAATATGAAAAAAATACCTGTAAGTTACAACCATTACAAATATATAAAATAAAGTTTATTAATTCATTTTAATTATGTGCCCAGAATTCATCATATTGATATTTGAATAAATGGTCAATAGCACAGTAGTATATATGTATATATATATCTATCGTATATTTTTAGAATGACTTTGATATAGAGTAAATTTGTTGCATGGACAGATGTTTGAGTTAGATAAAATAAAACTTAAACACAAATGAATTGATAAAGGTAAATTAAAGATATCTCTTGAAGTGATAAGTAGGTTGAACTCGACGTGTATGTGATCCTTTTTGCAATAAAAACCTATATATAAATGACGACTAATGTATATCTTATCATTCATGCATTTAAGATGAAACAAATCCTAATTAAACCTTTTCTATCCTATTGTATTATTCCACATACACAGATTTAAATTTTACGCCCACTTCATATAGTCTATATTTCGTTATACATACATATGTATATATTTATAAATAAATATTGTGTCTTAACTTGCAAATTGGCCGGACGGAAAGGAATTTGAATCGATTACGGAATACATGCACATAAAAAAATGTATCGTAACTCAATCTAATTCGAAAAAATCTTATTGCTTAATAATATATGTAAATTAGCTATTACAATATATTTAGCAGTTAACTGTATTATAGCAGATTTTTATATCACAATATAATGAACATTTACCACATAAATTATGTTTATGGGAATGTTGGATTAGGTAATAAATATTCTTGTTATACTTGCAACAAACAAATATATACAAGGTGGTCCAAGCGAAATGTAAGTTTTGAATACGTCATAATTCCGAAACTAAGTTGAAATAAAGTATAACATTATATAAAAAGGTGTTTTTAACAGGGATCCCAGATGTTCCAAGTTATAATCATGTCCCGCATTGTAGTAAAATATTACACCAATCCTAAATTTTCAATTAAGATTATACGTACAGAATTCAAAAAATATTTTGTTATAAAGCTACAATTATTCTGAAAGGTTATAATTCTAATTTAGCGCAAAAAAAAATTTGGGTTTCATAAAATTTCAACAAAAAATTATTGCTATTTCGTGATTACATGTTCCAATTAAAAACAAGCGTATTGTCTATTTCGTTATCATTCATTTTTTGTGGAAACAACACGATTTTCATATAGGGTAATATAATCTGTTCTGAAGAATGTAGTAGCAGCCCGTGAATGTGCAACTTAAAACTATAATATTCGATGTTTTAAATCGAAAAATGAAATCGATACACTTATGTAAATACATTTTATAATTTTAATTGATAACAGGACGACCTAAAATCATGAGTGAAAAACCATTAACCCGCCAATACAGAATAAAAGCTTTCAAAATCAGAGGAATTAACTTTCAAAAAACAAATCACAAAACTTTACTGTCAAAATTAGAAATTTGGTTAGTCAGTTTCGAAATTCAAAAACAAAAATTACAAACTGCTCTACTTATCATGACTGTAGTATCACCTGAATAGAAAGAATACAGTAGCTAAAACCGATATAAATTTTGGTTGGCGTTTCCAAGCATAGTAAAACACACGAAAAATTGACCTGCATCAATGTTAGACAACTTTACGTATAATTTACTATTCGGAAAAGTCGACTAAATTTGATATCGAAATTTTAGTTTTTTTTTATAAAACATCAATGTTCTTTAATTTATATTTAACAATAAAAAATAGAAATTCATGTTTGAACAGACACGAATATTTATTTTTTATTGTTAATTATAAATTAAACAACAAAAGCATGTGGAAAATTTAAAGTGCAATCAATATAAACTATTATTTGTTTGATGTCGATCGATTTATGTACATAACACGAGGTAACGAAGTTTTAATTGTACATAACACGAGGTAACATATTTCAAACAAATGTTAACAACTTTTTTAGTCACTTTTGTTGGCTGCTGCTGAATATTTCTTGATTCATCTTTATGTCGGTTGTTTTCGTAATTAAGGCCTTTGTCTACTATATACATATGTACCTTATTAATTTCAGTTTACTTCTTTATTTATTAAAAAAATTTACAGAGGAAACACTTAATCCATTTTTAGCATTTCTGCTCAAATGAATCAATTTCTTCAAGTAACATACCGACCAACCTAATTCGCTTAGTCTTGACTTGATTCCATGAAATATGTATTCGTACATACCCAAATCCATCATATTTTGGTCGATGTCGACATTACATTTGACTTATCCTCTAAATTAGTGTCCTAATATGGATTGCTCTTATACCCACAGTACTCCATGTAGCTCGCAACAATTCATTTCCATTTACATATTCCCAACAAATTTTACAAACTTGTTTTTTTTCATACAAAATATACAAATTTAAACCAAAAATAGAAAAAATAAAAAATTGTATTTAAAAATTCTTATTGTTTCTTTAAATTAACGAAACCACACTTTCCAATCATGAGAAAAGAAAAATCTTCTGTAACGAGAAATTTTGAAATTGATAAAAGTTAAAAAAAGAAGAATTCATTGTTCGCGGGATATTCATTTTTCCATACTTCTTCAAAATGGCATTCATTTACAGATAATTTGATAACAAAAATCCACAGTCTAATTGTGCCTAGTTCCGTTATTTATAATAACATTATTAAAAATTTTCGCTATCATGGACCACCTTGTACTTGAGATACGCAACAACCAACATTTATAAAAATCAATAAAATTACCTTGACAAAAATGAATCTGTTACAGCTCAATTTATTTTTATCGTACCACCATCACACAAATAAATATCATTTATTTATGGTTCATTCAATTTCAGCAATATATAGAAAATATTAAATCAGATATTATGGAAACTTAATGATATTAAAGGGCTACCTACAGTGTATCTTTAGCTGAAGGCGTTTTCGATCCGAATTCTCTTTAGGACATTTCCAGTGCATATACAATTATAATGTTAAACAACAATGTGATGAGTTTAACTTTTTGAAATCCGATTGCCAAAATAATAATTTAATTGATTTTGAAAGCATTTGTCATTTCGTCGAAACTGAAATTTAATATACCAAATCCCAAAGGTGGTATTGTTATGAAAACCCAATTAATATATTTTTTTTTTTTTCGAAAAACCTTTGTAGGCATTTTTTTATTTTACTCTAATACCAATACCTTAAATGTTATTTAATTGTCGAAAATTAAATTAATGTGAACAATATAGAATTATACGCAGATTTTTAATATTTGAAATTAATAAATATAACTATATAAATTAAAGTTATCGAGACATGTCAACAATATAAATGCGAATTCCAAGTTTTAAATATCTATATACGGTGCGGTATTATTATGACTTATCTATACAGCAATTTTCAATTGAAAATATATAAAATTACACGTTATATCTATTGTTTTGTGCGAGTGCGATGTAACATTATTTGTTACAAAACAAATATAGAAAAAGCCAACAAAATCAAGTTAGACAAGTAACTTCACTGTTGAATTTAATATAACTGAAATCAAAAACTTTTTTACAAATAAACAACAAAAATGAATTTATCCTTGTCAAAGGATTTCAATAGATAGCAAAAAAACTAAAAATAATGATGTGAAACGTTATCAACATTTTAAAATGTGATATTGATGATAAATGTGATGATTTCACATGGCACCAATGATGCTAAGACAGAACGATGACGTTAGTAAAATAAAATGTTTTAATGACCATGCACATATTTTCCGGTAATAGAAATTTTGTTGCCATTAAAACAAAATACATATTCGGGGCTTATTGAACTACTCGCCGTACAATTGATCGAAAATATCGTGTGACACTAGCGTAAAACTTATAAATTAAATTATACGATTTGTTATATTATAGTTTCTTATAGCAAGGTGTAATGCCAAAATTTCTCACCTGGTACTTTAAAATGGGAACATCGACGATTATGGCCATTTTAATAATACATAATTAATATATGTGATAGCATTAAATAATGACGTTTATAGGCTGGCTTAATATATCTTCAATTCAAAGTGAATACGAGCAATTTATGATAAATATGATAAAATTCCAATGAATCTAGGAGAATACTTTAATACCAATTTTTTTTGATGCTATGTATATTCTCGAGGTAATTGGATACACTAGAATCGCGATTGTATGTATCTTATTTTACTTATGAAACTCAATAAATGTTTAGTCTCTAGTTTCTAAAATATCGTTATTAAAACTATAGCACGATCTCATATTCCTTATCTGATACGAACGGGCTAAACATATTTATACATCAAACCACGTAAGTCCCAGCCCTCACACATGGGAATTGGTTTCTTATTTTGATTTGATTTAATTGGAATGTTCGACCAAGCATTAAGCAGGATCTCCCGGAGATGGCTGGGCCTCACCGAACACCCGTTTACACATAACATAAAGTGAATGTGGATAGGTTCAGTTAGTATGATAGAAATTGACTCGGTTAGAGACTAGTCTACTTTTAAAAAATTTTCAGCATCACTGGGCTCTGATTAAAATTTATTAGTTTGCTGGATAAGACTTACGAGATACGCCTGAAAATTTAACTCAAATTAGTTACGATTTATTTTATTATGCTCCAACCTTTAATTAAAATAGTTTAGTGCCTCTTTTTCCAACCCTCGATTTATACATATACCTCTTTACTCCTTGTTCATACTCCATATACCTATTCAACCAACCCACTTTCTTCATCCTTACCATACAAAAAACAATTAAGTACCACAAGACCAAACTTTAAGAGAAAGCCTACTGTTGACGTCGATAGTTGTCGATTATCCCCAACAGATGGCTCTCATCTTTTTGTTATCTCTTCGTTGAAATCATTCGTCGTTACTCCTAAATTTTGAAATAAGTTTTGTTATTGCTTCTATGTGATTTAAAATCTAAAAAAACCTACGTTAGAAAAATAGATATTTAAGCCTAAGTTCAAATTAAATAAATAGATAAATTTATTTAATTATTGTATTAGATAAAGCTATTAGATAGTTCTGATCGAAGTTCATCCGATACGCGGCTATGGTAATGGCCTTTTCAATGCCGTGATATATCAGCTGCAACTGGAAAAAATTAGTTCGTACGGATCATCTGATGCTTATTTACCAACATTGTTGGATTCCACCCGTATAGTTTACGGAGCAAACCTGAATATAAATCCAACCGAAAGTGGATTAATACAAAGGTATAGTTTTTAATTTGTTTGTTCCTTTTTTCCCATCTTATTTGTTAAAATTTCTTATATACTGTGTGCCTTAAATAATAACTTAACGTAGTTAAATAAACAGTTAATAATTATAAACAGTTATAAGTTAAACAGTTACCAGTTTAAACTAAAGTTCCAGATATTTGTCGGATCTTCGAACTGATGGCTTCTGGGGTATTGCTGAGTATATTTCCGCTATTACAAAATTAAAAAATATCAAAATTACTGTTTGTTATGCCGGCACTGAGCACCGAGCTTCCTTCCTACCGGACAATGGTGAATATAATAGTGAAATTTTCCTACTTTACACTGGTTCACATTATGACAGCTTGCTTCCCAACTCGCCCTTAGCCTTATCATCCAATTCAAAGAGTCCTTATGTTCAGAATTTCTCCGACACTATACATCGTCCCGTTCAACCCACTACTAATCCTTATACACTCATTGATGCGTCACTACATGTTCCGTCCCCTTTATCGCCCTTATCCTGTACCCTCTGTTTTGGCACCTGGAATGTTCGCGGGCTCAATTCGAACGAAAAACGCAATTTGATCGATAGTATTTTACTCCTAATATTCAGGTTTATAGCATTCAAGAAAGTATCATCGGTGCGGGTGTCTGTTCAACGTCCCATTATACTTAGTATCTTGCCAACGATCCAAAGCCTCGCGGGCGTGGAGTCGGTCACCTTACGATTAATCGCATCGTAGACGATCGTCTAAAATGTTCACTACTCTTTTGTCAATAATAGATCAATGCCCCAAATATCGCGATATAGCTTTGTTTGGCGATTTCAACGCTCATCTGGGTTATAACGATTCTTGGTATAAAAATACCATTGGTTCAAATTTGTTCCACAGCGAGTCAAACGAAAATGGTGCTTCCCTGGGCTTTCTTGCTAGTTCGACTCGACTTTTTGTTGACTCGACAACCTCCGGCCACCGAAAAAGCCTTATTACTTCGACCGATGGTCAGAGCTACTCCCAGGTAAACCATATTTTAATCCAGGGTACAAATAATTTTATCTATGTTAATTCAATCAAAACTCCGAACTAAGCGAACATCGTTTAGTTTGGACTGAATGTATTAACCGAAAGAGGACTGTCACGTTTCACGGTGAAGAAAACGTGGAAGGGCTTAACATAGTCGAATAGCCCAGCCTTCCAAACCCTTGACGCACACCGCTAATCCCAACCCCTCCGAGAACAACCACCCCAGTACTAATTCAAACTATTTCATGAACCATTCTTCCGCCCGTTGCCGGATTTATGTCCATTCAGACGGCTACACCAACCGATATAACTTCCACCACATCTATATACAAAATACCACTTCAAACATTCAAACAGTTACGTTAAAATTAGCCGTTCGTTCGACTACCATCAGGGTTAGTACAACTCGTTACAATGGGTGGCCCGGAGGGTCGCCCTTAAGACACAATGAATATCACCACACGATTAGTCATAGCTTTATTTTACTAAAAGGGATTAGGCCTGATTTAATTGAAAAAAGTATGCTCCAATGATGCCTCCAGCCCAAAATCCGTACCAAACAATGACACGCTGTGAATGCATTTGTTTTTCGACAATCACATGTGGGTTCTCCGTACCCCAAATGCGGCAATTTTGGCGATTAACAAAAACCCATCAAGGTGAAAATATGCTTCATCGCTTAGGATGATCTTGCTCGAAAAATCAGGATCCACTTGTTCCTCTTCGCTGTGCATGGTCATTAGGCTTCCGTTGCTGTGTTAATTGAATTTTGTAAGCATGAAGACACAGATCTTTAGTGAGTATACTTGAGCTTCTTGAAATTTGCAATTCTTGTCCACGACGCCGAATTGATGTTCCTGAATTTGCACCAACACCCTCACGCACTGCTTCGATATTGACATTTGAACGGCTTATTCTTGGACGACCAGTGTGTTTAGCGTCTCCAACTGATACAGTTCTCATTTTTCAATTAATCTCTTAACGGTTGACGAAGCTAAAACACTATTCCGACCATATATTGTATGAAATTTTTAAACTGCGGCTACCAAACTTTCATTATTTTTAAGATATTCTTCAATAATGAAAATACGTTGTTCTATCGGGTAACGCCTCATTTTTACTAACCCTAACCTCTCAGCTGTTAAATTATTTGTTTCTTGGGGTTGCCAACACTTTACTGCACAAATGGCGGCAAATTCAAAGCTTGCATTAATTTAAGGACACAAAATTCAACAAATAATGAAATTTTTAGTAACTAAAAAAAAATTATCGATTGGATACGATTTGAAAATTTATATTCGCCAATAGAATTTTACAATCACCTAGAACCTTAGAAAAGTTTCAACTGTTACATTACTAAATATAGATTTTAAGTTTTTCGGAATAAAAGTTAAACATTTTAGTAAAATGAAAAACTTTTTCAATTCAAGTTTAATTTTAAAAAGTTACTCTACTGTCTGCATATCTATGGTGGATAATAAATACTATATTATCGTATCGATGTAAAGAAAATTAGATATTCAAAACACCTAAAACACCTAAAATTGAAGTTTAATTTAAATTAATACATAAAATTATAGGTTTTATAAAAGTTAAATTGTTCATATTTGTTCCAGAACACACTTATTCATGCCAAATTATTTCTTATTGATGTTTTTACTGTATTAGAAATTTGGTATATGTTATAAATTTATATATGTAGATTTATAAATGACATACAAAAAAAATATGCTAAATTTACCAGACCGTAAAAATAGGTCTTCCAATAAAATTTTCATATATTGATTTTCAAATATATTTCGCACATTTAATATAAATAAAATAGTAATATACTAACTTACTGTTTTAATACAAATATACGGCTATTAGCGTTCAACAAGGCAAATAATCTCATAAAAAAGAACATATCTTCTAAAACATAAATTCCATTAAAATTGATCCGGTATTTATAAAGAAGCACAAAATATGTGGTGAGAGTTGGAATGAGTGTTTCTTTTCTCGTTTTACTTGATTATATGTAAAGCCAACATTTTTTAATTCGATTATAAAACCAAATTACTCATAAGAATTGATTTTTAATAGCAAATATTATTATATAGAATAAATTTATATACTACACATATTTCTAAAACTTAAAAATTCTTCGATGGAAAAATATTGAAAAATATTTGGATCGTTTATGAAAACGATTTTGACCTAATTTGAAATTAAACATTCGGTTCTCATAAAAAAGAAAAACAACGTATTTGAGTGATTTAACTGAAATGCTTTATCAAAATTGTTCAAATATTTGTAGAATCAAATACACACATCCATAGTTGTTTTATAAACTTCAGCGATAAAAGAAATAATTTCTAAACAACATACAAAATCGATTAAAGTATTTCTTTGATTCCCGGCAATTGTATTATGAAAACACTAGCATATAAGACAACAACACGAGCAGTATAATGATATATGTAGCTTGTTGTATATACTAAACTTAAAATAAGATTTTTCGTATTATATGAACAAAAGTCTAGACTCGAGAAATTTTTATTTCAAGTGCTCTTTATACACAACGTTGAAAAACACGTTGAATACGAATGACTATATAAAATTCAAATCAATTTTATACATATTATTGAAAATATAATAAATTAATAATGATAATAATAATCTATTATACTCGTATGTATAAAATGCCAAGATCACTCCCGTTCACAAAAACGTTCACAGTTACAGATGATACATACATAGTTTTCAATTAATTGTTTACTGAAACTGGAAATGATTTATTTACTCTTTGGAGAAATACCCCTCCGACATACATCTTAATTGGATTGGTAGAAGTTTAATGGTAGTATATTTCATTAGCCTGAGAAATAAGAATAAACCATAGTTTATAGGAATTTACAACTCTATTATAATAGTAGGAATTTAAGAGCGAGGGTACTGGAGTGCATGGAGAAGGAATAGGCTATAATTCTACACTTACTGTAGATTCCGGCTCATACGTAAATAAATTTGTTTAACTAATTTCACTGTTAAACATTTTATTTGAATTTAAAAAAGACACAAATTTGTTATTTTTGGGTCTATTTCATTATTTAATGGATTTTGTGTAAGCAAATCTTTGAAAATTCATACATTAAAAATATCTACAGGACTGGTAGGCAATTTAAAAATACGCTCATATCCTTAAATTAAAGTATTCTTAGCCAATACTGAAAAATATTTTTTTTTTTTTTATTAAAACGGTTGGAACCTACTGAGGTTCCGCACTCAATGCCACAATGGGCCCACGGTGCAAACCAAGAGGATCTATTCTAATTCGCAGGAGCGTACTGCAATCTTAGCAAACTGTAAAAGTATGAACCAAGGAATGGATACTAACTGATCTACGTTCAAAGATCCGGAAGAGCACACTTGGGATCTAGCTCCGACAAAGGCGGGACAGCTGCAGAGGTAGTGTATGCAGTCGTCCATTTCCTCTAGGCAGGTATCATAAAGATCATCCTGTGCTAATCCCATGCGTTGAAGATGAACCTTGAACCGTCCATGGCCTGTGATAAGCGCGACCAGAATTCTGAGTTGGTTCTTTTTTAGGGATAATGCATAATTAGTGAACCTCAGGTTGGGTTCAATAATGAAATGTTTCGCCTTTCTATAGCTAGGAGTAGAACGCCACTTCAGTCCCAGCTCAAATAGAGTTAACTTCTTAATAGCGTCTTTACCATCGTTGAAGGATAAGGGAATTGCTGGTTCGGGGCCAACAAAATTGCTACGCGAACCAGCTTTCGCTAACAAGTCAGCAACCTAATTTCCCTCAACGCCACAATGAGCAGGCATCCACAAGATCCTTACTGTCGTGTTAGAGCAAAGGAGATTAATGTAGTGCTTGCAATCTTTGACTAGTTTGGACATAGTCAAGGGATTCACCAGAGTATTAAGCACGGCTTTACTATCTGTATCCCTCCCTTCAACGCCTCAATCGCACAATGGGTAAGTGCTATTAATTCAGCTTGAAAAACCGTGCAGCGTTGGCCCAGACGACCCGCCAATCTTAGCTCATATTTAGGACAGTAAAATCCAAACCCTGCACTGACTTCCGCAGCCATCCGCAAAAAAAACTATCGACTCAGACAACTGTCTATAGAAGTCCTGAGATAGCCACCATTCTCTCGAAGGGAAAACTACGGAGAATGAGTTGCTGAAGTTAAATTCAGGCAATAGCCTGTCATTCATCATTTCCAGCTCCGGAATAAGTGACCTATACTTATTGAGAATCTGTCTATGCCCCGTAAAAGTCCCGAAGACATTCCATGCCCCAATGCACTTTAGTCGATATACGCAGCAGAACACGCTGTATCCAGAATGTGGGACTGCAATTCGGGCATATGACACGTAGATTAAATAGACTCCATAGCAAGAAGTGGAGCAGATGACATAGCCCCGGTTATAGCCCTACAGGCTGTCCTCTGCAATCCATCCAGCCTTGCTACCGAAGACGTCAGTTCCACAACCGGCCACCAAACAACTGAAGCATACGACAGTAGGAGTAAAACCAGTGATTTATAGATGAAAGACATCATTTTGGGGATCAGACCCCAGGAATTGCCAAAGGAGCTTCTGCATTGCCAAAAAATAGCAATGGCTTTTTGCAGCTTATCATCAAGATGAAACTTCCAGGAGAGTTTACCATCTAGAATGACACCTAGGTGTTTAACTTGCTCTGTCCTTATGATCGCTTTACCAAGAGAGTGGGAACAGACAGATTAGCATTGCCTATGCGCCTCGTAAAGACAACCAGATCAGTCCTTGAGGGATTGACGTACAACCCCTTTTCAAGACACCAAGCTTCTACCATATTAAGGGCGTTTTGCGTCAGATCAGATAAGACGTTCAGGTATTTACCAGAAATTGTCAAAACAAGATCATCCGCGTAGCTTTGCACGACAAACCCAGATCGCTGCAATTTATCAAGTAGTTCATCGATAACCAAGAGCCACAGCAAGGATGAGAGAACCCCTCCTTGCGGGCAGCCCTTGGCTACTTTGACAGACACTGTTGAGCCATCCAGCTCCATCTCAATTATCCGAGACTTAAGGATGGAATCGATGAATTTAACAATGGTTTGATCAATATTAAAATTGGTACAAGCACTTGTGATCATGGAAAACGAAGCGCTATCAAAAGCTCCCGCAATACTCAGGAAGGTACCTACTAGAAACTCTTTGTAGTTAAGTGATCTTTCGATCCTAGTTACGAGTTCATGTAGAGCAGTTTCGCAGGACTTGCCAGCTCTGTAAGCATGTTGCATGTTACTGAGAGGGGTGATAGTTAAATAATTATCTCTAATAAATCTGATGATCCTCTCTAAAGCTTTTAGAAAAGTGGAGGTCAGACTAATGTTCCTAAAAGCCTTTGGGCCAGTGTAATCCGACTTGCCAGCTTTAGATATGAATACTACTCTACTCCTGCTCCAGTACAGTGCTAAAAGCAACGCATGCCTGGAACAGATTGAGTAGGTAAGTGCTGATGTGTAGAAAACCATGCTGTAATTCAGCAGGGAAAACGCCGTCCGGAGCACTCGATTTGAAAGGTGCAAACGAGAAAACACTCCAGCGTAAGACATCAGTGGTGATCAGCCTACAGGCCAAGTTCCAGTCCGGCGTACCGATAAAGATGTCAGTTGGCTCGGAGGCAACCACATCCGAATCAACAATGTCACACCCAGGAAAGTGGATAATACTAGCTCACCGACTTCTCGCCTACACGAGGTTAGTTTACCGGAGGGTAGACGAAGATTATCGATTTTACACGTATCATTCTTAGCCAGAGTTTTGTTAAGTCTGGTGACCACAGATAAGCTGTCAATTTCTTCACAAAAGTTTCTCCGCGCAGTCCTGTGCGCGGATCTTAAGCTTTTTTTATAAGCCTTTTGAGCTAATAAAAATCGATTCCAATCCGAAATGAGATCCGTTGTTTTGGCTTTATTTTTAATTTTACGCACACTCTTTCTTAACTGTTTAAGTTCAGAACACCAGCAAGGTTTGCTACGCTTCTTCTGGTTGTTAATAAGAGGGCATGATTTTTCAAAAGCAGTCGAGATCGCTTTCGTTAGTGCAGTTGCCTGCAAATCAAGATTTGCGATTGACCTAATCTGGTTAGGCAGATCTAGTAGTAAAACGAGCTCAAAGGAGAAAGTATCCCAATTCGTAAGTTTCCTATTGCGATATGGTTTAACCGGTGGTCTTTTAAAGTTAATATTAAAAGTGATGTCAGATCAGATGTGAGAATATCATCCGTCACTCTCCAATTTAGAATGAGGTCAACGATGGACATAGAGCACAAACTAATATCAATCACTTCTTTGCGAACCGAGTTGACAAACGTTAGCTCACACCCAACATTGAGAACCTCTAACTCAGAATAGTAAATGTAATTGAATAGTGAGGAAACATTAATTTGCTTAAAACAAATTTTACAATTATTATTTCAGTTTCGTTTATTTTAACGTTAATAAAACTTGCTAATTTAAAAATTAACAATTCTACGTTGTCCAACGCGTTGAGATTTAAAAAAATTCCAGTCACTGACCAATTCGCTACTATACTCTTACATAGTTATTTAACAAAACTAACCGAAACAAACCTCATTAGCAGTTGTCGAAGAGTTCTTGTTATTCACATTAATTGGCTTAACCGAAGATGAAAACAAAACCTACTACATACACGATACACCCACAATCGAACTAAGCAGTGGTATTCTCTTTCACATAATTATATTTTAACATATAATTACGTTAAGATTATGGACCTATAAAATTCTCGGAAATCGACTTGCATCGGAACTATATAATGTGCGCAAATTACCAAATTTTTTAAATAAATAATAACAAGTGCTACAAGATTAAGTTGCCTTGCATGGTCTTGTAGTACAACAAAATCCTACTCTGTTATCAACATTATTATTTTTTATTTGATTTCTAATAGATGTGATATACTCGACGTTACTCAGACGTTTTAAAAGGTCAAAAACGCGCTCACAAGTATGCTAAGATAAACTCACTATTTGTATTCACGTTTTTGACATTTCTGTGACATTTGTGGAACAATAAAATTGTAATTACATCGTTTTTAAATTATTATTCTAAAATAATAAATTGAATCAGGCAGAAAGAATAAAAAAATTAAAAATTATGAAAAGCGGGATATTGGTTTGTCAAACGTCAAAATGATAAAAAACAATAAAAATGGGATATTATTTCTTAAAATTTCTGTGAGATGTCACTTTAGCACTTAAAACGAATAAAAAGTCAAAGTTAAATCAACTTTTTTTTTTTACTTCAGAGTCGCGTCGAGTATAATTGCTTTAGTGCAAATTCGTATAGTTTAACATTTTTTATTTTCTTAGTTACGTCGGTCGCGTCGAGTTTATCTCCAGGGTTAAGCATTTTCTTTTTCGCGTATTTCCGCACCATTAAATTATCCAAGTACTTTCGCAAAATCTGAGGTTTCCGTTACATGAAAAAACAAGAATTAATATAGAGAGTATATTGTATAAATATGTATTTGGTTATAAAACAACAAAATATGGTTTTTACCACAAAACCTAATTATTATTCAGTTGGGAGTTATCTGTCAATAACCATACCACATGCTATATTTAGAACATGTGATATTGCTATTTGCAGATTACTACCAATTGACAATCATCATTCATCATATATATGTATATATACTTATATACATGTTACCATTTAATCTGATTTAATATTCTTAATCTTTATATTAGTAATGAGTTTATCCGTGATGAAACGAGCTTCTGGGATGAAAAATTCTATCATAATAATTATCACAACTAACAACTAATTAAATAAAGAAATAATAAATTTAGTTGGAATTTTCTTCGGTTCTCACAAAAAATCGAAAAACCAGTAAAGAAAACAAAAACGAATTTTTCGGTTCGTTTTTGTTTAAATAGCAGAGAAAATTTGAATAATTATTTAATTAGAAGCCAAAATCACAGAATTTTTAATTTAATAGAAACTACGAGTAATAACAGAATATAATGAATAAAGAAAACAATAAAAGGCAAAAAGTTTGTGGCACACACAAAACACTTGTTTTAGAGCTAAGGAAACGTGAGATGGAATAAATAATTAATAATACAGAAGATCGAAGGTTGGGTTATGTACAATTTTTACGGATGGCGCTGTATTAAATTTAATAATAACAAAAAAGGAACGAGCCAAGCATGCATAAAGATATTTAATTTTCTTACTTTTATTTAATTAATGTCAAACCTTCAATTTATATCCATACGTTTTGGTATAACTAGAAAATGATACACCAAATTGATATATTATTGTTTAGTTATAATACGACATGATAGTATTATAAATGGGATAGTTTTATATTTTAATAAACATTTGTTTTACTTTTTGTCATTTGTACATGTTGAATATTTAACCTTTCCATATTTGTTTCCAAAATTATTTATACTGTAGTGTTATAAATCTACCATAGCACATCTGTTGGCGAAAATAATATAAATATGTAACTGATTCGACATTTACCGTTTGTAGAATGATGCCTCAAAATTATCTCCTCTGCCACCCAATTAAAGCAGCACAGTTAACTACTTTAGTTTATTCCATTTTATGTATAATAATTAATAAAAATATTTTAACCCAGCACACCAAAAAAAAAAACAATAATCGAAATGTGACATTTAAATATCAAAACCTACTACACTACGCTATGATGATGCGTAGTGAATTACAAAACCCCTTATCCACACATTCCACGTGACGTCATTCACGTGAACGCTTACGCTATATTACAAAAAACAAGTGAATGTAACTTTGAGATTTTATTGTTGTATATAGAGGTTAGTAATAATTTTGTTTTACAGCAAATTAGTTCCTAATTTTTTAATTTTTCGGTTCTCTCATTTTGAAGTTATTCAATTGTTTGTGTGTTACGAGTTTAAGAATTTGAATCGTATTTGAAGATTATCCTTAATTGAAGTTTAGTGAAGTTTTAAGTATATCCTGATGTATTAACAGTTTTATTGACGTTTATATTAGATCCATTGTTTCTGTATTAAGGCTCTTCTTTATGTAATTTACCAAATCTGGGTGTCGTACAAATCAGTTTTTTCAAATCGCAGTAAGGACTCGCACCGTATTACACATGAGATCTTACATAAACAAAATACAGTGAAAATTAAATTGGATTATTCTTAAATTTCCCTGTCATTATTTTTTATGATGACAGATAGAATCAAATTTTATTTTATTTATATTAAAGAAATCGAAAGTTTAAATTTAAAATTAAAATTTTTAGAATTTTAAAAATTAAAAGATTTTTAAAAGAAAGTCAAATGTTTTTTTTACAAATTTAGAAAATACGTTTTTGAAACTATTTTTTGATAAATTAAAATCGAATTGATACTCTACGGTATTGAATGATTTTGCTGATCTATTAATTTGATTGCTGTTGCTATAATTGGTTGGATGGTGTTCGAGCGCCAATAATTGATGTTTACGCAAAGTCCTGTTTGGAACATTAATAGTTTCCAATATATAAAATGAATCAATGTGGCCGAGAAGGACGTTTCCGATAAAAGCTGAATCCGGAAGAAGACGTCTGTTTTCCAGTGTGCACATTTTTTTTTTGCACCTTGTAGAATAAGGAGGTAAGCGAGCTACATTTTCATAGAATGGTATGTTATGATCATAATTCCACCCAGTCTTGTTTAACATGAATATTAGGAATTTTTTTTGTATGCTTTCTATTCGATTGATGTACACGGCATAATAGGGGTTCCAAATGATTACAGCATATTCCACTTGAGATCTCACAAAAGTGTAATATAATGAATGTAAAGTTAGTGAATCCCCGGACCACCGCTTGATAAAGCCAAACATGGAGTTAGCTTTAGCAATGCAAAATGTGACTCCTAGACCAATAATCTCGCTCTATGAAACGACATAATTTTACATTTCTTAACATTACGAAAATGAATTCAATGAATTGTGGTCACACCACTCACTAAGTCTATTGAGGTCATCTTGCAGTTTTTTAGCATCAGGTTCATGTTCAATAGTATGAAAAATGTTTACGTCATCGGCAAACATAAGAATTTTTGAGTATTTTATTAGCGAAACTATTCCATCGATGAACACAATAAAGGACCAAATCTATGGACCAATATGTGATCCTGGAAGCACCAGAAATCACTTTAATAAATTTAATTTTTCATTTCCAATTGATAAATATTGCAGACGATTTGTTAGATATGATTTGAACCAATTAATGAATCCGGATGTAAAACCGAATGCATGTAGACTTTGGAGTGCCATATGA
The DNA here is from genome assembly GCA_951394425.1 of Tipula unca. Taxonomy (NCBI): domain Eukaryota; kingdom Metazoa; phylum Arthropoda; class Insecta; order Diptera; family Tipulidae; genus Tipula; species Tipula unca. Next base: position 100,880,991 of record OX596381.1, read on the forward strand.
TGACAGATAGAATCAAATGCCTTACTAAAACCTATGTAAACTACATCAACTTGATGATGTTTTTCTATCTCATTTAACACTTTACTGGTAAATTCAACCAGATTGGTAGATGTAGACCTTCCAGGCATGAACCCATGGTGGTATAGATAGAAATGTGGCGTATCAATTTTAATTTAAAAGCATTGCATACAATCAGCTCAAATAATTTTGGAATCGATGAAGACGTGGATATTCCCAGGTAACATGAGACATCATCCCGGATTCCTGATTTGAAAATAGGTGTGATCTTTGAAATATTCCATTTTTCGGGAAACACGGCAGTGGTTAGGGATTGATTGAATAGCTTGCAGAGCGGATTTATTATTTACGCAAACATTTTTATTAAAGAGGAGGGTATATCATCCGGCCCACATCCAACTCCAAATTCCCTTAACGCTGATGCATTTGGTTGTTGCTAATTTGATCAGTGTATCCAATATTATCATGGGGTCTATAGACTGATTGGAAAAATGCTGAAAACATGTCTGTTATCTCTTTAGCGTTTAGATCGAACGTATTTCCAAAATTGTTTAGGATTTTCTTTAATTTTACCTTCGATACTTATAAGGTAAGACCTGTACTTAATATTGAAATAGACGTCAAATTCCTCGCTGTGTTGTAAAAAGCACAGCTTGTCAGTTACCAATCGTGATTTCATCATTTTAGAATAGGCCTTACACTTTCGATTTTTCAAATTTGTTAGCATGTCATCAAACCATGACGGATGAATGTTCGGTGCTTTATTAAAAATAGACATATGAGGTTCGGAGCCTTGCTGTAACATGTTATAAAATATGTGAACATTTGCATTCACATTATCTGCAGCTAAAATTTTACCCCAATTTATTGCTTCCAAATAAACTTGCAAACCGGTGTAATTAGTCTTCTTAAAGTTGTATTTTATTTGTTGTACATGCACAGATTTTTTCAGCTTACAGTAGGTTGTATCAAATACTATGTCCAACGATTTGTGGTTGATATCACTTACCACAAATGAATTCAGTGATTTCATTACTTTGAAAGCATCAGTCTGTGGTGAAGATAAGATCCAAGAAAGAACCTTTCCAAATTATTGACAACCGTATTAATTTGGTTAAGATTAAAACCAAGCATGGAGTCAACAAATAAAGATTCTGTTTCAGTTGTTATATTACTTGGAAGAATGCAATTAAAAAATCCACATTTATAAACAATATAATTATGCCCAAAGACTTAGGTACTGTGATACATTACCCAGGTTGAAATTACTTTCCTCGATAATATATATTGGGTAGTTTGTTTGAAGAACAAATCGATAAAATTGGGATGCTTTTGTTGCCATTTTATTTCCATTCTGATAATAAATAGAACATAGATTTTTGACTGAATTATTGCATGACTTTGACGAGTGTCGTCTTGCAGTTGAGCAACAAAATATAGCCCATAATGAAGTGCAACAACGTCTCACAATCGCATGGAAAAACAAGGCAGCTCTTGCAAGAAGGGCAGCTAAGCGAATTTGTAGACGGAAGAAGCGAGAATGGTGGAAGGCCGAGGTTCTGAAAGTACAACAACTCAGCAATGAGCGTAGTTCACGTAATTTCTTTAAAGGAATTACTGGATTGCACCATACTTTCAGGCCTTCGTCAACCGCCATTCGGGACCGGGATGGAAACCTCTGTGTCAACATCGACGCAGTACTTGACGCATGGAGTGGACACTTTACTGAGCTGCTTGATGTTCATCATGCGTCACAGACTGTTGTTGAGCCACCTCTAAAACAGTCTGCGGAGATTTGCACTAAGGAGCCATCCCATGAGGAATTCACTAAGGCCATGCAGAGAATGAAACGAAACCGCTCACCTGGAGTGGACTGCATTAATTCGGAGCTCTTGATATTCGGAGGGGATACTTTGTGGAACTGTCTTTTCGACCTTATTCGATTAGTATGGCGAACCGAAGTTATGCCTGATGAATGGAAAGTGGCCGCGATATGCCCCATCTTCAAGAAGGGAGACCGCTTGAAGTGTGAGAATTATCGCGGTATAGGTCTCCTTTGCACAGCATACAAGTTACTGTCATACATTTTATTGGATAGAATCACTCCTCTGGCGGAGGGCTTGGTTGGTGACTATCAGGGAGGATTTCGTCCGAATCGATCAGTCACTGATCAGGTCTTTTCGCTGCGGATGATTCTATCTAAATATTATGAGACATCCATCTCCGTACATCAGGTTTTCCTGGATTTCCGGCAGGCCTACGACTCGATCAATCGAGAGAGTTTGTGGTCTGCCCTGGAATACCTAGGAATGCCAACAAAATTGGTACGACTGTGTAGGATGACAGTGACGCAGTCTCAATGCTGTGTTAAAGTTGAGAACAGGCTATCGACAATTTTTGCAGTTAACTCGGGTGTTCGGCAGGGAGATGCTCTGTCCCCGATACTCTTTAATCTCATGTTGGAGTACATCTTTCGTAAAACTGAAACACCTCAGCGCAACATCTTATATCGCCAGTCCAATCAAGTGCTTGCATATGCAGATGACATATGCGTGATTGGACTGAATAGCAACGGAGTGAAAGAAATACTTGATCCGCTTGTAGAGTTTTCTGCTTCTGTTGGACTCCAGATCAATGAGTCCAAAACGAAATACCTGATCTCTGGTTTTAGAGACAATAGCACACCAGATTTTAGTAGTGGCCACCACACGTTTGAGGGAGTGAGGAGGTTCAAATATTTGGGCTCTCTTATCACTCACGATAACAGTGTGGGTGAGGATATTAAAGTGCGGCTGGCAGCTGGCAGTCGTTCTTTATATCCTCTAAGGCCACTGCTAAAATCTAAACACTTATCAAGTGCCGTGAAGCTGAAGCTTTACAAAGCGTTGATCAGGCCCGTTGTTATGTTTGGATGTGAAAGTTGGGCGCTGACGGATGAGTACGAGAGATGGCTCCTTACATTTGAGAGAATAATCATGCGTGTGATTTACGGCCCTAAACGCGAAATAGATGGTACATACCGAGCTCTGTACAATTTCGAGATCAGAGATCTGATGAAGATCCCCGATATTGTACATGAAGTTGGATCTCAGCGAGTACGCTGGCTCGGTCACGTTCTGCGTGCTGATCCGGAACGAATTGTGCAGCGATCTCTGAAAGGAGAGCCACCATATGGTAGGCGCAGAGGTCGTTGCAGGCGACGATGGCTCCACGATGTAGAGAACGACTTGGCCTCTTCAGATTGTCTAAGACAGTATGAAGACCAAGCTCAGGATCGAAACCGTTGGAGCCAGATTGTTGATTCAGTAAGGGGCCAGTAATGGCCTTTAACACTGTTATTATTATTATTATTATTATTGCATGACTTTACAGATGGTTTGATAGTAGTAGGCAATCCTTGTATAGCAGGATTATTGGTGTTAAAATGGCCCACCTTCATCACTAGCGAGTGAAGCAAATCATTTACAACAGGTACGAAATATATAAATGAGCACGTAATTACTACATAGTTCAAGCGGATGAGGGTTTGTTCTTACACACATAACATTAGGTGACGTTAGTCCTTGCGCCTCATAGATTGTTAATAGTTTACTAGATACTAGGTAAGGTACGCTGGGCCATTAATAAACGCTTATCTGATTTGGTAAAAGTTACATAATATGTACTCTCTATAATCGGTAGTGAAGTTAAAGCTGGTGGTAATTTCAAGAATACCATTGACGCCTCAACAGGGTTATCAGGATTAAATTATTTTAGTGTTAATGTAACATCAGCAGGACATCTATATGTAACATTTAGCTGATCCGAATTCGTAGTAAATTTGTTAGCATCATAAAATTGCATGTTGACATGATGCAATCTGACAATGATGTCTATCCCAAGATATATTTTTGTACATTTACTAAGCATTTTCACTAGTCCAATACAACCAGCATGTATCATCATGTATTCATTAATAAACACCTTGTCATATTGTCGGGCGCCATTAACTAGGTATGATGCAATCATTTTCTAGTTATGTAAGATTTTGTTGAAAATTGTCTTCTCCTTAATACAACGAACGGAAACATAGATTTGAGATCACCAATACCTTCCTTAGTTGCGCCTAACACAAGATCATAGCCTAGTTTTTGTTATGATCCACGTAGATTTCCCGCAGCCAAAAACACCCTGGACACCAATAACGGTAGGCCGCACGATGTAGTCCATTGAATAGACTGGATTAAAATTAGTATATGTCTGGAGTACGAGCATAACTTCAGTACCAGCTGAGCAGAAAATATATCTATGTGATGTCAAGAAAGAGTTTGTGAACTCACAAAATTTAACTAGGTGTTCGCCATCAAATCCAAACTGATGATTAGTTGTATAGGTTCCTCAAGGTATTTATTGTTTAGGTTATCAAATATAAAGATGTGCACTGATAATAAAGACGATGCAGCAAATGGGATCAATCTAATTTATTTGTTATAGTAGTGTTGGAGGTAGCTTTTAATGATACTATCAGAATGTTTTATATAAACCATTATATGAGTTCACACTTGTATCAGCAAGAAATTAAGGCGATTCCATTGATACAATGTTCTTGATAGGAGACTTTAAAAAACTTGCTAATATTCAGATCCCCCATTTGATATTGGAGCATAAACAGTTGGTGATATGATGCTTTACTAAAATTCGTATATAAGCTACATCGTTTTTCACATCACAGGGAATTAGCTGATTAGTTTTTTTGATTGCGATGCAGCACAGTTACACAGTTAAAAGTTTAGACGCACTTTAGAGTATGTGAATATCGACATCAATTTTAATTTTCGAATTTTAGGTAAAGTAGAGCGTAATGCTTAGTTAAGATTCATTTTTCATCCTATTCGACTAAGATACATTATTCCGCAAAGGTTTGACGTAAACTTTAGCGATCTGTAAAAATTTAGTTCACGATTTTGTTGGTCGTTACACAGCTCTACTACTAAATTACAGTTTTTCACATGATCATGCAGACTAGACTACTCTAATGTTAAGTAACCACAGATTTTTCCGTTTGTCATTTTGTTTTATTGTGATTGTTTGTTTTAAGATGAAGCAAATAAGGTCAAAATAGCTTGCTATAACGTTGAATACCTGAACAAAGATTCGTAATTGCTAAATGATAATTTAGGTTTCATTTTGATATTAAAAAAACGAGTATTTTTTAAGAGAAATCAATGAATGTTTATTTCATTGTAAAGAGGAAGGTTATATGCCATTAACATTTGAAAACGATATCAGCCAAATGGCCGCCACGGCTACGCTTGCAGCACCATATCCTTTTCATGAAATTTTCCATGACCAATTCACCCATTTGGAGCTGTATGTCCTCGATAACTTCACGAATTCTATCTTTAAGGTCTTGAATCGATTGTGGAGCATTGGCATACCCCTTATCTTTCACGTGGCCCTATAGAAAAAAGTCTAAAGGTGTTAAATCACAAGATCTCGGTGGCCAATTGTGATCACCTCTTCGAGAAATAACTTGGTCAGGAAACTTTTCTTGCTAAATTGCGATTGTTTCGTTGCGTGTATGGCACGCAACACCGTCTTGCTGAAAATAAACGTCGTACACATCAATATATTTTTACAATTCCGGCCATAAAAAATCATTATTCATAGCTCGGTAGCGCAATCCATTCACCGTAAGAGTTGCACCAGCCTTATTTTCGAAAAAAGTAAGGTCCAATCACACCGCCAGCCAGAAAACCGCACCAAATAGTGACACGCTAAGGATGGAGAGGCTTTTCAACAATAATTCTTGGATTTTCTGAGCCCCAAATGCGATAATTCTCCTTATTAACGTAGCATCCGTGGTGAAAATGGGCCTCATCACTCAAGATGATTTTTCGATGAAAACCCGGATCATTTTGATGCATTTGAAGGACCCAAACAGCAAAGATACGACGTTTATGGTGATCGACGGGCTTGAGTTCTTGTGCCAACTGAACTTTAAAAGCCTTAAAACCTAAGTCTTTATGCAAAATACGGTGTAATGTCGTTTGTAGAATGTCTAATTCCAAAGATCGACGAAGAATCGACAAACCTGGGTTTTCTTCAACTCTACGGGCTACAGTATTCTTCTCAGTTGTTCTTATGAGCGACGCACACGGTTTTATTCATCACATCACTAATTTGTCCCAACAGCTCAAATTATTCCACCAGTTACACTATTGCCGGCCGAAAAGGTGATTCACGACGACCAAGTGAATGTTAACAATTTCAATACGTTGTTGATGCGTGTATCGTACCATTTTTAGTGATGGCGTAGTTTTTACTTATCAAATGTCAAAAGATGATAGCTTCAAAATTTACAGCTGTCCAAATAGCACGATATTCAAAATGAAACCTCTTATCGGAAACCCCTATACATAAGTGAAAACATTCAAAATAGATTAAAAAAGGCACTCCAATTAGATCGAATAAAAATAAAAATGGCATACTTGAGTGACATAATTGTGGTGACCACCATAAAAGTTAGAGGGCTTTCAATATTTTTATTAATATTTCTAAAGAAATACAAAAAATGAGATGTTTAAAAATAGAAAACATTAAGTGCATAATATTACTCATATTGGCCATATTAAACACATATTATCAACAAAAATTAAAAATGATACTTCAAAAATTCTTAGTTTAAACATTAACATAAATAATGGACCGGTCTACGTGCAACGTACCTACGTAAATGATACTATAAAATAAAAGAAATATCTTTGCAGTAGATATTGAAAATGAATTCGTTATATGTGTACAAACATATTCTGTAATCAATATATGCAATTATCAAGCCCATGTTCAGTTATTTAAATATTTCAAGCGACACATCAGAAATAAATTTAAATAGATGTACCTATGCATATTAAAAAATAATAATCAAGTGGGTAGCACCAGTAGAAGATGTTTCAAAAAATTTGTCGAAAATTTCTCCCACCCTTAATTCTAAATCAATAGACAAAATTAAATAAAAATGTCCCAAGTCTTATTTTAAATATTTTTTTTTTTAAATAACAATCACGAATTAATCTAATTTAGAAAAATTACAATTATTTAAGAATTCAATTGAATGAAAGAAATCTAATTTTTCGTTTTGCGTTTCTATTCCGTTGATTAATAATTGTGCCGCCACCATTTATTATTGAATAAAATTTATCATCCGGTAAATTTCTCACAAATTAAATAACAAAAAATATTTAAATTAAATGAAAAATTTAGTCTAATCAATTATTGACTTTTTTTGTATTCATTAAATAATAATTAATTTGAATTTTATTCTATATTTATAATAGGTATATATACAAGCATACAGGATGTCTCTACATCTAGTGGGAAAAATTCACCAGCCGATACTTTCCGCTCTCCAAATTTGGCAAAAACATACAGTTTTTAATTTTACGTTCATTCTACAAAGTAGTAGTTTGTTAAGGCTAAGTCTACTGTTTAATACTGTGATCTTTCGTTGTTTGTGTGGAAGTGGATTGGATACACATAGTTCGAATGTGATGTAAATTAATTTTTGTTATTGTAACTCGTTAAAAAATTAAATATTCTTTAATGGTATATATTGGTATTGGCCGCCCTCGTTAGCACAGTAAGTAGCGTGTTTGTTTTGTTATTCTTTGGGTTTCGGATTCGATTCCCGGTGTTGACGAAAAATCACGGTTGGGTGTTTTCAACGTGTAAGTATATTTGTTTGTCCGGGTATTACACCGTGGGCCAGTTAATGGCATTGAGTGCTTCAGTAATCCGCCCAATTTTAATTTAAATGATATATAAAATACTAGAAATAATTTGCTTTATGTGTTTATTTGTACATGCTAAAATTTGCCATAGTCAAAAGAGGTTAAAACAAATACTGTGATAATTTATAAGGAATATTTTATTACTAAATATAATCCTGTATTTATAATTCCGTGTGAATTATACATTGGGAACATTCCACCTGAAGGACTATTCTTGAATCATTACGAAAATTTTGGTAATCGCAACAGAGAAATCCTAAATTGGTATTCTTGAAATCATTACGAAAAGCGGTAAGTGGTGAATAAAAATGATGACATTTCGTAACGAGGTGATTAAAAATGTCAAACTTTTTGTGAAATGTGAATATATTTTATGAATAGTTTTGTGAACCGTATGCTAGATTTGTTTAAAATAATAAATAAAATTGATTAATTGTTTTGAAATTTAAATTTAATCAATTTGATATATTAAATTAGTTGATTTGTCAATTCCCTATTTTGTATTTAAAATAATAAATACCTATTGGCTTGAAGTAATGATTTGGAATAGCTTTTTCAAATATCTGAATTGGAACAAGCCGAAATGAATATGGGGAATGCTCGGCAAATAAATGAGTTTGTTGATTGTTTTGCGTTACCCGATAACAATTTTGTAAAGCTCTTTCGTGTCAATAAGGAAATTACGGAAGAGCTTGTAGAAACTTTGTATTCGTTTATGACAGTACCAACTCGAATATCCCACTCTTACTCATGATAAATAAAAAAAACATAAATTTGTTTCGTATAAATTGTATTGCGAAAATGAAATAAGAAACGAAAAACCCTTTACGCATATTTTATAGTAACGTTCTGTTGCGAAAATTTTCGGAATCCGATTTCAAGAATACCATGATTTTCGTAATACTTTGCCATTAAATTGGTACCGAAAATTTTAGTAATAGTTCAAGAATAGAGCCCCTAAACATGATTGAAGCCCCAATCTACAGATTAGTAAGTTATAAACAACTTTTTTTATCTTCCGTCTACATTTTCGAGCTTAGAAAACCTGTGATAAAAAATCGGGAATTAAGTTTTTGACATTTGTTTGATAATTATTCCCCTAGATTCACGAGTTTTTATTATGCTGTCCGAAATGTGTAATAATATATGTCAATTTTAGTTTTCATAACCTCAAATGTCATAAAAAAGTTATATTTATAAGAGTTAAGAGGTAATAATATTAATTATATTGTATTATAAGTGATTTAAGTACGAGGAATTACTAATAACGTAATTTAAAATATTTCGGTTAGGCATCATGGAAGCACTAATTGTACAGCGACGAAGAAATCGAATTTCAAGGAACATATTTAGAGACAGAGGAAAGCCATTTGAATATGATGATGAAACATTTTTAGGCGACACCGATTTACAAAATTAGCAACTCAAATTATTATTGGCAAATTAAGCAAAGAGCTGCAAAGAAATACTGGAAGGAGTAAAGCGATTCCGCCCTGTTCGAAAGCATGAATCGAAAAAAAAATTGTATTTTATTATTTTACAGGTGTGCAATGCAGAATATTTATTTACTAATGTTGTCGTCCGTTGGCCAGGACCCATTGCGACTCATACGATCGCATGTGTGTTTAGCAAATGGCGCCAATTTAAATTTTAATGTTTGTTTACATAATTAAATAAAAAGTTCATCACAAATTTCATCAGTTTTTGAAAATAGTTCACATATAAAATTATTTGCCAACATTCACTAATATAGTTTAGAATAATATGATCGACGAATTATTCAAAACCGCGTAATATAATCCAGTAACAAATTTAGCATGCACATGAATCATTTGAACTTATTGGCCTAGCATACAAAATTGCAAATCATTTGAAAAATATTGAAATCATGTGAATATTGATGTCATAATCGCAAATCTGATTTATTGCGATAAATCGATCCAATTTTATAAAAAAATTCACAAAATTCGGATAATTTTTTGGTGTAGTCACAGCCAAGCGCAAATCGAAATTAAAAATAAAGTTTGAAAAATAAACCAACAACAAAAATTATGTATATGTATAAAGCACACGTTGCGTACACAGATGCGTACATATATTATTCGATAGCTGTCAAAACTTTATTTTTATTTGCGCTTGGCTGTGACTACACCAAATAATTATCCGAATTTTGTGAATTTTTTTATAAAGTTGGATCGATTGACTATTATCATATATTATCATAGTAATAGACTCGAATAATTTGGGTGTGTTCGGTATTTTCAAATAAATGTCAGAAAATTAATTCACGATTTTTTATCACAGGTTTCGGACACAGTCTTAATCAATTGTAAAAGTTCAAGAGAAAACGTTATATTCGATCTTTTAATTCTCATTAATCTGAAAGGTTTGCGAAACTAGAGGATTTAAATAATTTTGAATCATTTATTTTTGGTACAGGAATTCGCTTGTGAATTTATTAGGCACTAGGTGTTGATGTTGACTTGTTGAGACACCCTGTACAATGAAATAAATTTGGCCAGTACAAAAGTATCGGACATACATATATATACTGTGTACGAAAATATAATTAACTTTAATTGGAAAAGTGATTTAAACTACATAATATATACATACCTTAGGAACGGATTTTTGAATTTCGTATTACATTAAATATTTGATTGTCATATATGTATTAAGGAATTTCTAAAGAAATTCAGCCCCACCAACACGAAATCATGTTTTTACGTACAAAATTATTTTTTAATTTTATACAATTTTTATATTCGCATTTAAATGTATTCGTTGAAATAAAATTGACGTCCCTAATTTCTATTTAAATTTGTATAATAAATTGAGAGGAACGAAAACGAATTTATTTATTTACATTATTTTTTGATTTTATTATTGTTATAAAAACAAAAAGCCTGTACATATTGTATTTAAAGCTAGATAATAATATATCAAAGAATTGCTAAAAAATACCGGGGGTATTACATATAGAATTTGAATATTTTTTCGAATTTATATACAAATAATCAGCTATATGCTGTAAAAATAAAATACATAATAGAGGCAAACAGATGGATGGATTCAAAAACAACCGATGCAGACTTTTTAATATGTAATTGCAATGAATAGTTAATTAATTTTCCTCTAATTTTGTGAAAAATATATAAACATAGGTATGCATTAAAATGCAAATTGGAAATTAGAAATTCAATGTAAATACTCAATGAAAATATGGAAATCATTTGGTTTCGATTATTTTTCATGCACCATACCTTTGTAATAACACAAGTATGTATGTTGATAATTAATTTGTACTTAAATTACTTAAAACAAATTGGATAAAATATATTTGCATTTTCCGATTTTCTTCTAAATTGGGAAAATGAGCCAATTACAAATGAGTGAATGACAGAGTAAGGAGTATGCATATAAACTAAAGACGGGTGGGTATACATGCTTTACAAAGTATATGCTTACAAATTAAACTTATAGACTAATACAATGTCGTAAAGTCCTAAAAATACAATGACACGTCTATAACCACAGAGTTAACGGAGCCGTACGAAAGGTAGGTACGCAATTACTTAATCTGGGAATCAAATAACAATTTACATTCACCAACTTTGTGAAAAGGATTAAGTGATCGATCTTATATCAAAATCCTTCACAAAATCAAACAAAGCAGTTTAAACGCTAAATTACCACAACAAAAAATAATTCTGGACAGAACCAATAAATTCTTTGATATGAAAGACCATGAATTCAAAGAACTTGAAGGCGACCGGGGAAATGGGCGTTTTTCGGGCGATATCTGAGTGGTGGAGATGCTAGCAAGGTAGTCGATGATGACAATACGCTTTCGTCAGTAGAAGATGGTGTAAAGATCTCATTGAGTCATCATGTTGTAATATACCCAGTTAGATCTGTAGGAAAAATATACAGCCAAGATAACGATCGAAGAATTGGATACTTTGACACGAACATAAATAATATCAAGACTAGAATGGCACCGCCGCCTCTAAAACTGGTGTTAAAATCATATAGAATACTGTTAATAATTTATGTGTTGGTTTCCACTTTGATGAATGAGTACGATGTAATTAATAAATCCTTGGGTCAGATGCCCGTGAACGTAAACTTTTCCATTTTGTTACAAACAATCGGTATTAACATGGTAACTGCGAGATGCCAAGGGAGATATGCCAAGATTGACCGTTCACAAAATCTATACCGAGATCGCTTCATTTATGGTGAGAGCGAACTGCGGCAAGTCAACCCAAGCGAGCTATTTTTGATTAAGGGATGAAATACAGAGATTCCTATTTGATTTGAGTCAACACATATGCGCAATTATTTCGAATTTGATAGGGAAGAACGGTGGGAAGAATGTTAGCCACGCGTGATAAATGGCCCAACGCCCAAAATTGAAAAGAAATTTCTTGCGCCGTTTCATGTCATAATCGTGTGAATTTTAGTTAATGTCTATCAGCACGATATTATGTATATTATAGAAGGGTATAATCTTTTATTTAAAACAAATTAAAAATCATTGCTGCTGATTAGTAGTAGTACAATATTTTACAATATGTTGCTTTTACAATATTTATTGTTTTTTTAGTTCTCTGTTCCACGTAATACCAAATTTTGTGTGTAAAATTGGTATCGATGTGGTGATTTTGATGTATAGTGTTCTTCATGACCTTTGCACAATTGCGTATTTTTTTGATGCTCTCAACAGTTGAAGTTGTGGCGTCCGTATATATCCCCCTATTGGTGAACAAGCAAATATCTTCATAGACCCAATGACCCCTTTGTTTTACCGGCCCAATTATTTCTTTACTCAATTTGTGGCACGCCTTTTCAACACAGATGTTTTTTTGGTGTTACATCTAGGAGTACCGTACACATTTAAACTCTAAAGTAATATTATTGTGACAGGACTACTCGGTGTCACAAAGATATTATATCGTTCGTGGTTGGTGGAGTCCATTTTTTTAGTTTAATGAGATGTATAGTGTATTTCTTTATTAAATTAACACTATTTTATTATGTTGTAAGTTAGTTTTTATTTATTATTCTTTATTGTTAAATTATTATAACATATAATTTTGTATTTATAATTATTATTTATTATTATTGATATTACTTATAATATGAGAATTTTAGGCTGTGGTTGTATTCCGATTGTTCGTATAATACTAAAATTTTGCAAATCATCGCGAAAAGATCGTTGAACTGAATTGTCTTGGTTGCGTACAGATTCTCTGCTGTACGCAACCAAGACAATTCATTTCAATGATCTTTTCGATTATAATCGATATTCTCGTGTATCGAAATATTTTTATTGAGCAATGTTACAAAACTAAGCAGCGCGGACATAAATATTTTTGCAACGACCGATGCTATTTTATTTTAGTAATTATTATGCTACTACATCACTCCCCTCCTGGATCGAAAACCGTTGTGTTTAAAGGTGAAATCTCATGGACACTATGATTTTCGACTGGGCTAACCACAAGTATTCTGTAAACTGGCTTGAGCCTGTCGATGCCAATTGTCGTGAGTTTTCCATTGATGTCCACAACAAAAAATTTGCGCAATTTGTGGGTTAATGGAAATGGTCCAGACTACGGTGTACTCAAAGGACTTTTAACTCTATCGACGCGAAGAAATACATGTGAGCAATTTTCCAGATATTTGGGTATATATACGTATCTTGTTTGGTCGGATGTCTTGGTCCTCTAGGAACTAAAGCTCTCATGTTGGTACGAAGCTGCTTTATGAAATCCGAAGTATCTGTGTTTGGGTTGGAATTTTGATCATTGATGAAGAATTCACCGGGAACCTTGATGTTTTAACCATATACATACACTAACTCTGCTGGAGTGCAGTTGTGGTCTTCCTTAACTTAGGTTGGAATACCCAATAATACGGTTGGAAGATCAAAACTCCAATGGGATGTATTACATCGAGCTGTTAAAGCGGCTTTAAGTTGCCTGTGGAATCGATCGACAAGACCATTCGCTTTTGGATTATATGCGGTTGTCTGAATGCGATGTGAACCTAGGAGCTTCGTGAGCTCGGTGAACATTGTTGATTCAAATTGTGTTCCTTGGTCTGTCGTTATGTAGAGTAGGACTCCAAATCTACAGATATACTCGTTGTAGAAGATCTTACTTACGGTTTTGGCAGTCATTTCTCTGAATGGATAAGCTTCCGCCCAACGGGTAAATCGGATGACCATCGTTATAGAATGTAATGATAGCCATTCGATTGGGGCAGTGGACCAACTAGGTTCATGTGAATCTGATTTTGTGTGGCGATGAACTTTGGATTATTGACATTGGATACAAGATTTCACCCAGTTACTTGTATCAGTATTCATTATTGGTCAGAAGTATTTGGAAGAAATTAATTTTCGCGTGGCATATATTCCAGGATGTAATAAGCCATGTAGACTATCGAAAATTGTACGTCGTATGTTCTTGGGAACGAGGGGTCGAATTTTACCTGTCGATGTCTCACACCAAATTTGTGTGAACTGGTGAAAACGTCTCATCAGATTCAGACAAACAGTCACTCACCACTTTTTGTTTACCTTTGATGTGGTGAATGTCAGTCGTAAATTGTTCAATATAATCAAGATGTCGTAATTGCCGGAGACTACGTTCCGATTTTGACGCAATTGCTGTAGTGAGAGGTTTGTGGTCGGTAAATATGGAGAAATTTCGCAAGAACGCAAGTGGCTGCCAACATCCATTATTGCGTTGTTGTAAGACAACTCCAACTGCTATACTGGAACCGTCGTTAGTAATGTTGAACTCTGTGTCGTTCAACGGATATGCCAAAAGAGTGGCAGCGGCAAGAGAACGCTGGATCTCTGTGAAAAATGCAGTGCATTCTTCAGGCCAAGAGAAGTTTCTTCTGTGTTTGCCTTTCTTAAGTAGTATGGCTAAATGCCTGTTCACTATACCTACGAACTGCTGTATTTGGCGGATTGATGTTGGCTCTGGAAAGTTTGAAATGGCTTCAACTCTGTTTTTGACGGAAGTATGCCATCTTTCGAGATTGTGTGGCTCAAGAAGTCGAGTGACTTCACGCCGAAAACGCATTTTAATGCTTTAATGTTAATTCCAAATGCGGAAAGACTTAAACGAAAGATTTAAAACAGTATCGAGATGTTCTCTGTGTTCCATCTCGGAGTGACTCGCAATGATGATATCGTCGATATAAGAAAAGACGAAGTCCAGCCCTTTTAAAACTTCGTTAAGAAATCACTGGAATGTCTGGGCTGAGTTCCGAAGACCAAATGGCATTCGTGTGAACTTGAAAAGCCCAAAGGGAGTAGTTATCGCTGTATATCCTCAGGAGCCTTATGCATATCTTACGAAAATTAACTTTTAACTTTAAGTGGTGTACGAGTAGTTCCGCATCGAATGATACTGCAACTCCATCCATCGTTAGTGAATAGTCAAACTTTTTGGATTTCGTTTCTGGAACATTGCAATGTTTCCGTCATTTCACGTCTCTATCAAAAGATTTCTATGAACCTTTATAAAAATGTATTAATCACAGTAACGGATGGAGTACAAATGAGCCATATCGTATATAATGATATCGAAATTTGTAAATACGAGTTAGTGAAAAATTCTTCAGTTCTTGTTCTTCATTGTATCTTTGAAGTACGTAGACCAATTTCAGGTATTTCGTTTATTTTAGTTCACTTTTTACATCGGAAAATTAGTTTAGGCGGGTTTTTAGGACTTCAAGTAATTCTGGGTGTTCTGATGGTGAGGTAAAAAAAAGGGTTTCAAAGTAATCTTTGTCAAACTAGGTTAAAAATCTTTGAATCCTTGAATAAGCGTGTGTACAAATATTATTAAGTATACATAACACCTTGTACAGCGTTTTAATTATTTGAATCTACGAACATATTGTAAATAATTTTTTATAGGAAAGTCCAGTGTTGGAAGTAACAACACCTCCCAAATTCCCTATATTTTCTATATCTAAATATATGTATGTATACTTAAAAAATATTCCCATCTCCATAAATGGTAATCTACAAAACACCCCATTTTAATTGTATCTTTTAAAATAAGCAAAGCATTAAGGTTATTAAATTAATATTGGATATCAAAACGTAACTCATATCTATTATATATACATAGGAGGAGTACATTATATATTGATTCTTATCTCCCATCCTTAATTTATTTTACATAAACGAATTGTGTAGCAAAATTTTTATATTAAAAGTTACATTAAAGTAATTATCTATTTCTATTATGCATTAGACTAATTTACAATATGTGAAGGAATACTACACAGATACTTCTATTTTACATACATAAATAGATTTTTATAAAATAAAATTAGTATTTTATAAATATTTAATTTAAAATTTAATTAGATTACTTACTATGGTTTCTTAATTATTTTTAATTATTATTTTAAAAATAGAACACAAAAAGGAAACATAACTGAATGTTCAAAAATACCTCTAAAATTAAATTAAATTAAATAACTTTTTTTGGTTTTACGTTTGGGATGTTTCTTTATTTTGGTATAATCTAAATAGATTTACACTTTATGTTCAAACCTCCCTGCTTTTTCAATGAAGAGATTGACTGTTTCACATAAACATACATATACACTAAATGTTATGTTTATTAAACAATTGAATTATTTAATATATTTTATTATCAAATGGTACAGTTTATTCGGATGGTTAACATTTAAATATAAATTTTCTCCCTCTAGTTTAGTAGGATATCACTTTTATTTTATAACTTTATTTATATGGTATCCCCCAGCGCATAATGTACAAAAACAAACATGAAAATGATTTATGTCGTAGATTTTGGCATTTACATTTGTGCGTACATGTGATAAAGTAAAGTTTCCACGTTCAGAAAAAGAACTATAACCAGAGCCATCTATATATACAGAGCCGTAAGGATCAGTCATGTTTTTTGTCGAGCTATTTCTAGAGGAACTACTTTTTGCATTATCCCATAAGAATCAATGTAAAAATGACCATTTGCGAATTACTTTTCATCAATGAAAAGTTAAATCTTTCATTTCGATAATGATTTTGTGGAATTTATTCTATATTGAAGCAGCACATATCTGAAAGTCAGAACCTTAAACTTTTTATTAATTTAATAAACATTAAATAAAAATTAAATATGAGTTTATCATATTTATGTAAACATGAATTTATTTGAATGTGTAGGTAAAATAAATAAATAAAACATATATTGTCATCCTTTCGATCGATGATTTTGTCTCTTTTTTAAGAATTAAATCTCACACTTTTTCTTTTTTAATTTCGCTTTTTCTATTGCGATCGCAGCATGCTCGAATAAAGCATTATTCTATTTCCTTTTATACATTTGAAAATGTATCACCACATATTTCTATTTCGTTACCTTATATAGCGAAATTGGGAAAAGGGATAGAGTACAAAATTATTCTGATAGGCTGAGATCGCAATAGAAAAAAATTAAAATTTGATTCACGAAATAGCGTAAAATTTAAAAAGAGAACATAAACATCGATCGATAGAAAAAAATTGTGATGTTGACAACTTACAACATTTCATAGGGAGTTCCAATAACAGCTGCACAATTTGTTTAGAACCATAATTATGCACAAATGCGTAACAAAACTTTACCAAAATAAAATAAAACCGTGCCAGAAGAACTGTGATAGTCCTAGTGTTCCATTTATAATGTAAAATTCAAAATATACGAAATATATGAAATTGAAGTGAAATTAGGTTGAGATTTATTCAAACAAAATCATGCAGCTTTTATTGAAATACCCTTTAAGTGTTTTATTTTATTCACAAAAATATAATTCAAAAGGAAACATAACCACACTTTTACTATTTTCTCTTTTCGTCTTGCAGTTTAATTTTATTGCGTTGGTATTTGTGTGTATTATCAATTCAATGGAAAAATGCTTTTTTTTCTATAAATTTTATTAATAAATATAACAAAAATTAAACAACTTCTTTGATCAGGATTTTAATCAATTATAAAATGATAATAGTAGATTCTATTTCAATGTTAAAATATTTAATCCATCGACATTTTCATTGAAAAATATCGCACCGAAAAAAATTTAATGTTTCATATGTTTGGTATGGAAAAAATGTTTTTTTCGTCAATTTTAGTTCCTCTAGAAAAAGCTCAATTTTTAACCTTAGGGCTCTGTATATATAGGTGGCTCTGCTATAACAGACGAAACATATCTCCCTTTCATACATTTTGTATGGATGAACATGATTTTACTTTATAATAATATTTTAATGAAAAGTAACTAAATAATATTACTATAATATTAATATAAAAATAATAAACTATAAACATTGATTTTCACCTGAATTGAGGGATTTTTCCGTGGATTTCCTTTCCACTTCGTGGTATTAATTATATAGGATACCAAACCGTAAAAAGGAGACATTGAACAAACAAACCAAAAAAAGAAAATTCATGCCGCTCTCATACGAATGAGACTAAGGTTTATTTGAGACGAACTTCATGACGAAGACAACATAACAAAAAAAATTATTGAAATATTTCATGTAGTGAGATGGAAATAATTTAACTTTATTATGTTGACTTCGTCTCGAGTTCAGCTTAAATAAACCTTAGCCTCATTTGCATGAGAGCGGCTTCAATCAATCTTTAAAAAATGCAACATGAAATAAAATGAGAAAAAATATATGAATATTATTTTTTATTTCATTGCCCAAAACAAAACGTAATTGCATAAACAATAAATAATACATTGAATTGTAACGTAAAATAAGCTTATGGAATGGACGCGTCTCCCTTCTAGGGAGAGCAATCGAGAACTTATTACTTCATTATCGACCAATTCTGTCAAGTTGGGCTACTTGATAAAATTCTTGAAATAAATTATTTTATTTGAGAAATCATTTTATAACAGTGTACATATTTTTGTTTCAAAATGTTTTCTCTTTTTTTTATATTGCAAAACTTGCTATTTGCATTTATTGATTGTTTAAACCGTTAATTCTGTACTTTTTTGTTAGTTCTATGAACGTAAGTAAGTTAGTAAAGTAATGGTTATGGTTCGTATTTAAAATTATACAATCAAATACAACCGGAATGATAAACCATTTAAGATTGTTTCTCTCAATTTCTATTTAAAACAGTGTATCCAGCTAAAAAAGTATAAAGGGAAACCAAAACATAAAAACGTTTTTCCAGTGCGAAAAGTTTTGGCAAAATGCCCATCAAAAGAAGGATTTTCATTTTATTTTATTCTAAATAAGGACAGGAACGAAGGATTTGTCAGGAATCGATATTTACAAATACCAAAACGAGTGGTGAACGTGTTTTATTTCGCTAAAAAAAGAAGTAGTCCAAAAGATTAAACATTGCATTGAACGAAAAAGTTTTCCATGGGATGATATCAAACTAAGACGATACATCAATGTTAGCATTCAAACGAAGCTAAAATATCAATTGAGGATTGATCAAAGTATTTGGTATTTGTGATGGTACTAGAACATTGAACTACGTATAGAAAATCGACTAATAGATTCGGGCTAAACCTTGTTAAAAACATAGTGGCATCCACCAATGACAGATACTAATCGCGACGGCGAAAACCCGATTACTGAAGATGACGAATCAACCATACTTTTCACAGAGGACTTTCTGAGAAAAAAGGAATATTATGCTGCAACAGAAAATCAAGGAAGTTCATCGCAAAATTTAGATCTAAAAACTGTAAAGGAAATGTACGGGGTATTAGCACCTTTGCAGCTAGTTGTCGTTGAACTTGGTAACGTGGATTGCAATTTACTTAGTTCTGATAGTATGATGTTATCCAATATATTTATATGAAGTTGAGTGCTATAGACTCTGTACTTTCTAGTTGGTTAAAGGTGACATTGCAAGGGCGGTTAAATGATCGTCGCAATAAACTAACTGTGCCGTTATTTTACTTTTTCAAAATGGCTTATACCCGAAGTCAGATCAATTTCTGCAATACGGGTCAAGAAACAAATTATATCCTTATGTAAAAAGTTATTTGGTCGCTTGTTTGCGGTCAACTCAGAAAATGGAGCCCTAGCGACACATAGGAAAGAAAAATCCGTATTAAAAATCTTACCACGCAACACAGTCTCCCTAAAGGCTAAAATAAGAATACTAAAGATTACGAGTATGGCGAAATAAAGCGGTCTATATTGAATCGATAGAGGCATCAACGCTACTTTTAGGAGGAAATGCAAATTTAATCAATTCTTGATCTTTGCATCGGAAAACATCAGATTGATGAAAGTCCCAAATAAAACAATTCTTACCTGTACAATAAAGATTAAAGATGGAATAACCAATCACGGATGACAGCAATTTTGTTTCGCGAGTTGGTGTTCTTGTGTGACATTCCAGAGCTATGAGCTATTATTAATATTGTCGGAAATAAAAATTAGAATTTTCCCAGTTTATTGGAAATGCTCCAAGTCACCACATAAATGATTAAAACGAAATTTGTTTTTTTGTCACCGACATACAACCTTAGTAGTACCGATGGCCTAAGCTGTCATATCGAATTTTAAATTTTGCTATCTTCGGAAAATATTCACTCAACTGTTGTCAGTCACAAAAAGAATCAATAGATAGTACTACTATAAATAAAAGCATGAACGGGTCTTAGATAGATAAATGTATCAAATCACATAACAATTCAGTGATGAAGACCTAAAAGCCAGCATACAGCAGTAATCCAGCTGAAAATGTAGAAGACCCGCTTCCGATAGAAACTATACACTCCTATAAGGAAATGTACCTCGTGTCACGCCAATTCTAAATCGCTTATACACTATACAAACACGAGTATTTTAATGCGAATTTCAAATAAAAAATTGCGACGCAAAATGAGGCCGTAGTGTTAATAAAATTGATTTTCCAAATCTAATAAAATTTGCGACGCTATAACGTCGCAACTTTAGATGTAAAATTTAAAATGACATACATATATATCCGTATAAAATCAATTTATGAGTCAAATTATCAACTAACCAACCGGTTTTATTAATATTAACGAACCATAAAGAAATATATGCAAAGGTTATAAATAAATGAAGCCTCAGACATAAAAAAATTGTATTTACTCTTATGAATAATAAAACATTGGTACTTTGTAGTTATAATTTATATGAGAAAAAGATAGCAGTCTATGAGTAGTTAAGTTACTTAGTTAGATTATGTAAAATGATAATTACATCATGTAAAACAAAGTGATATTCCTAATATATTTACGATCTACACAATCTATTACTCTATTTTATACTATACCGTAGAAGCGTATATATGTCGATACAAAATGCAATAAAAGCCAAAATTATGTATTTTTAAGTTAATATGTACTGAATGATGGGCCCCTGTGGTCGGGGGACACTCACATGTCTCGTAAATCTAAATTGCACGAACATGTTTCTCAAGACTACCACCACAGCATCCTTTGCTTGTCGTAGGAGGCGACTAAACGGTTGGATCGCTGAGCTGACGACCCGCATCCGTAAAAAAAATAAACTGTTTATAAAGTCAACAAAAAGAAAAATGGATACCGCCAAAAAACACCGCACCCGCTCAAGTACTCGGATACGAGATTTAGGATCGGCACGGGGAACGTACAATCACTTAGATAACCAGGATCGTTATAGGGCCTAATCAGGTGTATGAAAGAGTATCGGCTGGAATTCGTTGCTCTTCAAGAAACTCGCTGGCCTAAAAGTGGGAACCATGTGTCCCAGGGCTATACGTTGCTCTACAGTGGAGATGACCTCGGAAATCTTGGAGCTGGATTTCTGCTTGGGCCGCAGGTAAAGAACGCTGTTTTGGATTTCCAAGCAGTCAATAACCGATTGTGTAAGCTTCGCTTGCGCATGAAGTTATAGCCAACCTGTCGATAATTTGTCTACATGCGCCCACAGAAGTCAGCCAGCCCCAAGATAAAGACTCATTTTACAATGACTTGGACGATCTGATGGGATCTATACCCGAACACGTTGTTATAGAATGGTAATTGGGAACTTTAATGCTAGAGCTGGCAGAAATCAGACCGACTTGTATGAAAACATAGGTCCGTACTCCCGACACGAAACTGCGACCGATAATGGTGAGAAAATGATGTATTTTGCGGTTGCTCATGATCTTAGAGTAGCAAGCACATTCTCTTCGGACTTCCCGCAGCCAAATTGACCCTGTGTTAGTTTCTACAGGACGGGCTCAGGTTGTGCAGGATGTGAGAACTTATCTTAGCAACCAAATACGTAGGCAGCGATCATCATTTGGTCGCTGCAAAGCTACGTACGTTTCAACTGTGAAGGTCTGATAAATGAAGATCAAAAGAAACGATATCAGGATCTTGTGAGCGACAACATTGATGAAGCTAATTACCAGTCTGACTGCGTGAACTCTGTCTGGGAGGTACTGAAAATTTCGGTTGTCAGTGCTGCTCAACAGACTTTAGGTATAGTGAAAGTCAGACACAAGAATGATTGGTTTGATGACGAGTGTCGTCTTGCAGTTGAGCAACAAAATATAGCCCATAATAAAGTGTAACAACGTCTCACAATCGCGAGGAAAATACCGTTTTTGTTTTATTGCATTTTTAAATTTAAACTTTTAAATGGCCCACCCTTTATTAAATTCAGCTACAAGTATCCGCTTCTTAATCCTTACAAGCGATGAAACTGAATTTGTACGATAACCAACTCACTCAAATTACCAAAATTAAGAATATAACTAATTTAATTAGCTAAAATATGTCATAGTACAGAAACTCTTCTCAAAACATTTTTGTCCTCTAAACTTAGTACGTAGAGGTACTTCCAGAACTAGTGCAAATGCAATGAAACTAGTACTTCTTTCCTTGTGAAAAAGATGTCAGTATGGAATAATTCATCAGTTGTAAATAAATCATGTTGTCTCTTCTAAACACTACCTTATTCCGAATAAAATAAGTAGTTTTAAGCTTGGTTCACGAGGTCTAAATTTACCCTAGCTATTAACATTCGAGATATAAGCAATAAAATCTCCAGAAAAAATCACCCATTCAAGTTAAAATATTTGTATCTTATCGTCGGATCACGGATGTAAATAGCTAGGATAAATATCCCATTTCGCGAACCAAACTTTTAACTACTTCTTGTTGATGTAGCCCTTCAACCAAAAATGAGCCTCATTTCTGAATAAAATTTGGTGATGAAAAATATAAGCCGAACTATGATTTTCGACTGTACAGGGTGACATGGAGCTATGCATTAGTGGCATTGAGTGCTGAAATAAAATCCGCCCAATTTAAAAAATAAAAAAAAAATGATTTTCGAAATAAATTTGCCTAGCATTGTTCTGACATAAGTCTGTTCATAGTGAAATGGCATACCATACTAAGCACAAATCAGCTGTCAAATTAGCTTTCGCTAGAAAGTGTGTTCATTGTGTTGCCAATTAGAAAAATAAGCCTTTATAAAAAAAAACTTTTAATATACATATTATATGATAATAGATTAATTGTTTGATAATTACATATATGTACATATTACAATGCACAAAAAAAACCTCCTTCACTTTAGAAAGTTAGAAACCTTTATCTCGCATGTATTATTAGCGGCACTTAAAAGGCGAATTGAAAGAGTTCAAACGTAATTACAAAAACAACATTTTTGTAAAGCACTTAAGTACCTCATTTTCTAAGAAGATTTTCACTAAGAATTAAACGTTTACATAACACAATTTTACAGTTAATGTTATTTTACATTTTATCTTTTCTGTACAATTCTGTAGAAAAATTGTTTTAAAAGCTCTCTTTTCTAATGGACCAAAAATTGACGATGTCATCAAGAAATGTCTTCTTTATTTTAAGCTGAATTAAAAATTCTTCGATTAGTTAAACCCACTCCATTTAAAAAAAAATGTTAATCTAAAAATTGTACTAAATTCAAAAGTAAAATTTAATGCTCGAAATACATACACTTAATACTTTTTCAAAAATAGAAACCTAAATTATCAAACTGTGGAAGGATACTAAATTTAAAACTTGATAGTGGAAATAATTCACGTTAATTAACTTCATGGAAATTTAAAAACTATTGATTTATTATCCAATATTTTCAAATCTACTGTTAATTTCAATATGATCAAAACTAAATGAGAGTTGAATAGAGCACCGTAAGAGCGATGTTATTCATTCGAATAAACTTTAACATGAACTGCGAGCAATTATTGAATTATTTAAAAGATAAAAAATTATATTACAAAAATATCTCAGCGCAAAGCTAAAATAAGTATAACGTTAAAATTTGAAAATACTAACCAATTTTCTAATTATACATAATAATAAGACAAAAACATTTGTCAATACCAAATTTTACCCGACCTATCCAAGCGGCAAGCACTCACTTATAAAATTACACGAAATACTATTTTGTATCAGTGATAGAGCAAATGCGTGAGAGTTACTGTGGGAGTGTTTGGCAAGGTCGACTAAAATTTGGTAACAAAATATTATTTTTTAATAATATTCATTTATTATAGTTTATAAATAATAAATTTTAATCGCTCGATTGTAACAAGATTTTCCTTGAGTAGCGTTAACGTTAGATATTTACCATGTACATAAATGGAGTTCGAATCCGAATTATGGAGGTGTTGGGTGAAATAGTTTAGCTAACGCTATCAATGTAGTTATGGTTCACCTATATATACTAATAATGTTAACATAAGGGGATGTTGAATTATAGAATTTTAATTTATTTAATTTTTTGTATCTGTAAACTTTGGAATTAAAATATAATAGTTTTGTGATTAAAATTGTATTCAGATAATATTTAAATTAAGCTCGACCAGTTAACAAATTATGAGAAATGGCTAGTAACATCGTTAAGAGTAATATGGTGAAGCTGCTAAAACTAGTATGCTAATATTCGCGAGAAGTAGTTCGTATGAAAGTTATTTTATTTATCATATGTCTATATAACGATTTATTTTTATTAATTTGTTTACTTTAAAATTTTTCAAAACATACACATTTTTTAAATGTACATAGACATACATTTACATTTTTACCAAATGGGTGCGGTAAATTGTGAATTTAGTCATATATTTGAAAAGATAGAATTTACGGACGACAATGTGAGCATTTTTTGAAAACTGTCAATGTAAAAAAATTAATGGAAATTAACAACTAAAAATTTAATATACGTATAAATATAACTAATTACTTGATTAGATTAGAAAATGGTGAGCAAAAATATATTTTTTTCGAAAATCATCATGAAACTCGTTCGGATGTGTCTTGGCTAAAGGTACGAATACATTTGAAAGAAAATGAACATTTCGAAGCAACCCAATCTGAATGAATGAGTTTTACAATAAAATAGATTTGAACATTATCATTACTTAACAGTTTTTTTTAAAGACAATTACTGGCCCCTTACTGTGAACATTTCGAAGCAACCCAATCTGAATGAATGAGTTTTACAATAAAATAGATTTGAACATTATCATTACTTAACAGTTTTTTTTAAAGACAATTACTGGCCCCTTACTGTGTCAACAATGTGGCTCCACTGGTTTCAATCCTGAGCTTGTCCTCATACTGTCTTAGGCAATCTGAAGAAGCCAAGTCTTTCTCCACACCGTGGAACCATCGTCGCCTACAACGACATTTGAATTAAGAAAAAATAAAATTGTTGAATGTTTTTTTTTATTGTTTACAAAACTATTTTCGAGGCTGATTACTTCAAGGGTTGATTACTCTGAGCATAAATAGTGTACTGAATTCCAAAGAAAGCAAATATCAAATACGACCGCATTAAATTGTGTATTTTGGTTTATGATCGTTTGGTTTGGTCAAAACATATTTTTAAAAAGTTAAATATTTGCATTCAATGAATGAAACTTTTTAAGTATGGAATGAATATGAAACAATTTTTGTAAGAAATGAAACAGTTACCGGAGTGAAGTTTCTAACAAAAAATAAAACTTAACAAAAAATATATCTGTATAATATATTAGTAACACTCAAAATACAATTCTTATTGGAAAAAATGAGTGAATTTTAATATTGTATATTGGAAATACAACAATTTGAAGACATCATGTTTTATAAAATTTAATCAATTATTAAAAGCAAGAAAACCAAATAATTTTTCTAACCGGAATCAAATACAAAAACGACATAATTTTTTGTTAGAAACATTCTTGAATTAAACAAACCAAATACCAAGGCATCTCGGAGATTTGAGCAATATTCCGCTATATAGGTCTAATATACCTATCATTAGGGAACATTTCGTAGAAACAGATTTTCCAAACGGAGGATTAGAGTTGAGTTTTCCAGCAATTTTTATCTTATAGTTTGAGTTATTTCTAAAAATTTGTTAGTTATAGTTAAGTTATTCTCGGAGATTTGGGCAAGATTTTGCTATATAGGTCTGATAAGCGTATCGTTAGGAAACATTTCATAGAAGAAGATTTTTCCAAACGGAGGTTTTGAGATGAGTTATTTTTTCACTTATATTTAGAGTTATTTCTTTTGATTTTTTTTTCATTTACACTAAAAATCTCCGGAGTTCTGGATTAATAGGCCTAGTGTATGTAAGTAAAAAATGCTCCCTTAAAGCAGGCTTAATTATATTTTTATGTGTTGTATGTTTTGTAAATGACTACCTAATTGAATTTCTTAATTCCCTAATGTTTTATAGCGTGTGTGAATGTCGTTTTTTATACAATATTTATTACAATTTTCGTTTTTTTTTATAATTATTATATTGCCATAATCATGTAAAAAATCACTTTATGAAATAATTCACTTTCTTGAAATTATCATTTTAACATGGCGGAATTTACCAATGCATATTCATTTCAATTGGATTCCAATGGGATTTTCGTTCTGTAATTTTTTTCTAATTGGAACCGTATACGTACATATACGTGTTATTTTTTGTTAGAAACTTCACAGGCTCAAACAGTTTGCAGCTTAAGATAATTTAAGTGAAACATTTTACAAATAAAACGAGGGTACGTTGAATTTCTTTTTAAGAAACTGATTTTACAAATAAAATAAATATTTATTATCATGAATATATATTTATACAATTTTAGGTATAATTAGCTAATTAGGAAGTTTTATCATAATAATATAACCATAAGATAATATAATTGTATTAGAATGTCACGAAATTGACGACCAGCACTTAGTAAAATTCCTGCTAAACGTTTAATTTTATGGAATGCTTTTTCAATAGGTTTGAACATTGACAAGTATCGAGGAAGAAATTGAATATGATTTGTATAGTAGAAACTGTTTAACTAACTGTACTTTTGTACATTACCCATAATGAAATAGGTGTAGAAAGTTAACCGCAGCAATCAGCAGAATTTGCTTAATATATGTATTCCTATGTATGTATGTATTGTATATACCCAAATATTACAACCTAGATCAATGCATACGTAAGCACTTTTAAATAATTTAAAACGTTTTAGTTTATTTTCAAATAATTCCACATACCCTTTAAATCATTTCTGAAGTTTTAATTTATATAATGCTTAATGCAAACCTAAATAGATTATAGACATATACTATATGATATAAAATTTAATTCAATATTTTAATATACAAACTCATGCATTATGTACAAAATATTGAGACATTTTCTTGATCATTTCGTTCAGTCTCTGTAAATAAAGTACATAAATAAAATTAATAAAATTGTATTTTTTTACACACTATAAATTCTTCCGTATCCCAGTTTTTATAATAATTGTACTCATGTAATTACTTTATTAAACGATCTATAATATTAAATCAATATATATAATTATAATAATAAGTAATATTAAACAATCCAAAAATAACAGTCAGATTTTATAAAACTATCGCGTACATAATGTGTATACGAATCTGGATTTAGTTTCTTATTGTTAACAATGGCAATAATTCATTATAAATTATTATTACGCTAAATATTTCAAAAACGATTAATTAGCTATATCGATTGCATTGTTTCAGATATATACATACATTACACAATGATTCATTGAACATGAACATAAAATATCATGAAACATGTCTATACTAGCATTTATATTGGTTCATATTGGTTTTACTTTAAATTTAAACCTTCCACACCAATAACTGAGTAGACTTTGATTTAGGAAATTATTTTTGTTTTTGTTGGTTTTGTTTTTCGGTAAATTGATTGTTATTCATTTTGAAAATTGGAAATATAGTAATATTATAGCTGAAGCCTGAAGATAGATTTGGTTGTATGTAAGTACATATATTTCGATATAAAAGTATTTGATTTATGTGCTAAGATAAGGTTGGAGAATTTTTCATAATAAAATTAAATTTCAAAAACTTAAATTTAACTTCTATTCAAAAGCACGATATTACGATAAGTAAGTAAGTGAGTAAAGCCGTTTTAATAAATACATATATTAAGATGTCTTAGGTAATATAAAGCTAAATTAATGAATAAATCCGGCATGTGTAAATGTTAAAATTCATTATAAATGGTATTAAAAATGGTAAAAGACACAATTTCAATTGTTGACAAAACATGGATTGAAAGTACTGTGAAATTAAATTATTTTCGTAGAAGTCGTTATTATGTAAGCCAAGTCGTTAATAAGATCGCTTAAAGCTTTTATTCTCAAGTTTTTCCGTTTTCCATAAACAATAAAGGAAAACAAAAGGGAATATTGCTCTACAACAATAACAATCAATATAACAATACATACCAAAATAAATTCTGTATGCTTAGTTCCGTTCCATTTGGCCATGGCATGCATTTTTAAAGAACTTACAAAATGCATTTTTAAAAACTTCTATCCAAAGTAATTTTAAAATCTCATTCCCATCCAACATACATAATCCGTCAAGGAATGGCCTAGTTTCGTTCCTGTTGGCCACATTGCAGAGCTTCACCCAAAATTATCTATTGAGAACTTTTTAAAACTTCTAGAAATAGGTTTAACCCGATGATCATATTGAAAACCTATAATGATGTAAATGAAAGTTTTCTGGGTTAAGTTTCATATGCGCTTTCAGTTCTGCCAACTGTTGGCAACATGTTGAGCAAAATCAACAAGTTGTGTTCTGAATGACATTGATACATATAAATTTCATGGCAACACCCTAATCGTCAATATTTCATCAATATATTTGTATCGATATAATCAGGCGCATCATATTTTAATATCACATAGCATACACATAATTTTGAACAAATAAATTCAATAAATTTTTATTAAATATAAATATAATTTATTTGAAAAATTAAGTTTATTTATGCAATTTTAATTTTTGATGCCGATATCTTGAACAAACGATAAATCATTCTTGGTTTCACAAATGGTTTAATTCAGGCCACGTATTATATGTTGTGATATCGATTAGTGAAGACAACATGTTGAAAATAGGAACTTTTAATTAAATAGTTGAAGAAATTTCCGTTTTCTGGTTCAGAAAAGATTTGACAACCCAGAGGGATATATGAGTTGGAAAGTGGAAACCAACAAAAATTATTTTCTTTTTGTATTTAGTTAGTTAGTTAGTAAGAATTTTTAATAAATTCCATGCAATTTTGAAAGCGAATCAGGCCTGATTGTTCAAAATATTCAACGAACTTTTGGTATGGCTATAGGCCAGATATATACTCTAGGTATTTACATATGACCGTAAGATAAAAAGATTTTAACTTGAAAGAGGGTTGAATTTTGTTGGTTATGAATGTATTTTTTAGGTGATTTTATTGGATTTAGAGCTCGGATGCAAATAGCTATTGTAAATATCCATCCTCGTTTACCAACATTTCATGTCCTCTATATATTTCTCGGAAGAAAAGAAAATAACAAAAATACACCATCAAAGAAATAATAAAACCAAAGTAATTTTAATAATAATGGAGAAGATAAAAAAATGACGATCTACCCAAAAAAAACGAAAATATAGAAAGAGATGAATATTTTATTATGAAATTACATAAACAACGGTTTTCTTAATATCAAATTTGCCAAGAATATTTTCAATAGTTAAACATTTTGATGACAAATTTCAGCTTTTCTGTAAAATTCTGTTGGGAAATATAATATGTATAGTTCGTGCAAAATGATACAAAATGAAAAAATTTAGCACAAGTAAATAAAACGAATAAAAATCAAAAACTCTATGAAAGAATAGGAAATTACAACTATAGATATTACAGAAACACTTATAACTCTTCACCAAACATTTATATTAAAAAATGATTTTACCGTATAATTTATTAGGAGAGCAGACAGTTAGTAACTACTAATTTTAATTTATATGCCCTTTATTTTAAGCTATGTCAAAAATTGCAGCCATCATGGTTTCATAGGCTATGCTTATTAAGATAGTTCTGGTAATACTATAGAATCTCTTATAATAACAGACACGGATGTAAAATTTGTCCTAAATCTGTCCTAAAAGCAACAACAACAAATTATTATGCGGGTGTGTGTGAGTGTGAAGGTAAAATAAAAGTTTCGTTATAACGAATTCTTATATTTTTATTGTGAATTATTAAATTAATAGAAATTAGTAAATTTACTAACTGCCGGATTCACTTTTAAATTAAATTTAATGTAAATTAGAGATCTACTGATATCTAAACAAAATAAGTAGAATACGTCGAAACAAGGCAATATAACGAATTCTATAATTGTCGGTAGTATTTGAATTTAAAAATATTCGATTGAAGCACTATTAAAAATAAGTAGGAAGTTTTAATAAGATATTGTTTGTGCCTACTCCAAAGGATCACACATTAGAAAAACTCGAGAAAATTCGGATCTCTAATTATCACTTTGTGATACGTAGTTTAGTTTTGGTGCTATGAACCAAAATTGTCTAATCCTAAATACCTGAAAGCCTATATTTTGGAAAACCTAAGTGGTTTTCCATTAGACCAAACCTACACCTATTCAATCAATTTTCGGCTATCATGGCCCCTTATTAGAAACACTCGAAAAAATTCGGAAACTGCTGTTTATGTATTTCAGTTTTGTTAATATTAACCAAAATTGTTCAATCCTAAGTACCTGAAAGCCTATATTTTGGAAAATCTGAGTGGTTTTCCATTACAACAACAATTTATGATCAATATGAAATGAAACAAAATAAATATTGTTACGTACAATAAAGGTTCGATCACTGAAACACTAACTCAGGTACATATATGTAGTTGACAAACTTAAATAGAAATAATATACGTTCACCACATGTCAGTAAAACTGCAATAACATAAAACAAATATGATTTTGAAACATTGAAAAAATGGTTATTGAAGGTTGTCTCGCGAGGTCGGATTTTTACCCTAGCTATTTACATCCCACCATAGTTTAAAAATTTAACTTGAAAGGGGGGGAAACGGATAAATTTTAGTTGAGGTTTTTTCGCACAATGTTGATAAGAAATTTTGAAAACTGAACAGTATCCCTACTTTGTACATGGCTACAGATCCGACTTTTAAATGGCCATCTGCACACTGCATAGCTCCATGCCAGCCTGTACAACATGTTTTCAATTTAATCACCGATCGTAATCGGGAGATGAAAAATCCCTTTTGCATCCCACCTCTCTGTTGGGATTCCAACCCGGTACCTCTAGATCTAAACGTCGCAGCTTTAGCCACTGCGCTATTTGCTCGGTAAACTTTATTTTTATATTATAGCTAATAAAAAAAAACCTGAATATAAATTCTATATTCATTTATTTTATTACACGGCACCGGGCAACGTTATTTGTTATCCAAATATGACGATTGACCATTCATTTAAGAAAGTTATCAATTTTTGATAAGTAAAAATGCTTAATTTGAGAAACTATTAAAATATTACCAGTGAAATTCAAAAAATTACTGGTGAATTTAGTTGAATTAGGTTTAGAAACTCTCGCTTGTATGTGCATATAGCATTTATACTAATATAACTTTCATGCCGGAGTATAATATTTATATATACATATACGTATATATAATTGAACAGTTTTTTTTGGACACATGTAACCTTACACATTTTTTATTTAATTATTAACCTGGTTAGGATTAATGTAAAATATTATTTTATAATATAAATGTGTTGACATAATCTATGAACTCCGCATCATTTTTTTCTTCTCATAAACAAAACAGATTAGCGTAAATAAATGTCATTTTCATATCAGCAGGTTTAGCAGTAAAATTTATGGCGGATAAAGCTTCTTGAGGAAGGAAATTTTAATGAAATTTGAAATCATAAAATTTGGTTTTTTATGATTATAGATGATATACATAAAACAGAATGATGGATAAATAAAAACATTTTAATGAACACTATTAAAATGCGTTTAAGAATGTTTTATTATTTCATTTTCATGGACAATGAATGAAATTGAAGTTGATTTTCCGCTTAAGAAAATTTAAGATGAAAAATCGGCAAAAAAAACACCCAAAAAATGAAAACCACAGCGTATATGGAGATATAAACCATACAATTTTTATTTTCGTACTCTGGTGCATTAAGCCGCCTAATTTGCCTTTATGGTATAATTATTGTACTCAGCAAATTATGCATTCGGAATATTTATTATTCGGACAGTCCGATAGTTTAAAGTTATCTTTAAAATAATATAAAATTATATGCCCACCAGCAGCCTCATATTTGTTTTTTCCCGTATTCCATATTCTGTTTTTAGTTTATAAATTTTAGATAGACATTGAAAGTCGATATTATATTATTCGATTGTTCACCATATCATTTTAGGTTTGATTGTTTCATGTTATAGTTTATCGATCTTCCCAATCAATTGTTCTATAAGTACTTTTAAGAATTTCCAAGTAATTCGATTGTATTTCTTGCTAACGTTTGCTTTATCTATGTATATGCATATTTCCCCGTTCTTTAGGAGTTTGCCCACTTTAAGAATTTTAAATGACAAATTGTTATTTATTAATATCTGTTTATATGTTATATTGTATATATATTTATTTATTTCAATTATGTATAATTTTATTTATTATTAAATTATTAATTTATTTATTGAATTTTTATTTTATTTATTATAATTTTTTCACCACCACTTGTTGACGTTATTGTACTTGTCCAAACTACTAATTAAGCTATTCATCGGAATGTGTCCAATGTGGAAGTTCAAGTGGTATCGGTAGGATGGCGCGGTGTTCGATATAGTGAAATTAGTTCGACATATAATGGTTGGTTCGGCTACTGGATGTGTGATGGGGTTTGTGAATGCTTAATTCAAATACGTTGATTTGTATTTGTATATTAGTAATTTGTATGTTGGGGCAGCTTCGAATATCGGTGAGTCGTGGACTGCTACAGTTCGTTAATTTCTAATCAAATTGCTATAGCATCGCCAAGAAGAAAGACAATAGTTTTTCATGCTTATCGCGATTCTATATAATGCTATCCATATAGCCAAAAAATATAAATTAGAAAGTCTTTTAATAATAGCAGCACTATACTGTATTACCCCATAAAAATCATTTGGCATTTTATTCTAGTGATTCAAAAAAATGTAATTTCTTGAAAATGAGAAAAAATTCTTTGAATACGCGTACGCGTTTTAATCGATTTTGTTTCAAACAACAGTATAACAACAGGATAATTTACTGTTAATTCAGATCGCCGCGTGTACCGATTACATATAAGGCTAGCGCAAGCAACACCGGATTCTTCTGCATTCAATGCAATCAATTAAGAATAATGCTTCTTATAGGATCGTATTTGTGGATTAATACCGACACTTTAAGAAGACACGATTCAATTGCCAAATTGTTTATTGATTGGATAAGTCAAATTTTACTGAACGAAAAAATTTCGCCAAATTTAGTAAAGTTTCTTACTGATTCACTGACTACTTGACTGAATGGAATATTAAGAATTAGTGCCTTGTCAAAATTGAACTTTTCTTGTTGTTATAGGATATTTTTTTTTATTCATTCTGAAAGTTCTGAATATTCCGAAATTGCTTTTAGTCATTTTTTTATTCATTCTTTTTATTCTTTGCCTACTATTCCATATTCTTTTATTCCTTCGGAATTTTCTGAACGTATTCTCTTTGTACTACGCCAAAAGATAGAATAAAAAGAATATTCCGACAATCGTGACATTTCCATTTTTATGTATACAATTGTTTTTGTAATTTTTCAAATCAAAATGGAAAATATTAGTTATAATAATTATAATGATAAAGGTAAGCGTTTAATAGTTATGTTTAGTATAAATGTTGGTTTTAGTGTAAAATATTTAAGATTTATTGTATACAATTTTCTGTGGATGTTTTTAATTTCAGCCGAAAACAGTAGCTTCAAATGGAGCCCAGGTGATATACGATACCTTATAAATTTATTTCTGGAGAATTCAACGTCGTTTGACAGATTCCCCAAAAAAAAAGTGTGGAATGATATTGCAGGTAATTTTATGTAAAAAAGGTATGTATTATTCGATTTTTTAATTTTTTGGATTATTTTATTTTTAGATGCACTATCCAGTACCAGAAGTAAAAAAGTCACGGGTGATCAATGTAATGGGAAATGGAAAGGGCTATAATCAATGTATAAAAAAATAAAAGACCACAATAACGGGAGTGGCAACTCCCATAAAAAGTGGGAGTATTACCAATTAATGGATGAGGTGATGAACAATCATCCAGAAATCAACCCTCCTGCAACCTGTGCCAGCGATGAACCAACTGTGAGGTTGAACCGTGAAACGGATTCTGCTGGAACAGGCTGCAGTGAGTACGATTTCTCGGACATAATAGAGGAAATCACAGTCACTGCTCCAACATCTTCCCTTACAAGAAAAAGAAAAGCTGCAGAGGATGAGCGAAATAAAAGGCATAACGAAAAAATGGCCAAGGCGGACAAATTTTTAGAAATTTTTGAGAAATTAGTTAACAAAATATAATTAGTCGTTATTTTACTTAAATTTATATTTATTAATAAAAACTGAAGTACAAAATAAACATAAATATGTCAGTTATCATTCATTTAAAATCCTTAGGATCTGGTTCCTTTTTGCAATGCCAATTGATTTTTGGGGTTAAGTTTTCCAATTTCATCGTCTGAATCGCTGGAATCACCGTCGAAAATTAAATCCCAACTAATTTTGGAGCACAGAACTAATCCAATTAATTTTTCATTGGTCATTTCAAATTAACTATGTATTTATAGAAACTACTTTTTCCTTTAGCAGATGAGTGTAGCGACTAATAACACAACACACAAGACACAATAAACAAAAATTCAAAGTTGTCAAAAAAGTATTCTATTGTATTTTTTTATTCCATTTCGTACGGAATATTCTTTGGTCACGTGATCGTGAATGAATAAAAAAAAACACCCATAATGTTTAAATGTTTAAATTTTCTAGTATTTTTTGAATAAACGGTTCGTTACAAGCACTGATATTTTATATTTGGATTGTGACACCATCACTATAATTATCGTTATTTTATTCTTAATCAGTATAGGGACCAAGCACAAATTTTAGTGTAAAAATATATCAACATAGGAAAATCATCATTTTTGTACAGTAAATGCTATATGCAACCAAAACTGCTAGATTAATTGTTTCAACATAAGAAAATTATAAGTTTTTCTAGCAAACTGAAATAGATTATATTGATTTTTTTTATCACTAGAATTTGCGATTGATTTATATACAGAATTTTTTCTTATTCTATTTCTTCGAAAGTTGTCGGCTTTCAATTATACCTTTGTATATTAGTCAAATTTATGTCGTAGGCACAACACCATATTGTTAACCTTACATATTTTACTATGGTAATTTCGACTTATAAAGATAGGTTATGTTTTTTATATTGAATATATCTCAATACTGGCATTCAATCAGTGTCCGGTGTTGAATACAAGGCTAAATTGACCAGGACTACGGTATTACTTACATCACCTAGCTTTAAAAATTATTGTTTCCATGTACACAAAATGTAATCAGATTGCATATCTACTTCATACTTATTAGTCGTTTAAATAATGCGCCTTTATAAGGCTGCTATCTCCATGGTCGACAAAAATGGAAATTCGACTATGTTTAAATATACTTCGGCAGATTTATGTATCAAATTATTTAATGAACATAGTAAAATTTATTTTTGTGCTCAATTCAGCCTTTGCCAGTGCCGATAGATTATGCTTTAAATAAAATTCTCTCCTCAAATGCGTTCCTAACTGGTTTCGGCATAATTATTTTCAATAAGCTTATTCGCACCTCTGTACGGTTTTGTTGTGTCAAATATTTTAAGTTCCCTTGGTAAACAGCCCTTTTATAACATCCTATCGAACAATATTCACAGTATCACACCATACTTCGCAGTGCAGAATTTCTCGCTTAAACTATACATAACGTATTTTAAACAAATAATTAATTACAATACAGCGGCAATAATTACGGATATCTACGGCATCTGAAGATGAACAATAACAAAAAAAGTACAATATTCCTATAAAAAGGGGGAAAAAATATTAATTAAAGCAATTTGTGATTTCAAAACTACAGATAACGATGACAAAAATAATATGATTAAAGCAAAGAATATTACATTATGCTATTGTTTTAAGCGTTACCATTATGAAAAAAATTAAAGATATTTATTTCAAAAATGGTATGAACAAGATAATATCTATTCAATTGCAGAACTAGTACCAAAATGACAATAATAATAAATAATAATGATTCGTTCTAATCATTCACATCTTATGATTTTGTGGTAAAAAAAAATTGTTGTTCTACAGTTATACACATACACCGTATGTATTTACTTTTGGAAACACACAAGATCGATATCATGGTTTAAAAGTCACAAGAATGCTTTAAACACTTAAATTTAACAAACAAACCATCGATTTGAGTTAAAAGTATAAATAAATCATAAAAAATTATTCTTACTCTTAGGACGTGTTTCAACTGATTAAAATACCGCAAATGTTAATATAAAAATTTTATCAGTGGAGACTTTTTTTTAACTTTTTTACTTTTTATGTCTGTCAACTGGTTAAAAATGTGACGTATCTAGTTATACATTTGTCCCTAGTTATATTGCTTGTAAATTATTAAACTGAAAAAACTATTTAAATAGCAAATAATAATAAAAAATGATATACAAAAAATGAATTTCAATAAATAAAATTTATTCCATAATAAAAAGGATAGAAGAACCAATTATTTACTATTTTCCGCAAAAAAACACTGAATGTTTAGTGAATGTCAAATAAACTATTTTTATTAACAGTAACTATTCGTGATTTTTACAGCTGAAGCCGTGTACTCGAAACCGAATTTATATCCTAGGTAATCAAAGCCGATCTCTCTCCCAATCAAATTAACTAAAATGATGAAAAACACGCCTCTTTTGCTCTTCTTTGAGTAGAAATATATTTAACTTTGAGCAAAAAACTCGCAGACGACCAACTTAATCACACAAAAATTCTCTTAATCACACAAAAATTCTCTCAGAGAGAGATCGGATTTGATTTCCTAGGATTTGAATCCGGTCTCGTGTACAAGCCTTGAATGAACCATAAAAAAATTTGACATTTTTATTCACCTCAATTTTTAACTTTTTATATAGCATTATAACCAGTTGAAACACGACCTGACAACATGATTTTGCCGTAGAACTGCGTCTTTGTTTTTATTGATTATCCAGGCAATGGTAAATTCCCGATTTCTACTTATTGAAGGGGAAATGTCGTTTACTAAATGGGTTATTTGATAATTTTAAGTTAACATGGTTTTGCAAAGTGCAAAATTACAAAAATTGTATTTTATTTTATTTGGCCCCTGTGGTCGGGGGGCACTCCATGTCTCATAAATCTAAATTGCACGAACATATTTCCCAAGAATACCACCACAGTATCCTTTGCTTGTCGTAGGAGGCGACTAAACGGTTAGATCGCTGGGCTGACGACCCGCATCCGTAAAAAAATAAACTCTTTATAAAGTCAACAAAAAGAAAAATGGATACCACCAAAAAAACACCGGACCCCGCTCAAGTACTCGGATACGAGATTTAGGATCGGCACGTGGAACGTACAATCACTTAGAAAACCAGAAGCGTTAGAGGGCCTAATCACGTGTATGAAAAAGTATCGGCTGGAACTCGTTGCTCTTCCAGAAACTCGCTGGCCTAAAAGTGGAGACCATGTGTCCCAGGACTATACGTTGCTCTACGGTGGAGATGACCTCGGAAATCTTGGAGCTGGATTTCAACTGGGCCGCAGGTAAAGAAGGCTGTTTTGGAATTCCAAGCAGTCAATAACCGATTGTGTAAGCTTCGCTTGCGCATGAAGTTAGCCAACCTGTCGATAATTTGTGTACATGCGCCCACAGAAGTCAGCCAGTCCCAAGATAAAGACTCATTTTACAATGACTTGGACGATCTGATGGGATCTATACCCGAACACGATGTTAGAATGATAATTGAGGACTTTAATGGTAGAGCTGGCAGAAATCAAACCGACTTGTGTGAAAACATAGGTCCGTACTCCTGACACGAAACTGCGACCGATCATGGTGATAGAATGATGTCTTTGCAATTGCTCATGATCTTAAAGTGGCAAGCACCTTCTTCCTTCACAAATAAATACATCTAGAGACATGGTCTTCGCAGCCAAATTGACTATGTGTTAGTTTCTAAAGAACGGGCTCGGGTTGTGCAGGATGTGAGAACTTATCGGTCAGCAACCAAATAGGTAGGCAGCGATCATCATTTGGTCACTGCAAAGCTACCATGGAAGTTTTCGTACAAGTCTGGGAACACAGCGAAACGCATGGTACGTTTCGACTGTGAAGGTCTGATAAATGAAGATCAAAAGGAACGATATCAGGATCTTGTCAGCGACAACATTGAGGGAGCTAATTACCAGTCTGGCTGCGTGAACTCTGTCTGGGAGGTACTGAAAACTTCGGTTGTCAGTGCTGCTCAACAGACTTTAGGTATAGTGAAAGTCAGACCTAAGAATGATTGGTTTGATGACGAGTGTCGTCTTGCAGTTGAGCAACAAAATGTAGCCCATAGTGAAGTGCAACAACGTTTCACAATCGCAAGGAAAAACAAGGCTGCTCTTGCAAGAAGGGCAGCTAAGCGGGTTTGTAGACGGAAGAAGCGAGAATGGTGGAAGGCCGAGATTCTGAAAGTACAACTCCGCAATGAGCGCAGTTCGCGTAATTTCTTTGAATGAATTACAGGACTGCACCATACTTTCAGGCCTCCGTCAACCGCCATTCGGGACCGGGATGGAAACCTCTGTGTCAACATCGATGCAGTACTTGACGCATGGAGTGGACACTTTACTGAGTTGCTTGATGTTCATCATGCGTCACAGGCTGTTGTTGAGCCACCTCTAAGACAGACTGCGGAGATTTGCACTGAGGAGCCATCCCATGAGGAATTTACTAAGGCCATGCAGAGATTGAAACGAAACCGCTCACCTGGAGTGGACTGCATTAATTCGGAGCTCTTGATATTCGGAGGGGATACTTTGTGGAACTGTCTTTTCGACCTTATTCGATTAGTATAGCGAACCGAAGTTATGCGTGACGAATGTAAAGTGGCCGCGATATGACCCATCTTCAAGAAGGGAGACCGCATGAAGTGTAAGAATTATCGCGGTATAGCTCTCCTTTGTATACAGCATACAAGTTACTGTAATACATTATATTGGATAGATCACTCCTCTAGCGGAGGGCTTGGTTGGTGACTATCAAGGAGGATTATGTCCGAATCGATCAGTCACTGATCAGATCTTTTCGCTGCGAATGATTCTATCTAAATATTATGAGACATCCCTCTCCGTATATCAGGTGTTCCTGGATTTCCGGCAGGCCTATGACTCGATCAATCGAGAGAGTTTGTGGTCTGCCCTGGAGTACCTAGGAATGCCAACAAAATTGGTACGACTGTGTAGGATGACAGTGCCGCAGTCTCAATGCTGTGTTAAAGTTGCTAACAGGCTATCGACAATTTTCGTAATTAACTCGGGTGTTCGGCAGGGAGATGCTCTGTCCCCGATACTCTATAATTTCATGTTGGAGTACATCTTTCGTAAAACTGAAACACCGCAGCGTAACATCTTATATCGCCAGTCCAATCTGGTGCTTGCATATGCAGATGACATATGCGTGATTGGACTGAATAGCAACGGAGTGAAGGAAATACTTGATCCACTTGTAGAGTTTTCAGCTTCAGTTGGACTACAGATAAATGAGTCCAAAACGAAATACCTGATCTCCGGTTTTAGGGACAATGGCACACCAGATTTTAGTAGTGGCCACCACACGTTTGAGGTAGTGAGGAGGTTCAAATATTTGGGTTCTTTTATCACTCACGATAACAGTGTGGGTGAGGATATTAAAGTGCGGCTGGCAGCTGCGAGCCGTTCTTTGTTTCTTCTAAGGCCACTGCTAAAATCTAAACACTTATCAAGTGCCGTGAAGCTGAAGCTTTACAAAGCGTTGATCAGGCCCGTTGTTATGTTTGGATGTGAAAGTTGGGCGCTGACGGATGAGTACGAGAGATGGCTCCTTACATTTGAGAGAAGAATCATGCGTGTGATTTACGGCCCAAAATGCGAAATAGATGGTACATACCGAGCTCAGCAGCGGTCTCTGAAAGGAGAGCCACCATATGGTAGGCGCAAAAGTCGTTGCAGGCGACGACGGCTCCACGATGTAGAGAACGACTTGGCCTCTTCAGATTGTCTTAGACAGACTTTTTGCAGACTTTTTACTAGTCAAACCTATTTCTAATGTTAATCACACTTAAAAAGAAGTGGAGCTAAACTAAAGCAGGTAGAAAAATGTATAGTGAAAAATTAATTTCTCAGAAAACTCTATACTATGTGAGAACTATGAGAACATTAAGAACACTATCAGATTAATTATATACTATAAAAATACTTATATACTGTAATTAAAATTAAATAATAATAATAAAATAAAATAAAAAATAAATAAACATAATGACATCTTGGAATATATTATGTCATTATGGTGTTAGCTTCCTAGGATTTTCCCAAGCCAATTCGGAAAATCATCTAATATCTATTCGACATATTTATAAGGTCACACCTGTCACATGGTTGTCTTAAACCCTTTAATCCCTTACTTTTACCAAAATTGAAATATTTTTCGAATAGTTATGACCGAATGACATCTTGGACTATATGGCATAAATCAGATCGGATAACTCAGAAAAATTCAATATGGTGTATACTTCGTTTTGTTGTTAGCTGCCTAAGATTTTTACAAGAAAATTCAGAAAATAATGTATTCGTCCCACTGAATTGTATATTCTTAGTGATAAAATTCGTTATATCGAGATATTGTCCTTTGCACACTAACACATATAAGCTGAAATGGTTTTTGTTGTTTTTTAGGACAGATTTAGGACAAACTTCACAAACTG
Organism: Tipula unca; assembly: GCA_951394425.1. NCBI lineage: Eukaryota > Metazoa > Arthropoda > Insecta > Diptera > Tipulidae > Tipula > Tipula unca. The sequence goes on from OX596381.1 coordinate 100,922,282, forward strand.
AATTTATTCGGCATACATGAGTTATAAAAAAAGTCACTTAATCGGTTAAATTATAAGATTTATCGGTTTACCCGAATAAAATATGATATTTTCACTTACACATGCAAATATTTTTTGGATTTAGAACAACTTCATACGTCTATATAGAATTGTTGATTTTGGCCTAAAAAAATTAAATTTTTTACTAATTACTAATTCATTGAGATGAGCTGCGAATAAAGGGACGGAAAATATAAAATAAAAGACTGAATGATTCTACTATTTTTTGATTCTTCAACAACAGGATGATCCGCAAATGGGTGTACATAGTTATCAAACAATTTGTTTTTCAAATGTAAATCATTTTCAAACCACCCCGGCATATAGTCGATCGCAGTTTATCACAAATTAATATATTGCTTTCGTTAAATATTTTATTTTAACAAAAATAAGTGTATCCTTATTTGTAATACATATATAAAATATTCAACACTGGATATACACTGGATAATGAAAAAACTACAAGTTCATAATTAATTCATTTCAATTAACTATTACAACGCTATTTATATATGTATATATATATATATATATATATATATATATATATATATGTAAGTAACAATTGTGGGACAATAAATTACTGCCTATATAGTTAATAAATATGTATACATATATAGGCACATATAAATACTTTACCTTTCTGAATAATACTATACACATAAACAAAAGTACGAGTAAACATATAAAAAAAGGAGTGTGATAGTTAAATTAAATCCTGGAACTCTGCTAAGGAAACTAAAATAAAAACAAAATGGAGCAAGACTTTAATTAAAATAGACACGTATAACAAACGAAGCGAACGAAATAAAATTGAATAAATTCAAAACAACAATGTATGGATGATACGAGTACCATGTAGTACCACAATATTTTTACCACCGACTGGGGATTTATTCAAAGTAATTGTTATTACTTAAATTAGATGTTATTCTATTAAAAATGGCTTGCGTTTTGAAGTTTTATTCAAAAATAATTTATTGTATGGATTGTTAATACACATATACGAGTATGTTATACACATATTTAATTAGTTTTGAAAAAAATTATCTGTGATACTATTAACATTAATTATTTGCTCCTTTTTTAATATATATTTAAAGAGCTTTCTCTTTAGAAAGAAGAAAACATGGCAATGTAATATTAAGTACGAATTAATATAGATTTAATGCTACATTTGAAACATTTAGCATCTTATATAGTATACCTAGTTATGCTAGGTTGTAAAGAAATGTTTGTTTTGTTAACAGAATTGTATGCACGTAGGGGCTTTGGTTCTCGCGGCTTTAACTGGCTTAATGGTTGAAATGTATATATATATATATATATATATATATATATATATATATATATATATATATATATATATATAAATATATATATATATATAAATATATATATATATATATATATAAATATATATATATATATAAATATATATATATATATAAATATATATATATATATAAATATATATATATCTATATATATATATATATATATATATATATATATATATATATATATATATATATATATATATATATATATATATATATATATATATATATATATATATATATATATATATATATATATATATATATATATATATATATATATATATATATATATATATATATATATATATATATATATATATATATATATATATATATATATATATATATATATATATATATATATATATATATATATATATATATATATATATATATATATATATATATATATATATATATATATATATATATATATATATATATATATATATATATATATATATATATATATATATATATATATATATATATATATACATATATATATATATATATATATATATATATATATATATATATATATATATATATATATATATATATATATATATATATATATATATATATATATGTTTCGTTTTCTATTGTAAATTGGAGTTTTTTGTGAAAATTGTTGAAACTATTATGAATAGTCTGAATATCTGTTTGTCTAGCAATGCATAAAATGTCGTCTACGTATGAAACGCAATATACTAGAAATGATCCACATAAAAACAACGAATAAGACAATGAACAAACAAACTGACAGCCTTTCGCTTACTAATTCTTATAATAACATCATAAATTAAAACTCCCCAGTAATTTTCAGGTACCAAATTATTTAACGGTTTTTCCCTTTCTCGGTAATAATTATTGATCCCTTTTTTAATTGTTTTTGACCTGAAACTACAACGGTGATACACTAGCCGCTTTTGCATATTTGTCATTCATTCAGTCAAGTGCCACAGCATGATAAACGCTTATTATTTTTAAAATGTATCGTAGTTTAATGCAGTTATTTTTATGTGATATAATATAGTCAATTCTATTTTATTATGTAAGTACAAAAAGTTGTTTAATTTAAGTCAAATTCAGTAATTTTAATTATCATTATTGTTGTTTTATATAATTGCTCCTAGTTTAATCTTGAAAATGATTTGGAATTCAAATCGAAACGTCGATAAAAATAAAAATTAAATAAAATTGTGTTTTTTCTTGTAAAATTTAAAAAAACTTTTCGTGTTTCTATAATTTAAATTAAAACTGGGTTCCGCCGAGAAAAAATTCACTAATAAATTTATATTTATATATATATATATATATATATATATATATATATATATATATATATATATATATATATATATATATATATATATATATATATATATATATATATATATATATATATATATTTATAACAAATTTTCACTATCCAAAACATTCAGGATTCAAAACTTCACATGAATATTCTAATAATCTGTAATTCTCACTAATAAGTAATTAATTCACACAGCTAATCGTTCAATATTAATTTTAATTTAATCCGCAACTAAGATTTTACTTTTATTATCAGTTAACAATTACAACATTACTTAAAAAACTCACAAATTATCAAATTGTTTAGTTTTTCTCACAATACACTCTGCTTTTTAGCTCACTTTACATCTCTTCCAAAAACCATATTTCACAACAACAATTTAACGTCAAGCGTTAATAGGTTATTTCCTCACCTCAGATTACCGATATTTTAGGAAAAATAATCTGTTTAATTCAAGAGAAAACGTACCCAAAACCCGAAAACGATTATAGCTTATCGTATAGAGCACCGACACGGTAGGGCAAGTACGATCACGTGTTGTGAGCGGTGCTTCATCGAAGTGGTGAAATAGAAGAGGGATTCGAACGTAGGGTAGATAAATTCGCTTCGCACCAGTCCATCAGACGTAAGTCCAAGCAGATACCATGCAGTTTGTTTGACTATAAAATAATAATTAATGAGACATTTTGTAGATACATTTTGTTTGTATTTTTAGGATAAGTTTGATTAGTTCTGAATTTTGATAATTGTAATTTGTAATTGTTATTCCTAGCGCTACTTAACAAGTGTTTCAAGAGAAGATATGTCAGAATTCTCATGCTAAAAAATTTATTTTTACCTGCAAGTAACAATTTGTGGTTCGAAAACCGTTGTTAAACCGTATATTAAACCTTACTGTTTTATAATTGGTAAGTTTAAAATTGGTAAATTTGTCGTTATTCTAAAGTGTGAGTATCAATGGCGTAGCCAGATATTTGTTGAGGGAGACTTTTCTAAATAAATAAACATCTTACGAGTATTACAAAAATTTCTCCCGCTAATTACATTTATCCTAATTGAAAATCATTATAATTTCAGGTTTAACCGTCGCGAAAGTTGTACATCTATTGATACATCCACTTACGTCTCGAATGCTATGAATAAAGCAGTATATGTAACTAAAATAATCTGAGGTTATTTTGTATATACTGAGCTTAAACTTTTATACTTTTTATACAAACAAGGCAATTTGATTGATTTAATTTTTAAACAATTACGTTCGTGCCTTTGCCTAATGTGGATGCGTAATGCTATTTGCATTGATTTTTCTTTTTCTTTTCCATTTGTAAACATCGAAATTGAGTTAAAACGATTAATTTGAGTATAATTACCTTGCGTTCTTAAATGGAAGATTCTAATATCGCAAGATGTACAATCTTCAGCTTCAATTGCTCACAGAAACTAATACTTTCATTGTTCTGCAACTTTAAAGTATTCCATCCACTCTTCAGTTACTGACAACTTTTATATCTCAGATGGAAACCGACTAAAATCTAACTCCCATAGCAAAATTCTATATCCGTATAAACTTGAACTTTCAACTATCTCGAAACTTTAAATGAAAGATTGTAAATGAGGTTAACAAAAATTAAAACTAAATTAGCATCACTAATTTAAATTAGAAAGATATATATTTAGAAATATAAACAGTAAACAAATATATAGAAATAAGACTTATATGTATATACATATATAGAAAGAAAACTCTCGATGGAACTAACTTGGATCAAGCATGTTTTAAATAATTTTTAAAACTTTAATGAGCAGTATAATTTGGGTGATTTACTCTCACCGTGTCTATCACAATCAATACCATTTGAGCTAAATTTGTGCTATGCTCTCACAATTAAAAATTGAAAACTTCTATGAATAAATATGTACATAGGTACATATGGCCAGTTAGCGTTGGTATGGTGTACATATATAATTGCGTTAATTTCTAACTAATTATTTAAATATTAAATATATTCTTTGTAATATTCAAGATCGGTTCAAAAGAGGGTAAAATGAAACCTATATAAATATTATGTAAGTTTGATTTCAATCGTTTTTGAATTTTTTTTCAGCTTGAAATGAGGTTGAAATAAAACAGGCAAGTAAATTATAGGTTTGATTTCAAGCTTTTTTGAACTTTGTTTCACTAATGTTGTATTTAGGTTTTGTCGAACTCTGTTTCTACCAAAATTAAATTTTAGTTAGTAAAGAGTTTATACATAATTGCTTTCCAATCGATCACCGACCACTTATAGTATTTGCTTTTGCTAAATTAACTATACTCATAACTGCTCTACCTTTTTATAATCAGTATAGCCACAAGAAGCAACGATAAATTTGACCGCTTGGTCGAATAATTATTTGTATGTTCAAATCGACCATTTAGCCGAGACACATTATTAGCACTTCAGACACATTAAAATGTCACTTTTATAAAAACATCACGATTTTATTTTCGGTACACCGAGCAATTTGATACTGTGGTACTCTGTGTACATCAAGCAGACGGGGCTATTCTACTGATACTGGTTGAAATTAAAAATAGACCCTGCGTGTAGGCAATTACGGTAATAGATATAGATCATGTTTTTTACAGAAGCTTCGATTTTTTTTCACTAGATGTCAACCAAAGAAGAATCAAAATGTTTTGTTTACATTTTTTATATGAAGTTTGATTAAAAACTGCTCTAATATAATTGAGTTAAATTGAATGAAAAATTCACAATACGAGTTTAAAAGTAATTTTAATTATATATGTTATAAATAAAGAAAATGTTGGTTTAAATAAATTAGTAAACATTATTTTCTTTAATAATAATTATAAATTAAATGATTTTTTAGGATTTTAAAACATTTTTTTAACGCACACATATGATTCAATACTTTGCAAAAAAAAAATAATTACATCTCTTAGGTATACGAAAAAAATGTTTTAAAATCCTAAGAAATCGGTTAATTTATAATTTATTAAAGAAAATAAAGTTTACTAATTTATTTAAACCAATTTTTTTTATTTTTCACGTTATAATTAGTTTTTCACGTAAGATTTTCATCATTAAATGATATACAAAGACTAATCGATAATGATTAAAAACAAGTACATAACCTCAAAAAATTCGAATGATTTTAGGTGTTTATACATCATGTCCCTGCATACCAAAGGGTTATCAATCTATTTTATTGAAAAATATATCTATAATTCTATTGGTAATAAATTATATTACTCTGAGTTACGAATCGAGATAATTTTCATACATTTTATTACAAATTTTGTATAGGTCAAACTCCACATAAAAAAATGTAAAGAAGCCAAATTGATTCAGCTTGGATCAGGGATGGGCGAGGTAGATTACGCCATAACACGTAAAATATAACGTAGATTACTTGACAGTGTTTTTTGTCAACAACCTACGATATTTTAGTGATTCGAAATTGAATGCGCCAGTTCGCGGGAGTATTTTGTAAAAACGTTCATCTAGAGATAAGTTTTTCATTTGTTTCTTTTTGGCAAAGGACACATGAATAGTTTCATCTGGTATCGTGTTCTTATTTATTCAGAATTGTTTTCCATTTCCTCATGGAAAGACTGAGCCTGGCATAGCGTCTACAAATTGTTCAGCTTTATTACGAAAATCAGCGTTCTGTGAGGAATGTGTTTCGTGCGCTTAGACCAAGTTAGGGTTGACATAATCAGCCTGTCGATCCTAGTTTACAGTATTGGATGATACGCGACTAAATAGACGGTTTGGTGTGGTTTATGCGCCTGTGAAATCATTCGTCCATATTTTTTCAAAAACGGAAATGAACGGAATATTTGCTGCCTGAAATTGAAGCCCGACCTCAACGACATTTGGTTCTAAGAAGTCAGGTAAAACCTTTTTGTAAAGATTTCTATCAGTTGTGCCATGTAAAGATTTCTATCGTTATTCAGCCACACATTCCTCATTTTTTGATTTAAAAATGATCAATTTGCAATTAAATTAAAAATATATATTGAGGCTTGAACTAGGATAGTCATGATTAAACTCCAATCACACAGCTTCTTTTACCACCGAGCCACCGCCATACATATAAATAGTGATATTCCTATCGTTAATAGCTGCTTGAATAAAAATATTGAAAATTTTAGAAACGGCAATGGAGTCTGCTTATTTGACCATCGCCGTACAATTTCATTACCACTCTATCTCCTATACCCATACCCAATCTTTTATACTTGCCACTTTTACATGAGAATATTGAAGTTTTGAACAGAAGCTGAGTTGGATTTGAGTAATTTTATTTCACCATCACCAATTTGACAGGAGAAATTAAATCAAAAAATGTTTGGCTCAATCGAGAATCGAATTTAGATCCATAAATCCATTGCTTACTGGAGCACCGCCGTATATATATTTCATGATATACAAATCTTTTACATCTGTCATTTGAATAGAAAATATTGAAAATTTTAGCAAAGGCAATGGACTCTGCGTTGAACCAATTTGAATACAGAAGTAATAAAATTAAAATAATACCGTCGCTAAAGGGACTCGAACCTTAATCATTTGAACCAAATCTTTTATACTTTCGAATTGAATTGAGAAATTTGGGAAATTTTTTAACAGAAGCTGAGTTGAACCAAAAATGTTCCAACATTAATATCGTTTGAAACATAACTGAACTGCATAGTGCCAGATGCGACATTTAATTGCATGCAATGTATTGCATGACATTGCATGCAATGTATTTCGAAGAAGTTAAAAATCTGACAAGCTATTCCTCCTTATGTTCTTAAAAATTATAAAACTTCCGTTTCAGAGAATGATGTTTGATGCAATTTTCTAGACGGGCCACAATATTGGCCACTAACCATTCAAGTTTTAAGTTTTAGTCAGTACATGAATAACGTCCAAATAAAAAAATTCACTATACAAACTGAAAGTATAACACATAGGTATAGCTGAGTTTAAGTCTCGATTAAAACTAAAAACAAATTTAATTTAATTTCTTACAAATTAATTCAATTCAGAGTCTGTTAAATTTTCATTTTTCTCTATTCAAATGGTGAGTATATAAAAGATGGATTTATCAGTAATGAAATTGTACGGCAGTGGTCAAGTAAGCAAAGTAATGGGCGTTTGATTAGTAGACGTGAGTTCAAGCGGCATTTGGGCTAGGGTTATTTTAATTTAATTTCATATTACAAATTAGTTCAACTCTCAGCTTCTATTGAAATTTTCAAATTTTTCCAATTAATTAGTTTTTTATAACTCGGTAGCACTTATAACCTTCCTGAGCTCGAATTCGTTTTACCATGGAGTGGGGTGTGTTAAATTTTATGGCACGGCCATAGTTAAAGTTCCCCGGATTATTTTTAATGAACGTTATAACGTTCATCCTTTTGGTTTAATTTTTTGTGAGCCGTTTCTACCGATTTTTCTGCGTGCTGTTCTATACGGTTCCACCGTTATAAAGAGGACCCCACTCTATATAACGCTATATATTGTTATTTTGGGTCAATTTAATAATTTTGTAATGGATAGAAATGACGCCGAAGTAGATTCAAAGTATTTGAGCACGATTAGTTTTAAATTCCGCTGTTTTTGAAAAGAGATTTAAATGCATTTACGTACATTATATAAAACAATCAGCAATAACGCATTGTTCCTAAAAAAATTTGGTCACCCTTTAGTTTAGAGCTAATTGACAAAACTATTCTAGGAATTGTCTACATTATCGACGTTGTCTACGTTATCGACGTTATCTACGGGTTGTCGATACGTCAATGTAGAAAATAATAGATGGCGTGTAAACGCCCATCCCTGGCTTGGATCGCCGTTTGATGACGAGCTTTACCACCAATTACATGATCTATATAACTTTTTGACGTTATCTACGGGTTGTCGACACGTCAATGTAGAAAATAATAGATGGCGTGTAAACGCCCATCCCTGGCTTGGATCGCCGTTTGATGACGAGCTTTACCACCAATTACATGATCTATATAACTTTTCTGTAACTAACTCTGGAGTGTGTTCATAAACTCGACATTGTAACAATATTGTTACGACTGTCATTTTGACGTATAGAAAGGCATTACCGAGTAGAGTTGGTAATGACGTTTGCAACAATAACGGAAAATTTTATTGTTACAATGTCGAGTTTATGAACACACTCCTGCCTCATTTTCGTACACATACATATATTGTTGTATTTGTCCTGTTTACCAATATTTTGTAGTGGTATCTTTATATTTCAAAATTAGAATGTTTCAAATCAATTATTTGTGTTTCGGGCCGTGTGTAGATTAGATAAGTTAAAAATTTAAATTTTTACAGGAAAATAAAATTTTTCGAATTATTTGTTCACTTTTGTGGTGAACAAACAAAACCAAATTTAAATTTTTTATCAAAATTTTAATGTTGAACTATTTTCTTAACTAATTCACAAACAAATTACGTATAAGAATACATAATGTGTATTTTTATTTATATTTATTTTATTAATTTGCGATACGTTTTTTATAATACATTATCATTTTTTTAATACATTTCCATTATGCACTAGCCGCCCAGACAACAAGTATGGAATAAAAAATTGTATTATAATTATACATTTTCATTGTGCTAGTCGCCTAGGCAACCAGTTCGAAATGAAAAATCGTATGCTCTACGTTTGCAACCCACAATGAACAAATTTGCTACACAAATTCAATCAGTTCAATAAATTATTACATTGGATTAAACAATTGCGAAATAAAGGGGTAATTTAAATACAATATAATTAAAACTCCACTAACGCACTAACCCACGTAAAATGTTGTAACCTATAGTAGGTTAGGTCACAGATAAACATATGATTTATTTGTGGTTAAATGTAATTTTTGTCAAATTAACTAATTTTTTTTTGAGGTGAACGTTTAAAAATTCTTTCTCCGGGCTCCAATTGGGACTTTAGTTATTTATACTGGAACTAATCACTAATAATGTATTCACTAATCGCCACTGAATCACACTTTAATATTTGTATCACTGAAATGACATATTGTTAAAACATAAACACTTGAATGTTTTCATTGCGAAAATGTGCAACTAGAATAGAAAACTAGATAGTCCGAAAAATTTGTTAATGTTCGGTTAAGTAAATGTTTGTAATATGTTTGCAGGGTACAGCTACGGACCAATTTTGTGTCTATGCTAGTCCTTTAGGACGGCCACCCTTACCTAACCTAACCTAACCTAATATGTTTGCAAGAAAAATATTTATAAATTTTCATATTGGCAGTGGTTGAATAGGGCTTATTTTACAATCAATTCCTATAATTGAACCACTAAATCAAAACAAAATCGCAGGTCCGCCCCAAATCAATACAAAAATTCTTTGATCCGGATCTAACGACCGATGTGTCTTTTGCGATGAAGTTTATTTAGCATCTGCGTTGCATTGTCTTCAAGACCGTTTGAGCGCCTCTAGCCTGAAAATCAAATAAACCAAATTGCAGGTGGTTGAAAAATTGATTACATAATTTGACAAAGAATTATGAAAGTTGGCTATAATAAAAAACAATCATATGACATAGTGCTTTTGGATCGCACTTTAAAAGGTAAGGTCCAAAGATAGATATACCATCTATCTTTTTGCAACTACCTGACAAATGTTAACATGGTCGAATAATTGATTGGAAATTTCGAAGACTAAGTAGAAAATAAAATATATTTTAAAAAAACTTTTTAAAAAACCACGCTTATATTTGCTTTGAAAAGGCTTTGAAAAGTAGAAAATAAAATTGTTCTTCCTTACTCCTTTCAAGGTATATTTATAACAAGTAGAAATTTAAAATTAATATGACTAAAAATATAAGCGTGGGGCGAACCTTTACGGCATTAGTAATTTAAGACTACTAGACACACGAAGTAAAGTCTTAGTAAAGTCTTTTAGTAACACTAATGGAACAGTCTATCCTGATGTATCCGAAGAATAGATTTTTTGCTGGAACATTTCAGTATTAACGTAAAAATAAAATATTGAGAGATAGTATATACATTCAGAAGGAGCGCCCCACGCTTATAGGAGTAAGGAAGAAACATTTTATTTTCTACTTTTCAAAGCAAATATAAACGTGGTTTTTAAAAAAAAAAAAATTTAAATATATTTTTTATATTATATTTTGTACAAATGAAATATTTTAAAATTGTATATACATATGTAACATGTTCTAGATCTAGATAATAAAGAATCCGGTCTCATTTTTCGGTAAGGCAAATACAACAAATATAAGTATTTGTAATCAACTTATTTAAGGATGCTATTTTTATTCTATTTTCTATAATCAATAAGATTACATACTTGAAGATGATAAAGAATATTGTTCATTTATTAGTCAATAATAATTTGTCTGTAAATTTTCAGAATATGCAAAAGGATAAAAAGATGTTGAGAATTGTATATGGTCGTTAGAAATACAAGATTATTTTTTTATATACTTATGTACCACTAATTGTACAAAGTTATTTGAAATTCATATAGATTTAAAAATAGATTTGATTTAAATCGGTTCATTATGTTTAATATATGTATTTTTGTTTATTTGCAGATTTTTTCAAAATAAGACGATCATCCTATACGCCAGCCTTTAGTCAAGCAAATCAAGAACCATTAATTGTAGTTGAAGAATCTGGTAATGGTGAAGAAGAAGATCCACCAAGTAATCGGTCAACGCCCCGACAAAGTTTAGATATAGATTCACCAGTAAACCCATATTTATTATCTCCGTGGCGGGATCCACGTGAAACCCGAAAACATTCATTGCCTACACCACAATGTACCACCGGGATTACAGCAAGCCAAGTAAGGCGCTTATCAGAACGGGGCGGCGAAGGTTCGGGACCATCGCCACGAGAAGCAGCGTTCTTAGCCACATTGTCGCAAGCACCTGGGCCGGCACCGGGAGGACGACGACATTCAGTGGTTACAATTTCAAAAGTGCCAACTACCATATTCGGTCGAAATCGTAGAGAATCAATCGCAGCAGTGCCAAGTGGTGGAAGGTATGTAATTAGTTTCCAAATATGTTTCAAAATCCAATGCATCAGTTTGGATTAAATATAATCACAATCGATAATGTTGTATAGAAATTTAAATATATTCAATCGTATACATTATTTGACCCTCATTGTTCATACGTTTGAATTTACTTCGGCTGATTGATTAATTTACATATTTCACATCTAGAAGTATCATTACCAACTCCTAAAATCGTTAAAATTATGTTAGATTTTATTAATCGTGTTTTGCGTTATATTTATTTTAACAGGCGTGACAGTAGATCAGACGGCCCACCATCAACAGATGTACGGGGAAGCATTCACAATTTACAGCTCGATATTATGGACGATATAGTGCAAGCTCGAAAAGCAAGAATGAAATTATGGAATACAAGCAACGAGAAAGTATGTGAAGTACAAACAGTAAATGAGGCTGGAACAAGTTCACCACTACGCTACACAAATCGACGGTATTCAGATTTTGTTGGCAATTTGGGAAATACATTGCCACCAATCCAATCGTTTCGACGTGCATCTGAATTGCCTAGCAATATAAAATCACCTTCAATTCAATTGCCACCGAAATCTCCATCAAAAGATTTTTTCAAAGGTGGTCTGTTCGCGTCCAGTAATTTGCTGTCATCCCTCGCCTCATCCGCCATTGAAATAAATAAATGCGAGGAACCGCCACCTAAAGATAAATTAGCAACGCCGTCCACACATCTTGAAGTCGAAGGAGGTAATGCTAAATCACAGCGATCGAATAGTTTTGATGTCTCATTTTTACAAAATATAAAAAGTGGCGATGATGCTACCTCGGCGTTGACGGGTTGGTTTGCAAAACGGCATCAACCAATTGCGAAAAAACGAAGTATGCGATCACATTCATCCATTTCGTTTACGCGTGATGTCATGGATAAATTTAAAGAGAAAAGTGAGCCGAAACCAATCAAACGTGTACCAAAAGATAACCGAGATCCGCTACGTAAACTAATTCGGGACGGCAAAAATGCCATTGTAGATTCACATATTTTAGGTAGTACAATTGAAGGATTTTTAAAAAGCGACAAGTCACCATCATCTTCAACAGCGTCGCAGAATAAAGGAGCCATACCAAAAGATCGAAATAAAAAAGCAACTTCGACGACCTCATCCACATTTAAGTCGGCAACAAATTGGTTTGGCAAAGGAGACGATGATGATTCGAATGATAAATGCGATTCGTCGCTTTGTTCAACCCTTAAAGATTTATTTGTTAAATAACTAGGCGGTAATATTTCATTTGACTTTTAGCAAAAAGAGATAATGGCAGGTAAATTATTTAATTTTATTAAAAAATCATAAAATATAATTAATTTAAAACCATTTTATATTAAAAATTAAAAAATTTATTAAAAAAAAATATTTTTTTTTTTTTCATAATACAATGAATTAACCTGACCATTATAAATATAATATATATTATTAATAATAAAATGTAATCACTTTACTTTTTTATTTAATATTTTTAATTCATTTATAAACAATAATTAATTACAATTTTTGGATTAATATTCATTTTATAAAATAAAATTAAAATTATATTCAATTGCGTACTTATATTATACATACATAGAATATTACAATATTTATATAATTTATATATTTTCTAAATGTTTTTTTTTATATAAATATATTTATATATAGATGTTTATATTTTAAATTTTTAACTTTAAAATTAATTAAAATTAAGAAAAGGTTTTTACAAAACACGTCCGACGGATACAAAATCTTAGATTTCGTTATCTTACCCAACTATATTCTATGTGTGATTCAAATTGAAACCCTTGAAAATCAAAAAATATAAAATTTAATTTTAATTAAAACAATTAAATTGTTATTATACAGCAAAACTTTAATCGATTCGTATTTTTTTTTAATTTGTATTTTAAATTTATTTTCGAAAAAAGTTTCTTATACAAACAAGTTGAAAATATATTATGCTATTTTTTTGCAAAGCATATTTAAAATGTATTTTAATTTTAAATATAAGTTTGAAATATGTATACTAAATCATATTTTGTTAAAAACATACACTTATTTCCTTGACCGAAAATTTTCGAACCAATAAATTAAAACTAGTACATATACATACATACACATTTATATTTATGAATAATTAATTATGAAGATGGTACAAAACATATTTTAAGATACTTTTTATCTTGAACGAGTCATCTATGGTACACCATAAAAGACATTTTAAAATTTCAATATCAAATGAAAGGTATTTTTTTAATCAACTCAGTGTGGTTCTCATCCTTTTTTATTTTAACAATTATTGAAATTATTAATTAAATATTAATTTAGGTGTAGTACAATATCAGATGTAATATCTATAAATAGTGATCAAACTAAGTTTAGTTTATAGAAATACATGATTATTAAAATTAAAATAATAAAATCAAATATGACTGAATTGCTTATTTTTCGGCTCTTATGGAAATTTACAAATATTGCTCTTATAATTCAACATCTCTGCACTACATGACTCGATGAAAATAAATTATACTTTAAATTATGGGTTTTCATCAACATACATCCATTGTCACACTGAATACTACAGTAAACTATATAAAACATTATTCGAAACTTAGAATGTGTAAGGAAAATTCTTCTTCTTGTGTGTAGATTTACAGATTTAAATGCCCTTATGTATCCTAATTTTCAATAATGTTATAAACTTTTTTATGAATTTAAATGCTATGGAAGTTTCAAATTTGCTTATATATATAGAAATTTCCTAAAATTTATTTTTATAAAATAAGTTTAATTGTGAGGTTAGATCAAAATATCTGGGACTGAAATAAATACAGAAATAAAAAATTCAGTGGAATAAATTACATTTTTACCCCGTTAAGTTCTTTCCAGTCGCATGCACATCACAATTAAAATTACAGATAAATGATAAACACAAAGGAAATGCATTTTCGATTTAATTATAAAAGAAAACGAACATTTAAAAATAAAATACATTGATTTTAGTAAACAACTTGTTTTGTACATCCAAATAAAATTTAAATGCCAGTAAAAAAAATGATATACTCGTAGAATGTAAATTATTGATTAGAGATTACTATTATTTGTTTCATTTAAATGAAGTTCATCAACAAATTACACTTTGTCAATGACATGTGTTCCTTCCAAAATTTAACGGTGCCAACATTTAAATTATGTATTATTATTTTATAATGAATAAATTAGTTAACTTAAATATTATTTGCAATATTTAATATTACCTATAGCCTATAATACATTGATTGTTCAAAAGTATAGAAAGTGCATAAATAAAATGCAAGTAAAACATTTAGAGATGTATATTACTATAGTTATTAATTAATTAATAATCATAGCATTGAGATATATGGCCAATCTATAAAAAATAAAATATAAGTATGTACTATATAGTTTTAAGTATTATTTTATACAAAATTTTAAAAAAATTTACTTAGTTTGCATAAATTCTATAAATACAATCAATATATTATATTAGTGGTGCTACCTGGACTTAGGATATAGAAAAGATTTAAAATATTTTTAATACGAAGCTTGATTTTAATTCAGAAGTCAAGTTGAATGGAAAATATAATTTGTATAAAAAAAACTCGACTTTATTTGTAAACATTTACTTTTTTACAAATAAAATTTTAATAAATTGTAAATCAATCAAATTTTTAATTTAAATACTATAAAACAATGTAATTTTGTTTTTTTTTTATATCTTTGCACTAATCATATATAGCAAGCATATCGTCGTTCGAAGATCTCTTAACTTTTAAACTGATGTATGTAGGTTTTAGATAACCCCATAATTATTTTTTGGCATCCTTCCTCAATTTTTAGTTATCTCTACCTGCTGCCGCATTAAACACTCTTTTAAAAAATTTAAAATGGGAAAGAAGTCAGCCAGCTTATTTCATACTACATATGAATGACTTTTAAAATTGATGTTCTGTGTAGCCTTGAAAATCAATAATTGTGCAAAATATCACGACTTATACAAGAGTGAATTTATAGCAGGAAATTTATTTACGATTTTTGCATTTCCATTAATACATTTGATAAATTGATAAAACATTTCACGAAAAATATTAAAAAACCACATTTAGGCGAAAAACGAAATTGCACATTTCTACCATTGGCGTTGCATATTTTTTACGATTTTTAATTTTCACATAAACCATAAATATTATTCTAGTTATAAAATAATTTTATTATTTATGTAATTTATAATAAAATGCAATATTTTATTTTTATTTTTTATATTATTAGTGAAAGGGCTCGATAATAAATAAACCAAGCTTATAAAAATATTATACATAACGAATAAACGAACTTGCAACATTTAAACTTAATACGTTTAAATTGCATGCATAAGTAGGTAGTAATTAAAGATATGTAATTAAGGACATATTTTCTCTATAAGCTGCATACTGATTGGGACTGGCAAAATTGACATGCAAAAATTATCTACATTTAGGCTTAAACTATTTCGTCTTCAATTCAGTTTATTAGGTCTTATTTGTCTGTCAATCGATATTCATTTAATGTTATCTGATCTCGTATCATTAAAAATAATTAATTAAAAACTATAAGCTTAGCTTAAGCTATGTTCATTATTTTAAAGCAAAAATATTTGCCTTTCATTTACAATTACAAGTAAAATTGTTATCTTGCAAGTTGCAATACCTACTGTAGAAGTTATAAATAAATAAAAAGTGTTCAAGGAACAGCTAAGCACGAGATTTTTAAAAGCAATATACGATAAAACGAAGCTTATTTTTAAATGTTGTAGAATAATTTCAACTTATTAGTTCGAATATAGTCCTGGATAAGAATATTGTCGTTTTTTCAGTAAAATCCAACTGAATTTAATTTTTTATCAATAAATACGATAGAATTTAATATTAAACTACATAGTATAATTCAATATTATCAACATAAAATAAACTTTATTTTTCAAGTTCTCGATAAAACCATAGTACACGAACTCGAAAAAAAAGGAAAATTCTAAAAGGAAATATTTTAAACAAATATTTTTCATTGTATTTAGCTTAATACCTGTATTATTTGACAATAAACGTCAAAAATTATTGTTAGAAGTTGAAGTTTATTCAAATAAATAGAACTTAAATAAAATATATTGGTTAAATTAAATAAAATTTCCCAGTATTATTCCCGATGTTCTATATAGGAATTGAAGTTCTGTTAATAAAAACGCAGCTATTGCCAAAAATTGTAAATTAAAGCAAAATGTATGTATGTATGTAGTTGCAATAAAAATAATATTTGGATCCACTCACTCATTTTAATTTAACAGCTTTGTCAGAAAGCTTTAACATTGTGTTGAATTTATGTTTTAAACAATCGTGTTAAAATTAAGTGGAATTTTCACTGGAGACCAAAAATTCGATTGGAATTTAATTAACTATTCTGTATTCTCTCGCTGGACAGGGATATTCTGTTAGATTTTTTTTTTGTAGTACAACTGATTACTGTCAAATAGAGAAAAAAAGGCATTTCGTAATTTTTATTTAAAATAAAGCAATTTCCAAAAATGTAATACAATTATTTCTGATAAAAATTCGAGATCACGGCTAACAAATTCTACTCGATGAATTCACGATGGGCAAACAACAAATCGTTTGGCGGCGAATTTATATTGGATATACAATGTTTAAAAACTGCTTGATGCATCTTTTTTAACTGTCTCGTGAGCGGTGGGGATCGATTTATATTGTCCCTACAATCTTTCCGACGTATAGTCAAATACTCACTTGACTAGCCAGCCATTGATGACTGTTAAAATGAGTTCTGCGCTATACGAGTTCATACATATCTTGGAATATTTTTTATTTATTTTCGTATTTATGTAATAAAAATTCACCGCCAATACCAGTCGCTAAAGCAAATAATGTCATATATTGCAAACCATGTACCCACCAAACCTGCATTTTTGAAAAATTTACAAAAAAAATTCCACCACGATTTTCTGACGGAGATTTTTCAAAAATTCCAATGGATTCGAGTAATGAAATTGTTTTTCAGTGGAATCGACTTACAGAATAAGCATGAATATTAATATATGTATTTATTATTAAAATTGGCTGGAACCCACCAGGATTCTAAGATCAAAGCAACAAAAGGTCCATGCAGCAAACCTATGATGTATATTAATAGACCTATATAAAGTTGCTAATTGGCACAAAACGCAGTCCTGTAAAAATATAAACCTTGATATTGTAGCATTTCTACTATTGTCAAAAAAAGAGCAGTTATTTCTGGGGCGATGAAATTTAATGACGATCCAACATTGCCTGAAGAATCAGAGGTTTAATCTTCCATATCACAGTAAGCTGATATACATATATGTAATTCTATCAGAATTTTAATTTTAATAGACGAAAATACAACATTTTAAAAAACAAATTTTAGAAAATATTACATTAGAAAGTAAAATCAACTCTAAAATTAATAATAAAAACTTTATAAAAGTGTTTTCGTTTATAAAAAATAAAAGTCTGATTAGAATTATTAGAACAAAGGAGATTTGAAACGCGTTAAAGGATTATTTCACCAATTGGCAGTATTACTATCAGTCCACGTAATAAAATTATTTTCTCTATAAGCGAAGTTCAAAGCCTTAGTTATATACTAAGTGTGTACAAATAGTATTTATTAATAAGTGACAATACCACAACGATTTATAAATAAGTGACAATACCTAGGATTTACTAAATGCCCCACTCCATTTTCATGATCCGGCTCCTGATAACCTTACTCCCAAAGAGATAGGGCACAAAAAGGCATTCAATATTTCTAGAAAAGAAAAAAAAATGAGCTTACGGGTTGATGTGTAAACCATTTTTAAAGGCACCATGACTTCACAATAAACAGAACGTGCTGCAGCGTAGTTCCAAGTGGAAAAATCCAGATTGATCAGAAACTGGCCTGATTGTTGACACAGTGAGAGGTTATTAATGCCCTTTAAAGGACAAAGATGACACAGTGTGGGGCCAGTAATGGCGTTTAGTCTGACTTACCAGCTTTCAGAATAATGACTACTCCAATTTTACTTCAAAATTGTGAAAATGTTCGGTCGGAAATGGTGAAGCAAATGATCTCCAAAGTGACAGTAAGAATGTTATCTATTGTCATTAAGTCGACTAGTATAATTGTTACGCAAAGTTTTTTTAAGCTTAGCAATAGCAGGCAGGCTATTAATTTTATCAGATGTTTTTCCAGTCTTTCCAAAGACACTTTCGGTTCGTAATACGAAGACGAGTGTCATCAAAAACAGTAAAAATGGCTATACACGAAAAGCGTATACTTAAACACTTTTATCTCCTCTGCATAAGGTTCAAGTAAAAACTCTAGTTCGGGAGCACCATCAACCAAGTAATGCTCCTGAATTAGCCAAAATTATTTCTAATCGAAATGGTTTGAGATTTGTTAAACTTTATAACACAAACTTTAAAATTTGGCATCCGCCTACACAGTCCAATATTCACTTCTTTATAACTTTCTTTCACTTCTTTGGCAGAGCTCACTTGTGTCTACTAGAATTATTATTATTATTATTTTTTTTTTTGATTCATTGTCTTCGTAAATCATCCATTGCTCGCCATTCCGTTCCAAAATGTTTTTTTAGCAACATCATTAATGTTGGCTTCTTTTATTTTTACACCATTATTGAATCTTATTACACTCATAGTCGCAAGATTCTCCCGTGCCGTTTCTGTTTTTAGTTATAATAAACCGTTTGGATTCATTGAATTTGAAATGCCATTTTGATGTTGGTTTAAGAATTTTGCATATCTCAGTTTTGAAATCAAGTGCGGGACACTCATCTCTTCCCAAGTTAATTAGGGTTCCATTTACCTTATAAATGTCAAGGTAATCGTTGACGTTGATAATGGTTTCTTTTTTCCGGACGATCTTCTCAATTTGAGCAAAAACTCTATCTGGAGGAATGTACGAATGACCTGGCACTGGGAAAACCAACTCAATCTTTAACACATTTGGTGGTGCTTTTTTGAGTAACCAATATTCGCACATTTCAACCATAATAGAATTTTTATTTTGTCCGCCGCATCCATCCGCCACTAAACGAACTGTATGAATATTGTTTACACCCGTATGGTTCAATTGTGGTACACCGCAGACGCTATTTCATTTGTTGCTCCTTTAGCCTGACAATTCTCGGTCCAATAATACAAAAATACATTATTCGGCGTTAATGATGAATGCCCGTTACCAACCACCATTCCAAACAAATATAAATAAAGCTGATGACTATAGTATGCAGCTTGATCTGAGACTTTAGGCAAAACCATCAATGACAATCAAAAGAAATTGTCAGTAAACCGTCGGCCTCGTCATTGTGAAGTGTAAAGAAAGCTTTGCTTCTGAGCTTATGAACCCGTGACATCGTAATCAGCTCCTGCTTTTTTTGGACGTCGGTTTCAACTTTCTAAGGTTTCAAAAATCTAAGGCACGTCGAACATTTATCGATCGCAGGCGTTTTAAAACCTAAATTAATTTTATTATCAAATATAAATCTAAAATAATTAGATTTTACGTAAATTTCTGGGTTTTTATTTTTAAATGGCTTCCACATTTTATTAATCGAGAGATCTCCGGATAAATATTGACGGTGCGCAATCTGGGCTCGACAGTAATGCATCTCAACAGTTTTATATTTTTTTATAAAATTAATAACAGCCAGTTTTTTATCCTCGTACTTCAAACTTTTCCTATCTCCTCCTCGTCGTTCTGATGGAATTTTCCCTGTATCAAAGTATATTTTGCATATAGTACGCACACGGAATTTTGTCACACCTAATATAACAATATACGTAGTTTGGCAAACTTTTATTCATTTTCTAGAACGGTTCTGAATATAGTAGTTGACCGAAAATGTTTTACGAGAACATTGTTTTAGATTGCGGTTAGTTCTGTGAGGCTTGACAAGTTTGCAATGATTTAATATAAATGCGTCTTGAGCCAGCCTGGTCTTGTTCGAATAAAAGTTATTAGAGAACTCTATTGCATCGCAAGGTCTCAGTAGATTGCATTTAAACTGACTAAAAATATCCATTATGTATCTGAATTTTAGTCACTTACTTCTCAATTTTTTCCAATGTTCCTTTTCGATTTGGAATGTTTATTTGTCTTTTACGAGGGTGGCCTGTAACTTGCGGTGATTCGATTGAATCCATTACTATATACGCACGACTCGTTTATAATTAAAAACCAATAAAATACTGCGTTTTTACTAAATTTAATAAAACAGAGGACTTTTAAATACTTACTAGAAATTAAAAGATATTCTATAAAACTAACCACTTGCTGTCGACAGATATGAACAACTGATTTTTGTATTAACATTTCTTGACGTTTATCACAAGTTTCCCGCCAAATTTGGAATAGATCGTTTTTGATTCTCATATTCGCAATTAATATTGGAATAGAAGTTTTTTGATTGTAAATTTCAATGTAATAGACTTGTTTTGTATCAGCAAATGTAATGGAATAGAACTATTTTGAACCATAATGACGATTTCGTTCTCAATTTTCCCAGGAATAGAGTGAAAATATGAAATTTAGTTAAGGAAAGTAAATACAGTGTATCATATGGTAACAATACCCGTAGTTCTTGGCGTATAATCTGATCCGGATCAGATCATATCTGCTTCACTTTCATTTGTATAGCCGCGTTTCATGAAATCAACACAAAAATTGTATTATTTTTTGTTTTTAGGTCATTATATTGATCCTAGTAGAATTTTGATACAAAAACAAAAAACAATACAATTTTTGTGTTGATTTCATGAAACGCGGCTATACAAATGAAAGGGAAGCAGATATGATCTGATCCGTATCAGATCATACGCCAAGAACTACGGCTAATATCAATTACTAACCTAAAATTTTTTAAAAGTGGAATAGATCGCTTTTGATTCTAATAGGCACACTTATAGATTGCGGGTATGTCGAACCAAAGAAAAGATATTATTCCCCAGTTCCTACTTTAAATGAATGAATATAAATTAGTCCCATTTTGTATTAAACTTTCATAGACTTTAACATTATTCACCATTGTTTATCACCCTAGATTTCGCACGGAATTTACTCGAAACTAGTAGTGAGCTGTAAGTTTTTAATTTATTTTATTTTAATTTTTTATGGATATCAAAAGTTAAGAGATCTTGCGGTTTTAAACAAATTAGGGAGAGTTAATAAAACATTTTAAAATGAAAATGAATTTAATAACAAAAATAAACTAAATAGAATGAATATAAAAAAAGAAATAATTTGAAATCAAAATGGCTGTGAATTTTCCGTTCATCATCTATAGTTTAATTATAATATGGATATACATATGTTCATTAGTTAAATTTTGAAAGCCAAATAACAATAAAATACTCGTATGCAAATTATTTGTTGCAAATATTAACTATGTACTACATATATGAACAATCGAATAGAATGAAACAAATAAAAATATTTAAACTCCTTTTTATATGGTAATCCAGGAAGCACACATTAATCTCGATAAATCATTTACATTATTTATTATGACTTATTTACATTATGTATTAAGGCGAATTTACACTATCAATCAAATAGCCGACATTAAATTTTTTCCAACAACAATGTATGACACTAATTGTCGGAACAGAACAAATGATGTAAAAAATTGCTAATTTTTACATATATAGTGTAAATGGTTCCTTAAAATGCAAATTTAAAATTCTAAAATATATTAAAAGTAAAGTTTAAAAAAACAGTAAATGTATATAATATAAGTAAAAATATTTGTATTTATGATTATTTCTAAGTGTTTAGAATTTAGATTTAGGATGTTCTAAATTTAATGCAAACAATATATTTATTTACCATATATAATTGTTATAATATTATAAAAAATTATTTGACAGACAAATGGCAAATTTATATTTTTCAGGATATAAAATATTTCATGTCGAAATTTTGAAACAGCTGGAATACAAAGTGAAATGGTAAGGACGCGATTTTTTAGACGGTGTCGAGATTCATAATTTTATTGACCAACTACCCAACTACTTTTATGATTACCTGCATAAGGATAACGAAATTAACAATGTTAGCAAACTAAAAATATTTCGCTTACACAATACTCACGATTAAGTAAACGGTTTTACAATTTTTTATTGGCTGGAAACACAAAATTATATTTTTTAAAGTGGGTGCTTATATAAGAATTGATATGCCCATGAAAATGGGATAATGTAAAAACATAAGTTTATAGCTACAATTACACACAATTATTTCAGAAAGTACCTTTATTCTATAGCCTCATTGGAGTTAAAATTCAATTTGCAGTGGAATACACTATAAAATGTTGTGTTTAATGAAATATTTAATGTTCGCAAAATATTAAAAACATTTGTTCTAAAACGTAAAATGTTAAAAATACATATCTGTTTCGCAATGGATTGCAAAGTTATAGATCAACATCTACCAACATCGATGCAGTGTTGCTAATTTAGCACTTTCAGTGCCAGGTTTAGCACTATCCAATTTATTTTAGCCCCATAAAAATCAGTTTTGCACCCAAGTGCAATTTGGCACTATATAAATCTGTTTAGCACTATTTTCTAGCACTTTCAAAATTTTTTATAAAATGTATAGACCCATTATCGAGATTAATTTTTCATTTCTAAAGTTTATTCTTTTTTGTTACGAGTCATAAATTCGAGGGAACCCACCATATTCGATTATGTATGCTAAAAAATCTACTACATTTTTCTACATTTTCAACAAATGTAACAGTACAGTTAGTAATGTATAATTCATCATTCAATAGGGATTTTTATTCGAGTGAAGGTGGCAGGTGATCTTAAATATCAACCTAATGAGTGCCAATTCAATTTTAGTTTTCTTTTACCTTGTTTTTCGCCGAGTAAGGTAACCTCATTGGTTCAAACTTCGAATTAATATCGGTTATAACATTCCGATATATGTTGATCAAAATATTTGAATAGAGTTGAATAAAGCATTTTAATAGATTCTGAAAAGTTGAGCATGTTTTTTTAAAAAAACTTATTTGTCGTTGAATGTTTTACTTATGATAAGATGAACTTTTTAAGAAAGGTTTTACAATTGTCCTAAAAGTTTAGGTATTTGTAATTATGTTTTTCTTTACTTAAAAAACGAGTGTAAATATTTTATTTCACTCTGATCTGACATAAAAGCTATTTCTTGAAAAATTAAGCTTTTGAAAATAAGTTTCACGTTGAGCTGGAACAATGAGCTTTTTGAAAAAAGTTTCATGTATGCCCTTCAAATTGAAAATTAAATGTATAATAATCATAATGATTTGCTTCTAAATTAAAGAACAATCGTAATTATTCTAATTGATCCGCTGCAACATAAAAAATATTTTTGAAAAAAGTGCTCCTTCTACTTCGAATTATTTAGTTAAGTGTTAATATTTCAAGTGACTACAATCCGACAAAAACTTGATTTATAAAAGATGAGCTTTTTGTTAAAAAGTTTCACAATTGTCCTAATTGGAAATTAATATTTAATATTTGTTGGTCATCTCTTTTTGTAATTAAATAACACGTGTACGTAAATTAAATGATAAGTGTATTTATTTTATTTAAATTGATTCCAATTCGAAATAAAAGTTTTTTTAATGAAAATCTAAGCTTTTTAAGAATATAGGTTTCACAGTCTCTTCCAATTGGAAATTTTCCGATCTAACATGCACGCTCTATTGTGAAAATATGTGCTTTTTTAATTACAAGCTTCTTTTATTAAATAGTAAATAAATATAGTTTGTTAAATAGATTCCAATCCGACAAGTGAAGTTTTTTGAAAATAGGTTTTACAATATTGTCCCATTAGAAGTACACACATTTTGATATTTGTAATCACTTATCTGGTTCTTTAATTAAAACAGAAGTGAAAATATTTTATTTACCCCTGATTTCCTATAAAAACTATTTTATGAAAAGTTGAGCTTTTTCAAAATAATCAAAATTCTCGATTTTTGTAATTATCTATAATGTGTTTATTATTAAAAAACAAATATTTGCTTCCGATCTGATATAAAACTTCTTTTATGACAAACGGAGCTTTGTGAAAACATTCATTTGTCCTTCCAATAGTAAATTAAAATGTTGATACTTGTAATCATTCGCTTCTTTAATCAAAAATCAAGTGTGGATATTTCATTTGATTTCGATCTGACTTAAAAGTCCTTTTATGAAAAGATGAGCTTTTTGAAAAATAGTTTCACAATTATCCTTGAACGTAAATTATATATTTGTAATCATTGGCTTCTTTACCTAAAGAACAAATGTTTGTTTTTATATTTTGGAAAGATTTTTTATGATACAAAAATCATAAGTTTTACCTTGGCGTGTGATTAAAAATTTAAAATCAAAATTTTTAACATAGTCTTTCAACAGTTTGGGATCGAAAACAGTGATAACGAAAAGTTTATAAATTAGCTCGGAGGTATATATATTATAGCTGCTAGTGGCTAGTTAGGAAATATACATTATACATTCACATTGTGTCTAAAAATGAGCACTCCATTTACAAAAATTAATAATTTTTGGTGAAAAAAGTTATATTCATTCCGAAAAAAGTCTTATTCTAATTGCAAAATATTCAATTTGTAATTACTTTCTCACAATTTATAAACATGGCAATGGCAATCTAATAAAATTATCAATAATAATTCGAATTCGAAAAATGTTTCATTCAATTTGTGAAAGGGTTCGAGCAATTTGGAAATATGTAACTTTACTTATTTTTGAAAAATGTGCGCTAAACATGGGAAGATAAGTACATAGTAACATTTTATCCATAAACAATTTCAGTGAAATTAGCAATATAGGATTTATACATTTTGTGATTGACTCAGGGCCTAGGTTTACGAATTGAAATTATTTAGCACTCTATACTGTCAATCTAGCACTATCTTGACATCAATCTGGCACCCATAAAAAATAATAGTTGGGAACACTGCATCGATGAACTATTTCCTTTCTTACTCGTTACTATAATAATTTATTTTATTAAAAATGGGAGTATTAATTATAATGAGAAGGATCAATTTCAGTATCAAAATTTGTTCATGAAAAGTAAAGAAAATGACGGCTTGACAAATTGAGGAAGCATTAATGTGCTGTTCAACTGTTAAAAGAAACCTTTCTCAGAAATTGTTTTTGACTCAACAACAAAAAACGTTCATGCGTCATCTTCAGTGCACAAATAGACTCAATGGAATCAATCTAAATAATAGGAAAGAAGAAGAAATTAGCAATATATATAGCTAAGCTCAAAAGCTCAGGTATTATAGAAGTTGATCTTGAACAGTAATGTAAACTAGCAACAGTTTTTCAATCAACTATTAAAACCGCATGATTAAATTGCAATCCATGGGAATCTGCGCAATATGATTCAAGGTGACACATATAAAATTTAAATAAAAAATAATTTTAATATTCTTCACACAAATAAATAACCAAAATACACTACAATTTGAAAGAAATCAATGCTTTGTTATATTTTGTATATTTGTGATTTCAAAACAAACGTTTGAAAGCTTAAATAAATTTGAAATAATATGAATTTATATTTCGGACTTATTCTATAAAATTTGTAAATACTTAATTAAAAATTAAATAATTGTATTAATTTTATTACAAACCTACAAATTGACTTTATTGCACAAGCCAGAACTCTATGAAATGATTGTTTTTAATTTATTGCATATGCACTTACCAATACATTCACATATAGATGCATTCATGAGAGATTGTCAGTATGTGGATTATTTGCCCCTTGAAATCTTAACGGTAGCTCGTACACGACAACAGGATTACTAAACAAGTAACACTTTTTGTGAATTTATTTATTTCCTCAGCTATATGAATATACTTTGTACATGTTGTTCTAAAATTGAGTATAATATGAACTAATTTAATATGCTATCAATTTAAAAAAAAAGCTATACATATATGTACATAAATAATTACTTTTATAAAATCGAAATTACGTCATAGAAAAATACCTAAAACAGCTTTTTTCCATACATTCACGCTTTTTTAAGTAATATAAATCAAAACATGTTCTAATACGTATCAAACAAGCATCTATTTAGAGATGAAATCAAGCGATATCCCTGGGTATTCTGGTTCGCGACCAACTAAATTAAAGGTATGCTGTTTCTTTCTGTTTCACTATAAAATTACAAAAACCCAAAATTCGCTAATAATTAGTCTAAATTATTAATTAAAAACTGAATAGTTTATAATAAATATATTGGTGGCTGTATATTCTAAAAATAATAATTAGAAGAAAATGGTGCGCATATTCTGTTAATAGTTAATAGGTTTTTTCGTTTTTTGCATCCGATTATATCTGGACGTAATTGGTTTCAACACATCCACAACACAATCATTTTATGGCCAACTCTTTGGAATACAATCGCCAATTTCCATGGAAACTACACCATAATCTTTCAAAATGAAAAAAGTACCAATTTATACAAAAATAAAACATATTACTCGTACAAACACTCTAATGAATTTTATTCTATATTGCTCAAACGCATAATAATAAAAACTGGTTAACTAGCCAAAGTTTGTTATTCTTTTTAGATCTACAATATTCGCAAATAAAAATACAACCTTGCTTAGAAACTTCTTAAAATTTATTGATTCAATACTTAAGGTTATTAATTATAAAAAGGAATCTTTATCGAGCATACCTTATTTTAGTTTTTATACCATGGGTTCGCAAGATATACAGTCATCAAAATAAGTCTGCGGACGATGTGTGCAATTCACGAGTAGTTAAGAAAAGTCAACATAAATATAATTCGAAATTAATTTTTTATTAACTACACTATGAGTGTTCTTTAATTAACAAACCCAAATAAAAATTAGTTTTCTATTACATAACATTTCCAGTAAACAATGAATGTTTAATAAAAAAAACTCTGCTTACAATTTCTAATATATGTACTAATATAATTTGTGCTAAGTAAGGCCGTGTGTGAATTAGCCAAAAAAATTATTCAATATTAAAATGTTGATAGAAAATTCGAATTAAGTTTAGTTTGTTCACCACAAAGTGAACAAATTAATCGAAAAATTTGATTCGTCTGTCGTTAGGGTTAGACGTTAGGGAGTATAATTGTATCGTTTTAATAGCAGCCAGGCTGTCCGAAAAATGCGAATATCCCTCGTAGATATTACATTATACTTCAACCAGTCCATGACTTCCATTATCGCGATCAGTTCAGCTTGAAAAACGCTGCAAAAGTCGGGAAGATGAAAAAATAGGTTGACCCCTAGTGCCTTACAGAATACCCCGCAGCCAACCCCTCTATCTCTTTTTGAGCCATCCGTGAAGAAGCTTAGTGCCTCATTGTCCATTACCGTTTCGTTCACCCAGTCCTCTCTGGTGGGAAACTCAGTTTGGAATTTCATCTCAACAGATGGCAAAGGAATAGCGTAGTCGGTAGCTTCCGGGATACCCCTGTTGCATAGGATACATGAGTGCCCTGTATTGTTACAGGTCCACATAGACATGGATTAGAGCCGAATGGCTGTGCAAGATGCAAGCTGCTCGGCCGCAATATCCAAGGGAGTAAGATGAAAGAGAGTCTACAGAGCTTGAGTAGGTGTGCTCCTGAGAGCCCCACTTATACACAAGCAGGCCGTTCTTTACACTTTCATCAATAGTTTTCGGTTGGCCATAATTTTTAACGCTGGCCACCAGACGATTTTTGCAGGATTACAGCGCTATAGTAGCTTTCTTTACTCTCTCTACGATGTTTGGTTTCCAGCTTAGCTTGCTGTCCAAAAGTAGTCCGAGGTATTGTGCTCTATCCGTAAAGATCAAGCGGGTACCATTTAATGTTGGCGGATCACACTGAGAAAGTTTGTGCTTCCTGGTAAAGTGGACCAGCTCTGTTTTCTGTGGGTTTGCGTTCAGTCCGCAGCCACGTGCCCACTCAGAAAGGTAGCAAAGCGCGCACTGCATGCGCTCACTCAGCGTACTACGATATTTACCGAAGACCGCAATAGCAACGTCATCCGCGTAAGCCTTGCCCTTGAAGCCTTGCCCTTCCAGGTTTAACCAAGTTCCAAAGAAGAGGGGATAAAACCCCACCTTGAGGTGTCCCTCTGCTCACGTATCTGCCGGCAGACGTTCCACCCAGATAAGCTGTCACGATCCTGCCTCTAAGCATTTGATCTATCCAGCCTCTGAGTGACCCATCTACCCCCAGACACGCAAGACCCGAGTGATTGCCCCCGGTCTAACGAGCTGTTTCCACCGATCGTCCCTTACAGTATGCGTGTTGAGATCCCGACAGATCGCCCGGCTTGATTAAGCCTCTAATGTGAGCCTCTATTAGTCTTTCCAGTGTTTTCAACAGAAATTAAGATAAGCTTATAGGCCTAAAGTCTTTGAGATAGCAGTGAGAGCTTTTTCCCGCCTTAGGTCTAAATATTACTTTTACTTCAGTCCACTTTCTAGGAATGTGACAGAGTTCTACGCTGCCTTTGAAGATAACTTCCACCCAGGGGACGGTTAAGTCAATAGTTCGCTGGATATCCGGGATAACGCCGTCAGGTCCTGCGGACTTGTATGGCTTAAAGCTGTTTATTGCCCATAGGATATTCCGCCTTTTTACTATATGGATTACGGAGTCTATACCCCTATTTATCATGGGTCTCTCCGGAGCTAGTACCGAGGATTCCTGTATATTGCCGCAGTAGAGCTTCCAGGCGCTCGTTTTGGCTGCTCTCAGCTCATACTTATAGGTTTTGAGGACTTCCTTATAACAGTCCCAATCTGCAGTAGCATTTGTATTCCTCGCTTTCTTGAACAGTCTAATGCATTTCATACGAGTACCTTGGAGTTTCTCGGCCACCAGGGTGGCCAAAATTTACCCAAGGGCCTACTGATAGGACATGCACCTAACATGGCCTTGCTAAAAGCATCAGATAGCTGGGTTCTTTTTTTTTTTTTTAGGAAGGACGTGGCATAGACACTTTTTTGGTCCATAGCCTTAACTAACATTCACACAACATTCATTCAACCCATAGCTCCATGTCACCCTGTACAGTGACATGGAAGATGGGTCGGCCCATGCGTTCTACATTCCAACAGAGGGTCCTAAATGTTTTCAATTTAATCACCGATCAAGCTCCTGTGTAGATGCAGGAGAGTTTGGGACCGATACTGGTAATAAGTTACCCAGAATGGTTCTGAAACAATCCCAATCAGTTTTCCTCCTATTTCTGCAGGGTGGTTTGCTAGTGGGTTTTGTATTCTTCCACTTCGTAATGGAGATAACAATGGTCAGAAAAGGAATGGTCTTCGGACACTTTTCAGTTCAATACCCTCTCCTTAATAAAATCCGAGACAAGTGTGATGTCCAACACTTCCTGTCTATTTTTAGTAATGAAGGTTGGCTTACACCCGATATTACATATATTTAGGTTAGTACTTAAAATAAAATCAAGGAGTAAATCACCTCGCCTGTTTATATCTGTACTTCCCCAGATTGAGTGATTCGCATTAGCATCGCTACCCATAATGCGTTGCAGTAATTTAGTAGTATAAAAATATTCAAATTATTTCTAGCGAGAATGCAGGAACGTATCTTACCTTCATTTTTCGCATGTAGTATTTTATAATTAGGAGTTCTGAGGCCCAGCACCCGGTCACCATTGATCCAAGGTTCCTGGACCAGAACCACGTCATGGACTCATATTCCATTTTTAGCAGAAGGGCCGCCGAGGCGGCTTTACTGTGATGGAGGTTGATCTGAAGGATCCTAAGCATTAGATATTGCTTCCCTCCACCACTGTTGAGTCAGACTCCTCTGACATTGATTCGTCCGTTAGGAGCGCACAGCTTCGTCCCAATGACCTCGAAATCTCCGAGTCCAAGGATAGTGTCTCCTGAGCGTCCTCCGGGATGCTGCGGACTTCTGGGTCACCAACACCAGGCGGGACACCACAAGTGGTTTCCCCCCTGCTGCAGGTGGCCCAGCTCTGTCAGCCTCATCACGCTTATAGATTTTGAGCGTAATCGCTCCAAATCCATAGCTGATCAGGCCTCCAGATTTTGCCAAAGCACTCGCGGATTCTTACCGAATCTTTTATATACTGTAGATCTGGACGACATGTAAGTTGACTGTTCGCGAGAAACGGAAAGTTGTGAAAATAATCAATATTAACCCGATGGAAAGTGCTCCAAAAATCGCCTTGAAGCTGGCTGAAAGCTACCAGAAAACAGTAACATCGCTAACTATATTAGGTTCGCAGTTTATTGGACAAACACCAGTAGAGAATCGAAGTGAAGTTTCTAACGTTAAGCAAAATTTAGTTACTCACTAAAAAGTGTCGGATAAAAATTTAAGAAAAAATGATAATAAAATTATTATTTATTTATTGTATATTTAAAACATTAAAAAAATTATTAGAGTTCATCTTCATATTAATTTTGTAGTTTGAATTCACAAATGTAAAAC
This sequence comes from Tipula unca, assembly GCA_951394425.1. Lineage (NCBI taxonomy): Eukaryota > Metazoa > Arthropoda > Insecta > Diptera > Tipulidae > Tipula > Tipula unca. The sequence continues at coordinate 100,953,641 of OX596381.1, forward strand.
AAGTTGGTCCATACAAGTTTCATATATAATATCGGGATAATTATTATTTGTGCTCATTAAAAAGAATCATACAGTTGATCAAAAAATGTAATATTCGAAAAAAATTCAAATTCAAATCTCAGTATAGGATGGTAAATCAGTAACTCAGTTAGTATAAGCTGATTAACACAAATCTCAGAAATGACCTCGCATACTAACTGTATACAATCGAATACATTAGGATTTTTAAATATGCATACATCGTTTGGAAAATTGGGTTAGGCTCATATGGCAAATTTTCTAATAAAATGTTTTCTAAACTTTTGAAAATGTATGAAAAGTTGAGCCTCTTTCTGAGAATGTATGAGAAGTACCGTTACACTAAGTTGATTAACAACACAAATCTCAGAGATGTCAATTTGCCATTTCAGCCCAACCCTATTTTTAAAAACGCTCTATACATATTTAATAATCAAACGTTAGGATTGTATGCGAGAGCATATGTGAGATTTGTGTTAGTCAACGTAATCCAACTGAGTTACCGATTTACCATTCTATACCGAAATTTGAGTTTTAATTTTATTCGAATTTAACATTTTTTTATCAACAGAATTTATATCTTCAGTTTTTCTATTCATTTCATTGGTTTTTAAACTATGCCGCAATTTAAGAGTTAGTGAGGATTTTATATCGACGAATGTCCAAATGATTTTCGCAATTAAATACAATCATTCCTATAGCAATGCTACTGCGATTTGTTAAAAAAAATCAACATCGAGAGCCAATTTCTCGGCTTTCGGCACCAAATTAGGTTTTAGAATAATGAAGTATTATAGTTTATTGTTTTATATACCCCAAAGACCTAATTGCCCTACTCCACTATTTTTCAATAATATGTCTATATCTGCTATATAGTAACGAATAATTCGAGTCACATGATATCTCAAAAACAATCGAAATGTAATTTAGAAAAAGTCGTTTTATTTATTTTTATATTTAGCCCTTTTAAGTTCTCGTCTTAATCCACATTTAACTTTTAAGTGCAAATCAATATTTAATTATTATTTCTCTTAAATGATCAAAAAATAATGTACACTAGGCTGTGTCTTGCTTTAACCAGATTTGCCTTGCTACAATACATGTGATGGTGTTATTTCACTTTTCACTCGCTGAGGCTACTGCCTCTTTTTTACGCTGTATTAGGTTTGCCTTTTCCGGTAACAGTCGGAGAGTTATGTGAGTGGCCGAGGACCCACACTATCCGAATGTTGAAATGCACACTCATCTCATTAAGAGAATGGTATCAACCCAACACCCCCTTGACTTCAGAGGAACTTATTTCAGCAATTTGATAGCCACCTGACTATCCACAGATTGAAATATCAATCGAGATTACCACATTAAGTGGTATTAGAAAAAAGAAAATAATGAGGCAAAAGGCATATCCCGTTTTACGTTAGTTTACGTGTTTATCTAAAACTTCTCATTTTTTTGGCAATAGTTTAAAGTTGATGGGGTCTAGTACAGTAGTTTTATTAGCTATACATAGTTTGTATTTAACACATTTTGCAAATGGTATGAAACTATACGCTTATCTTATGAAATTTGCTACTTAATAGCAAAAGTTTTGCTGTGCTCATCTGACTAAACCATACAAACTTACATACTTATATAAAATTAAAAGGATAACAGCCATTTACATAATTGAATTTTTCGCCTTTCCGTTTTTGTTTCAACTTTAGATTATATATGTATATGTACTCGTATATACATTTATAATTCAAAAATCATTCAAGTGAATAAAGGTTCTAGTAATATTATATTACGGTTTGCAAAGCAAATTCTCGATAAAAAATATAATTTAATTATAAAAGATAAAAATGAAACAAACGGAAATTGATTTTTTCCAAAAAAGATGAATGTGCCTTAAATACGAGTATGCAGGCCAAATTTTAAAAAGACGATCGAGAATAATACAGATAACTTACAGATTTTATTCAGTTGTACGAATTTTCATTAATGACTATTTTATGCATTATTCATCCAGCAATCAAAAAGTATTTTCCTTTCTCTTCAAATCGATGCATTTCGAAAAATAATTTCTACGAATTATTTCCCCAACTCAGTGCGTTAATATGGAAATGGAAAAGCTATTCTGTCTGTAAAATTAATTTATTTTTAATTTTGTTTAATTTAAAAAAAAAAAAGGTTAAGGTAGCATTTTAAATTAAAGCAGGTACATTGCAAATTTTAATTCATAATAAATGTATATTGTATTTTAAAGTCTGTATAGTGATAATTGGAAATCACAATCACTTGATACGAAAAATAATTATTTTCTCAGAGAATTTATTCAAAATTGAGCCCCAGCTTGTTACACAAATTGTAATTTAAATATTGGTTTGTTTAACAAATTGTATTTTGATATTAGATTCTAAATTTTTTGACTATCGAAATAATTTGCTCATCTCAAAACTTCTTGGTGATTCCCAAATCATTTATAAGGGAATCAGACATAGATTATTTCGTATAAAAATACTCGAAATGCCTCACAAATACATATTTATGTATGTATTGCAAATACAATAGACAGTTCAAATTCTAACAAAAAGGGCATTGTGTTCGTCAATAGTGAAAATACAAGAAAATTTGTATTTTATTAGAAAGTGCTGGTATCGTTGGAACTGCAGGAGCTTTTAAAATTACATTGTGGCTCAAAGTTTTAGAGAATATCGAATAACGCAATGAGAGAGAAACACCAATTTTCTGGACCAATTACAATACAGGCACCACAACTTCCTTGCCAGAATTTTAAGACAATATAATAGATTTACCCAAAATTTCATCATGCGAATAGTACAGAACATACATACATACAATACATCCTTCATCTTATCATAAACTTGAGAAACCGTACACAGGTTAGGGTGTACTTTTAATCTAGTTTAGATAAAAACTAGTTAACTCAGTAAACTTTCTTAATTAATTCATCGCATACCTAATAGAGTCTATCCCATATATCATTGGGCCACACGCCCCAAATATATATATATATATATATATATATATATATATATATATATATATATATATATGTTCCAATATTTCTGACACGAGTGGCACCATTGGATTTCTTGATCAAAACGAATGTGATTTTTTTAACAAGCCAGCCTTTCAAGTTATAAGCGTTTAAACAGGAGCCTTCCGACATAATCAATTTTGTTGTGATATCAATTTACCTAAAAAATGTAATACAGTAAAACCTCGATTTAACGGACCTCGATTCAACGGACATCAGATTTAACGGACCAAATTATTATTTTTTTTATTTTCCATATTATTCGCATTTTCGAGCTTTTGGAGAAATTATTATCAACAAACAGCAAAATTGCAAGAAGCAGCTTAAAATAGGTGATTTGTTTAAATCGGTAAATCCAACACCTAGCACATCTTCTGCCATCGGTTACAGTACAATTACTACAGAATTTATTGAAGAAATATCATAGATAGATTTTAATCAATGAAAGCTTCCGAAAGGATCATATTTTTTGTTAAATTTTGAAATCTAAATGTTTTGTTCAATATCATGAATTACTTTTTAAGATTACAGTAATAGTTAAGTGATACATCTAAAGTCACCTGCATTTTGATCAAGGAATGCAACGATACCATCCGTGTCAGGGAATATTGGGACACCCTCTATATATATAGAGAAGGACTATTTCTGAAATTTATTATCTGTTATTTCTTGTTTGTTTTTTAGGAATCTGAGTGAACCATCTATCTAGGTTTCGACGTTCTAGAAATTTTATTAAATTTGGTCCACCAGTAGATATTCTTTGCCTTCAGAGACTTCATTGTCATCTAATATTCCGAAAGTAGTTTTAGCCATTATTGTCTTCAGTATTTTTAGGATAATCCTATCTATCCATTCAATTAGGGTGTAGTTTGCTTGTTCATAATTAATCATAATACGAGTAAACTTATGAACTTGCCATTCTCCATTTTTCAAATGATTGTGTCATGATGTAGAGTCTCTTTTTTTTAATGTTTCTTTAAAAAAATGTTGGTACAGTTGATAACTTATAAGTTGAAATATTCCTTTCTAACTTTACTTTCGATATAGTTATTGTTTTTGGAGAAAGAGTCATATTTAGATTATAAACAGGCTCGTGAAAGGCTAAACGTAATTTTGGCGTAATGTTCGAAATTAAGTAGATACAAAAATTGTAAGCACGGTTTACTGATATCAATAGTAACTTTATTAGCTGCACTTCGAATTTTATTTTTTTGTCGATTTTCCGTCAGCCGAGCCCCTCATTCTCCCTTATTTGTTAATTGGTAGTTCTGCTATTTGCAAGGCTTAAATCACAATCTTCTGGAGCCCTACTATAACTTTCGACTACTATTTTCGACTACTATCGTTTTCCTATAGTAGGCAAAGGAAGAAAAAGGTAAACAATATTAAATTTATAATATCGTTTTCCTTTTTCTTTCTTTGCCTACTATAGGAAAAGAATAGCCGTAGAAAATAATAGTCGAAAGTCATAGTAGGGCCCCTGGTCTTGACATCGTCAGATTGAAATTGGTGAAATTTCAACATCCTTTTCAGTACCAACTAAATAAAATAATTCCCATTTCTATTTCCACCTATAAGTATTTTGGAGTTCCCTTACCAAAGCTTTCGAGGTTGTTCTTAAAAATCAAATTCAGTCTCACATAGACAGCAATAGTTTACTCAATTTGTATCTGTATATGGAGTAAGAAGTTCCCAAGGCACTACTTGCGTTATTGAACGTCTCTGAAGACATTTGGGGCAGTTTGAGTGGTAGGGAGCTTACTTCTCTTACTTTATTAGATTTATCTAAAGCCTAATAAGCTTTTTCTTTAAGATTTCTTAATATAAAGTTTTCATCATTTCTGGCACCAAATTGATGTTAAACTATATATCTTTCGGGTCGTTCTCAGTTAGTTTTTAATTATATATTACTTCCCTTGGAGTTCCATACCTTTAATTGTTTTCTGTATATAGGCCAAGATTCTATTGTTAGTAATTTTCACTGATTTAATAAAGACTTATGTATAGTATGCGGAGGTAAATATAATTGGTCGTTCTCCAACGGACGTGTTTTAAATTCAAATAAATCACGGTAGATTATCATTTATATATAGATACTTCCTCCTATCCAGATATTTTAGTTCAATGTTAATAAATTCCATTATCAAGTACATCATGCCAGAAATTAGTATTAGGGTTAGTTTTTAACAGAACTGACGCTACCATTTAGTTATGGTTAGTATTTTTGATTGTTTATGCAAAGTATTAGGGTTTGCAGGTAGCCAATTTTAAAAATATATATTTTGTTATATCTTCTTTCCTTTACGACGATAGTTTTATTCGGCAGGTATATTCAGGAGAATATGGCTAATATCCAAAGCTGTTTCAATACTTGTATACTCACTTTACTTTCGGTATTATAGGAAATTCCACCATATTTTTCGATATTGAAGCATTTTTCTCGGGTGTAGTTTACCGACGGTTTATGAATTTTGCACTTAAACTGTGTCCGAAAGCTGAGATAAAATATGCGGTTACTCCCTGTTAGGAAATTTGGTAGGTGGCATAGCCATTCTTCTTTGCTAGAAGGATTTCTCTTCGGAATTTCATCCCTTTGAAAATTAAAAATATTGTAGGTTGGGAAAAATTAAAAATAGAGTATACAAACATAGAATGAATTTGTGTTTTGAAAAATGTAATAGGGTTTTGTGTAATGGAAGCAAATTTATTGTTGTTTTGTTTTAGTTTAAGTTAATCATTTGATGTTGAACCTAGATAAAGCAAATATTTAATTTTTTTAAATTCTACATGGGTAGATGGTTTTCGGGTGCTATATAACTAATAATAATACAGTATTTAAAGGCCATTAATAGGCTCGGCCGCAATATCCAATGGAGTAAGATGAAAGAGAATCTCCAGAGCTTGAGTAGGTGTGCTCCTGAGAGCCCCACTTATACACAAGCAGGCCGTTCTTTGGACTTTCATCAATAGTTTAAGGTTGGCCATAATTTTTAACGCTGGCCACCAGACGACAACCCCATACAGCAGTATAGGTTTGACCACTGAAACGTAGAGCCAGTGTACTATGTGGGGCTCCATACCCCATCTCTTTCCAATGGCATTTTTGCAGGAGTAGAGCACTATAGTAGCTTTCTTTACACTCTCTACGATGTTTGGTTTCCAGCTTAGCTTGCTATCCAAAAGAAGTCCGAGGTATTTTGCTCTATCCGTAAAGATCAAGCGAGTACCATTTAATGTTGGCGGGTCACACTGAGGAAGCTTGTGCTTCCTGGTAAAGAGGACCAGCTCTGTTTTCTGTGGGTTTGCGTTCAGTCCGCAGCCGCGTGCCCACTCAGAAAGGTAGCCAAGCGCGCACTGCATGCGCTCACTCAGCGTACTAGGATATTTACCGAAGACCGCAATAGCAACGTCATCCGCGTAAGCAACCACCTTGAAGCCTTGCCCTTCCAGGTTTAGTAACAGGTCATTTATGACCAAGTTCCAAAGAAGGGGGGATAAAACCCCACCTTGAGGTGTCCCTCTGCTCACGTATCTGGCGGCAGACGTCCCACCCAGATAAGCTGTCACGATCCTGCCTCTAAGCATATGATCTATCCAGCCTCTGAGTGACCCGTCTACCCCCAGACACGCAAGGGCCCCAGTGATTGCCCCCGGTCTGACGTTGCTAAAGGCCCCCTCTATATCCAAGAAGGTTACCATTGAATATTCTTTATATTCAAGTGATTTCTCAATCGGGCCAATAAGGGAGTGGAGAGCTGTTTCCACCGATCGTCCCTTACGGTATGCGTGTTGAGATTCCGACAGCTCGCCCCAGAATCACTGCCCATGATGACTCCTACTTTTCGTTTTTGAGCCTCCATTATTGCACTAACCAACCTACCTGGTGGTATGTTTTCCTCCTCGTACGGTAGGTAGGCCGATATTAGCCAGAGATTTTGCCCATCCATCTCGATGCTAGCCACCACTACATCAGCGTTGCTGTAATTAAGTAGTATAAAAATATTCAGATTATTTCTAGCGAGAATGCAGGAACGTATCTTACCTTCATTTTTCGCATGTAGTATTTTATATTTGGAAGTTCTGAGGCCCAGCACCCGGTCACCATTGACCCAAGGTTCCTGAACCAGAACAACATCAATGGACTCAGATTCACCACTGTTGAATCAGAATCTTCTGACGTCGATTCGTCCGGTAGGAGCGCACAGCGTAGTCCCAATGATCTCGATATCTCCGAGTCCAGGGATAGTGTCTCCTGAGCGTCTTTCGGGATGCTTTGGACATCTGGGTCACCAGCAATAGGCGGGACACCACTAGTGGCTTCCCCACCTGCTGCAGTTGCCCCAGGTCTGTCAGCCTCATCGCGCTTATAGATTTTGAGCGTAATCGCTCCAAATCCATAGCTGACCAGGCCTCCAGATTTTGCCAAAGCACCCACGGATTCTCTGTCGATGATTATGACGGCCGATCTGTGAACTGTTTCCGCCTTAACCTCATCTAACCTGGCAATCTTCCAGGTGGCCGTTGGCAGATCCGGATTGCTGATTTTCAACATTTCCAGGATCTCCCTAGGATCAGTTGGCTCCGCAGGAATCCAGGCTCGTGCCCTTGGCCTGCAGGGAATTTCTTCCCTAGTCACCACTGCTAGTTTGGCCCCCGGCCAGACTTCCCCCAGGCTGCCGATCGCCTTTTTATAGAGGGTCACAGACCTCTCATCGGCACAGGCAGTCAGTTTTACGTGACCCCGGTGCCACCCTCCGTCTCGGCAGGATGGAGCAGGTCCTGGGTTCTCCCTCATGATTTTTAGGAAGATGGCGGCTAAGGCCTTCTCCACCTTCCTCCAGTTAAGGGTCGTAATGCTCCCATCTTCTTGTGCCCTGTCAACGACTGCCATGATCAGGTGATCCTTTAGCACGTCGTTGAAGGGCCTGGTAACATTGTCCGGAACCCGTTTCTTTTTAGCCTCCGTAGGCGGTTCATCATCAGATCTCTGCCTTTTCGGCTGTGAGATCACAACGGAACCCTCCTGCTTTGGCTCAGTGATACGTCTTGCCCACGCAAGCGTATCCTTGTCTCTATCCGTTCTCTGCTCCAACGGAATGTTACAGATCTTAGAGATCATGCGCCAGGCTCTCTTCCTGGTCTGATAGTTTGACACTGATGGAGGGCCAGCATTCGTGCCTTTGCCCTTTGGTTTCGAGGGGCCAGCCTCATTCGGTCTTATGCCCCTAATTGCACGTTGGAGACCGGGCCTAAAGGCCGATGTCTCCGCAGTACTAGATTCCGATTTTTTAAGAGCACCGGTCTCTTCTTGTTTTTTATCTGGATCTTCCATAATAGGTCCCACGAGTAGCGGAGAAAGGAGGTCCACCTGTGCAGAGATCCGCAATACACAGGTAAGGCTACATGATCCGGAGGGCGCCAAGTATCCGGATACACCGTTAGAGACTGAGCTAGTTTTTAGACTGGGCCCCCAGCCTGGCCGGCTATTAGCACGGTACGATTAACACCTTAACCCGGCCCAGTTATTTAGCGCCGTATTTTCGCCTAGTACACCACATGGTGTAATAGTTGCCCGGTGGTCACCACGGGGAGGTAACACGCACACTTGTGGAAGCTGCAAGATACGAAGCTGGCAACAAGTGCCAACTTGATTCCCCCAGACAGCTTCTCACCAGACCACCATGCGCCTACCATATGGTGGCTCTCCTTTCAGAGATCGCTGCACAATTCGTTCCGGATCAGCTCGCAGAACGTGACCGAGCCAGCGTACTCGCTGAGATCTTATTTCATGCACAATATCGGGGATCTTCATCAGATCTCTGATCTCGATATTGTACAGAGCTCGGTATTTGCCATTGATTTCTCGTTTTGGGCCGTAAATCACACGCATGACTCAACTTTCACATCCAAACATAATAACGGGCCTGATCAACGCTTTGTAAAGCTTCAGCTTCACGGCACTTGTTAGGTGTTTAGATTTTAGCAGTGGCCTTAGAGCCTCACCCACACTGTTATCGTGAGTGATAAGACAGCGATATAACAACAAAATAATTAAAAAGGCGTTAAATTATTGTTATCTCGGGTTGATAATTACTTTTAAACTGGACTGGCATGAACATATAAATAGTATTAAGAAATTGATTAGTCCTTATGTGTTTAATCAAACGTATAAGAATCATGGTAGAAAGAAAACACTTGATGCTCATTCATAATTCATATATATTCATTTTGTGTATGAATCATATTTAAAAGAGCTTTGTAGTTTATCAAAGGTGTACAAGTATGTTTCCCAACAGTAGAATTATTTAACGAGTTCAGTTCATTAGCAATTCTTAATAAACAAGAATGGATTATTACTATTTATAAAATAACTATACTAATTTGATAGCTCACAACCTATTAAAGCCAGATCACGTTAGCGTTATGAATATAATTTAAAGATTGCAACAGTTTACAGTAGTGGGATTTTAATAAGGAGTTATCAAGTCAAAGTGATCTCTTATATCGAGGCATACCTTTATTTAATAAGTTACCTAGCAAAACCCAAAACTTAACGTCGTTAAAGTGATTCAAAAATCAAATGAAAGTATTTGTGGATTTGAATAAACATACACTTACTTAATTGGAATTTGAAAATAATAACATAATACCGTGTTATAGAGAAAAGGGGATTTTGGTTGAAGTGGGTTACTGCAATGTAATTCATTAAGTTAACAATTAGCTGGGTATTATAATATTAGATAACGTTGTCAATATGACGTAATATTCTACTGGATTTATTTAGATGAAATATTTATCGATTGCTTTTTAAATATTATTATTCAGTTGCATAATCATAAGTTTTTATTTTATTTTCCTACAAACGATCAAATACAAATAACATTTCAGTACTAATTTCAGTCATAAAATTCATTCAAACTGAAAAGCTGTTTTAAAATTCTTAAATTTTGCTACTAATTGATTCTTATTAAAAAGTCCGGTCAAAAGTGAAGAAAAACGACCGCATTTGGCGAAGAAAAAAGTTCTCTTCCATCAAGACAATGTACGCCCATGAATTGAATTACGCTTCGAATTGCTTCCACATCCGCCATATTCTCCAGACTTAGCCCCCTGCAACTATTTCCTGTTTCCGAACTTGAAGAAATGGCTCGGCGTGGTTGAAGGGTTGAAGAAATCGTATTATTCGGAAGGGATCGAAAAATTGGAAAAGCGTTGAACTAAGTGTATCGAGCTAAAAGGTGACGTTGAAAAATAAATTTTTTTTTAGCCGATATTATACCTTGTTTCATTTTTACGAGACTTCGCACTTCCCCCTTCGGCAAAATAAAAAAATTTCAGGTTGAAGTTTGAACAGTAATCAGTAATTTGTGGCCACCTTAAAGTTTAAAAAGCTGGTAAATCATTTGATTGGCAGTTTGTATGGATGGTTTATATCTGGCGACCTGTTGAGTATTTTGTCAATAGCTATATCACCATCAAAATGTTTTAGCTATTGGCAAACCACTTTAAAACAACCCGTCTCCAGACATAACACTCTAGAGGCTAAATTTGTACAAATTTTTTAACTTGCACGAACTTCAGAAATGTACATATAAATTTTGGAAAATGGCATTTTCTTTAAATTTTATTTTAAAATGATAACCCCATTTCAATGTTATGCTTTTGACGTTTAATTTTCCGATACTAAAACAAAGCACAGAGAGAAAATATTCTGGCAGTTAATTATCAAATAATCAAAGAAAAACTAATCCGATTTCTCTGATATGCATCTTTGCTCCCTGCGAAATCGAAAAAAAGTGCCCAATATGTACATTGATACGTAAATATAAAAAAAGATTTTGTATTTATACTAATGTCGAGCTGTAATCAACAATTTGTTTTAAGAATGGGGATATATATGTCAGGTTTGATAAAATATCAACATTTTCATGGTGAAACTTTATTTTTAACATCAGTTCACATCAGTTGTTTTACAATACACCAGAGGTCAGACACTCTGCGTGAAACGGCGAATATTGAATTTCTAATAAATGGGATGATAACGTGGTTACGCGATCTAAGCGGTTTTTCAGTAAATATTAGTTCATAAAATCGTAATGTAGCTTTCGCGAGACTGAAGTACTTACAAATAATTTATTCATTGACCTATACTATTAGCAATATAGTTTCGTTTATTATAATAGTTACAAATACAGTTGATACATTAACACCTGACTCTATATTATCCTAGCAATTAAAAAACAAAACTGCGAACTCATCACAAGGTAATGAATGTGGAGGTGTCTTTATTTGTGTTACCATTAAAGATTGACCAATACACTAAAATGGTCGTTAGATCATGATACTGCAAATTGTTCTGATGAAAAACTGGAAATCTAAACAAAAATTGTAACACAATGATGTTAAAACGCATATTTGCCAATTCGTATCTACATATGTATATGGTATTATAACCGCATTCATTCATGCAACTTGAATGTTCGTTCAAAATATTATTTTCATATAATCTTGTTACATTTGGCAAATGCTACTTTCAAACCAGTTCTTTCAACTTTTACTTTTTACATACCATAATCATTAAACAATGACATCGAAAAACGATAATTTAATTTTCATAAAACTAAATAAAAAAAATAAAACGTTTTAATAAAACTGAATTTTAATTTTTTTAATTAACCAAAAACAATAATTTGCTTATCAAAATCGAATTACAGAAAATTGCACCATTGACGTATCGCCCAAAACTCATTAGATTTAATTCTAATTATCAGTTAGAAACAAAAGCAATCGTTTAAAAAAATATAAGTTTGCCAAATAAAACTAATTTAATTATAAAATCATATTAATGTACATTATTCAGTTGAGATAAAATATGGCTGCATATTAATTATAAGTAAAATTATACTAAATAAAGGTGAAACCTGAACTAAACTATAATCTTATAAAAAATTAGATAAATAAATAATTTGTTTGTTGGTCGATTTAATAAATAAACCAACAAAAAAAATTATTAACATTATACAATAATTAATACTCTGTCAATAACTGAAAAAGAGAACTATAAATAATAGAATTGTAAATCCTACAATTTAAGTTGAAAACAAATGATAATCATATTCTAAATAAATAGTTACCAAATTAATAAAGAAAAATAATAATAACAAATTATTGTGACAATACATAAATTTTATTCGAAAGAAGTTTTGAACAAATTATTTTATTAAAAAAACATACTTATTTGAAAAAAAAACAAAAATTTTTGAAAATAATCATTCAATCAATAAAATATAATTATAATATATAGTAAGTACTGATAATAGTAATAATAAAATAACTGTATGTGTTTCTAAATAAATTATATCAATATAATTTTTTCTTGATATGTATAAAGAAATAATTCAATTAAATTAAAAATAAAAAGCAAACATGTTATATATTAAATCAATAGACTAATGTAAATTTTATTAATGTTACAATATTCATCCCGTATTTAATTAAAGTTTAAGAAAAAAAAAATATGATTCATCCATTTTCAAAAATATTTATATCAATTTATTTATAAATAAAGTTACTGTTATTATTAAAAAAAAAAATTAATATTACCATTAAAAAGATTTAATTAATTACAAACTTATCGTCATAATTGTTAATCAATAAAATATATACATAAATGAATTATTATTTAGTTTAAAAACAAAACATTTTATTACCAGTTATCAAAAATCAACACAAATGTATTGAGTATAAATGCAAAGTTTAAAATCAAATGAAATTATATTTATATATAAATTATTTCATAATATAATAACCAATAATTATGTATAGCAATTGTAAAAAAAACAAAGAACAGAGAAAATAAATTTAATTAATAAAATCAAAATATTCGTAATTTAAATTTAGTAATCGATCTTTTAACTTTCAACTAAATTTTAACCTATACCTAGGTAAGTTTTTAAAAAAATCCAATGCTTTTATCTCGTAATCTATTGGGGGTCTAGAATGCCCTGCAAATTCAATTGCTTCATAGATATACACTAATTTTTATTTAAAATCTTGTAACGAGTCATCACTGATGATCTTTTTTTAAACACGGATGTCGAACCTGTTTTTTTTTCTTCAATGAGTTATATAAATCGATCTATGATTGGTCTTCGTCGCTGATCTAAAGGAACAAGCGAAACATTTGGGAATTGCTAAAAAAAATAATGGTTTTTAGGTCAGTTAAGTTTTGAGTTTTGTTTGTACTATGTAATTCTAAATTATATTTTAATTTTTAAAATATATTACCTACCGTATGTTATTTAAACTTAGAATACAATTAATTAAATTAATACTTTAAATGTTTAACTAAATTAACTGAATAATATATGTATAATTATACATACATTTTGTCAAACAAGTTTCGATCACTGGATTGCAGGGATGGGCGAGGTAGATTACGCCATATAATCTACGCGGTTGTCAACACGTAAAATATAACGTAGATTATCTTGGCAGTGTTTTTTGTCAACGTCGACAGTTAAAATAATGCTAACAACCTACGATATTTTAGCGATTCGAAATCGAATGCGCCAGTTCGCGGGAGTATTTTGTAAAAACGTTCATCTAGAGATGAGTTTTTCATTTGTTTCTTTTTGACAAAGGACACATGAATAGTTTCATCTGTTATCGTGTTCTTATTTATTCAGTATTGTTTGCCATTTCATCATGGAATTATTACGAAAATCAACGTTCTGTGAGGAATGTGTTTCGTGCGCTTATACCAAGTTACGGTTGACATAATCGGCCTGTCGATCCTAGTTTACAGTATTGGATGATACGCGACTAAATAGACGGTTTGGTGTGGTTTATGCGCCTGTGAAATCATTCGTCTATATTTCTTCAAAAACGGAAATGATAACGGAATATTGGCTGCCTGAAATTGAAGCACGACCTCAACGACATTTGGTTCCAAGAAATCAGTTATAATCTTTTTGTAAAGATTTCTATCAGTTGTGCCATGTAAAGAATTCTATCGTTATTCAGCACCAACTTTTAATACGCCGATGGTCGAGTAAGCAGAATCAATTCTATTGAAATCGTGGACTCGAGTTCAAGACTCGTCAGCGCCAATACTTTTTTAATTTAATTTCTGCTGTAAAAATGGTTCAACACAGCTTCTGTTGAAATTTACATTCAATTTCTGCAAGTATAAGAGCCATCTCTTGTGTATGACCGTAATGAAAATATACGGTAATGGTCAAATAAGCATAGTCCAATCCTGCTAAAATTTTAAATTTTCTCTATTGAATTGGCAAACATAAAAGATTTGTATAGCATCAAATTTTTATTCGCCGGTGGTCTAGTAATCAGAGTCGTTGCATTTGGGATTGTGACCTCGAGTTCAAGCCTTGGTTTGGCATTAAATAATTTTTAATTTAATTTATTTAATTTCTCCCTTCAATTGGCAAATATAAAGAATGAGTATAGCGGAAAATCTATAAATGGAAATGGTGAGGTGGTAAAGTAAGCGGTGTCATAGGGTTTGGAATCGTGGATGTTGTGCAGTGTTCCAACCTCGATTAAAGGTAAAAAAATTTAGCGGGAGCATCCACACATTTCTCATTAAATTAAAAAAAATCGTTTTTTGATTTAAAAATGACCAATTTGCAATTAAATTAAAAATATATATTGAGGCTTGCACTAGTCTAGTCATGACTAAACTACAATCACACAGCTTCTTTTATCACCGAGCCACCGCCATACATATAAATAGTGATATTCCTATCGTTTATAGCTGCCATTTAAATAAAAAAACTGATACCCATCTTTTATACTTGCCACTTTTACATGGAGAATATTGAAATTTTGAACAGAAGCTGAGTGGGATTTGTGTAATTTTATTTCACCATCACCAATTTGACAGGAGAAATTAAATTAAAAAATGTTTGGCCCGATCGAGAATCGAACTTAGATCCATAAATCCAAATTCACTGACTTTGCTTACTGGATCACCGCCGCATATATATTTCATGATATACAAATCTTTTATATCTACCATTTGAATAGAAAATATTGAAAATTTTAGCAAAGGCACTGGACTCTACGTTTATTTCATCATCGCTATATACCCATCTTGTATACATGCAACTACTTGAAAAATATGAAAATGTTTAACACAAGCTGTGTGTTGAACCAATTTGAATAGAGAAGTAAATATTAAAATAATACCGTCGCTAATGGGACTCGAACCTTGGTCGACGAATCCAAAGTCAATCACTCTACTACCTCGACAACCACGGTATATGAATTTCATGTTATGCAAATCTTTAATACTTTGGGTTGAACCAAAAATGTCCCAACATTAATATCGTTTGATTCTTAACTGAACTGCATAGTGACATTTAATGCGATGACATTTCAAGCAATATATTTCGAAGAAGTTAAAAATCTGACAAGCTATTCCTCCTTAATATTATATTCCTCAATATTGACCACTGACCATACAAGTTTTAAGATTAAGTCAGAACATGAATAACGTCCAAATAAAAAAATTCCCTATACGAACTGTATAAACTGTATAACACATAGGTATAACTGAGTTTAAGTCTCGATTAAAACCAAAAACAAATTTAATTTAATTTTTGACAAATTAATTCAATTCAGATTCTGTTAAATTTTCATTTTTCTCTATTCAAATGGTGAGTATATAAAAGATGGATTTATCAGTAATGAAATTGTACGGCAGTGGTCAAGTAAGCAAAGTAATGGGCGTTTGATTAGTAGACGTAAGTTCAAGCGGCATTTGGGCTAAGGTTATTTTAATTTAATTTCATCTAACAAATTAGTTCAACTCTCAGCTTTTATTAAAATTTTCAAATTTTTCCAATTAATTAATTTTGTAGCAGCTCGAATATTCGACTCACTGATATTCGATTCTGCCACAAACAAAACAATTAGTGAAATTCAAATATAAACCAACTTATTTGAATTAAGCGTTCACTAACCCCATCACATATCCATCTATCCAACCACCACTATCTAATAACCGAACCATTACTATAAAACATTTATAGTAAAACACATCGCCATCTAACAACATCACCACGAACAACAATGTTCGGTGATGCAACACTAATACATAAGTGCAATGTCGACCGCCGCCGGCGCATGTGTTCCCTCTCCAAAATACGATACGTATTTTGGACACGAAGGCGACGTCACACAACAAAAACAACACAATAAAACAAACAAGCAAAAAGGCAACACGCGACTGACAACAAGTCAGCCATCTCCATTTTTTTTAACTCGTCGTTGGGTGCAAGTGCAACGCGCTTAAATATATTCTGTGGTGGTGAAATATAATAATAATAATTAAAATTAAATAAATAAATAATAATAATAAAATTAAATATAATAAAAAGTTATAAATATCAAAATAAATAAATTATTGTGTGTGTGTTTATTTATTTGAGAAGTCCGGACCGGACGAGAATTTTAAATTAGGAGCAACCTCCTAAAGTGGTGACCTCGACGGCGGTTTTTACCGCAAAATAATTTTAAAAAATAACACACATAAAATAATAACAAAATTCACACCACCGCAGCGAATACCACGCTAAAAACGCTACCCACACAACACGGGATATTGGACACGTGCGTAGGGCCATCCCACGTACCAACGGGGGAAGCAAAATATACACGTGGCGAAGGGAATAAACCCACCCACGCAACACGGGACACCGTTGGACATCGAGGGACAACCATAACGGTGAAGCGATCCACCCTCACCGCAGCGGATGACCATCAACAGCAGCAGATCCATCAACAGCAGCAGAAACAACAATAATAAGTCATGACTAAACTACAATCACACAGCTTCTTTTATCACCGAGCCACCGCCATACATATAAATAGTGATATTCCTATCGTTTATAGCTGCCATTTAAATAAAAAAACTGATACCCATCTTTTATACTTGCCACTTTTACATGGAGAATATTGAAATTTTGAACAGAAGCTGAGTGGGATTTGTGTAATTTTATTTCACCATCACCAATTTGACAGGAGAAATTAAATTAAAAAATGTTTGGCCCGATCGAGAATCGAACTTAGATCCATAAATCCAAATTCACTGACTTTGCTTACTGGATCACCGCCGCATATATATTTCATGATATACAAATCTTTTATATCTACCATTTGAATAGAAAATATTGAAAATTTTAGCAAAGGCACTGGACTCTACGTTTATTTCATCATCGCTATATACCCATCTTGTATACATGCAACTACTTGAAAAATATGAAAATGTTTAACACAAGCTGTGTGTTGAACCAATTTGAATAGAGAAGTAAATATTAAAATAATACCGTCGCTAATGGGACTCGAACCTTGGTCGACGAATCCAAAGTCAATCACTCTACTACCTCGACAACCACGGTATATGAATTTCATGTTATGCAAATCTTTAATACTTTGGGTTGAACCAAAAATGTCCCAACATTAATATCGTTTGATTCTTAACTGAACTGCATAGTGACATTTAATGCGATGACATTTCAAGCAATATATTTCGAAGAAGTTAAAAATCTGACAAGCTATTCCTCCTTAATATTATATTCCTCAATATTGACCACTGACCATACAAGTTTTAAGATTAAGTCAGAACATGAATAACGTCCAAATAAAAAAATTCCCTATACGAACTGTATAAACTGTATAACACATAGGTATAACTGAGTTTAAGTCTCGATTAAAACCAAAAACAAATTTAATTTAATTTTTGACAAATTAATTCAATTCAGATTCTGTTAAATTTTCATTTTTCTCTATTCAAATGGTGAGTATATAAAAGATGGATTTATCAGTAATGAAATTGTACGGCAGTGGTCAAGTAAGCAAAGTAATGGGCGTTTGATTAGTAGACGTAAGTTCAAGCGGCATTTGGGCTAAGGTTATTTTAATTTAATTTCATCTAACAAATTAGTTCAACTCTCAGCTTTTATTAAAATTTTCAAATTTTTCCAATTAATTAATTTTGTAGCAGCTCGAATATTCGACTCACTGATATTCGATTCTGCCACAAACAAAACAATTAGTGAAATTCAAATATAAACCAACTTATTTGAATTAAGCGTTCACTAACCCCATCACATATCCATCTATCCAACCACCACTATCTAATAACCGAACCATTACTATAAAACATTTATAGTAAAACACATCGCCATCTAACAACATCACCACGAACAACAATGTTCGGTGATGCAACACTAATACATAAGTGCAATGTCGACCGCCGCCGGCGCATGTGTTCCCTCTCCAAAATACGATACGTATTTTGGACACGAAGGCGACGTCACACAACAAAAACAACACAATAAAACAAACAAGCAAAAAGGCAACACGCGACTGACAACAAGTCAGCCATCTCCATTTTTTTTAACTCGTCGTTGGGTGCAAGTGCAACGCGCTTAAATATATTCTGTGGTGGTGAAATATAATAATAATAATTAAAATTAAATAAATAAATAATAATAATAAAATTAAATATAATAAAAAGTTATAAATATCAAAATAAATAAATTATTGTGTGTGTGTTTATTTATTTGAGAAGTCCGGACCGGACGAGAATTTTAAATTAGGAGCAACCTCCTAAAGTGGTGACCTCGACGGCGGTTTTTACCGCAAAATAATTTTAAAAAATAACACACATAAAATAATAACAAAATTCACACCACCGCAGCGAATACCACGCTAAAAACGCTACCCACACAACACGGGATATTGGACACGTGCGTAGGGCCATCCCACGTACCAACGGGGGAAGCAAAATATACACGTGGCGAAGGGAATAAACCCACCCACGCAACACGGGACACCGTTGGACATCGAGGGACAACCATAACGGTGAAGCGATCCACCCTCACCGCAGCGGATGACCATCAACAGCAGCAGATCCATCAACAGCAGCAGAAACAACAATAAAAACCGGTACATAGTTTTTTTTTTTTGTATATAAAATTATTTTTTCTTGTACTTCAAAGTTCTTAACGTAACATTTTTTTTATTTTTATTTGCTCATTTTTTTTAACGTAGAATCATTTTTTTTTTATTTTCATACATATTAACGTAAACTCATTTTTTTTTCTCAATTACAAACTAACGTAGAATCATTTTTTCTCTCAAAATTTAACGTAAACTCTTTTACTAATGTAAAATTTTATATATATATTATTCACCACCACATTGCCACCCATCCATAATCTCACACACATTGGTCGTTTCTCGTCGTAAGTCCTCCCGCCATCAACGTTGTGGGTAAGACAAAAGAATAATTTAATAAAAAGGTTTTTATCAAAGCCACAACCACAACGTTGACACACAAACCCGCTGTTCAATTTCACCTCGCTTGATCTAAAAAAAATTTTTGTTTACCGCGATTACTAAAATTTAAAAATCGCAAGATTTTTATTTTAAATTTTCAAACGAACCTCCCCAAAAATGTATGATGTTATTAACGTCCATCAACCAAGCGTCAGCCTAATCAATGTACCATACCGGCAATCACGTGAACGCAGTGGAGACAGAACTCCCCGTTCAACACAAGCACCAAACACACTCGAAGCAAGACTGTCGAGAATCGAGTCTAGACTCGACGGGCTACTCCGAGGTAACAACACGTACCAACATGGTAAATGCTGGTTCCACACAAAGTTTGGTAGAGCCGCCAGAAAATGCACGCCACCGTGCAATTTCACCACGTCGCAACCATCGACGTACGCGGCCGCCGTAAAAATGGACATTGACCATCAAAAAAACTGTTAGAGTCACGGGTTGAGAGCAACATGCCTCCCCTGACCACAAACACACCCTATACGTCACGTTTGTTTGTGTACGACAAACACAACAAACTCACCTACCTAGTCGACACTGGCGCTGACCTTTCGGTTATTCCAGCCATGAATTTCAAAATGAATTACACATTATCAAATCGAAATTCAAATCTAGTCTTATCGGCTGCCAATGGTTCAATCATCCACACGTACGGCACAAAATTGCTTAACGTGGATATCGGACTCAAACGAGCCTTCACGCATGCTTTCATACTAGCTGCAGTGAACCGTCCGATCATTGGCGCCGATTTACTAAGCAAATTCGGACTTCTTGTCGATGTCAAACACAAACGGCTGATTGACCCAGCTACAAAGCTGTCAATAAACGCCACAATGGTTCGTGTTAACACACCAACACCGATCCATTTTAACATCGACAACGGCTACGGCACTCTGCTCAAAAAGTACCCACTACTTACAGCAGAGCCGAACTACAAAACGCCAGTCCGACACAACGTGGTACATCACATCGTCACGGAAGGCCATCTGCCCGTGTCGAGACCACGCAGACTAGATTCGGTGCGTCACAAAGCTGCACAAGCAGAATTTCAGCACATGGTGGAATTAGGGATTTGTCGAACATCGACATCTTCCGTTTCTTGTCCATTACACATGGTCAAGAAGAAAGATCAAGACTGGAGGCCATGTGGGGACTATCGGCGTTTAAACACGGTTACGATACCGGATCGCTACCCGATACCCCACATTCAAAACTTCACCATGCACTTGCATGGCTGCAAAGTTTTCTCCAAACTTGATCTCATC
This sequence comes from Tipula unca, assembly GCA_951394425.1. Taxonomy (NCBI): domain Eukaryota; kingdom Metazoa; phylum Arthropoda; class Insecta; order Diptera; family Tipulidae; genus Tipula; species Tipula unca. The sequence continues at coordinate 100,974,341 of OX596381.1, forward strand.
AGAGGTTATCACCACATTCCCGTGGCACCTGAAGACGTTTTCAAAACGGCAATCACCACACCATTTGGCCTCTTCGAATACACCCGAATGCCATTTGGATTACGCAATGCCGCGCAAACGTTTCAGCGCTTCATGAACGAAGTCGTTCGAGATCTCGACTTCGTTTTCGTCTACATAGACGACATTCTTGTGGCATCTCAAACTGAGGAGCAACACAAACTCCATCTGGAAACACTTTTCCAACGACTTGTCGAGTTTGATGTTCACATCAAGAGCTCAAAATGCGTCTTCGGCGCATCCACTCTTGATTTCCTCAGCCACAAGATTACCGCTAATGGCATCCTTCCGTCACAAGACCGAATCAATGCCATTAAAGAATTTCCAGCTCCAACCTCAATCAAAAGTATTCAGCGATTCATCGGCATGGTCAACTACTACCACCGATTCATACCAAAGCTCGCTGAAATACTCAACCCAATTCACAGCCACCTGGCAGTACTACTACGTAAGCCCAAAACCGCCAAGTACTTCTCTTGGCCTGACGAATGTCAACACGCATTCACGTCACTCAAGGCTGAATTGGCACGCACAACACTCTTGTCTCATCCACTGAGCGACTCAAAGCTCAGCATTACTACTGATGCATCAAACACTGCTGTCGGAGCAGTCATGCAACAGTACAACGACAAGTGTTGGGAGCCCCTGGGATTCTTCTCAAAGAAGCTCTCGGATGCCGAAAAGAAATACTCTGCATTCGATCGGGAATTACTCGCAATATATCTAGCAATCAAACACTTCAGATATTTTGTCGAGGGTCGGGACTTCACAATTTACACCGACCACAAGCCTCTCACTCGAGCAATTCAGTCTAAAACTGAACGCAATCCAAGGCAAGCACGCCACTTGGATTATATTAGTCAATTTACCACGGACATCCAGCATGTTCAAGGTACCGAAAAGGTTGTCGCGGATACACTTTCGCGCACAACAGCAAACGAAACGGCCACAGTCGAGACTCACTTCGACTGCAACAAGATCGCACAAGCGGAAAAAGCAGACTTGGAACTTCAGAATTTACTTTCTGGTTCCGCTTGTCACGCCAGAGTAGTAGTGGCGGCACCTGGGTCCAAGGTCATATGACATGTGTAAATATGACCTTGAGCGTAAATGTGACCTTGAGCGTAAATGTGGCCTTGAGCGTAAACGACACGACCTACCTCAACGACCTTGCGTATACGTCACGACATACCTCCAACGACCTTGCTCGTAGTAAATGAACGGCCTTTAGCGTAAACACGACCTGTCTCAACGACCTTGCTCGTAGTAAATGACAAGACCTACCGCAATGACCTTTAGCGTAAACGTCATACGAATTACTCAACGACCTTGCTCGAAGGCCTTTAGCGTAAACGACCTGTCTCAACGACCTTGCTCGTAGTAAATGACAAGACCTACCTCAATGACCTTTAGCGTAAACGTCATACGAATTACTCAACGACCTTGCTCGACGGCCTTTGCGTAAACACGACCTTGGCTCAATACTACACACGCTTTAGCGTAAATGATTACGCATTGTTATTATGACGGCCTTTAGCGTAAACACGACCTGTCTCAATACCACACACGACCTTTAGCGTAAATGATTACGCAATGTTATTGTTGATCTATAAATTTGAATGGAAATATTTTTTGATCAAGTCAATTAATCACACCGTCATTTTTTGATGACTCACTTTGAATTTTTACTTAGAAAATGACGTGTGTATGTGTGTGTGTGTGTGTAAATGTAGTATGGTATATTTTTACTGATTATAAATGTTTATATGGATAATTTTTTTTGGTCAGCGTGTGGAATCGAACTCGGGTCCGCGACATGAAAAGCAAGCGTCTTACCATCACACCACCAACGTGTGATAAATTACTATGACTATTTGTGGTATATAAACAAACTATTACCCCCAAAGATAGATTACTGTTAGTACTCGGTCTATATATATATATATTATTTTCCGCCTAAAGGTATGTTAACAGGGGTGCACCGTCTACGTCATATTTTTATATGGAAATAATAAATATAGTTAGGGTTCGATATTTCAATCTTTGCGCGCATATATCGTATTAAATGAATTAAGTTTTTCGTTTCACATGTTAGACTGTAAATTCTTCTAAACAATTTAATTATTCAAAATAGATAGTCATTTAGGTGGCGGTCTGTATTAATAATCAACAAAATACGTGTGTATAACATTGTTGTTGTTGTTGTTTCTTGTTTTCAATTTTAAAAATGTAAACATTCATACAATAATAATAATTTATGCAAAATAATAATTTCGTAATTATTCAAAATAATAATTTTGTAAACACGTAATATAATATAAAATTCAAGATCAAACATGTTCACTATATTGGTCATCTTTTTATACACATATGATTTTAACTGAGTTGTATAACATTGTTGTTGTTTCTTGCTTCTCATTAATCAACAACTTAATTGGCATAATAATTATTGCGGTGGCCATCTTTTTTTTTATACACATATGATTTTAAAGGTGTTTGTATAACGTTGTTGATGTTTCTTGTTTTTAGCTTTAAAAATGTAGACAATTATACAATGATGTCATAATAATAATAATTTATACAACAATCATCTGTCGTAAGCACGTAATAGATAAAATTCAAGATCAAACATGTTCACTATATGGGTCAGTTTTCAATTTTAAAAACGTAAACACTATTTTAAGAGGTCGTTGAACTATATATTACGGAAATATTTTTTGATCATATTTTTTTTTATTGGTCTACTTTTTATACACATATATGATTTTAGCTGCGTATGTATAAAATTGGTGTTGTTTCTTGTTTTTAACTTTAAAAATGTAAACAATCATGCAATAATGTCATAATAATTTATGCAACAATTCAAAATCCACAAACATGTTCACTATACTAGACATTTCACTATTATTAATTAATCAACAACTTAATTTATTCAATGTAAATTCTAACAGGGAATATATAAAATTCAAAAGCTTAAAATTTAAGAAAAGTAAACATTCATACAAGGTTGTTATAATAATTATTGCGGTGGTCATCTTTTTTATACACATATGATTTTAGTTGCGTATGTATAACGTTGTTGTTGTTTCTAGTTTTCGTATGTATATAACAATGTTGATGTTCCTAGTTTTTGTATGTATATAACATTGCTGTTGTTTCAACTGTAAACATCCATACAATGCTGTCATAATAATTATTGCAGAGGTCATCTTTCATACACGTGGCGATGGTATGCATGCACAAACATGTTCACTCTATTAGTTTAACTAATTCTAATGCGTAATATATAAAATTCAAAACCGAACATGTTCACTAAATTAGTCATTTCAGTAATATGCATTAATCAACAGTTTAATTTATTCAGTGTAAATTCTAATACGTAATATATAAAATTAATATTAAGTCGTTTTTAACAAGATTTTCATCATTTTTAGCCTATTTTGTCAGAAAAACCCGAGATTTGGTCAGAAAAACCCGAGATTATGTAGAAAAACGGCTTTTTTCTTGCATATTAAAGGGTTTTACAAGATTTTTATACAATAATTATCTCAACACATGATTTAATTGTATCCTTGTAGATTATTTTGCGTTACATATATAAGAGAGAATTTATTATACATATATAAGAGAGAAAGAGATAGCTATTTATTATACATATGTTTATAAGAGAGAAAGTAAGCATGCAGTATGATTACAGATATAGCCTTCACTCTAACAAAAATATTGGATAGGGCAGAAATATTAAGGCACCTAAGTAATTTCTAGTTTACCTATTAATAGAACGTTGCACTCTAGGCAAAAAAAAATTTTTAAATTGCATAGGTCAGGAATATTTCGGCAAACAAGATTAATTAAGAGCATAAAAATACAAATTAATATTTGTTTTTCTATATCATCTTTACACATACTATGCAGTGAGTGTAAGAGAAGCTGATGTCATTCAACACAACAATATATGAAGTTATTTTATCTGTGTCAGTAATTCTCTTATAATTTATTTGTTGTTGGTATAGATATAAAAATTATTAGAATGACGTAGAATTTTATTTTGTATAATTATTGTAATCAAACAACATACATATGTAGGAACAAATATGAAAGCGGTCTAAAGAAAATGCTGAAAAGCATAATAAATAAGATCTATACAATAAACCATGTATGTACCTGATAAACAGTACGCGTTTCAAGCGTAGTCCTATAATATGTTGGATTTAGTGGCCTTTAGGGAAAATATTTGTTATTGTGAGCCTTTAGAACTAATTGTGTTAGTGTTTTAACGACTGAATTAAGAAGAGTCAGTATGAAAAGTCGTTATTTAGGTTAAATAATACACATTTTAAATACACAATTGCGGGCAAATTTTTTCTTTAAAAAGATTTAATAAGTAAATCATCTGAAAAAAATAACATACACATACTCGTATGAATAGACTAAGGTTTTATTTTACGTTTTTTTATGATAATCTAAGTTTGTAATATTTTCATAATAGACTGTCTCCCTAATTGTTTTTAATAACGGTGAAGATTCGCTAAAATAACCAATAATATTTTAATTTAGTAGAATTTTATTAATGCAGTATTGACATGTAAAAATTAAAAAAAACAATATACTTTAAAATATTATATTTAAAAAATATAAAAAGAAATATATAATAAAACACATTTAAAAAATATCTAAATAAGTTGGATTATGCCTATAGACAAGGCATCTGATAACGGGTCATAGTAATTTTGAACGTATCACTACCTATCCCTTTACCGATACTCTTAATCATACTACCCATAATACCCCAAACATCGTTGAAAGTAATATCGCGAGCATAACTAAACGTGAGCCGTGAGGGTTTATTAAATCTTTTGGAGGTGAATTCAAATCCAACCTTATCCCCAGGGCTAACTTCACGCATAATATAGCTAACTATCTCATGCACCCCACCCTTAGCCCACTCCACAGGGTTTACTTCGTTAGTAGGCATCCCGGTTAGTTTAAATTTAATTCGTGTCCAGGTCAGGCTGAATTTACGATTTTCTTGCAAATCGTCAGAAAGAATGATGTATTTCTCAGGGTTGCTCATTATTTTCTATAATAAACAATAAATAAATTAGTTTTTACAGTTTCGACGTCATTATACTTGAGCACCTTCTTCTTCTCTGTGGCCGCCTGCACCGTGTTTAATTTATTCAACAGCTGATCTCTATGTGTCTCCATGGTAACTTTTCTTCAAACTGCTCTCTAGTCGAAGAAAAGCGGCTCCTTTTATACCAAGGTCTTAGTCCTGAACGTTCGTTATTGAACAATTCTTAAAATTAACTATCGCATATCTGATATCGGAAATTAGATAGTGGGGCATTGCCCATTGTTCATTGGGGGTGTCGCAAAAAAAAAACAAAATAACACAAATAATCGTCAACCTTCTTCACATAATCTTGTTCGAGCACGTTTATACCTGTATACACGATTGTTTGTTTGTTATGTATACCAACACACTTCTTTTTTTTTAAAAAAATATGGATTACTTTTAATATATTATTACGAACGATTCTTAGTTCAACTAAAAAGATACTGACCTAAATTTTTCAAATTTGTTTTTCCTGTTAATTAGAAGCATTCATACAATGTGTCATAATAATTATTGCAGAGGTTATCTTTGATACACATACGATTTTGGGGTATGACGTCTATAAAAGAGGTGAAAAAAAAAAGAATTTCGTCATACATTCGATCTTGCCTATTAAGTCGTTTTTAACAAGATTTTCATCATTTTTAGCCTATTTTGTCAGAAAACCCCGAGATTATGTAGAGAAACGGCTTTTTTTCTTGCATATTAAATGGTTTTTACAAGATTTTTATACAATAATTAACTCAACACATGATTTAATTTTATACTTGTAGATTATTTTGCATTATTCTACATATTCTAAACTTTTTTTATTATACATATATATGAGAGAAAGTAAGTATGCAGTATTATTACAGATATAGCCTTTACTCTAACAAAAAATACTGGATAGGTCAGAAATATTAAGGCACATAAGTAATTTCTAGTTTACTTATTAATAGAACGTTGCACTCTAGGCAATAAATTTTTAAATTGCACAGATTAGGAATATTTTTGCAGGCAAGATTAATTAAGAGCATAAAAATACAAATTAATATTTGTTTTTCTATATCATCTTTACACATACTATGCAGCGAGTGTAAGAGAAACTGATGTCATTCAACACTACAATATATGAAGTTAGTTTATCTGTGTCAGTAATTCTCTTATAATTTATTTGTTGTTGGTATAGCTATAAAAAATTATTAGAATGACGTAGAATTTTATTTTGTATAATTATTGTGATCAAATAACATATGTAGGAACAAATATGAAAGCGGTCTAAAGAAAATGCTGAAAAGCTTAATAAATAAGATCTATAATAAACCAAGTGTGTACCTGATTAACAAGTGATTAACAGTACGCGGATCAAGCGTAGTCCTATAATATGTTGAATTTAGTTGCCTTTAGGGAAAATATTTGTTATTGTAAGCCTTTAGAACTAATTGTGTTAGTGCTTTAACGATTGAATTAAAAACAATTAGGGAAACAGTCTATTACGAAAATATTACAAACTTAGATTATCATAAAACAACTTAAAATAAAATCTTAATCTATTCATACGAGTATGTGTATGCTATATTTTTAATTTTCAGATGATTTACTTATTAAATCTTTTTAAAGAAGAAAATTTGCCCACAATTGTGTAATTAAAATGTGTATTACTTCACCTAAATAACGACTTTTCATTACACTTTAACTTCTTTATATGATTTAAGCGTATGCTGGTCTACAATAGATCATACATTTAGTATAAATTAATATCAAACTGTCTGGTATATTAATATCAAACTGTCTGACCCAATCGTTCCACGATAAAATTGATGTAAACGTCTATAATTCTAACTTTTCTTCAAAAACTGATCTCTAATCAAAGAAACTAAGCTCGTTGTATACCAAAGTCTTAGCCTTGAACGTTCGTTAATGAACATTTCTTAAAATTAACTAGCGCCTATCCGATATCAGAAATTAGAAAGTGGGGCATCGCCCATTGTTCATCGGGGATGGCGCATTTTCTAATTTTAGAAAGCACATATCCGATTTGCGCAAATGCCACCGCAGCCGTGTCAACAAACACAATTAAACATGTTTTTTCAAGGTGAAAACCATAAAACAACGCAAATGTGAAAATCCTTTATTGTAATCTTATACAGATGGAAAAAATTGATATGAATGAACGACAGTGACGTATTAAAATAAATTTGTTTATTAAGAAATTTCTAAAAGCAATTTCGTCTATACATGAGCAATTATTTCGAACTTTTACTGACACATAGCAACATTATTAAAATAAAAGATATGTTAACTACGATTATTTATATGTAAGTGTTTTCCGTTTTGTTATTTGTACTATCCATAGAAGTTATGAGTTTAAAAGCGCTCTGCTCAACACTTAAATATACTGAAATGTAATAGAGACAGAGTTGGATGATTTAATAAAATTGTAAAAATTTAAAAAGACGCATTTTATATCATATGTATGAAATAAAAATAATAAATCAGCAATATATATTTTGTTTTGTTTTTATTTTTACATAATTTTACAATATTTTGTTATTATTATCGCATTTTCTAATTTTACAAAGATTTAGATAAAAACAGATTTAAAATTTTTAATTTAGATAAAAATAAAATTAAATATAAAAAAAAAATAAAAAAAAAAATTAAAAATAAAATTAAATTAAATTTATAATGCAAAACAGATTTAAAATTTTTAATTTAGATAAAAATTAAATTAAATATAAAAATAAAAATAAAAATAAAATTAAAAATAAAATTAAATTAAATTTATAATGAAAATGTGGTCATGGGCGGTGTCCCCTTCGGGGACAACCCCCCATGACAGTGGGTACCGTACCTGCGCTCCGCGCAGGTTCGGTACCCACCACATTTTCATTATAAATTTAATTTAATTTTATTTTTAATTTTATTTTTATTTTTATTTTTATATTTAATTTAATTTTTATCTAAATTAAAAATTTTAAATCTGTTTTGCATTATAAATTTAATTTAATTTTATTTTTAATTTTTTTTTTTATTTTTTTTTTATATTTAATTTTATTTTTATCTAAATTAAAAATTTTAAATCTGTTTTTATCTAAATCTTTGTAAAATTAGAAAATGCGATAATAATAACAAAATATTGTAAAATTATGTAAAAATAAAAACAAAACAAAATATATATTGCTGATTTATTATTTTTATTTCATACATATGATATAAAATGCGTCTTTTTAAATTTTTACAATTTTATTAAATCATCCAACTCTGTCTCTATTACATTTCAGTATATTTAAGTGTTGAGCCCATCGTACCAGCGCAGAGCGCTTTTAAACTCATAACTTCTATGGATAGTACAAATAACAAAACGGAAAACACTTACATATAAATAATCGTAGTTAACATATCTTTTATTTTAATAATGTTGCTATGTGTCAGTAAAAGTTCGAAATAATTGCTCATGTATAGACGAAATTGCTTTTAGAAATTTCTTAATAAACAAATTTATTTTAATACGTCACTGTCGTTCATTCATATCAATTTTTTCCATCTGTATAAGATTACAATAAAGGATTTTCACATTTGCGTTGTTTTATGGTTTTCACCTTGAAAAAACATGTTTAATTGTGTTTGTTGACACGGCTGCGGTGGCATTTGCGCAAATCGGATATGTGCTTTCTAAAATTAGAAAATGCGCCATCCCCGATGAACAATGGGCGATGCCCCACTTTCTAATTTCTGATATCGGATAGGCGCTAGTTAATTTTAAGAAATGTTCATTAACGAACGTTCAAGGCTAAGACTTTGGTATACAACGAGCTTAGTTTCTTTGATTAGAGATCAGTTTTTGAAGAAAAGTTAGAATTATAGACGTTTACATCAATTTTATCGTGGAACGATTGGGTCAGACAGTTTGATATTAATATACCAGACAGTTTGATATTAATTTATACTAAATGTATGATCTATTGTAGACCAGCATACGCTTAAATCATATAAAGAAGTTAAAGTGTAATGAAAAGTCGTTATTTAGGTGAAGTAATACACATTTTAATTACACAATTGTGGGCAAATTTTCTTCTTTAAAAAGATTTAATAAGTAAATCATCTGAAAATTAAAAATATAGCATACACATACTCGTATGAATAGATTAAGATTTTATTTTAAGTTGTTTTATGATAATCTAAGTTTGTAATATTTTCGTAATAGACTGTTTCCCTAATTGTTTTTAATTCAATCGTTAAAGCACTAACACAATTAGTTCTAAAGGCTTACAATAACAAATATTTTCCCTAAAGGCAACTAAATTCAACATATTATAGGACTACGCTTGATCCGCGTACTGTTAATCACTTGTTAATCAGGTACACACTTGGTTTATTATAGATCTTATTTATTAAGCTTTTCAGCATTTTCTTTAGACCGCTTTCATATTTGTTCCTACATATGTTATTTGATCACAATAATTATACAAAATAAAATTCTACGTCATTCTAATAATTTTTTATAGCTATACCAACAACAAATAAATTATAAGAGAATTACTGACACAGATAAACTAACTTCATATATTGTAGTGTTGAATGACATCAGTTTCTCTTACACTCGCTGCATAGTATGTGTAAAGATGATATAGAAAAACAAATATTAATTTGTATTTTTATGCTCTTAATTAATCTTGCCTGCAAAAATATTCCTAATCTGTGCAATTTAAAAATTTATTGCCTAGAGTGCAACGTTCTATTAATAAGTAAACTAGAAATTACTTATGTGCCTTAATATTTCTGACCTATCCAGTATTTTTTGTTAGAGTAAAGGCTATATCTGTAATAATACTGCATACTTACTTTCTCTCATATATATGTATAATAAAAAAAGTTTAGAATATGTAGAATAATGCAAAATAATCTACAAGTATAAAATTAAATCATGTGTTGAGTTAATTATTGTATAAAAATCTTGTAAAAACCATTTAATATGCAAGAAAAAAAGCCGTTTCTCTACATAATCTCGGGGTTTTCTGACAAAATAGGCTAAAAATGATGAAAATCTTGTTAAAAACGACTTAATAGGCAAGATCGAATGTATGACGAAATTCTTTTTTTTTTCACCTCTTTTATAGACGTCATACCCCAAAATCGTATGTGTATCAAAGATAACCTCTGCAATAATTATTATGACACATTGTATGAATGCTTCTAATTAACAGGAAAAACAAATTTGAAAAATTTAGGTCAGTATCTTTTTAGTTGAACTAAGAATCGTTCGTAATAATATATTAAAAGTAATCCATATTTTTTTAAAAAAAAAGAAGTGTGTTGGTATACATAACAAACAAACAATCGTGTATACAGGTATAAACGTGCTCGAACAAGATTATGTGAAGAAGGTTGACGATTATTTGTGTTATTTTGTTTTTTTTTTGCGACACCCCCAATGAACAATGGGCAATGCCCCACTATCTAATTTCCGATATCAGATATGCGATAGTTAATTTTAAGAATTGTTCAATAACGAACGTTCAGGACTAAGACCTTGGTATAAAAGGAGCCGCTTTTCTTCGACTAGAGAGCAGTTTGAAGAAAAGTTACCATGGAGACACATAGAGATCAGCTGTTGAATAAATTAAACACGGTGCAGGCGGCCACAGAGAGAGAAGAAGGTGCTCAAGTATAATGACGTCGAAACTGTAAAAACTAATTATTTATTGTTTATTATAGAAAATAATGAGCAACCCTGAGAAATACATCATTCTTTCTGACGATTTGCAAGAAAATCGTAAATTCAGCCTGACCTGGACACGAATTAAATTTAAACTAACCGGGATGCCTACTAACGAAGTAAACCCTGTGGAGTGGGCTAAGGGTGGGGTGCATGAGATAGTTAGCTATATTATGGCTGAAGTTAGCCCTGGGGATAAGGTTGGATTTGAATTCACCTCCAAAAGATTTAATAAACCCTCACGGCTCACGTTTAGTTATGCTCGCGATATTACTTTCAACGATGTTTGGGGTATTATGGGTAGTATGATTAAGAGTATCGGTAAAGGGATAGGTAGTGATACGTTCAAAATTACGATGACCCGTTATCAGTAGTGCCTTGTCTATAGGCATAATCCAACTTATTTAGATATTTTTTAAATGTGTTTTATTTATATATTTCTTTTTATATTTTTTAAATATAATATTTTAAAGTATATTGTTTTTTTTTAATTTTACATGTCAATACTGCATTAATAAAATTCTAGCTAAATTAAATATTATTGGTTATTTAGCGAATCTCACCGTTATTAAAAACAATTAGGAGACAGTCTATTATGAAAATATTACAAACTTAGATTGATCATAAAAAAACGTAAAATAAAACCTTAGTCTATTCATACGAGTATGTGTATGTTATTTTTTCAGATGATTTACTTATTAAAATCTTTTAAAGAAAAATTTGCCCGCAATTGTGTATTTAAAATGTGTATTATTTAACCTAAATAACGACTTTTCATACTGACTCTTCTTAATTCAGTCGTTAAAACACTAACACAATTAGTTCTAAAGGCTCACAATAACAAATATTTTCCCTAAAGGCCACTAAGAGCCAACATATTATAGGACTACGCTTGAAACGCGTACTGTTTATCAGGTACATACATGGTTTATTGTATAGATCTTATTTATTATGCTTTTCAGCATTTTCTTTAGACCGCTTTCATATTTGTTCCTACATATGTATGTTGTTTGATTACAATAATTATACAAAATAAAATTCTACGTCATTCTAATAATTTTTATATCTATACCAACAACAAATAATTATACGAGAATTACTGACACAGATAAAATAACTTCATATATTGTTGTGTTGAATGACATCAGCTTCTCTTACACTCACTGCATAGTATGTGTAAAGATGATATAGAAAAACAAATATTAATTTGTATTTTTATGCTCTTAATTAATCTTGTTTGCCGAAATATTCCTGACCTATGCAATTTAAAAATTTTTTTTTGCCTAGAGTGCAACGTTCTATTAATAGGTAAACTAGAAATTACTTAGGTGCCTTAATATTTCTGCCCTATCCAATATTTTTGGTAGAGTGAAGGCTATATCTGTAATCATACTGCATGCTTACTTTCTCTCTTATAAACATATGTATAATAAATAGCTATCTCTTTCTCTCTTATATATGTATAATAAATTCTCTCTTATATCATGTAACGCAAAATAATCTACAAGGGATACAATTAAATCATGTGTTGAGATAATTATTGTATAAAAATCTTGTAAAACCCTTTAATATGCAAGAAAAAAGCCGTTTTTCTACATAATCTCGGGTTTTCTGACCAAATCTCGGGTTTTTCTGACAAAATAGGCTAAAAATGATGAAAATCTTGTTAAAAACGACTTAATATTAATTTTATATATTACGTATTAGAATTTACACTGAATAAATTAAACTGTTGATTAATGCATATTACTGAAATGACTAATTTAGTGAACATGTTCGGTTTTGAATTTTATATATTACGCATTAGAATTAGTTAAACTAATAGAGTGAACATGTTTGTGCATGCATACCATCGCCACGTGTATGAAAGATGACTCTGCAATAATTATTATGACAGCCATTGTATGGATGTTTACAGTTGAAACAACAGCAATGTTATATACATACAAAAACTAGGAACATCAACATTGTTATATACATACGAAAACTAGAAACAACAACAACGTTATACATACGCAACTAAAATCATATGTGTATAAAAAAGATGACCACCGCAATAATTATTATAACAACCTTGTATGAATGTTTACTTTTCTTAAATTTTAAGCTTTTGAATTTTATATATTCCCTGTTAGAATTTACATTGAATAAATTAAGTTGTTGATTAATAATAATAGTGAAATGTCTAGTATAGTGAACATGTTTGTGGATTTTGAATTGTTGCATAAATTATTATGACATTATTGCATGATTGTTTACATTTTTAAAGTTAAAAACAAGAAACAACCACCAATTTTATACATACGCAGCTAAAATCATATATGTGTATAAAAAGTAGACCAATAAAAAAAAATATGATCAAAAAATATTTCCGTAATATATAGTTCAACGACCTCTTAAAATAGTGTTTACGTTTTTAAAATTGAAAACTGACCCATATAGTGAACATGTTTGATCTTGAATTTTATCTATTACGTGCTTACGACAGATGATTGTTGTATAAATTATTATTATTATGACATCATTGTATAATTGTCTACATTTTTAAAGCTAAAAACAAGAAACATCAACAACGTTATACAAACACCTTTAAAATCATATGTGTATAAAAAAAAAGATGGCCACCGCAATAATTATTATGCCAATTAAGTTGTTGATTAATGAGAAGCAAGAAACAACAACAATGTTATACAACTCAGTTAAAATCATATGTGTATAAAAAGATGACCAATATAGTGAACATGTTTGATCTTGAATTTTATATTATATTACGTGTTTACAAAATTATTATTTTGAATAATTACGAAATTATTATTTTGCATAAATTATTATTATTGTATGAATGTTTACATTTTTAAAATTGAAAACAAGAAACAACAACAACAACAATGTTATACACACGTATTTTGTTGATTATTAATACAGACCGCCACCTAAATGACTATCTATTTTGAATAATTAAATTGTTTAGAAGAATTTACAGTCTAACATGTGAAACGAAAAACTTAATTCATTTAATACGATATATGCGCGCAAAGATTGAAATATCGAACCCTAACTATATTTATTATTTCCATATAAAAATATGACGTAGACGGTGCACCCCTGTTAACATACCTTTAGGCGGAAAATAATATATATATATATAGACCGAGTACTAACAGTAATCTATCTTTGGGGGTAATAGTTTGTTTATATACCACAAATAGTCATAGTAATTTATCACACGTTGGTGGTGTGATGGTAAGACGCTTGCTTTTCATGTCGCGGACCCGAGTTCGATTCCACACGCTGACCAAAAAAAATTATCCATATAAACATTTATAATCAATAAAAATATACCATACTACATTTACACACACACACACACATACACACGTCATTTTCTAAGTAAAAATTCAAAGTGAGTCATCAAAAAATGACGGTGTGATTAATTGACTTGATCAAAAAATATTTCCATTCAAATTTATAGATCAACAATAACATTGCGTAATCATTTACGCTAAAGGTCGTGTGTGGTATTGAGACAGGTCGTGTTTACGCTAAAGGCCGTCATAATAACAATGCGTAATCATTTACGCTAAAGCGTGTGTAGTATTGAGCCAAGGTCGTGTTTACGCAAAGGCCGTCGAGAAAGGTCGTTGAGTAATTCGTATGACGTTTACGCTAAAGGTCATTGAGGTAGGTCTTGTCATTTACTACGAGCAAGGTCGTTGAGACAGGTCGTTTACGCTAAAGGCCTTCGAGCAAGGTCGTTGAGTAATTCGTATGACGTTTACGCTAAAGGTCATTGCGGTAGGTCTTGTCATTTACTACGAGCAAGGTCGTTGAGACAGGTCGTGTTTACGCTAAAGGCCGTTCATTTACTACGAGCAAGGTCGTTGGAGGTATGTCGTGACGTATACGCAAGGTCGTTGAGGTAGGTCGTGTCGTTTACGCTCAAGGCCACATTTACGCTCAAGGTCACATTTACGCTCAAGGTCATATTTACACATGTCATATGACCTTGGACCCAGGTGCCGCCACTACTACTCGCCAGTTCATCACTGAAACTGGAGCTTTTCAAACTACCTGGCCTCGAAATCTACTGCGAAACATCTACGGGTGCAAATCGCCCGTACATCGCAGAGCAACTACGTCGAACCATCTTCGACACACTACACGGTATCTCACATCCTGGTGTCCGCGCAACTCGTAAATTAATTACTGTTCGATACTTTTGGCCCAGCATAAACAAAGACGTGACCCATTGGGCACAAGCATGCTTATCTTGCCAAAAATCGAAAGTCCAGCGGCACACAAAATCGCCTCTTGGACAATTCGCAATTCCACCTGGTCGATTTGAGCATATTCATTTGGATGTCGTAGGACCACTTCCTCCATCCAATGGATACTCATACTTACTCACCTGTGTCGATCGTTTCACTCGATGGCCAGAAGCGTACTGCATGAGCGACATGTCTGCAGCAACCATTGCCACCACATTCGTGCAAAACTACGTATCACGATTTGGCGTTCCACTTGACATCACCACTGATCAAGGAACCCAATTCGAGTCGAAGCTCTTCTCGGAGTTAACGAAACTCCTCGGCTCACATCGGATACGTACAACGGCTTACCACCCACAAGCCAATGGCATGGTCGAACGTTTCCACCGCCAGCTCAAAGCTGCTCTCAAGGCCCGAGGCAACACAATTCACTGGAGCTCCGAAGTACCAATCGTTCTACTTGGTATTCGAGCAACGGTCAAAGAAGATTTGAAGTGCTCACCAGCTGAAATGGTTTACGGTCAAACCATCAAGCTACCCGGTGAGTTCTTCGTCGAACATCCTCTACCGTCTCCATCCACAACCGACACAGTCATCGACCAACTCCGCACCACCATGCAAAATCTTATACCCACGACAACAAGACCAACGAATGAAAGCAACATACTCGTTCCTAAATCGCTCAACAATTGCGATTACGTCTTTGTCCGGGTTGATAAGGTTCGAACTGGATTACAATCTCCATACGATGGGCCATACAAAGTTATACGCCGCTTACGCAAGCAATTCATTGTCTCAATCAAAAACAAACACCACTCAATCTCCATTGACAGATTGAAACCGGCCTACGGTATTCTCAACACGGCTGATCAGATATCAGCCAGCAAACGATATAAAACCGTCCGGTTCAACGTATAACGTCTCAAAACCAATGGTTTCTCATCTGGAGAGGGGGTAATGTAGCAGCTCGAATATTCGACTCACTGATATTCGATTCTGCCACAAACAAAACAATTAGTGAAATTCAAATATAAACCAACTTATTTGAATTAAGCGTTCACTAACCCCATCACATATCCATCTATCCAACCACCACTATCTAATAACCGAACCATTACTATAAAACATTTATAGTAAAACACATCGCCATCTAACAACATCACCACGAACAACAATGTTCGGTGATGCAACACTAATACATAAGTGCAATGTCGACCGCCGCCGGCGCATGTGTTCCCTCTCCAAAATACGACACGTATTTTGGACACGAAGGCGACGTCACACAACAAAAACAACACAATAAAACAAACAAGCAAAAAGGCAACACGCGACTGACAACAAGTCAGCCATCCCCATTTTTTTTAACTCGTTTTTGGGTGCAAGTGCAACGCGCTTAAATATATTCTGTGGTGGTGAAATATAATAATAATAATTAAAATTAAATAAATAAATAATAATAATAAAATTAAATATAATAAAAAGTTATAAATATCAAAATAAATAAATTATTGTGTGTGTGTTTATTTATTTGAGAAGTCCGGACCGGACGAGAATTTTAAATTCGGAGCAACCTCCTAAAATTTTCTATAACTCGGTAGCACTTATAGCCTTCCTGAACTCCTGTGTTAAATGTTTATGGCACGGTCATAGTTAAAGTTCCCCGGATTATTTTTAATGAAAGTTATAACCTTTTTGTCTGATTTTTAGTGAGCCATTTCTACCGATTTTTCTGCGAGCTGTTCTATACCGTTCCACCGTTATAAGGAGGGGCCACTCTATATACCGCTATATATCGTTGTTTTGGGTCAATTTAATAATTTTGTAATGGATAAAAATGACACCGAAGTATATTCATGGTATTTGAGCACGATTAGTTTTAAATTCCGCATTTTTTGAAATGAGATTTAAATGCATTGACGGATATTCTATAAAACTATCAGCAATAACGCATGGTTCCTAAAGAAATTTGGTCACCTTTTAGTTTAGAACTAATTGATAAAACCACTCTAGGAATTGTCTTCGACGTTGTCTACGTTGTTGACGTTATCTACGGGTTGTCGACACGTCAATGTAGAAAATAATAGATGACGTGTAAACACCCATCCCTGCTGGATTGTGAATAAAACAAACGATGTAAATTCTAAATAACACTAAATTTATTTATTTGCGAATAAATAACACTAAACACTAATTAATTAATTCCCTTATTTAACTTCATAATAATTATTTAATTACACTTTAAGAACACTGTATTTTACTTTATAAATACTTAACTAGCACTTTTTCCTTTTTATTACTATTAGCACTCTCACGGTTAAAAAAACTAACTTACTCCTAAATGTTTATCGCGTATTTATACCAAATATTCTAACCTTCTAGAAATTTCCATAATATTCGAGAGTGTCTAGACTATTGTTGAATAGTCTAGACAAACCTACTTTATAAAAGTTTTATATTTACGGTAGTGTCTCTACTCAAATAGAGATATCGCCACGATCGTAACATTACCCCTACCTGTTCTCTCTTAATTTACCTATCATACCTCGATATATTTTCTTGGATACATTGATTACATCTTTGTTGGAATATTCGGTGGTGTACGCCTGTTGGCCTAGATGGATCATAGATGCTCTTGAGGGTTATATGAATTGCCCGTTTTGCAAAATATTTCACCGTATACATGGGTATTATGGGTTTTAAATATAATTTTAAACACTCAATGCATTTTCTCAATTGTCTCCAAACTTCCGCCTTTTCACTGCTGATTTGGATTGTGTGTCTACGTTATGATCTCAGCTTATCGGACCGCAGATTACTATGAAATGTAAATACGGAATTGTTGATCATGTTAGAATCAGTAAGTTCAAAAAAAAAATTCGAGAAAGGTTATACACCGAACTGGTCACCAGAAATATTTAAAATATCGCATGTTTACAACAAATATCCTGTTACATACTTGATCAAGAATTATCAGGGACAACCTTCGAGCATAAAGATATATAGAGAGAGTGTAAAATTTAAAATGTATGAAAAGAGAATAAGAAAATCGTACTACAACTTCTGTCAAAAACAATTTTTTTTTTTTTGTTTATTTCATGTTTTGTGTTTGTGTGTTTAACAACGAAATAAAATTAAAAATTATAAGTGAAAAATATTCAATGGGTAAATTAATTAAGTGTTGTGTGACAAATTGCTTCAATACGAAGCAAATTAGTACAACAATTAGTTTTTTAGGTAAGTGTTAAGTGTATATTTTTTCAAAAAGTTTTTAATCGCTTCGATCGCAATTTAATGCACACGAATGAAAATTAAAAATAATTGTGCAGTTTTAAAGTGTATTTAATCCTTATTACGACCACCCATTTTAGTTTAAATCAGTTTTAGTTTTCTATCAAAAAAATTAAAACTAAACTGTTTGTATACCAAAAATAGAACAAAATTACGCGGCCATTTTGCTTTTTTTGATGTTTATATAAAAACGTTTAATTAACTTTAGATATATTTTCTTAAAAAATATTTGTAGTTGTAGTTGTAGTACGATTTTCTTATTCTCTTTTCATACATTTTAAATTTTACACTCTCTCTATATATCTTTATGCTCGAAGGGGACAAGCAATTGCCGGAAGATTTTATGAATATGAACAACAGAAAGTCAAATACCCTGACGTTTAATTAGTATAAAAAATATTACAGCGAAAGGGAAATAAGGTAAAAGTAAAATGGTTAGAGTTTGATGTATCTCATGCGTCATGGATTAATAAATCACATATTGTTTAATTATTATTATATTTATTTAACATGAAAACAAAAATTTAAATAAAAATACATTTTTAAAGTTCCACGTAGTTGTTTATGACTATACGATAACGAATCATGATCAGATAAAAATCTTCTCTTTGTCGAACTCCCGGATGATGATGGGGAGGTTTGCCTCACACCATCTTCTTGTCCGCTGTAAAACAAAATCCTAGATTATCTCGTCAGCCACCTCTTCTAGTGCATCCACCAACTCCAGATCTTCTTCAAAGTCGAGATCCATTTCGACTGCCGGAAATGATGTTAGATCGGCTTTTTGATTTTCCCTGTCCATGTTGTATTTTGATAATTGGAGAAAACATGAATGATTACAATTCAAAAAATGATGCATTATATATGTATGTACATCATAGTATACAAACTACCGCAACTATACGCAACAAAGTAATTAATTTGTTGATAACGTCTTAATAAGAAACTAGCAAAACAAAATTAATTATATTGATAACAACCAATTAATGATCACCTAATAAAAATCAATATTTATGTTAAAAATCTGCAACAAAGTATTATTAAAAACATGTTATTTTAATTTACGCCAGCGTGAAAACTGATAACAACGCATTAGCGATCAATGGTTTAAAAAAAATCAATAGTTATGTTTTCATCTAATAAAAATAAGAGATGAACAATCTGCAACAAAGTAGTATTAAAAACATTTTATTTTAAATTGTTTATATATGTTTAAATAATAATTTTGTTGTACTAAACCAAAAAAAGATACTAAGGTACTAAAAATTCAAAATGGTGGATATACCAAAGGTCATAAGACCCAAATGTCAAAAGTAAATAATCAAAGGAAAGGGTCAAGGGTTATCGACAAACGGTCAAAGAATGTTGTCATGGTCAAGTTCAAGGTCAAAATCAAAGACAAGGTCAAGGTTAAGGTCACAGTCAAGTTCATGACGTCAACACTCAAGGTCATCGTGTGATGTCATATGACTGGAGGGGTCCTTAAACTACTATCATTTTCAAAAAATCATATAATTATATTAGATAGCTTATAAATTGAATTTAAAGACCTAAAAAATATATTTTATTTACTTAATTCAATCAAAAACATTCATATTACAAATTTTAATAGGAAAATAAATAAATGTTTATAAATAAATTAATTAAATTAAACTTGATCAATCACAAACATTTTGATTTTTACTTACTCTAGCTCTTAACTTATTATTCAATATGTACTCAATTATTTTTATATTTTCCGCCTGTTTTATTAATTTTTATTTTTCGAACGTTATTGTCATCTGTAGAATAATAAATATGACAACAATTTAGTGATGCATTTACGTCTACGGCCGGTCGAACTAGAAAGCACTGTATAGATACACGCCATTTGCAGTTAATGAAAATCGCCAATAATGCCCGACTTCAATAACCATTATGTAGCTGTGAGGCCGTCAGGATAGTAACGCATTCACAAATACAAAATACATCAACAGTTTAGACAACACGGTTTAAAATTATAACAATTTTACGTTCAAAATGAAAGTATCCCTCTCGTATGAATTACAGCACTATCCTGATTGTAGCTGCAATCTTTTACACTCGTGAATCGTGAGAAATAACTACCAGACTGTGCTCGTTGCGTTGTTCAATAATATTTCATAGTGGGAATCTATCCAAGATTATTATTTATCACAACACTTTAAACATCTATATAAAACAGCTATGTAGCACGCAATTTACTTCTATTTTTGTAAACAATAGTAAATTTTATATTTATCCAAATAAACATAATATTTTTAAAGAAATTTATAAAAGCTTAATATTTACGAATAAAATAATGAATAGTTATTTATTGACTTTCTTAGGAAAATTACAGTAAAATAATTCAATTCTAACTAGTCTCGAACACATTTAATTGTGATTAAATTAGATGGATGTGTGAGAACTGTAGTAGTAAATATATTTGAAATATTGAAGTAGTAAATCCATTTGTAGTATAGTATATGGATCTGAAGTATAACTTAAATGTATCTGTAGTAGTACTTAAATGGATCTAAAAAGTAGTACTTAAATTTACTAATTGTCCTCGATTTACGACGGTTCGACTTACGACAATTCGAACATACGACGACGACAAAACACGTAATTTTATTTTTATTGCATAAAAATTAATGTTAAATTTAAACATTTGTTACGTAAATGTTTATAGTTAATATTCAATAAGTAATATTAGGTGATTTTTCCTAAGCAAGACCGTCGTTCCTTTAAATCAAACATGGCAAGTAAATCTGGGCCTAGTAAAACCTTCGATAGCTCAAAATTTTGAGTTTCTACTATTTAGAAAAATTAATATTTTCCTTGACTTATATACTTGAAGTTCTGGAACGGTAGTTCGTCTTAAATTGAGGACTATTATCTGAAGTAATACTTAAATATATCTGAAGTAGTACTTAAATATATCTGAAGTAGTACTTAAACATATCTACATACAATATAGATACATTTAAGTACTACTTCAGATATATTTAAGTACTACCTCAGATACATTTTTAACTAAATGTATCCGAAGTAGTACTTAAATGTTTTCGAAATAGTAAGAATTCGTTGAAATTAAGAGATGTACTGTTAATTGACTTAAGACGAATTATTCTTTTAGACATCTCAAATTAGGAAACAATAGAATCCCCTATTTGCCCGTCTGTCTGTAACCTTTTATTAATTTGACAAATACTTATCCGATTTCCATGAAACAACAGCATATTACTAGACATGAACGAAAGTAAAAAACTCCAATGTCTCTCAAATATGAAGCGCGAGCCAACACAACCGAGTTAAATTTTTTTTTGTCTTCGGGAATCTTGAAACTGCTTATTTTACATTCTTCCACGATCATACATTAATAATTTTAACAATAATCACTATTTTAGTACGATACGTAATAGATAATTATCTTAGTAAAAATATAAAAAAAAAAAAAAATTAAATTTATAAATTAACTTCAAATAACGTGACTGACTTTTAAAGCATAATCTTATTTTAAAAGTACTGAGCAGCAAATAAGTATGTGTCACAAGCCGCAAAATTATTCAACAGTAGCAACAAAAAAAATTTAATGGTAATTTTAAATATTTTATTTAAATTCAATTACTTAACATAAAAAATGGATACCATAAGTTTAAAAAGCATTACCTTTACAATGTGTATTATATTTATTACAGATCAAATTTTAAAAATCATTAAAAAATGTATTCTTGTATAAACTCAAAATAAAGAATTTATTAATCTACTATTTTATTGTTACTTTTAATTGGAATAGATAGTTAAAACAAAAAAGGAAATAATTACAAATTATTTAAGATGCGAATGATTTTTACTGATTGTGTAATTTTCTTAAATTATTATGTACTTTAATCTTATGATACAAGATATTTAAGAAATTTGCCCACAATCAGCTACTACAACTGTTCGCGATGTTTTACCAGATTGGCTACCATAGCCTTCAATTTTCTTGACAACATCCATTCCATCAACAATTGCTCCAAAAACAACATGGCGATTGTCAAGCCAAGTTGTTTTCGAAGTTGTGACAAAGAATTGGGAACCATTTGTGTTTGGACCAGCATTGGCCATTGACAAAATTCCAGGTCCGGTGTGCTTTAGGGTGAAATTTTCATCTTCGAATTTCATGCCATAGATTGATTTTCCTCCAGTACCATTGTGATTGGTGAAATCACCACCTTGACACATGAAATTTGGGATGACACGATGGAAAGTAGATCCTTTATATCCAAAACCTTTTTCACCGGTGCACAGCGCACGGAAGTTTTCAGCTGTTTTTGGAACTACATCCGATCGGAGCTGTAAAGAAACGTTTTACGTTGTATTGCATTAAATCTCTATTTAAATTAAAATATAAATGTATGTATCTATAACAAGAAATTGTCTCCTACACATTAATTTAAAATAAAAAATATTAAGAGAATACCAAATTTAGAGTTCCATTATTTTAAAAATTTACAGTAAATACTACAAGATATGACCACCTTCATATTAATTAGAATCATTTTGTGACAAAGATATAACATTTATACTGATTGTACTGTACATATTTTTGTTATACATATTAGCAAATTTTCCTTTTCTTAATTTAGTATCATGTGGAATGATTTGATACATAGACAATATAAAAATAAAGCAGCAATAACCTATTTTTAGTACGTTCCAAACGACATATTTATACATAAAATGTTAATGTGTAGTACATATAAAGAAAATAGAGTAATCACAATATTGATTATAAAAGAAAGAAATCAATGATAAACATAACTTCATAACGCAAATAAATTAAATTTGATATAATCTACTTTTTAGCATAATGTAACATAGAAACATAATATAGATTTCTGGATAAATTACATACCCGAAAATCAATAAACTGACCTAGCCATAGAAATACGAAAATAAAAAATTCTCAAATAAAAATGCATATTTTAAGAAAGTATTAATCTAAAGTAAAATCTCGTTATAGGTATAATATATGTAGCTATATGAATTTAACTGCAGTCATGTTATCTTTTTTATATGTAGACTATTGTCGATGAGCTTATATTATTCATGTATTTATATATTTGTAATTTAATATATTATATAAATGAAATCAAGCCAATACTTTGTATAACAAAACTTTTAATACTTTTGTATACCTATTGCTATTGTCCAAATGCATGATAAAATTAAAGATTGTGGCACGTGGTAACTATTAATGGAAAATTTATAGAATAACACTTGGAATAGATACAGCATAAAATCTAGCTTAAAAATCCATTAAAAATATTTTTTAACTGTATATGACACCTTTCATTTAAATCAATGAGATCATCTTGATGATTAATAAAAAATAATTAAAGCCGGTTAAGTGAACATGGAATTCATTTTCGATGTAAGTGTTCCATATAAAATAAGAATTTATAACACTTAAGAAAAAATTAAAAATTCTAAACAAAAAAATGCATAATTGATTTTAATGACTAGACAGTATTTTCAACTTTAATTATGGTGTAATTCAATCACCTTGATTAACATTCAAATGGCTACTCATGTTTTGAACGATAATTTTTTTTATTTTCTCTAAAATTATATTAAAATATATAAAACAATTTACTTACTTCCATTGTAATGCGACCAGCTGGGGCATTATCGATAGTCATATCAAAATATACACGAGGTAAACCCATTTTTATTTTTTTACTGCTAAATTCTCTTATACACCAATGCACCACAGACGTTGACTGACTTGCAAGTTGATTTTGTTTAATGGCGAAAGACTGTGTTTGCCGGCATAAGAAGGCGAACGCCATTTTAATGGAGACTGTAAACCGGAAGTTGTAATCAAAATAGATTCTTAGTACGACTGAATCCTGTTAATTGGAAAATTATTGTAAAGAATTAAAATATGATAAACTTATAACAATATTTTTGAACATATAGTTTACAAATTAATTAACTATTTATAATAATTTATTTAACATAACATGAATACTTCCATAAAGCGACATCTAATATCGAACACACCATTTAATGGCATATATGCTTTCTTCATAAGATACTTGCCCATTTTAGTATGTATATTTATGTACATACATTATGTGTTTAATTTGGTTAACAAAACATTCGCTAAAATTTAAAATTTATAAAAATATTAACAAAACAAATATTATCTTACCTTTATTAAATTATAAATGTATAATAAAAAGACAAAATAATTGAGGTGATTTTAAATGCTAGAATCGTGATTTGCCGACAGATTATTATTTAATATTTAAACCGCATCCGCAGGGTTGTACTAAAAAAATATTAATGCTAGTTTAAATTTTATTTATTATGTACATACATATGTATTTGTTTTTTATATGATTAATAAACATATTTTATTTACACTTTGGGCTTGTTATGATTATTTATTAAATAATTTTTTTACATGAATATAATACAAATTATGCAGTGTGTACGTAATAACTTATCGATACATAGCACACAATGTGGCGTCAAACTCAAGTAGATGTCTCTAGTATTGTAATGCGGATAAGTCTGTCAAATATTTAAAATTGGGAACACCGGTATTGTGTACCGTTCAACCAAATTGTGACGTGCCACTTTGCTCATAGTAATTTTCAAAATTATGAAAAGTGCTAAATGATTTTATAATTGGTAGTTGGTTGACAGAATGAACCTGTCTATTGTCTACACGAATATGCCATACAATACATCACCTCCTCGTTTTTTAACTGTTTGCCAATAAACTATGTTGAAGTGGAAACGGGCCTGTCTACCCACACGAGTATATTATGTATAAAATAATTACAAAGAAGTTAAAATAATTCAAATTATGAAATCAATGAAACGCTGAAAAAATTGTTATGTTAATAAAAAAATTAAATGTACTCTAGTAACAATTGAATTTAATTTTTTTATTTATTTGTAGTTTGTGCGTCTGGCGGCAGGAGAATATTATTTGTTAAGTTCTCGGTGGTTGGCTATTCCACCGTTTCTCTGTTGCCAGAACTTCGTTAGTTGACTAGCAGGGTGCAACACGAGCAGATGAGATTGACAATCATATTTGGACTGGAAAATCATGACCATTTGAGCCCATTGCCTGTTTCCCCCAAATATTAATATATACATACATAATCAAGCGAGTACCATTTAATATCGGCGGGTCACACTGAGGAAGTTTGTGCTTCCTGGTAAAGAGGACCAGCTCCGACGTTGCTAAAGGCCCCCTCTATATCCAAGAAGGTCACCATTGAATATTCCTTATATTCAAGTGATTTCTCAATCGGGCCTATAAGGGAGTGGAGAGCTGTTTCCACCGATCGTCCCTTACAGTACGCGTGTTGAGATCCCGACAGCTCGCCCGGCTTTATTGAGCCTCTAATGTAAGCCTCTATTAGCCTTTCCAGTGTTTTCAACAGAAAAGAAGATAAGCTTATGGGCCTAAAGTCTTTGGGATAGCAATGAGAGCTTTTTCCCGCCTTAGGTATAAATATTACTTTTACTTCAGTCCACTTTCTAGGAATGTGACAAAGTTCTAGGCTGCCTTTGAAGATAACTTCCAGCCAGGGTAGGGTTAAGTCAATAGTTCGCTGGATATCCGCTGGGATAATATCATCAGGTCCTGCCGACTTGTATGGCTTAAAGCTGTTTATTGCCCATAGGATATTCCGCCTTTTTACTATATGACTTACGGAGTCTATACCCCTATTTATCATGGGTCTCTCCGGAGCTAGTACCGAGCACTCCGGAAAATGCGTTTCTAGTAATAGCACCAGGGATTCCTCACTACATGTAGTCCATGAAACATCCATGTAGATAACTCGGGATGGAAGGACTAGAACATAGTACTTTGCGTAGCCTGGCCGCCTCCGAGGACTCCTGTATATTGCCACAGTAGAGCTTCCAGGCCCTCGTTTTGGCTTATCTCAGCTCGTACTTATAGGTTTTGAGGACTTCTTTATAACAGTCCCAATCTGCAGCAGCATTTGTGTTCCACGCTTTCTTGAACAGTCTCCTGCACGAGTACCTTGGAGTTCTCTCGACTACCAGGGTGGCCGAGATTTACCCAAGGGTCTACTGATAGGACAAATTCTAGAACTAATTTTTGTTTGTATTTACAGAGTTTGTATTTACAGCATAAATTAATAATTTTTAACGGTGTCGGCAACTGATTGATTGTCTTTTATTTTCTAGAGATAAAAATATAATATTTTATTTGTTTTGATGGGTCATGTGAGTGTTTAAATACCAAAACATAAAAAATCCTTAAATCCAATGATTGAGTGTATTTTTGATTCATATCCAACACTACACATAAGTACATGCAAAAACGCGTCATTCTGTTGTAACTGCATGGCAAGATTGAAAGTTTGAAATACATATAACTATTTATGTCATTGCGGATATCAAATGTTTATCCGCGAAATGCGGATTATTCGAAAATTGCAGATTGAACATTTTAATTCGCATCCGATCCACATCTGCAAGCAACTACTGCGGATACATCAGCTTTAATCCGCGAATAGCGGATATCCGCGGATAATACTATTCGACGCAGGGCTATATTATGTAGTAGTAATATAGTTTTTGAGATATGCATTAACATTTCAAAGTTGATATTGTTGAAAAAAAAAAAAATAATTATAAGTTGTTAAAAGTAAAAAATGTACCAATTTCGAGATTTTCTCTACTATAACCCGAATTCCGCATAAAAAGTTGCCGAATAATTTTTGTTTTATCAAGTACAACATTGAAATGTTAATACACATCTCGAAAACTATGCGTGACTAGATAAAAAACGTTAACACAATTATTTTAGTAGGTCGTCTGTTAAATTTTAAGTTGAAATAAAAAATAAAAATTAAGCGATTTTTTCGAGAGAAAATATGTTAAACGAAATTTGTTTTTATTTTTGTATAATTTTTTTAATTCCACCAATGTTTTCTTTATAGAAAATACTATGCATGATATTTCTACTTCCAGAGTAGAAAGAAGAACTATGTATCTAAACTATAGAAAAGCAATTGAGTCATCTTCATTTTTAGAAGAGTTATGGCATTTGCAAAGTTCAAGGTATTGTGCCATGCTAAAAATTTATAAATGCAATTCAAGTGGGTAACGGTTTATTTCCGAACATATGCGTAGTAGATTTGTTTTAATGACATTGACCAAGCTACACGCCCTACTCGTTCCAATGACTAAACAAATATATATTTGCCCATATAAAATATGTATGAACTCTATATTTTGGCTATAAATTGACTATAAATTAGGAAAACCACATTACACAAGGGTTCATTTTGCGTTTTTCCGATTTCGAAAATAAAATTAACAAAACGGTATATTATGTGATTATTATATATGTATATTATGTGATATTATATATCTTATACATTGCTATATTAACGCGAATCGTTCATTTACATAAATGTACATCAAACACAAAACATTAAAGTGCCAAAATTAAATATAATTATATAAGAAATTATTACTTTCTTGACCTCCTATATATAATAATAGTGCGTGATAATCGTATAGTATTAGAATAATTTCAGTGTACATACATATGTATGTTATTATTAAACTTCCATAAATTTTAGGTGTACAATTTCTGCGATTATTTATCCGTCCATTAATTTAATTTATAATTTATAATGCATGCATCTGATATAATAACTCAATCAGTTTAATTGCTTATTCAAACGAGCTCATCTTATTTAAAGTTATGTCCTAAATTTAATTATATGTTCCATATTCTATGTATACATTCCATGTGGTACTTTCCAAAATCTGAAAAGACAATATTAAGAAGATAATGGGAAAGCTACGAAACAATATGCTTAAATAGTGCAATAAATTATTTAAATAATATGCCACAAACACGATTTGTTTTAAATTACATAGTTATAAACTAATTTCAATAAAAATCATAATTTTAATGCTCAACTAAAATGACGATGGTGATCTTTAATCAAAATCACCCATTTAGTGAAGTCCTACGTACGAACCTTCACTAGAATAATGTTCTGACCGAGAAGACGAAATATTCGGTATGTATATTAAAATTTAATTCTGATCAAGAAAATATTGGTGAAGTTGGACATACCACATGAAGACTAAATAGATAACTTTTAAAGATTACCCACTTTTCCGTTCGATATACACAGCTGTGTATAAATTAGAATCCAGCCAGATGCAATTCTACTACAATTATTTCAAAATATTTTTACTGTCATAATTTTGGAATCTGTCGTTGAGTCTACAAATGCTCAGCCAAGAAACTGCCGAATTGCTCATTTCAAGCCTACTAATATCGTCGAACTGTATTAGTTTTTGGACCTTTGTAAGTTGCAACAGTAAGTCAAAGTTTCATCAACAATTCGAAAATTGGTTGCTAATGAATCGCTATACTGTACTGTGAATCCATTATTTAGTGTTACCATGTCCGGACATCGCTTCGCACCATTCACGTTGCTTTACTTGTAATACAGAAGCTAATGATCAAGGTAAGCTCAAAAAAATAAGTCGATGGCTCAAACTGTTTCTTTAAAATTTTCAAAATCATTAAACGAATCGCTTCTTTCGAAGTAGGCTCAGATTTAAATAAAGGGAAGAAAGCTAAGTCTTCTATCAAGCTTAATAAAAACGAGTGATAACGAATATGTGTTAAATATTGAAATATATCAGAGGAAAACGAGCAAACTTGTTCTGCAGTACAATCCATATTGTAATTGTGTAACGCGTCTATATTTGCTTAAAGGTCGTTTTATGGCTAAATTTGTTTATAGTTCTTATTTTTATAGTATAGGACTTAGTAATTCTCTTTTAGCGATGCAGACCCTCACTACAGGGACTGCGACTGCCCGATCAAATAGAAAAGGATATCCCGCAGATACAACTGACCAAAAGAATATATCTGAAAACACAAGTAGAGAAACGTTGTTTCCAAATGGAGAAACAAACAAACGTACGTCATATAGTAATCATCTTTCATAATCATCAGATTACTTGTTTTACGACCATTCAATCTATCATATGGCAGGAGTTACAATAAATGCGTTAAAATATCAATATATTTTGTGCCCGCTATGAGTTTAGATAAACGGTATATTTCAAGCTGATTTAAATTATAAAAGAAATCAACCGTATACACAGAAAAACCATGACTTATCGATCCAAACCGGCAACATTGCATCGAAATATCGATATAAAAGTAACTGTCAATTTGGATCCCAAACAGAGAAAAGAGTGTCAAACAAACGAAAATCGTATAGTGCATATTATTTCTCAATTGTTATTTATTTTACAATACAAACTATTTTATAAATATAATTTAAATTATATAAATAATCACTAGAACATAATTAATTTACATGTTTCAATACTCAAAAAATATATTTATAAAGTAAATTAATCGAATTTGTTACTTATAAAAAAGATCGTATAGAAAAAAATTGAAGGTTGTTCGATTTTTTTTGTTGTGTTACAATAAATTAATATGATGACAAATTGAATGTAATAAAATTGTACTTATTTATTTATATAGTAATTTAAGTTGGGCTTTTGTATAACACTATATACAGTGTTTTCTTTATTAATTATTACGAGTAAGTAAGTATTTGTATTGTTACTTTATTTCGCAGATGCAATTTTTATAAAACCTAACCTCACTTGTATGATTTGATGATGTCATATGGTTTTGTTTAATATTTTTTAAATATAATTTGAATAGCAAATGATTCATATAAAATGTAATTTGTTTTTTTTTAAGCAAACGAACTGTGCAACATGCCGGCAAGTAATCCAGTATATCAACCAACGACAGTATCATATGAATCACGATCAGGTGGCCTGCTTGCACAAACTTCATCCGTATCTCCATTAAAAGTACTTAAAAAACCATTACCACAGTTTGGCTTATTGATACTTGCATTGGTATCAATTGCAGCTGGTGTTGCAATGATAGCAGATGGAGCAGCTGATTTCGCTGATACACAACAGCATATAGATGAATTAAATTTGAACAATAAGGATACATCGGAAGGTTTTGACATTGGTTTTGTTATAGCCGGAGTATTTATAACAATAACGGGTTTTGTACTGTTGGGGCTGTATATAAAAGTTGCTGATTGGCGTCGGAGTTGTGTATGTCCATGCAGACTATCAAAAAAACAAGGATTTGCACGTCAACTTCAAGGCCCGGGTGGTGGACAAGTCCTGGCGCTTAATCCATCGACAGATCCACTTGTTTCGCATACGCAATATGCACCAGTTTCTGAATTGCCCATTCGTGCAGATGATGAAGAACGGAGAAATTTAATGCCCGACAGCAATTGGTGAGTACATTCCTTTTATTGTTTGGGCATGTTTACAATTTGTGGCACAACGGATTTAATTTGACTAATTATTATAGTAGGATGTATTGGATGTATAGTATTTGTATATACATATATCCAAATTTGTAGAATACACGAGAATACATATTGTTGGATTTGATGTATGTTTGATATATATCCAAATTTGTAGAAATTAAATTGAAGAATGGTAAAGTAGGAAAAGCGGCATAAGCGTATAAAAATGAAATACATATGTGATTCCTTGTAACAAAAGTTCACTATATGAAGTTATAGGGAAAAGGTGTCTATTTAATTTAAATTTATTAAAATTGTAATTATTTTGAAAATTCAGTTGATCCAATTTCTTATAAAGTGAAAGTTTTGTATATTTTAGAAATGACTAATTGCAGAAATTTAATATTAAGCTGCTTCATTAAAAACATAATGGTTTTTAAAATATTAAATTTTAATTTGTAGTTATCAGTTAAAGTGCGGTAAATATGGTCTAATATAGTTTCAAAAATATTTAGAGACCCAAAAATTATCAGTCATTTAAAAATATAATATTGTATTAAAGGACCCAAATATACAAAATTCACTAAATTCACGAAACACTTTCCATAACTTCACATAGTAAACTTTTACATTGCTTTACTTTCATATTTCATTTTGTCCGCTAGAATATACATTGGTAAATTGAATTATATAGTTCAATGCAATTGCCAAACGAGAATAATGGAAATTTCCTAGATAGTGGTTTGTTTCTTGGATACAATCCACAAAATATTTCAAAAATATGTAAACCCATTAATGTTGATTTATTGTATTTTGCTTACAGCCTAAGCAGTGCCGAAGAATCTGACCGAATGTTAGATCCCGATCCAAGAATTGTACTTCGACCAATTGGACACATAGAAGATGCTTAAGAAGTAAAAAATAATAATTGTTTTTTTTTCTTAATTAATGATTATAAGTTTTAATTTAATTTAATTTTTAAATTAAATGAGGAAAGACACAGATGTGTTTGTTAAATTTTGCTGAGAATTTCATGAATAGTGAATTTATATTTTTTGTTTAGTTTATTATAAGACTGGTTTATGTAATAATTTAATTTTAATTTATAATGAATTTTATTGAAATTGTTTATTTTTATGTATATTTTGAATAGAGTATATACCGTAATTTTGTGGCATTTAGAATATTATGTACTTAAATAAATATATACGTGCTCATTATTTTACAAAATTAGATAATTAACATTACACTCTAGAAAGATTAATTTCACATATAATTAAACTATAAACAATTTAAAATTATTCATTTGATTTTATGTATACGTATATTCATTTGATTATATGTGTACATACATTCATACATTAATTTCATAAACTAATCATTCACTCACGATTACCATATTAACGCAAATCGTTCATTTACATATGTACATCAACCACAAAACATTTAAGTGCCAAAATTAAACATAATTCTATAAGAAAATAATAATTTTGACCTCCTATATATAATAATAGTGCGTGATAATCGTATAGTATTAGAATAATTTCAGTGTATGTACATACATATGTATGTTATTATTAAACTTCCATAAATTTTAGGTGTACAGTTTCTGCGATTATTTATCCGTCCATTAATTTAATTTATAATGCTTGCATCTGATATAATAACTCAATCAGTTAATTGCTTATTCAAACGCGCTCATCTTATTTAAAGTTATGTCCTAAATTTAATTCTATGTTCCATATCCTGATGTAGACATGCTACGTTGTAATTTCCACATTCTGAAGAGACAAAATTAAGAAGATCATTATCATTATCTTGAATAGCTACGAAACAATATGCTTAAATAGTGCAATAAATTATTTAAATAATACGCCACAAACACGATTTGTTTTAAATTAGTTATAAACTAATTTCAATAAAATTCATTTTTATTTATAATTTTATTTTTCATTTTAAATATAATTTTATTTAAACACTGCATTAGAATAGAACTCATAATACATATATTGATCTAATCATGTTGTAATTATGTGCTATTACAATTATCTTTACAATGCTGTTTGGTCTGGAATAGTAATTATGTGGTACTTATATGATTCATTTGAAGCAAACCATTTAAGAAATTAACGGTTCAAACGAGTTCGCTTTATTAAATCGAAAAGATTATAATGAAGACTTCAAATCAAAAATCCATAATAAAAAATTTTTATTTTTATAAAATTTAAAAACTACTGACAAACTTTTAGAGTTATTCTTTTTGATTTAATAAAAAATCTAATAATTTCATTTTTGTATTTCAGAATCGGTAATTATAATTTTATATTCCTTCTATATCATTTAAATTAGCCAACGTTTAAAATGTACTTTGACAAAACGGCGGAAATTTATAAACATAGTACGAAAATATTTTAAAATGTATGAAGAAGCATCAGTATTTCATTTATTGAAGCGATATTATTTTTTAAATTATTGAAGCTAAAAATACTAATTTTTATAGAGCAAAATTAGCATTAATTCAGAAATTCAGTAATATTTATTATGCCGAATTTCGAATATAGAAAATTATGCACTCATATTCTATAATGGATAGCAAATTTGAAATGCCTACATAGATTTAAACTGGCTTATTCAAATTGTTTAACATGTGTATTTTCTAAAAAGTATTGGGAACGGAGAATCGTTTTAAAGTTGATAACATGTTCTTTTTTTACTGTACAGTCAAAAAAGCAAACCAATTTAGAAAATAGTATAATTTTAAATTCAAAGTTTAATGGTAAAATTGATCGGGGTGGTACATTTACGGACCTGCAAATTGGAAATGACTGGAATATCGAGCAGTTACCCCAACATTTTACCATTCTACTTCCCAATTGCAAATTGCTTAAGTATCGAGTGTTATTCCTCTCATTTTAAAGCAACATTTGCTCAAATAAAAAACACAAATCTCAAACAAAAACACCGAATTACGGTGTTTTTTGCAGATAAATATTCAGAAGTACAAAAAATATTCAATCAAAACATTCTCAAGCGCTGTTTGCTATGAAATGGCATGCTAGAGTGAATATTTTTTGAACTTCCGAATATTTTTCAGCAGAAAAAAATATAAATTCGGCTTTACAGTCATTTTTTTCAGTATTCCTAAATGATGCGAGGGATAACAGAAACTCTCTCGATTGATCAAATATAGCAGATTCAAAATCAAATTTTAAAATGTTGTATTATTGTGTAAATGGTGGCAACATTTTTGTATATTTGAATCTCATTTTATAAAATTACAGTTGACAAATCAAACTTACTTGGTCATAAAATTATACCTTAATATTTTAAATCGTAATAAGATCCGCATCTGAAAATAATCTTAAGTAAACGTAGTTCTTGAAGTTTAAGAAAGACTAAAACTAATTCAAGCATAGTCGCAATTCCAGATTGAAGCTCTTCGAAATATAAATATTTTCATTAATAAGAAATATATAATATTGGATAACATTTTTTTTTTCGAATTTATAGTTTAACTTACTGAAAATACTAAAACTTACAAATAAGTCATAATTTATTCAAACTACAAGAAATTAAGAAAATCTCTCTACTAGTGATAAAACATACCACCTAATTTAAAAATTTTCGTTTATTTTAATGTAAACTAAAATTGAGTTGACTAGCTAATAATTATTTAAATTAATTTAATTATTTTTCACATCACCCAAATTTTATATATACGAGTTTATATTAAAATTAAACAATTAATTAAATTTCTTTTAAATGGTTAGCATTCATATTTAACCAATTTATTAACGAAGTTTAGTTAAACAGTGTAATTTTTTATGTGACTGATTCAATTTAAAATTATTATTTACTTAAACACGCATCCACAGAGATTGACTATTTTGTAATTAACAAAACTTATTTATATGTATTTATATATTGTAAGAATTATAATGAAAAATTAAAATTCTATAAAATAGAATTAAAACAAAACCATTTCCACTTGACTTTATAAATAAAAAAAATTATATTATTATAACAATAAAACATTCCCGTCCGTAGAAAATAAAAACTACAAAAATCTTTATTTTATGTAATTTTAAATTATTATAACTATTCTAATTTTATGTTAATTTTATTAATTATTTTATGTTCTTGTGTATTTAATTTATATTAAAATTCCAAATTGCAATTGCACAGTAAAAATAAATAAAAATTGGAGGCTACAATTTTAAAAATAGAATTTAAATCAACAATTCTTTGCAAAAATACAATGTACATTTAAAATAAGATAAAATTAAATAAAGTTAGGGAAAAAAAGTTGTTTGTTTTTCAGTATTTTTGATCAAGTGTATAACACCCATATGACCTATTGTTCCCTTTGCTCCAATTTGCAGGTGGGTATATTATAAAATTTTTCAAAAATTCAATAAATCTAATTTTCTCCTATTATGAAAAAAAAATAATAACAATAAAACGAATCAAATCAAGAATTCGATAAATCGAAAATTCGTCCTATTATAAATCCAAATCAATCGAATTTTCTGATAAGAAAATAAATTTATCAAATTCGACTACGTTGACAAATACCGTATAATTCGATTACATTAGCTGAGGAACAATACTCGTGTAAAAGTCGACTTTAATTCAATTTCTGTAAACCAATTTAATCTATTAAAAACTAGGATAAAGCAAGTACATAAAAGTAAATTTTTGATTGTTAAGTTCTCATTTTGTATCGATTTACGGATTGAGCGGGTTTAAAATAGACAAATACCCGTATTTTAATAAAACCCAAACTTAAACTCGAATTGTATGTGTCTTTCGAGACACAAGTATACGTCACTCGAGCAGAGAGATTTATATTAAAATTTAAGAATATCGAAAAATTTTGTAATCATAGTAGAAAAACGTAATTCGTCACCGATAATAAAGGTGTCTTGGCGAGAACGACCATAAAATACCATATTCCAGTATGATAAATTAGCTGGTAGTATTTTTTACTGGAAAAATGAAAGCAGAAAATTACTCTAAAACTCTATTAGACAAAAAAAGACATTCTTTTTGTCTTTTAAATTCTCAAGTAATGTATGTGGTTTCAGTCAGATGGCTTCAGCGAATTGAAATATTGTACCAGAATATTTACTAAAAAATCTGTGTGTTTGTATATCGCTTTTTACTCAGTCAGTTAAATGATAGGCTGTCTGCACTGCGATCGAATATCTTCATTTTTAAGATTCTCGAAACTTAAAATTTTAATCTCTATATCGTGTTCACCAAATTTTTCTCCAAAAGCACCTTTTACAATGTTTTTAAAGGCCATTACTGGCCCGTTACTGAGTCAACTATTTGGCTCCAAGGGTTTCGATCCTGAGTATGGTCATCATACTGTCTAAGACAAACTGAAGAGGCCAAGTCGTTCCCTACATCGTGGAGTCGTTCCCTACTTCCTAATTAATTAGCTTCCTCAATGACAAGATTCTGATATTGTTTCTATTGATTTTCATTTATCAAACCTTCACAGTCGAAACGTCCCATGCATTTCGCTGTGTTGTTAGGCTTGTACAAAAACTTCCATCGAAGCCTTGCAGCGACCTAATGATGATCGCTGCCTATGTATTAGGTTGCTGACCGATAAGTTCTCACATCCTGCATAAACCGAGCTCGTCCTTTTAAAAACTCATGGTCACATGGTCAATTTGGCTGCAGGAAGATCCACGAGGATGTGTCCATTTCTCTAAATGTATCTGTTTGTGATGGAAGAACGCTCTTGCTACTCTAAGATCGATTATCGATCGCAGTTTCGTGTCCGGTGTACGGACCTATGTTCTCACACAAGTCGGCCCTATTTCTGCCAGCTCTAGCATTAAAGTCCCCAATTACCATTCTAAAATCGTGTTCGGGTATAGATCCTATCAGATCGTCCAAGTCATTGTAAAATGAGTCTGGCTGGCTGACTTCTGTGGGCGCACAATCAGTTATTGACTGCTTGGAAATCCAAAACAGTTCTTTACCTGCGGCCCAAGAAGAAATCCAGCTCCAAGATTTCTGAGGTCAACTTCACTGTAGAGCAACGTATAGCCCTGGGACACATGATCTCCACATTTAGGCCAGCGAGATTCTTGAAGAGCAACGAGTTCCAGCCGATACTCCTTCATGCATGTGATTAGGCCCTCCAACGCTCCTGCTGTGAAAGTGACTACACGTTCCACCACCGAAAAAAATGGGAAATCCACTACCGAAAAAGTAGGTTTAACCATCTGCGGGTATGATAATTTTTTAAAAGGTTGATGGAATTTTGATGAATGACTACTTACCTCATAAGGCCACAATAACAGGGGATTATTGATTGCGGGGCTTTTGAATAAATTGAAAAATGCTATCAGGGAAAAACGACTAGGTCAAATCAAGCAAAAAATATTGCCAGTTCATAAGATGAATGGTGCAGAAAAAGCCTTAAGATTGCAAGTTCAATGAAATACCGCATTCACCTTACAATCTAGATCTAGTCCCAAGTGCATATTATCTTTTTACAAATTTGAAGAACAAATTAAGCGGGGTAAGATTTTCAAATGACAGTGAGGTAATGTCCGCTGTAGAAGAATAGTTTGAAGAACAAGAGAAATCATTTTATTTTGATGGTTTGTACAAATTAATTGCCAGGTGTAATAAGTGTGGAGATTATACTGAAAAATAAAAATATGTTTGAATAAAATTTACCGTAATTTCATAGATTTACCGAAAATCCAAATGAATTTAACTTTTTATAAATAAATAAGATACATTTAATGTAAAGTACACATTTTAATTCACTATTATCGAAATAAAATAACAACTTAATTTTTCAATGTTCTGGATAAAACATTGGTTTTTTCAAGTTCGCGATAAATTCATAGACACAAACTCGAAAAAAAGGGAAATTTTAAAAGGAAATATTTTAAACAAATATTTTTCATTGTTTTATGCTTGATACCTGTATTATTTCACAATAGACGTCAAAAAATATAGTTAGAAGTTGAAATTTATTCAAATAAATAGAACTTAAATTAAATATATTGGTTAAACTAAATAAAATTTCCCAGACAAGATGAAGGCATTCCACATTTTATGAGAATATTCAAAATAGTTCAAACTTGGTGGCGTAACATATTCTTCAGTACCACCTGTCTTTGCAGTGCAATCAAGCTCTACGAATTTATCGACATCTTCTATTATTTCTTGATTGTGCCTAATGGTAATTAGGTTCCGTCTTATTGCATTGGTTTGCCTTATATTTATTTTGGGGCCAATTTCATGTGCTAATTCCGATAATTTCGGTTGTGATGTCCGTTTTGCGCATTACACTATCCAGTATGAGTATTACGAGGAACACTAATGGGTGTACCCTTCTTTACTTTCCGCGTCGTATGTTGCAGTATTTATCACTCTGCTTCTCTTTGTATTGAACTCTATTCCCAGCATCCCGGTATATTTCTTTGATGAAATTGATTATTTTCTTCAAGATGCCGTCTTCGTGGAGTGCCTTTCAAATTCATCATCTATACTGATCGAATCGAAGTTGCGTTCGAAGAATATGTATATAGTGGAGAATATCATTCATTGGACTTGTCTATGATGATAAAATTGATAAGCTTATTCATTATGTCTTGGTTAATTACTGATAATTCAATCAAGGATGATCATTGCCAATACTTTCATTGTATTGTTGAAGAGGGAGAAATTTCAGATAATAGTAGTAGCATTAAAGTTTCTGCTGTGTTACGGTCACTTTTGGAGCCATTACACGATTTTGTAACGGATAGGTTTCAGTCAGAAATGGTGGGTTTGTTTCCTCCAAAGGGTGAGTTGTGACCGTAGACATATCCACGTGTAATGTTATAATAATTATTTAACCTTTTAAACAACAGCACTTCACTGAATAATCCATCACCAGCTCATTTAGTTTGAAATTAAAACATTTTTTTTTCTTTAGTTTTTCACAAAAATTAAAATCTTGTACTTGATCAAGGATAAGGTTTATTATTTAGATAAATTAACTATGTTACAAAAACCTTATACGCATATACACTATTAATAACTAGGCAGTAAAATATAGGTATATGAAGTTATTAATTAATTATATTTTTTTAACATTTTATTTTATCCAAAAAAATATGAACTAGAGAATATATTTTTATCCTTCTTTTTTTTTTTAAGGTGAATATTCAAAGATATTCCGGTGTTTATAGACACCAAAGAAAAAATGTATAGATAGAAAAACTTACCAGCAATCTGCTTGAAGCGCTTCAGTTGGATTGGCGTAGTATAGCTGAAAATCGAGGTTTACCCAAAATTATTGTAAACTTTCACTAATTGACTTTAAAAACTATTCATTATTTAAAACTATTAATTTTATAAAAATTGGAAAACATTACTTTATAATTTGAACCATTTTAAATTAAATACGTATATTAACAAATAACTAAGAAAATTAGATATTTAAATTATAAAAGTATCTATTGAAAGTTTAGAAAATGTATAAGGATATATACAGCAAAAATATATGTAACACAAAAAAAAATATAAATATATGTTTACAAGGAAAAAAAATAAATATATACAACAACAAAAATAGAGATATATGTATACAACAACAACAAAAATAACGCCAGCGAAACCGTCCGGTTCGTGGCCTTCGTGATCTTTCCCGCCAGAAATTATGACTTGACTTTTCTTTGCTAATCACCAAAAGAAACATATTATTATTTAAAAATTGGGATTAACATTAAATTAGTATAGTGTATATATTACCATTTAGAATGCAATATTGGGTTTTATATATTTTTATTTCATATGGATGGACCCAAAATATAACGTAACTTATGTTGAAGATGATGAAATTCTTAACGGGATGATAAGGTCACTTCAAAGTTAAACTAACAAAAAAAATGATTTATCACCATGTGATTTCTTTAAGAAGAAAAAGTAAAACTTAAGGATTACAAGTACCTCGTTTAATCACTTATATTTTATAAACAAAAAGAAAACACGACACTGCAGTGAAGAACTATTTTTATAAGATTTCTTCTAATTTATCTTCTAATTTAGTTTTTTTTTGTTATACTATTTCACTATTAGAATTTAATTTTTAATGTTTATCGTCCGGTTTCACTGTGCAATATGATCTATGATGCTACGAATGCTATATACTTTGGCTATTATTATATATAATTGCTCTTTTCTCATGAGATGGTAAACAAACACGATCATATGCCCGCAGTTGTATATACTAGAGAAGCAACCAATACATATTTATAGTGCATCACTGTACTTTACCTTTTCATACTTTAACAAATGCAAATAAATATATAAATGGGTACGAAATTTAATAATAAGCCTCTGTAAGAATTATACTTCTATATGAACATATACACTTGAAATTCGTGCTCACCATATCAATATATAGTGGACGATATCAGTATCCATTCGTTTATATGCACGGTTTGATTATTACCAATAGATATGAGAAATTTAAAGAAAACTGACTGTTACAGCTGTTATATATGTGTCGCCACTGTGGCGAAACTCAAATGGGACACAGTTTAAGGTGTCATCATGTTCTGATTATGATGCTCCAGATTTGTAACCGTTTCGTCCTCAGAATTTACAGTGTTGATCCACATACCAAGCTCAGGAGTAATGCGGTGGGGGTTTCAAGATATGAATCAATCCTAGTTGATCCGCTATATTTCCAACTTGACCGGGCCGGAAGTAGGAGAAAAAAAAATAATTTAGCTATTCAGCAGTATATTATGAATGCCAGAGGCTTTATTGTTCTTCATTTTTCATATGGTGCTTCTAACTTCTCGCTCCATTGATGGATGGGTGTTAACTATGATTACCTGCAATTTTCGTCCATTCATTTTCGTTTTCAGGTGTTGTCTGCTGGTAGCCAAGCACAAGGGTAGCAGTTTAAATGTAGGCTTCATTTGGTAGTTCCCATTTCTGACCGAATGGTCTGGTTTCACTATATCGCAGACTGAGTAGGAGCGATTCCTTCTGGCATCTGGTGATGTTCAAATGTTATTGTGTCTTTTGGATGCGGGATCATACTGCCATTTATGAATAGCTTATTTGTGGCACAGTAATAATCTCCATTGTTATTTCGTGCAAAATAGGTTAGTACAATTTTGTAGAAAATTTTGAGCGTGGCCAAATTTTAAACGTTTCATTTATTGTGATTTACAGATACATTAGCAGTGTCCAAATTAGTAATTCTCTATTCCGAAACAATTGTCCTCTAAACGAAGCGATTCGTATGATATCAGTTGTTCACACAAAGCTAATCGTAACCTAATCGTTTTTGCGATTCAAAAACGATACGTTTACGTATCATATTTCTCGTACCGTAAGCAAATCGAATTTTAAAATCGAACAACTAGTGTTTACGAATATTAAAATTAATTCATGTTTTCAATGTCGAAAATTAAAATCATGTTTTAAATAATTTATAATAATTGTACATATTTAGGAAGTATAATTTACTTAATAGAATATTACGTATTAAGTCCGGTAAATGGCTCTTTACTGGGCAAGCTAGTTACTAGCAAGGGCTAGTAAAATCGCTTTCCGGATATAGGGCGCACACTATTTTTCCTGCAATCAAACCTTAATTCAAAAATAACTTCCATTATATTAACACTATTTTTTCTTGAAGAAAATTAAACTAAAAATAAAATAAAAAATAAAAATAGCATTGAAATTACTTAACGAATTCACCACGGAGTAATTAGATTAATTTGTAATTTTAAACTAATTATTTATTATTAAAACATATTTAAATAATGAATTTAATAATAATATAATAACCATCTTATAATTTAATTCTAAAGAATATATTTAATCACTTTAATTTGAAGAAGCTTACATGCATACATAAATATAAAAACAATATGAATGTGTAGATATTTTTAAAATTTTATTTTTCTAGAACCTCCTTTGAATAAAGAAACCATTTCTTGATTGGAGAGATGATTGCCATTTTTTTCAAGTCGGCAATTTCTTCGGGCCACCCTAAAGGAATTGTGTCTTGATGTATGTATTTTTTTGGTAAATAATAGTTCGATCATAATTTTATTACTATAATCTTTAGTAGCGATTACACAGATAATTTTCATATTTGTAATTAAAAAATATGTTTAACAAATAATATTAATTGATTGTACTATACATTTAATTTAATTATAACTTCAATATTCAAATTTATCTTATATGTACATATGTAAACACACATATACATTTTAAGAAAATATATGTACATGTGTATTGCGTACATAAAAATAAAATAAAATAAAAATATAAATTCAATATGTATGTACGTACGTATAAAAATAAAATAAAATTGCCTAAATAATTATAATAATAATAATCCTTCTGATGCTAATGCAGAATGTAACGAAGTGGTTAGGAACTCGTTGGTGCACTTATCGATGTGCAATGTCGAATGTTGAGGAAGCTCCCACTGTAATTCTTGTGTTATTTTACAGCATATGATATTTTTATTTTTAAAATTAATAAGAATAACAGTAATTAATATTCACAATTTAACAAATTTTATTTTCAGTTCTTTTAGAAGAATATATGAAAATGATTAATCGATCGGAAAACATTATTAAATGTTAACATCGAATTTAGAACAACCTTAATCATAATTTTAACAGATAAATTCTAAACTACTATACATATATTAAAAGTACAACAATATATACAACAAATTTCAATAATTGTGATAATTTTAATTACCTTTAGTTTTTCGGGAACAAAATTACAAAACTAAAATGGTGCCGCTTCTTAAAAGAACAATTATAGAATGAATTAACTACAAATTTCTTGATAGAAAACCAAAATACGCCCACGCACTACTAACGTCTTTTACAACTTATGTATATAAACGTTTTACTGACTTTCATTTGAATAGGTCGAAAACTAGAATAAAACGGAACAGTTAATCAACTTCATTTTATTTTACATATTTGGGAATCGGTTAATAAATTATATTAAGTTAAAAATTTACTCAAAACTCATTTTAGAATCCCACTTACAACCGATGAATTTAGTACTCGGATATATTTCATTAAGACACCTAGCTACATTTTAAAATACATATACTGTTACGTACTTTATGCGTTTCGTCACTGATTAGAATATTTGTGCACAATAAATTAAATCTTCTAAATACTCGTTGATAATCATAATAAACAGTATTTAAAGGCCATTACTGGCCCTTTACTGAGTCAACAATCTGGCTCCTACGGTTTCGATCCTGGGCTTTGTCTTCATACTGTGTTAGACAATCAGAAGAAGACAAGTCATTCTCTACACCGTGGAGCCATCGCCTGCAACGACCTCTGCGCCTACCATATGGTGGCTCTCAATTTGTTCCGGATCAGCACATGACTCTTCTCTCAAAAGTAAGGAGACATCTCTCGTACTCATCCGCCAGCCAGCGCCCAACTTTCACATCCAAACATAAGAACGGGCCTGATCAACGCTTTGTATAGCTTCAGGTTCACGGCACTTGATAGGTGTTTAGATTTTAGCAGTGGCAAA
Source organism: Tipula unca (assembly GCA_951394425.1). Classification (NCBI taxonomy): domain Eukaryota; kingdom Metazoa; phylum Arthropoda; class Insecta; order Diptera; family Tipulidae; genus Tipula; species Tipula unca. The sequence continues at coordinate 101,017,733 of OX596381.1, forward strand.
TACTCGTTGATACCTAACGAAAAAATAAAGCGCGAATTATATTCTTTGTACTTTTTAAATAAAAGGTACTTTTTAAATAAAAGGTACTTTTTAAATAAAAGGTACTTTTAAGCTCAGGATCGAAACCGCTGGAGCCGTATAGTTGACTAAGTAAGGGGCCAGTAAAGGCCTTTAGAAACACTGTTTATTATTATTATTTTTTATTTTGTATTGACGACTTCAAATTAAGTTAAAAATCATAAATCAAGTTAAATTCAAATTAAATAGACTATTGGTTAAAAACACACCATTTTTAATATAGGTATTGTTTAATTTTGTATACGGCAAATATAAGTATTGTAGACTTTTGTTTTATAAAATTAACTATTCAGTACGAATTGTTTTAATGTCTTAAATTCAAAAATTCTACATGTATTGACGATTGGAAGTAGCAAAATAGCACCTCTAATAATCAATAGCAGCATATGTTAAAATAGACAAAATTTGCCAGCGCTCACGGTAACGACTAAAAAATGGTACAGCGGTAATTTTTCTAGAGGTTGTCCGAGCAAAATAGTTGTCTAAAATCACGGCTTCAATTTCAATGGTCTATTGCCTTAACTAGTTATTTATTACTAATGAAATGAAATTATGGTTCCGTTTCATTTAAAAATTAGTTCTATAGAAACGGCATTTCCGTTAAAATTGAGAATGTACTCCATATTCAATTAAAATAAACACCTAGTCCTACTCTAAAAGTGTTTCTGTTTGTTTCGGTTATCTACACTCCTAGGCAAAATTAAAGCATAATTATTTTTTTGATAGTAAATACATAATTCCAAAATTATGTTTCCAAAAATATTTGTGTTTTAGGTTTACCATTTTACATTCGTTTGCGATAGACGTACCTATTACTATACGTTACCTATAGTTTTTCGTGAAATTTATGGTCCATCTAAATCATCAAACATCAATTTAAATAACAAGAACTCATTTCAAATTGAAATAATTTCATAATTTATTATTTCTTCAATTCCGATTCATCGAATATTAACAGTACACAAAAAAAATTGTCATAGAATAGTTATAAATGAAGTTTATTTTCTTCATCAAAAAATTTAACATTATTTGAAGACATACATATTTAACAACAACAAAAAAAATGATTACCAAAAGCTAACAAATTGTTTGTGTGATTTGAAATTATTGTATTTCTCCAATTCAATTTTTAAAATTGTCTAAATTCTATAGAGATCATTAATTATTTATCATTACGTTCTTTTTTTATTGCATCGTTTACCAGCACTTTTGAATCGGCAGAATCTTTCTGACGATCTCGTTCCTTATCTTTAGACGTATCACGTTCTTTAGTATCCTTTGGATCACGATTCCTTAAATTTTGAAATAAAATGTTTTAAATTTACAGTTTAGTTTCATTTAACATAACTTACGTGTCACTACGTGTTGAACTTTTTTCATTTTTTAGAACTGGTGCAATTTTGTCGTGAATGGTTGTAATTATCGAATGATAATCACTATTTTTTCTCTATAATATAAAATAAAATAGAATACAATATACATTTTTTAATTTTTTTAGGTAATTGTGTTTTACATTGGACACCGAAAGATTTAATTCCGCATCAGATAATTTTCTATTTGTCGTCTTTAAATCACACTGCAAATCTTTGAGCTTTGACTGTATTTTGGTATAATTTGTATTCAATTCAAGATTTTGTTTACGTAAATCTACTAAAATACTTTCAGTATTTTCACGAGCTTGTTCAGATCGCCCCATTTGATCTAGCAATTTTTGAATATCGATTATTGCTCCTTTATATGTAACCAAATTATTATTCGCTAGTTCTAGCGAATCTGCAACGGTGGTTGTTGTTTTCATCATTACTGGAGTTTTACCGTCGATTTCAATGGATATGACGGAGCTGTCCAAATTGGCTAAACTATTGGTGTTTTTAAAAATAGGCAAATAATATTTATTACCTTTAGACATTTGATTGATAATTTCCTCATTTTCCTCCTCGGCTAATAGAGATTCTTTTTTCTCGTCATCATCTTTTGGTAAATCAGTTAATTTCCTATAGTACAAGGAATCTCTGGATATTACTTTTCCGACAAGTTTACGAGTTTGAGCTCTAGATAGATTTAGTCCTAATGTATAAAATAAATCTTCGATGTCTTTTTCAAAAATATAACCGCAATGGGATTGGTCGAAATAAACAAACGATAATAACAGTTCTAGATTAGCTGTGAAATATTTATGCCGATCACGATCGCGCGGTTTTTTCTTCTCCATAGACTTGATAGAATAATTATCATTATCGCTATTCTCATCGTCCCGACTACGCAATCTCTTCGGATCATGATCAAAACCATCACGTTCCTTATCTTTACTTATGGATTTTCGACTATCTTTGTCATTACGCTTACCATCCATTTTATCAATTTTGTCTACGCCAGCTTTGTCCGGCGTCGAAGGAACGTTCAAACTTTCTACTGACTTATCTTTTTCTTCGCCCTCCTCATTATCAGTTTTCAATAGAGGTTTATCATCTTTTGGCTTATTAGTATCATCTTCCACACGTTTCGATTCTTCTTTATTTTTCTCGGGCAACCAATACAATGCTCGGTAAATATTAAAACCAAAATCTCGCATTAACATTTCATTGAATAGCTCTGCAAAAAGTGATACTTCAAATGAATGTTCTTTGGTATCTTCCGAACGATAGTCAAGGAGCAACGAAAGTGACATTATGGTACAATCAAACTTTCCAGATTTTGCTGTTCTTGATGGATGGACAATAATGTGTGGAGTTGATGGTAGTATATATCGTTTTTCTAATAATTGGCGTTCTTTATCATCATGAACGCGCATGTCTGGTTTTTTACGTTGTAGTTCCCGTTCTCGATTTTTGGTTGAATCATATTCATCTATGACAACCATACAAGATAGATCCATATCCGGTTCTGGATTTTCTTCAAGGCCTGCAGGCTCTTCATCAATCTCATTTGAATTTGAATTTGCTAGTTCACCGTCACATTCTTTGTTCGTTGAATGAGATTCAAGTTTTAGCGCTTTTGAGAGACGTGCAATTAGTTGGGCTTTTAATCCTATAAATATGAATAAATCTTAATCAAGTAAAATATTAATTTAATTAAATCATTGCTATGGGCGATCGTTAAAAGACTAATATTTTCCTTGTATGATCCGAAGCAACTTTTGATTGTTACAAATGCAATATTTAGATCAAAGTTTATCGAAGATTTTGCAACTGTTTTATATTTTATTAATTTAATAGATATTTAATTGTGGTGTTGTCTATTTACGACGTTCACCAAATAGTTAAAAATACTCCTGACACACTGTAATATGGTGCGGTCTTAACGATGTATTTTTTAAGAAATCAAAAAGATCTATCTTATTGGGGTAATATTTTAAATTATGTAGTCTGTTAGTCCAATTATAACAAAATAGTAAAACAATTATTGATCATTACCTTTTGCAGATAAATTCCTGGCTACCAATTCATTTCTCAAGTCAGTAACTTTCATTGTCTTTGGATCCAATTCACTATAATGCGTAGGTTCAGATTTTACATTAGCACCTTCAATCTCCTCCTGAAATTATAACGATAATTTAAATTAAACATTTTATATTGTATTTTGAAATCGGATTTAAGTAACTGGTCAAATTGTAATTATTTAAAACTAAATAAATTTAAATTAATTTAATTTGACCATCAGTATTATCTGCAACAAAATTTGAGTTCGTTCCATTTAATTCACCTTCCGGAATTATATATGTACTATTTAATTATCGTAATTTAAATAGTAAATAAAATCTAAATAAAATAAAACGACATAAAATTACACTAACAGAAAAACAACTAAACCAAATATGTTTTTCTACAATAATTGGTTTAAAATATCTACAAACTTATTCCTATAAATAAAAATAGAAACGATGTCTAAATATTTCCCCAATCCTTTCCTTAATTGATATAGTACTTATTTTGAATTAAATTAAGAACCGCGATAATTTTGGTAACGCACTAAAAATAAAGTTATTATTTAGTTAGAAATTAATTTTTAGCTGTGCCTTTTCAATTCCTATAGAATTTCCATCATCATCATTTTCTGCAACCGTACCAAAACCGCTACTAGCCGCAACATTCGAATTTGAAGTAGTCGCCGTTGTAGTAGTAGCAGCCATTGATGTTGTAACTGAACTAATGGTCGACTCTGTTTTAATAATAGTAGTAGTAGTAGTAGTAGAATTGTCTTCAGCAACCACAGCATCAACAGCAGTAATAACGTGAGATTTATCACTATCACCTGGTGTACCTTTATTTAAAGCAATATCCAATGTTCTTTTATAACGATTTTGAACTCCATCCCATTCAATTAATGTTGGTATACATGATCGAACATCGGGTAAAAAAATAACAACAGTTTCTATACGGGCTGGAATAACACGACCTTTATGTATAGTTTCTGAACGGCGGTAGTACAGTTCCACAAAGCGATACCTGTGTGTGAAATTATATTTATTTATGTAATTAGAGTTTTTTTATCTACCTTATATTTACAATTAGATTTCTCCACAAATAAAAATAATTTATATTGTAAAAAATTATTCATTAAAAATTTTAAAATTAAGAAAAAATAAATAAATATATTTATAATATCAAAACCAATCACATTCTATATATGTACGAGGATGTTTTATTATAAATACATCAATTTATTTATATAAATTTGATATATAAACATATCGATGTATATTTTCTAAATTATATTAGTAAATTTTATTATTTATAAATAAATAAATAAATTATGGCATATATACAATGTAGTTTACCATTTTTTTTTTGTTATACAAGTGCGGCATCCAACAGCAACTTACGAGATGTAATGATCTTATTTATCTATCATACAATACAATTTTAAATTCCCTATATATAGAAGTAAAACCAAATACATAAACAAAAAAAATATATGAATAAACCAATTCATTTTTGCTTATTATTTAAACAATTTTTTAATCAAAACGTGTCATTTAATATTAAAGGCCAATTGTCCTTTGTTTCAATCGTTATTATGTGTTTTATTAGTAGTATTCGAATTTAGATATATGTAATTTAACTTTCTCGCAAAATATATACACAGCAATGAAGAAGTTACAAATATCGGACCAAAACTCATCCATAAGCAAGCCCGAAAAACTAGACTCAAAATTATCAAATTTGTAGCCAATTATCAAGTATTTATTTATATTTCTCACTTAAACACTGATTTACATTTAATCTTTTTCTTTATTCCAAAAAATTGTAAGAGAAATTAGTATAGTCCGCGTAATATCTCAGTAAAATAATTTGGAAACAAAAAAATAACATTACAATTTATTATTTCACTGAGAAAAAAATGAAAAAGACTAAAGTCAAATAAATATTAACTTTTAAAGAAAATGATATGGGTTATATTCTTGAAATACAAATATTATCGGTATCGAATTAATGTAAAAGTAGTACGAAAATCCTAAAATGGTATTCTTGAAAGTGTATTATGAAAATTTTCACAACGTTATGTTACTAAAATTTTCATAATTGTTTTTTAGTTCCTTATTTCGTTTTCGCAATCATTGCGATGTTTTAACGTGATAACGGTAGCATATAACCGGGCATGTTTAGAAACCAGATCGAAATTTATCTATGGTAGCAGGAAATTACTTGTTAAGTATAAACATTGCATTTAATACTCAAAATACATGATGCCGTAGGTCGGTCTTTAGTCTCGAATTCATTATATGATCACATCGAGGCCACGTCGCGAACCTCTGATTTGAATGATTACAACTATACACAAATAATTTATGAATTAACATGAAAATATTATTTTGTTCAAATAAAAAAGTATAGTACACTCCTACATACGTATTGTGTTCTGCGATAACTTTAACATCGATCTCATCGCTCAAATTCATGCATTTCGAACAAGGACACCTTCAATTTAGACTGCATCTCCGCAACGCACTAACCCCAACAACTTTGGGAGGCACATGAGTGATTGTCACATTCGTCGGGAACAGTAACGCTGAGAACCTGCATTTGATATCGTAGTTTTCTTCCCATCGTACAATACTTAATCGTTTGCACATACTGATGCTAATAAATAAATTGATTTTAACAAACCTATAAAGTCTATAATTTCTCTACCCGCCTAAAGACGTACGTTATCCCGTAAAACATCTTTGGCCGTGTAGCCAACACAGTCCATCCCAACTTAGAATTTCTAAATAGATTTTAAATAAACCTAGATTATTTCGGTTTAAAATCGAAATAATTTTGTTTTTGAAGAGTGCGTTCGAGATGCGAATTTAAATAATAGTGACATTTCATTTGCCAATTTATAACAACAATGCTGTTTAATGAATTTGGAATTCGTCGAACTCCTTCTGAATTGATGGTATTGTGTTTGTCACCAGAGTCGTATTTGTGAAACACTACTAACTTATTGTACATGTCACAAATAAATCACGAGAATTGGTTGGTTATTTCTTTTGACCAAATTTGAATTCAAATTCCAATTCCTTGGTCAAATGAAATGTCACTATTATACATTTCAAAAATGCGCATTTTTTGAACATTTTAAGCAAAAAAAATTAATTGTAATAAATACCAAAAAATATTTATTTATTATTTGTATTGTACGAAGTTCCAGAAGAAATTGTACGCTTGATTTGTCAATCTTGGTGATTGTTCCTTTTTATCGTACATACAAGTTTATAAATATTCCAATGTGTAGCACAAAAATCACTATACTAGTCGTAAATAATGACAATATACTTTACTTGAATAATGACAATATATTTTAATAATAACATTTACCGATTTATAAAACATTTCTAACATAAAATTTTTATTTGAATTTTAAATACCGAAAATAGAATATAGTGTTTTTAGTGTTTTTTTTTCTACATAATAAATTTTCAAATACGTTGTACGCTAAAATATGGTTTTAAAACAAATTACACGTAAACTCATTCAAAAGATAATATATGTAACTGTGTATATCGACAATTCTTTTAGTAACGCGCTTTGATATCAAGTTAAGATGCTGTTTGTACAACAAACACAAATGTATTACCATAAACATATATGTAATAATATCGGGATTATATTCATTCACATTTTGATTTTAATTTTAATATTAATTTTTATTCAATGAAACTATTCAAGAAAAAACAAAAAGAAAAAACGAAAATATCAAATTTTATTCTCGTTGCAATTTGCACAGTAAAGTGATTAAAATGAAAGGTAGATTTATAAATGCTTACCACAGTTAAGATATTCAACGTTTTAACCGTTTAGACCACAGCCTAATAACGAAACTTTTTCGATTCGTGTGACATTTTTAACCATCTCATTACAATCATTTTTTTAAAGTGATATTAGCTTTACTCTTTAATCTTTTTCATTCAAAAATGTCAATATTTTTTATTTCACTTTACTTTTTCGTATTGGTTTCAAGAATACAAATTTAAGATTACTCCATTACGATTACGAAAATGTTCAATACTGAACATTTTTGGAATGGTCCAAGAATAGGGCCCCCTGTTCGTCTTTTTCTCATTACTTTCCTTTTTTATAAAATGTATAACTTAATTGAGATTTTATTTTATAACCAATTTGTTTTTAGAAAAAAAAAAGAATCCTAATAACTAAATGCCATGAACAAAGAAAGAAATAGTATATAATTATACACGGCGAACATGTAAATTGTACATTACATAAATTGTAAAACCACTTTTGAAATTCAAATTATTTGAGTTCCTTTCGTTATTCGTTCTGCAATGCTTTATTGCTGTGAGGCACATATTTTTCATTCATACTGTCGAAAAAATCAAATTATTTAACATCAACATATTCACTGAAGAAAAAAATTGTTGAAAAATTTCAAATAAAAGATTATTTAACAGAATGTCCTCTAGAGTACTACTATGCTCATGATTTTAGTCGCAATACCGAGTCAAGAACTAACAAATTTGCGCCAAATCTATATTTTGAACTAAGCCAGAAAAAATTAAGGGATTAGATTGAGTTATAGCTTAGCCAACAAACCAGTTCAGCATATGTTAAACGCGCAGACTAGAAAATTAAGAAGGAATAGTGCACTAATCTAGACTATAAATATTATTATTCACATTTTTTGTCAAAAGCCCTAAAAATCTATGAATGTTAATTAGCATTAATAACGTACTTGCGTGATACACTGCGTCTAAAAAAACCGCAACCGGAACAAATTTTTTTGTTTCTTTTTTGGAACAAATGTGTATTTTTTAGTCGCATGTCATAATGAAATATCACATTTTAAAAAATATGTTTGGTGGTAAAAGTTCGTATCCTAAAACGATTACATAGAATTATAAATTAATAATTTTTGACAATTTTAAGCAGCGTATATAACATCGGGAGAATATACCATAGTATAATTCCCGGTCTCTCGATCAATCAAATCGCTTAAAATGATATAAGCCCATTCTACTTTTGCCATACTCGAGTTAAAAAATATCTATCTTTGAGCAAAATGGGCCGCAGGGTTACCAACTGAAACATAATTATTTTTTAAATTATGAGCAATTTTTTGAATATTGACAAAAGAGCAAACTGTAATACGCAGTGTGACATAAATGTACTGCATATTATAGTTTGCTCTTTTTGAATTTTGACGTCTTATTTGATTTGATTTTTCGATTCCGTGTCACCGATAATTTTTGTGTATATTGTTTTAATTATATTTCGTGTAGATATTTAAGTTTATTATAAAATTATATAATATTATAATAAAATTAGATTTTTATATAATATAATTAATACATAATGTCAATTAAAATAAATGATTTTCAGTAGGTATTGTGCATTTGTGAATATCCGAAATAAACCGTAGCAGAGATAATAATCCGTCATAGAGATGAGAATCGTTTAGTATGACGGTATACCAATCTACCAGAAATCACCTGTCGTCATTTGATTAAAATTAATTATTAATGTTGATTCTTTGTCAGTAAAAAGTACAATATAGTTCCAAAATGTCTCCGTTTAATTTGGAATTGTGTTTTGTTGTTTAGTCGGTAAATCAGTCCATATATGGCGATTTGTATATTTTGCTCCATTACATTCAATTTATCTGTTATTTAAAATCACCGCTAGAAATAATAAATTAAAAAATCTAAAATAAGACATGTTATCTCAAAACGCACAATAATAAAAAATTTGGTATTGACACAGCCAATCTCAAATTGATAATGAAATGTTTAGCAAATCTAACAAAATGGACTACATTTTGAGCGAAAACAACAGCGCCTAACTTCAACTCAATACTATGGTAAATTCTCCCGATGTTATGTACGCTGCTTAAAACTATAAATATGTCAACAACAATGAAGTTCCAATCACCAACTATTTATTTATTTATCTATGCACAGAGCGCGTAATTATTAAAGCTAAAGTTAAAAGTATAAAACAAAAGGGAAATATTTTTGCATGGGACGAGAGAAGTTAGTGAAAGAAAATCTAGGTTGAACCTCTAATATGAACCTACTAAATGTCGGTGTTAACAGCGACATTATAAGGTCGAATTTTTTTAGAACCAATTTCGAATTTTGTCAGCGTCTCAGCAATACTACCGTTTTCAGTTCCTTTATGTTGGTACCGCATTATTGGCTATCATTTTTCGTGTATGTATGTAAATTAAATCAAAAATCAGACATATTATTTAGTTTTTTTGTTTACAATTTTTAAGAAATCCATTCGTGAGTTACATTTTTATAAAAAATAATGTATCATATTGATTGATATAAACATAATATGTAACTGAATATGTTGCATGCTATTACTTTTCATGTTTCGTCGCTTTAGCGCCAACGCCAACTAATCTAGTGCCCTACCGCCCTACTATGATTTTCGCCTACTATTTCCTACGGCTATCGTTTTTCTATAGTAGGCTAAGGCAGAAAAACGTAATCAATAGTAAATTTATATTATTGTTTTCCTTTTCCTTCCCTTTCCTACTATAGGAAAACGATAGGGCCTGTTTAGACGATGTATACAGTGGATGATGTATCTCCTCGTTTTTTACCTCTTTGCCTATGTACTCATTTTAGAGTGGGGATATTTCTGTTGCGCTTGTTCCTCAAAAATTATAATTGCGGCACGATTTGTTACACACTAATACAATGAAAAAGCAATAAAAAATTTGTTTGGGTCGGATTTCTTCTCAAAGCATCATACTGAAATAAAGGCGTTGCCACATGACAAAAATATCGGCGCAAGTCTGGGACCGATTGTTTTCATTTATGATTAAATGATTGCATATTTTTGGCTTAAAATATTGAGAAAATATATGAAATAACTACAATTAGTAATTAAAATCATAATTAATAATAATATAACAATTTTAATTGAATAATAAGAGTTTTTCTATTCTGTCGGTCGGTCCGACAACCGATTTTTCATGATGTAGTACATGTAGTGCATACGTCTAAATAGGCCCATAGTCGTCCAAAAAAATAGGCGAGTCAGAGTAGGGGTGAGGCTCCTGTTTACTAACGGTATATCGCTGGCAGATATGTACATATATTTATTTTGTCGCATTTCTGGGTGCGTTCGAAATCCGAATTTAGATGTACGATTCAAAAATGCGCATTTTTTGAAAATATTAAAATTAAAAAAATAATTTGAATAAATAACTTTGAAAATTTATTGTACGAATAAATATAATTAATTAGAATAGGAAATGGTAAACAAAAATATTTTGTTCAAAATGCTTATGAAACTGCATCGGATGAATGAAAATGAATATTTCGAATCAACCCAGTGTTCTACCTCAACTAAAACCACGAACCAGTTTAATGCACTTAATACTCACGTAGATCTAAATGATATTGCTGCTGAAATTATATTTAACAATAAGTAAACTAGTTTATTTATTTATGAAAACTACAAATACATAAATAAATAAGAATATAATCGTATAACTTTAAAATGGCACAGAATTGTATAAGATGATCCATCCCCACACGAGGTAAATCAATATAGCAGTACTGTTTTCCTGTTGATACTCTAAGGGAAATTAAGGAAAATTTAAAATGAATTCAATACCAGTACCAGCTGATGGCAACAAATTTAAAGGACAAAAACTGCGACAGGTAAAATATATATGAATATATGGACATACATATTTTGGATTTTGTGGAAAATGCTATATAACATGCTTACTGAGCAGATTGCATCTTGCACAGCCATTCGGCTCAAATCCATATCTATGTGGACCTGTAACAATGCAGGGCACTCATCTATCCTATGCAACAGAGGTAGTATAATGTAATATCTACGACGGATATTCGCATTTATACGGACAGCCTGGCTGCTATTAAAACGCTACAATCAGACTCCCTGACGTCGAAGGTAGCCTAGAACTGTCTGGCATCTTTAAATGAGATGGCTGATCAGTTCAACATCCGCTTGAAGTGGGTGCCAGGGCATTTCAATATCACAGGAAATGTAATTACAGATGAGTTGGCCCGCAAGAGTACAACACGCCTAATAACCCAAAGCAGTCGGGATATAAAGATACCGTTTGCTTCATGTAAACTGCTGCTTCAGGAAGAAGCCATAAAAGAAACGAACGTCAGATGGTCTAACGCCAGTTCGTGTGTAATAACCAGGCAGATCTGCCCTGGACTTGACCGGTCTAGATCAGCCCAACTGATATGGCTTCGACGGCACCATATTGGCATGGTCGTGGGAGCTATAACGGGACATTGTCTCATTGGGAAACATGCGAGCAGACTGGGTGTCCCAGCCCACGATTTCTGCCGCAACTGTGGTGATGAGGAGGAGGAGGAAAATGTACTCCATCTGCTCTGCACCTGTCCTAGTCTAGCGTACAGCAGAACAAAATTTATGGGAACTTCCCCTTTGAACGAACTCACGGATCTTAGTCAGATCGAGATCCGGGACTTTAAACGCTTCTTGGTAAGCTCAGGATGGTTTAGCGAGTGAAGAGGAGGAAACTCGAATGTGGTACAGCTATGGACCAATTTTGTGTCTATGCTAGTCCTTTAGGATGGGCACCCTTACCTAACCTAATTGCCCACTTAAAAATGGATAAAACCGAAATAACAGCTTCATACAAATAACGAAAACTATGTAGTCAAGCCCATCAATCCTAATTCAAATTTCTGGTGATACAAACGATAGTATTCAGAAATGAGACGGGTAAGACAGGTAAGTATTTCGTAATTAAAAACAACAATTAGAATTCAAAGCTGGAATCTAAAATTATGTTGGGTCACAAAGTGACCAGCAAGAACCGATTAGGTATTTAAATTCCTATTCCAGCTAGTCTTAGAATATCATGTAAGGATTTATTCAATGTTAGAAAAAATAGGCACGATTGTTTCATAGGTAACAAGCAAAATCTTTTAAATTTTTGTTAAAAACATTAAAAATAAGATTAGATAGAGGTACTTATAAAACTGTCTTTATTAAAAAGTAATATTGAATCAAGTCATATAATTAAATTGGGGAATAATTCTATTAATTTAGTATCGGGTAATAAAATAAATGATTAAAGATCAAATTTAATCCGAAGTAAGAACTCTTTCTATTAGAACATTTTGTCATCAAGCAATGGAGAACTTCAAAGCTAATCTAGTGAGTAAAATACCTTAAAATGATTTCTCAAAAAACTACTTTACTATATTTTTCCTGGCAAATTACACATTGATTCCAAGCTCAAGTCGATTTAACCATTCTATTTTAACTCCATTTTGTATTAACAAATTAACGATTGCACAGCTTCATTCAATTGAAACTAACGTCGCACGTTTAATATTTATTTCTCGAAGTTCACCAAATTGCAATCACATAAATTACAATTAAAGAGGGACAATTTGAAGATCACAATATTCAATCAAACTTTAGAACTTTTGTATTTGATGTGTACATCATCTGTGCTGGGATGTTTTACCCACACATTTTTATATTCGATAGATATTTGTGTCTCTTTATTCACGAACAAAATCGTGCTCTATTGCATTTTCCAATTATGCTTTTTCTATTGCGATCTCAGCCTGTTACAATTAATTTGCACCCTTACTCGTTGTTTTCCTAATTTAGCTAGCTCTAAAATAAAAAATTGGTGTGACTTTATCCTTGTAACGTTACCATTCTCGATATTCGATAGACAATTTTCAAGAATAAAACGATACGCCCTTACGCATTTAATTCTATTTCAATTTATTGCTTGTGTTAATTTATTAAACTTGATTGAAAATCTACTTTGGTGATATAGCTAGTTATGAAACATAGACATTTTATAAAAATTATTGTACTTTACTTCCTAGTCATTCTGTTTTGTTTTCATTTTTCATACATTTTGAATTAGTTATTTTAAAAAAACGAAAGATCAAGTGGTTAGTTATAAAATGGATTGCAGTTATATAATAAATCATAAATGTCAGTTTATAATATAATACGAAGTTCGGGTATTCCATGAGAGTGAAAGATGACTGAGATTTTGATTTGATCGCACATAAAATATGATCTGATATATGTTATGAAAGTTTTACTATGTAGTATTACATGGGATCATAATCCAAATTCATCACCCGCTTGCACAACATATATTATATGGCTGGATAACGTAATTTCATATATTTTTAACAGTTATTTGTGAAGAAAAAAAAAAAAAAATTAATTAATAATAAAGTTTACTTCATTTTCAATAAAATTTTAGTCTTAAAACCTGTCGATAATGGAGACTTTGTATGCTCTATTCAAATAACTTAAAATATGACATATAGTATTATATATACTATATATAGTATTATAAGTTATTTAGCTTCATTTTAGCATGATGCTAATTTCAGTAGTATCGATTTTACTCCTTCGCTTCTTTCCATTGAAAGTGGAACTGAAGGAGTGAAATGTGTACTATTGTACTATTTTTTTAAATAAAAAGAAATAGTAATAATATCACAAATAAAGAGTAGTCAACAAGTGTTATTTAAAAAAAATTAAAATGAATACAAAACTAATTCTCTTAACAAAAACCGAAAATAAAGTTGAATTACATTATAATTAATAGCCTTGGTTTAGTTATTAAATGAACGCAAATCATACACAAAACTGCATTAAATGTTAATAATAAAAGTATTTAAACAAAACTTGTACATTTGACAATCGACTTAAATAGATAATTTTAAAAAGCCAAATTAAAAATTTGATTTATAAAATGTTAAGAAAAAATATTAGCTCACCATTGTGTACAACTGGATAAATCAATACCCGTTAATGATTTGCAGTTTCGAATTGCAGTTTTGATTAAAACTGATGTATCTGATTCAGGGGAATTCCCATCCAATGATTTACTCCATGGACCACCGATAGCCATTGTTTCATTTTTTCCACGTATTCCAACTAAGAAATTTATTAAACGTGTCGGATGAACAAAATCACGATCATCATCCCGATCTTTTTCTTCAGCCGTGGCAAAACATTTACCATAAATTTCTGACATTTGAGGTACACTCATAAGCATTACTTTTGCAGAAAATATATAATCCGCGTCTGGTGGATCACCAAATTGATCGTAATTCTCCTGAGTTTCCACATCTTTATGCATTATATGAAACGAGCATGGTTTATTAATTGAAAATGGCTTATTTGGTGGAAATGCGTCCACCCACGATATTTGTGTAAAAAAGAAATCGGACGGAACATAAAGATTTGAATATCTTCTTCGTATTTCTAAAATATCGGCGTCGCAACTTGTTAAATTAACTTTTGGTATTTGTACCATGTATCTGGGCACAACTCGAGTTTTACGCCGTTTCGGTGATGAGCGCCGCAAAGGACTTCGCTCCCGTCGATCAGGGCTATGATCGCGTCGATCTCGGTATCGATCACGATCTTTATCCCGTTCTTCACGTCTTCTTTTTCTTTCATTTTCCTCAATCTAAAATAAAAAGTAGGTTTTGATATATTAGATATAGGTATATTATGTATTAGATTTACATTACTTACATCCGAATCTCTTCTAGAATCTTTTGATTTTTGATATCGATCCGGTGATAAACGCCTTATAGGGGGGCTTAAATTTCGAGTTCGACTTGCTCTATTATAATTATTGTCATTCGATAGATTAGGCGGGGGTACAGCGTTATATCCTGAATTACCAACATTCATCATAGCCTGATAATTTCTTTGCACATTTGGTACTGGTGTAAGTACTTGTATTCTGGTTGCATTCCATTTGAATGGCATTCCGGGATTGTAGTTTGCCTCTAGAAGTACGCGATCACCAATTTTTGGCATACCTTTCACACAAACGTTTTTATGGAAATAGACCTCCTCTTCGATGAAACCAAATTCATTTTGTATTTTGGTTACAAATCCAGTGCCACTAAATACACGAATATTTTTACTTAAAGTGGCCTGTAAATTTGAATGCAAATTAGATTGAGATTGTGATACACCGGATGAATTATTTGAATTTGACTGATTTGATTGCATCTGATGGTTCATTTGAGATGCTTGCTGCGATTGTTGATGGTGAGACATTTGCGGTGGTAATTGATTTGCATTATTTGAAAATGCGATAGGATTCAATGCTCGCGGTGCCGGATATGTAACGGCTTGGGTGAATAATTGATTAGGCGGCATCTGATTTTGGAGATTACCACCCATTTGTGACATAATTGACATATTTTGTTGCTGTTGCTGCTGCTGTTGGGGTGGCATGGTTAAATTTTGATTATATTGTTGATTTTGTGAGAAACCAACCATTTGTGAATTCATAATACCCATTTGCGCTTGGATATTTGATATTTGTTGTCCGGCAGAATTAGCAATTGAGTTTCGCTGCCATGGGGGATTTTTTGATCCTCCAAATGACATTTCGGTAATTATATGGTTTACTTTATGCAATTCTAAGTTTCTACACTATTTATTAATATAACAGTTTAAGAAATTAAGAATTAGATTTTTTTTCCTACGATTTCTCGTGTGGATAGTAAAATATGAGAATTTTTCGTTGACAGCTTAATCAGGGTTGAACCAAAATTTTATATTAAACCAAGAATGGTCGAAAATAATAGTCGAATGAAATGTTTACATTTTTAAAATTTTTAATTATTTACATTTTACAGATTTTGTGTTGTTTTATTTACTAATCGGTTCATCTTTTTTAACTTTCTATACATTTCAACAGTTTGCTCCCGTTCACGTTCAAGCATAACTCTTGTAGCCAACGGCAAATCTTTTCGTTTAGCTGTTAAATCTACTTTCCCGGAAATATTCTTTGCCGGTTTTGTAGTTTCTACCTTAATATTCTCAGTAGCATCTTGCTTTAATAATGGTGTTAAGAGTAAGTTCCCTTTACCAGGCTGAAATTTGTAAAAAGTGGGATATAGAAAATATTTAGAATAACATTTTATTGTTCTTACCCTCATTGTTTTTTCGGTCTTTTCAGCCTTCCTTGGAAGTATAGTTAAAATTGGTGGCGCATTTACTACTTCTCCAAATTTGAACACATCTTTCTGATACTCTGGAATTTTACCAAATTTCTCATCTATTTTTTTATTTTGAAGTTTTTTAATTTCATCTTTTACCATCTGCTTTTGAGCATCTGTTAGCAGGTTTTTCTTTTTATTAACTGAAATATCTTTCCGCTTTTGTACGGTTACTTCACCAGTTTTCTTATTTCGGACAACATCTACACCATATTTTGTTTCGTATTGAGCCTCGATCATCGCTTCCTTTGTAGTCGCGTGAACACGATTCATGAAATTTCGATCACTTTCATCAGCACGTTGTAAAATTTCGGGTAGCTTTTTAATTGGACGTGCGCTTTTCTCCCCACTTTTTGATTTAGGGAAATCTTCAACTCCAGCCCGAGGTATTTTTGATTTTCCCCGCTTTGCTGCATCTGTTAATTTCATAAATCGAGCAAAACTATGCGAGACTTTTTGTTCATTTCGGTTGATAGGCGGATTATCGATTGTATCTTTAATTCTGAAATAAATTGATTTCATTGGTACCTTAAAACAATATATCTAGCAAATAAAAAATTATAACATCTCAATTTGTTTGATTTATTTAAATTGGATGTTTGCTTGGGAAGCCGAATTAAAAAACTGTTGTTTTCTCTGAGTTTTTATATAAACAATTTTTTTGTCAGGAAAAAATGAATTTTTCGTACAAAAACACTAATTTTAGTTGTACCTTTAGTAAATTAGCGTTACTTATACCGGGTTTCCATCGTTTAAGCTAATTACCAGTCTGACTGTGTGAACTCGGTCTGGGAGGCACTGAAAACTTCGGTTGTCAGTGCTGCTCAACAGACTTTAGGTATAGTGAAAGTCAGACCCAAGAATGATTGGTTTGAAGACGAGTATCGTCTTGCAGTTGAGCAACAAAATATAGCCCATAGTGAAGTGCAACAACGTCTCACAATCGCCAGGAAAAACAAGGCTACTCTTACTAGGAGGCAACACAGCGGATTTGAAAACGGAAGAAGCGAGAATGGTGGAAGGCTGAGATTCTGAAAGTACAACAACTCAGCAATGAACGCAGTTCACGTAATTCCTTTAAAGGAATTACTCGATTGCACCATACTTTCAACCCTGCGTCAACTGCCATTCGGGACCGGGATGGACACCTCTGTGTGAACATCGACGCAGTACTTTACCGACTTGCTTGGGGAGATCAGATGAAGACCCCGATATTGTGCACGAAATAAGGTCTCAGTGAGTACGCTGGCTCGGTTACGTTCTGCATGCTGATCCGGAACGAATGTGCAGCGATCTCTGAAAGGAGAGCCACCATATGGTAGGAGCAGAAGTCGTTGCAGGCGACGATGGCTTCACGGTGTAGAGAATGACTTGGTTTCTTCAGGTTGTCTAAGACAGTATGAAGACCAAGCCTAGGATTGAAACCGCCACATTGTTGACGCAGTAAGACGCCAGTAATGGCCTTTAAACACTGTTTTTTTATTATTTTGACTAACAAAATATGTTTTACAATGGAATACAGGCTTTAATGTTTTAGACAAATTTTATTACAATAATCAAATCACAATAATTATGTATGTAAATCAAAAACGAAGTTATATCAAATTATTACAAAAAAAACTTCAAAACCAAATTGTAACAAAATAGTATTGTCATGAAACATATCGTTAGAAATACAATTTGAGGCCTATTATTTTTTTGATTAATCATATATTACATTACAAACCTCGCATTCCCATCGTCGTAGTATAATTTTTTAGCTGTTAGCCTTTTTAAGAGAAACTATATAAAATGTAATTTCTTTCAATTTAATTTATTTATTTGTAATTTATATTATTATTTATCTAAAATAAACCGCAGCTGGTTCAATTTTTCTATGTTATCACTTACTTATTGTATCGCTCCTGAGCTTGTTTCACAGGATCACGAATTCCATGATGTTTTCGTGCAGGAATTTTTCGTTTAGGCATTGTTTTACAATTATTATTATACGAATTTGTTTTTAAGCAAGTGGAAACCCGAAACACATGCTTCTTTGACAAATTAACAAACAAAACTGATTTAACCCTTTAAACAACTACAGAGACAGAGTACAGATGTTTTTTTTTATTGACAATTGTAAAAGTAGACTAAGCTCCTCTCGCGGAAAAAATGATTATTTAAAAGAACGATGGTTCTGTTGTTGTTTTTGTATTCGAATTTAGGTGGCTGTATGTTTTTAAACGTCAATGGATAGATAGTTTTATTTTAAACCTCAATGGATAGATAGTTTTATTTTAATTTTAAACGTTAATGGATAGATAGTTTTATTTAGAAAAATTCCGCTACTGGAATCCGTGATGCTCCAATCGTCAATTGGAGCATCACGTATTCCACGTAGTGGAAAATTTTTGAAGCGAATATACAAGCAGTTTGACCTTTATAATTTTTTTTTAAATACAAAATATACAGATCTGTGAGAAATTTTACCAAAGTGCAATTTTTGTACTAAACAAAATTAGGATTATGTCTATGATTATGTATAATTATATATTATTTCCTCCATAGACAATACCATACAAATCACTAAAATCATTTTACTCGTTTATTTTCTTCTTATTTTTTCCAAGAGAGACACTTTCTCTACTTTTACCATATTTGTATTAATAATAAATACATATATACATTATGTGGCCAAAAAATTTTGCTTTTACCCTTTTTTTTGAAATTTGAGAAAAGTCCTGAACTTTTATAAAAAAAATAATTATGTACACATAAATTATAATTAACGTTTATTATTTTATCTTAAGTGACATTTGAGATTAACAGCTACGCCTTGTACACTGTCATATTTTCTCAACGAATTTTATGATAAATAGTGGGATTGACTGCTGCGTATAATCACTATATTCTACCCTGTTTTTCAAATCGAGTTTAAATAAATGAGTCGAAATTTTACCATATGTAAATTGAGTTATGTCGTATATGATATCATATATATTATGTGTCGTATATGATATAATATATAACATGACATTTGCGATATTGCTATGTCGACAAGGAGTTACAAAAATTGTCCGTCAGGTCTACATACAGTTCTCAATAGGTTCAAAGAATTTGTCGTTAACCACACGCAATGTTTAAAGGGAACATGTTGAAAGTCAAATAAAATTTTAACGGCTCCATCTACAATTATACGATTCTACTAATGCCTATTTTACATACGAATACGACACATTAGTTTATTTACAATTTTTGAAAAGGGAATTCATAAAAAAATTTAAACATTTTTATCTTATCTATTTCTTAAAATTTAAATATATAATTTAACTACAATTGTTACTTGCATTTATCCGTAAAATAAGATATTTTATTAAGTTGAGAAAATGACATCGACTTCAGTTTTACCGTCATGTATTTCATTAAATATTGAGACCAACGAGCTAAATGAGGTTGTTTCGAAGGCTAAAGACTGGGCCTTAATGCATGGGGCTGCAATGAGATCAAAAGCCAATTTTAGTCCGGATGTGTTACAGGTAATAACTATTCTTGATATGTGTCGTGCAAAGAATTATTTTAGAATGATGATCAACATTTCACAATGACCTCGCTTTTGTACACGCTATTTCTAATTGAATCTAGTGGGCAAACAAACTCATATAAGAAAATGATCTCGAGGATTTAAGCGATTAAGACTAGTTAGTAGTTAGTGATGAACATGTATAATTCATTAAAATATTATTTTCAGCATGATAATCGAAATTCGATGTGTCTAATTACTGACGCAATCATCAATGTAAATATGTATGTACAAAATAATCTTGAGTGATGAATATCAATTAGATAAATTTATATATGGACATAGCGATAATGATTAAAAATTAATGTCGTCATTCCATAACATGTACATTATATTATATTTAGTGACATTTCATTGTTTTAATACAAGATATTTAATGTCGAGATTCTATGACTATGTTAACGAAAAAGTACGTGGTGTAGTGATGCATCGTACAACCAAATCAAGAAGTTTAAAGGTTTCAATTTTACTAAGAGTTAACGTCTTCGTGATATAGGATGAAGTTTCAGTCAAACATTCTTAAGTTTACACTCCATATCCTGTCTATAAATTGTATAATCTGCTGCTGAAAAACGTATTATATAAAATACGCTTTGTTTGTTGAAAACACTTTTGGCACGACCTTTTAGCCGAGGGTTTAAAAAGTTTCAGAAGATGAGATTACTGTTTAGGCTTTAGGGTAATTTTTAAATGTTATCCCAAATATTAGGCAAACCTAATTAAAAATGAATCAAGAAATTTTTAATTCTATTTCGATTATGTATAATGTTTTGTTCTATTAGGCATGTATTACTTACTATGTATAAGATTACATAGAGCGGTTGTCACTGATCTAATTAATCGATAAAAATAATGAAGAGATTCTCTAGAATAAAAACAATTTAACTTTAACATCTGTATCACATTCATAAGAAATTTTATAAAATATTTATATATTATTTTATAAAACTATGTAGGTAATAATATGTATAATGCATATTTCAGAAGGGTGTCTATGGCTTTGGTCCAGTACTCTTGTAAAAATAAACTTTTACTTTAATTTGCAGTGCGAGTTTAAATGTGAGTTTAAATTAGAAAAACGTACATTTCTCGATAAACCAGAAATTCTAAAAATTAATTTATAGACAATTTCTTACAATGACTATGGTCGAATACTTCGGTAAATCATTTACTGCGTTAAATTTAAAGGTCGATTTTTATGTATTTGTGTTTCGGTTTTTTTAATTTTATGTTTACTCAATCTGAAAATCAATAAAAATATAATCTAAACGTGAAACACTATTGTTTTTTAGAAATGAATTTGAAACCATTTAAAAATGACTTTACCCAGATTGTTGGTCCACAATAAATGTTTCAAAATGCCTATTTCAAATAAAATAACCTTTGTTTAAATCCCGAAATTTAAAAGAATAGAATTTGATTATCATTCGCTGATAACAAATATTTGAAATTCAAACACCATAACCCCTCCTATAGTCATATGAAAATTGAAAGATTTAAAGGGAAAATTATTGTAAAATGGAAATAAGCTTAAGTTTGGTTAGGAACATTTTGATTAAATTTAAAAAGCGGCCTTTAATCAATTGAAATTAATTTGAAGTTGTTTTATTTGAATCTAATCAATTTAAAGTATGGAATGGTTTTATTTGAATCTAATTCATTTGTTCGTTTTATTTCTAGTTTGCACCGTTCATTCTAACACCAAGTTCATTTCCACGCAAAGAATTTGAAAAGGCTGTACACCTTCAACCGTTGCTGAACGAATTAATGCATTGGGTTGCAAATGATGAAGAATTTTTGCGTGAAACTTTAGCTGGTACCATAAAAGTTGATGAATTTACTGGAAATCTCTTTAAAATATACGACCAGGTTTTGAGAGAAGGCTTTACACAGGTATATTGCAGGTTTATTTATATCTAAGGTTTAATTTATTTTTATTTTATTGCGCAAAATTTATTTTCACATCAAAATGAATTTGTAACAAAATTTTTAAATTTTTTTCCAATTTAAATGATATTTTTGTATTAATTGATTATTTTGTTAGTTCCAGCTTAATTATAATTTTTATTATACAATTGCATTTATATTAATAGCCAATTTTAATATTGTTTTAAAAATTTGTATGCAACCATTTTGTGTGATTTATCGTGATAGATAAATAATTACCCGATCAATGATGAAGTTAATAATTTATAAATGAGTTTAGCACACGCATACATTCATATTCCTAAACATATTTTTCGTACTATTTTTCAAACCAATATTTGTTTCTGATCTTTCTATTCTAAAAAGAATTGTGGTTATACTTAAATTTTATTTCAGATTCATTTTAATTTTTATATTATTAAAATTAAATTTGTTTTATTATTCTAATAATTAAAATTTTTTAATAAAACCAAACGTAATGATTAAGATAAAACAAAATATTACATATGATCTTTAAATAATACTATGTAGCCTTTACAATTGGGACTTATACGATCGGATCTTATGTTGGAAACTGTATGCGTACCGAAATGCCCGGCAGAAGCCCAATGTAAAACAACGAACGCATATTGCTGTTGGAAACAAGTTGAAATAAATACGATTGCGTCGGGATTTGGGCATCTGGGTCCCGCTAGCAAAGATGTACAGAGGTGGATTTATCTTATATTTATTTGTTCCTATTATTTTACTAGTTACAATATTATTTTTGAATTTATTAATACATACAATATAAGTTCCCTGCCATTTATACTGTCGTCATTTTTATTGCTAATCGAATCTATACATATTCTATTTCTAGGTTAATGCCGGTTGTTAAATTTTGAAGCTGCGATTTAATATTGCTTATTAAAAATATATTTAGTTGTAGATCATGAACGTAAATTTAGCATTAGATAAATAGAGCGACTTTTGTGTAAATGGCGGAATATTTTCTTTGAATAATCCTATTAGTAATTTATATATTTTTAATGTTAGTTTTAAATTAGTTAGTGACGAGTAATAATAATACATAAATATATAATTCACAAATGATTATTCTACCGTACAAAAGTACAAAAATTGAATAATCTAATGTACATATCGGTGCTATTCCAATTGATTAATGTAAAATTTTAAAATTTTGTTACTAAATTCAATTTAATATGTTTTTCTTAAATAAAGTCAGAGGTGCAATTGGCTTAGCAAATAAACAATTAAAAAATATCTTAACTAAATATTTATTTTAATATATAATATAATATGCACCATTTTGATTTTAGTATTAATGCTTTATTAAATAAATAACAAACGTGAATTAAAAAATTGTTTAATAATATTAGTATTAATATAAAAAAGAAATTTTGAAATTGTATTATTCCAGGCCTCGCAGTCTCTTGGCCTCTTTCGTTCAGATTATATGCTAAACCAAATAGACGAGAATAATATTAAGCAAGTGGAATTCAACACAATAGCTTCTAGCTTTGGTGGTATATCCACTAAAATGAGACCTTTGCATAGGTGATTATTTATTATTAATATGTTTACTGTCAAAGCGATATTTCTATTTTATTTGTATAGATTTTAATTTAACTTTTTCATGTGGTACATTTATTTTACTTAAAAGCTGCATAGTTTAAAATTTTGCAAATTAAAAATCACAAACCTATTTTTTTTGGAAAATTGCAAATTTAAATGTGTTATTTCACAGTTGCTATAAACAGTTTCGGAATTGGTTTGAATTTAAATTATTTGTTGACGCAGATTTGTAGACATTACATATTATTTTATTATTTAGTTTTTGAATAAAACACGTGATGGTATTATATTTACGGGAGATTTTTTCATATTATTTTTCATTTTTTTAAATAAATATATTAGAATACATTTGTACATATAGACCAAAAGAAAATTATGGCATGCACTAAAAAGTATAAATAATTCATTATGTTTACCTATTGTTTATAGTACTGTACTACTTGTGTTTATGCATAATATGTATTTACAAATACACAAATAGAACTATTTAAATGGTCGATTGGTGATTGGATTAATTGGAAAAGCACCTTTTACACAAAACAAATATTTTTACTTTACATATTTAATTATTATTATTGATGTTTATATCTACTACTTAATATATTGCTTGTATGTTGTGAATTTATTATAGAGTTTAATGTTATATTAAAATTTATTCTAAATGTATTTTCAGTTATGTTCTTCAAGAATTAGGACATGGGGATAAATTAAAAAATGTAAGTTTTGAATAAATAATTGAATACCTTTAGTAAAATAGCATATCTTTTTTAAAGCATTTCATATAATTATTTTATACAATACCTGCTTTTAAAAATAATTGGTTTTTTCATGGACATATTTAAACCAATAATAAGATCGATCATTTTAACAAGTGATAGATGTGAAATATATTGTATTTATGTATATTCAATTTTCTAATTTCATATAGATTATTGTTTTCTGGGTGGTGATTTTTATTTATTACCACTTAATTCTTTGAAAAATATAAATTTGGTTTCCATATATCACATTCCATCTGTCTTTAATCTCTTGTATGTATAAATAAATGTGGGTTAGGTCACAATAAGATTCGAGCATATTAAAATTTTGAATTTTAGCGCGATTCGCAATTTTAGCCCGATTCGATATAAGAATTTTAAAGATAAAACTAAACACCCAAAATCGTAAATATCTCAAGAATGGTGCATCTATTGCAATGCGTCGTAGAGCATCAAAAGACGTAGAAAAAAATGTTATTAAAAATAACGAAAGGGGTTCATATAGAAATAAATAGAACAAATTGTGTTTTTTGCTTAATATTTTATATTTTAATGGTGACATGATGATACGATTTTTTTTGTTATTTTATATATACATAATAATAGTAATAATCAGTTTTAAAGGCCATTACTGGCCCCTTACTGAGTCAACAATCCGGCTCCAACGGTTTCGATCCTGAGCATGGTCTTCATACTGTCTAAGACAATCTGAAGAGGCCAAGTCGTTATCTACATCGTGGAGCCATCGTCGCCTGCAACGACCTCTGCGCCTACCATATGGTGGCTCCCCTTTCAGAGATTGCTGCACAATTCGTTCCGGATCAGCACGCAGAACGTGACCGAGCCAGCGTACTCGCTGAGATCTTACTTCATGTACAATATCGGGGATCTTCGTCAGATCTCTGATCTCGAAATTGTACAGAGCTCGGTATGTACCATCGCTTTCGCGTTTTGGATCGTAAATCACACGCATGATTCTTCTCTCAAATGTAAGGAACCATCTCTCGTACTCATCCGTCAGCGGCCAACTTTCACATCCAAACATAACAACGGGCCTGATCAACGCTTTGTAAAGTTTCAGCTTCACGGCAATTGATAAGTGTTCAGATTTTAGCAGTGGCCTTAGAGGATGCAAAGAACGACTGCCAGCTGCCAGCCGCACTTTAATATCCTCACCCACACTGTTATCGTGAGTGATAAGAGAACCCAACTATTTAAACCTCCTCACTCCCTCAAACGTGTGGTGGCCACTACTAAAATCTGGTGTGCCATTGTCCCTCAAACCGGAGATCAGGTATTTCGTTTTGGACTCATTGATCTGAAGTCCAACTGAAGCTGAAAACTCTACAAGCGGATCAAGTATTTCTTTCACTCCGTTGCTATTCAGTCCAATCACGCATATGTCATCTGCATATGCAAGCACCTGATTGGACTGGCGATATAAGATGTTGCGCTGAGGTGTTTCAGTTTTACTAAAGATGTACTCCAACATGAGATTACAGAGTATCGGGGGCAGACCATCTCCCTGCCGAACACCCGAATTAACTGCAAAAATTGTCGATAGCCTGTTCTCAACTTTAACACAGCATTGAGACGTCGCTGTCATCCTACACAGTCGTATCAATTTTGTTGGCTTTCCTAGGTATTCCAGGGCAGACCACAAACTCTCTCGATTGATCGAGTCATAGGCCTGCCGGAAATCCAGGAACACTTGATGTACGGAGATGGATGTCTCATAATATTTAGATAGAATCATCCGCAGTGAAAAGACCTGATCGGTGACTGATCGATTCGGACGAAATCCTCATTGATAGTCACCAACAAAGCCGTCCGGTAGAGGAGTGATTCTATCCAATACAATGTATGACAGTAACTTGTATGCTGTGCATAGGAGAGCTATACCGCGATAATTCTCACACTTCAAGCGGTCTCCCTTCTTGAAGATGGGGCATATCGCGGCCACTTTCCATTCGTCAGGCATAACTTCGGTTCGCCATACTAATCGAATAAGGTCGAAAAGACAGGTCCACAAAGTATCCCCTCCGAATATCAAGAGCTCCGAATTAATGCAGTCCACTCCAGGTGAGCGGTTTCGTTTCAATCTCTGCATGGCTTTAGTGAATTCCTCATGGGATGGCTCCTCAGTGCAAATCTCCGCAGTCTGTTTTAGAGGTGGCTCAACAACAGTCTTTGACGCATGATGAACATCAAGCAGGTCAGTAAAGTGTCCACTCCATGCGTCAAGTACTGCGTCGATGTTGACATAGAGGTTTCCATCCCGGTCCCGAATAGCGGTTGACGTAGGCCTGAAAGTAAGGTGCAGTCCAGTAATTCCTTTAAAGAAATTACGCGAACTGCGCTCATTGCTGAGTTGTTGTACTTTCAGAACCTCGGCCTTCCACCATTCTCGCTTCTTCCGTCTACAAATCCGCTTAGCTGTCCTTCTTGCACGAGCAGCCTTTTTTTTCTCGCGATTGTGAGACGTTGTTGCACTTCATTATGGGCTATATTTTGTTGCTCAACTGCAAGACGACACTCGTCATCAAACCAATCATTCTTGGGTCTGACTTTCACTATACCTAAGTCTGTTGAGCAGCACTCACAACCGAAGTTTTCAGTACCTCCCAGACAGAGTTCACGCAGTCAGACTGGTAATTAGCTTCACCAATATTGTCGCTGACAAGATCCTGATATCGTTTCTTTTCATCTTCATTTATGAGACCTTCACAGTCGATATGTACCATGCGTTTCGCTGTGTTCCCAGACTTGTACGAAAACTTCCATCGTAGCTTTGCAGCGACCAAATGATGATCGCTGCCTACGTGTTTGGTTGCTGACTGATAAGTTATATATACCAGAAATTTTATGTGATCACAGATCATACTACGCATTTACATAATCACGAAAAGAAACTCTCTAAATCATATTTAACAGACAATAGTTTATTCCATGAGGTTTTCTATTCAACTGGTGCCCATTAATTCCCTTTAATAGCCAATACACCAATCCTATGGGTATTTCTAATGTGTTTTAAAATAAGTTACGTATCTAGTAGCCTTGGCCTGTTGAAAGGGAATCATTTTTCTCATACACTTATCGCCCCGTAACTGGTCACAACTTTAAGATAGTTTCATAAAAATATTAAAACAAAGTATAGTTGAGAAATTACGGTGGCAGAATATAACTGAACTCGTTAGTTACTAATGAGAACTTTCAAATGGAATTAAATGAATGTAGTTCATACAGCGGTTAAGGAAGATTGAGTAGACACTTCAGCTAAATTCTGCCATCATAATATCTCAACTGCACGTGACCCAGTGATGTTTGGAACATAAGCATTTAATTTTTCTAGACCACCTACAAAATTTAACAATTTTGTCTATTGCACATAATATATTATATTATATACATACTAATAAAATCTATCCATGTTAAACTTACTTAGCGTAATAAAAACTTAAATGTAGGACAAATGAGTATATGTAACATTATTATTTCTATTCAACAATATGTACAATCCTTAGATTACTAATACAATCCAATTGTGTGTACATTTAGACCTTAAAATTATTTATAGGCCGCTATACTACGGTACTGTTGTTAAAATTTAAATATTCACAATAAATATTTTATTTCCAGTATTTTAACATAAAATAATAATATAATCTTATTTTATTCGAATCCAAATCAGTTGCCCGAAAATCATGCACTATCCGGGTTATGTGGTGCAATGGTTGAGGCATGGAAATTATTGAAAAACCCAGATGGTGTAATCCTATTTGTAATTGAAAATGTTTCATATAACATTTGTGACCAACGGTTCCATGAATTTGAGATACGCCGTTCAAATCCACACATAAAAGTTATCCGAAAAACACTCACAGAAATCTTTAATGAAGGATCATTAACTGCAAAGCGAGATCTTATTGTGTAAGTTGAAATTTAATTAATTTTCTAAACGTTTACAATTAATATTTTGTTTTTTCGGTGCAAGTGATGGTAATATAGTGAATGTGATTTATTTCCGTTCGGGATACGAACCGGGCCAATATCCAACTAAAAATGAATGGGATGCAAGATTAATGATTGAGAAGAGTAGGGGCATTAAGTGTCCCGCAATAAATTATCATTTGGCTGGGACCAAGAAAGTTCAGCAGGCATTAGCACGCCCCGGAATGTTGAAGCGATTTTTGAAAGACGATGTAAAGGTCGATATGATAAAGGAAATATTTACTGGATTATATTCTTTGGATAATGATGAACATGGTGATGCCGCTGTTAAAATGGCAATGGATAATCCAGATAAATATGTACTTAAACCGCAACGTGAAGGAGGTGGAAATAATATTTATGGATCTGACATTCCTGATGCATTAATGGTAAAGTATTTCATTTTAAATTTAAATAATTTTAATAGCGATTTCGAATTTTATCGATATTCCGTTCTTTTATAAATAAGAATATAGAATTTGTAAAATGTAACACCAAGGTCATTTCGATATTCCATTAACGTAGAGCTATTCTCTATATATCTCTAATATTTATATGTGATTAGATTGCGTATAATTAAGCTATTAAAATAAAATATAGATTTGACGAGTAAAGATAACAAAAAATAGGCTTGCTAAAATTAGCGTTGAACTTGTAATTACGATCAATTGATAAAATGTATCAAATTATACTTCCAATTTTTATATTCCGAATAATTTTTATTTATTTCGTCTCAATTGGATACTTTAAATTTTTAATCAGCATTCTAATATAATCCTCACACTAATACTCCTTTCGAAAGTGTAAAATATGTTTCATCTCAATTTCGAAATTTTATAAAGTGTTGTAATATGAAAGATTAGTATTATTAATTTTTAAAATAATCTTATGATGAGAATTGGATCAAACAGAGTTCTTAATCACACTAAATCTATAAACTAAAATGTTGATCTTATTTATAAATGCGTACCTAGTTAAGGAAGAATCAGTTGATAGAACTTAGGTAGTGAATAAATTACCTAACTAACACATAATTTTAAAACATGGTCCGGTCATTAACTTTAACAATTAAATTTACATTTTTTTCTGCCTATCATAGAAAATGGATGAGCTGGAACGATCGGCTTGGATTTTAATGGAACGGATTTTTCCGCCAATTTCCAAAGGTTATATGGTTCGTCCACATGAACCAATGCCGCCTCAAGTCGTTGACCTTGTATCAGAATTAGGAATATTTGGAATCGTGATTGGGTAAGCGAAAAATAATTTAAATCAAATCAATTGATGGAAATATTAATTTAAATTAAATTTTATTTATTTAACAAAAAAGCGATAGCAAACAAATTTATTCAAATCTACAAGTTGGTCATATGTTACGCACAAAAATATCAACTGCAAATGAAGGTGGTGTTGCAGCCGGCCTTGGTGCCTTAGATAGTCCATATTTAACTGAATAAGTTGTGAAAATACAATTAAATTGTGTTGTATACATTGTACTAAATATTTTGTTATAAAACGAATAAAGAAATATTTTTTGTTAAAAATAATAAATAATTCAAAATGTATTTTAGTGTAATGTGTTGAGGAAGTAAATAATTACCCAAGATTTTTCATTTTTTGGAACCCAAAAAATACATACATACATAATATATAAATGACCTATCGCAGCAATAAAAAGGTTATCTCGCTTTAATTTTAAAATAATAAAAATTGTTAGATTTGTAACAATTTGTTATAAAAGAAAATCTTCATTTCATAAAAAAATTAAATTCCACATAAAATAATAAATAAATATTTATTATTCGATGAACAATTTTTTTTAATTGAAATCAATAGAGAGAAGCGATCGCATCATATCTAGTATTTGGGTTGTGAGTTTTTCAATTAATTTGTCTAAAATTACCCTTTGAATGACAAAATATTTATCCATATATTTTTTAATATGTATGCAGACGTACATACAAATAATAAAATTATCTCGAAATATTAAAATGTTTATCTAAAAAATATATTTTCATGTTTTTAAAGAATCTTAATAAAAAATACAGAATACGATAATTGTCTTGTACTAATCTGTTATCATATTTAAGTTCAACTAATACATAAAATATTTATATTTGATTTTTATCTTTTCGTTTTGTACTTTTTTATATGGTCAATTGGTTTTATACAAATATGACTTACATACTACTAAATTACTAATTAGTTTGTTTTTTCTATTAAATTTGTATCTTTTAAATGATCTGTTTTTCACATTCTAAATGTTTTCCAGATCTAGAACGGTTTTAATAGCAATATTTTACCTAATGAATGATTTTGGAAAATTAATAGACAAATTCAAATTTTAGCGATAAATTTGTTTCGTTTGCTGATTATTCATTTTTTTCAAAAGTATATAATTTGGCTTAATCCAAATTTCTTATCTAAATATAGTCTATGAATCTAGCTGTCTTTGAATCCGTCTAATTTTTAAATTGGGGATATTCAACCTTTAATATATGTTTAGAGTTGGATGCTGCTTCCAAACCAATTTCCACAAAGCTTTATTTTAAAATATCAATGCCACTAAATTGGATCGCTTATTAACATATGTATATGGATCTCATTTTGCGAGGTCTGGGAGCGGGAGCGTAATTTAAATTGGAAATCCCACTATTGCACAAAGTTGTCCAGCTGTGCATACAACACAGGTTAGCGTGCAACGAGCTGTTCCTGACTTAACATTAATTCTAGCGCTACATAGCATAAATATTTTTTTTAATATTTGTATAAAATTTATTTATTTTTAACATTTGCGCTCGTTTCCGATGGGTTGTGCGGAGGTTTCACGGAATCGGTGCACGTATAAAAAAATTATATTCACAGCATTTTTCAATCTAATCACGCCAAATACTGGTTTTGGTCAATTTTGCAACTAAATATACAAAATTAAACGAAGGTTTGAGGCAAATAAATAAACTGAAGTAATGAAGTTAATTTTTAGGTTTGTTTTTAACCCGAATCACGCATTTCTTTAGGATTAAATCTTAAAATTTCTGGAGTTTCAGATTTAATTTCAATGACATGAGTTTAGGGCAGTCTCTAAGAAAACTATGCATACTTAAAAATCTAATTGGAATTCGTTGCTCAATTTAAATTTTATAATAATTTTGGATGATATGACACGACCTATCACCTGAGTACAGCGTTAGATTGTTGATGTTAATGCTATAGCTACCAAAAATTAAATAGACTTATGTGAAAGCATACATCCGTATTTCCCACATGAAATTACAATTGATAAAGGCCAGAAATATGTACGTTGCTTTCACACCTAATTTTGATATAACTAGAACAATGTTCTCGCCCAGGAGCATTCATTTGAAAATGTGAACACAATGGATACGTTGGACTTACATGACGTAACAAAATCTAGTTTTGGGCCTAGCTAGTAATACTAGACAGCAATATATCACTGCATAAGTAAAGAAATAATTTAGCAATATCATATACCGATCTAACTAAGTGTAAGTAATGAAAATCTTGAGATGGAAGTTCTTCAAATACAGAGCCGGGGTTGTTTTTAATAATTTGGAACCCTTAATATTCGGCGGCAAACTTTAAGCAATCTTTCCAATTTTACGGATAAGTGATATTATGGCCGATAAATCGATTGTGAGGCGTGGTTTCTTGGTTAAAAGAGGCTGACAGGTTTAGTAGAGATTGATTTTTTTTATATACTCGTATATAATACCTATATATTTTGTTCGCAGTTTAAATTATTCACGGTAAATTTACTTTCTTTTATTTTTATTTGCATTTCTCCGAACAATATTTTCAGCCGGTTTAAAAAGACTTCTATGAAGTAGGTACCCATGAGACAACTTTATTTTAATGTTAATAATTTTGTTGATAAACAAGATTCAAAATTTAAAGCTGTAGTTATTAAATGTGAATAGATTCTAGTCTGCACCACAATTTTATGTTATTTTTAAAAGATCAGATGTTACAAAGATCGCATGGGTTTATAATTTAAGCATCATCGATTAACGACATAGTCACTCGATTGAAAAATCATGGCCAGTTGTTTATAAAGATATAAAGATTAATATAAAGATATTTTTTTCAATAAACTCACGTTTTTATAAATATTGTGCTGAAAAACAAGCACACTTCCATTCAAAAATACATATGCGAGAATAAACGCGAGATTACATAGGTTACTCTGTCTTAGATTTATTTAGAAAAATTAACTTCCCTATTTGGGAAATACCTACTTTGGCAGAAGCCATTGTCAGTAACTACAAGTTCGATTTCGTCCAAATCGGCGGGTTCTAATCAATTTTTCGTGCTATGAATTCTTCTACCTATGATGAAAAAATCGGACAATTTTAAGTTCAATAGCTTTTATAATAACAATTCCAACAAATTTTATCTTAAATGATCGCCTTTATTATTGTGAAATCATCGTTCCGGTCATATGACAAAGGTTGAGAGAGTTTTGTCCATATCTATGGCTTAATAAAATTTATACCTCCTTCTGACAAAAGTTTTAAGGTTTTCTTTGAAGTGTGCGCACGAACTGATTGGTGAAACTTTCAATTTTATTATAACTATCAGTATAGGGCACCTAAGCATTTCTAATGTTTTTTTTTCAATGAAATCGGCTTTATTCTTGAATCTTTCATATTCAGGAAACTAACAAGAAGTTTTCAAATTTTATAACTAATTAAATATACATATAAATCATTAAGACTTAACCTATGTAATTTCATAACATTATCATGCACTATTGCATTATTGATTATTAGTGTTACTCTGATTAGAGCTAGATCCAACGGATCTTTTTTAAAGGCGCCGAAATGTGTGCTTTCTAAACAATTTCTGGACAATGCATTGGGATGTTGTTGTAATTTTGCTGTATAGCATTAGTGTATCTGCCACCATTTCAGTGTGTAGATCGCGATGTATGGTCGTATTGCGTACAACTACCAAGATGCATTTACTATTCTTCGTAATATATTTTTGCCTGTAATTTTTGATATTAAATTGGTTTAACTACCATTTTATATAACAATACCTTATTGTCTAGGCATTAATAAAGTATATGAATATTTTCCAATTAGCCAGTTCATCTTGGAATACCTTAACTTGATTTGTTGATATTTAGTTTCAATGTATTTTTTTCCATGTTAGCTTTCTATCTAAGTGTAAACTTAGATATTTCACATTTTGATGTTGAAGTAGGTTGGTATTATTTAACTTTATACTGCTGGGCAGGTGTGTTTACGAAGAAATGAAAAGTGGATGATGAATTTTACGAGAAATTATTACTGTAGCAGATAATTTTTAATGATTAAACAAAAACTGATTGGCAATCGTTTTTTCATTTTCTGGACCAATCTTTCGTGCCATTCTTTATCATAAAGCTTACACAAGTAACATCTAAAAATGCTGGTGAACAGTACTTTTTTTCTTCTAGCTAATTTCTGATTTCAGATGCAACTCGATAAACTTGTTCCACGGTTCTATGAACCTCTCTAAGTCTGAACTGATCCCAAGGACCCAATCGTACGGGACGAATCCTGATGGACAAAATCTTGAGAATGCAAGATTCATCGGATGGAAAAAGAACACCTTTGCTAACTTTCAATCATATTTTAAATTCGGGGGACGTAGCACTGAGGTTGAGCAAGCATATCGAGAATTACCATAGGTATATTTGATCATATTCCTTATTAATTTAAGGAATAAGATCAAATACACCTGATAATATGTGTCTACCACTAAAAAAATGTGCTTTAAAAAGAAGCTTAAGGAGCTCTCTTAGGTTTCTAGAATATGTGCGCCATAATGCACGCAATTACAACAGGTCGTCTGGTAATAAATGTGTTCAATTTTAAAATGGAAAAGTTTGCTTTCTAATTTTTTTTACAATGTTGCTTTTCGTTCCGTTGCTTTGATAACTTTACAACAATATATTGTTATTAAAATTGCATAGAGATAGAATACTTTTAGAAATGGCTAAACTGGCTTTGATCAATTGTTATCATTAGTAGTTTCATTATTTAGTTTTATTTGTCGCCTCAAAAAATTGCTAGGCTTACCTTTTTGCTGTAATTCGCAAAACAAAATGGGAAGAATATCTCTTGAAATTAAAATTAACATGGTTTAAATGGACCGCCATATTTACCAATTTGCAAATTAAATATCGAGTAAATAAATAAATAATTTCAATTTACATCCTTTTCCAATTTTACCAAAGGGATTCGACAACCATCATCAATATAAATGACTATTTTAATAAATATTGCAAGTACATTATTACATGCATTCACACTTTCACAGTGGATTTCTAATTTGTTATTGATAATGTTAACTTTATAATACCATTATTTAGCAGCCCAGTAAGTTTAAAGTGAAACAGAAAAAGTTAAAGTTAAAATTGCAATTGCCGTAATTATTTGACTTAAAACTTCTTGTTAACCCGTGAATTTCATTTTCTTTTGGTTCGATCGTTACTTTTCTGTTTGTATAAAAATCAAACAGAAAAGTTCATGTACATATATACATACATATAGCACTATATTATCTATAAATTATTAACTCAAACGTTTGTTGCCTATTTAATTTGCAGAAACAAATTTAGTTCTGTTGTTGGAAGTTATAACAAGAGAAACTATTATATAACTTTAACGTTCACGAAAAAATATATTTGATAGATAAACGCAACATTGAATGAAACAAATTCTAATTAGGTTTTATGGATTGGATTGTTTTTACAAACAAGTTGACAAACTCTGTATTTTCAAAAAATAAATTAATATTTTGTGTTTTCAGTTAATATTTTTACGATATTTTTTTTTAAATCTAATCAAAAGAGTTTATCAATTATGTTTTCTTACATAAAAATTTTTTTTTTTAGAAGATTGAACAAAATTTTTAATAGAAAAGTTATATAAACAGAACATTGAAGTTGATCGAGTAATCATTAGTTGGTGTATTCTCGGGATGGATGGATTAAATAAAGTGAAACGTAAATGGTGATAGATAACTTAGAAAAGTGAATTTATTTCTAGTGAAAATTTATAAATTTTATTCAATTATTCGGTAAATTTTAAATTTTTATTTTATTTTTTAGAGTGAAATGTGTGATTATTACTGCAAGTGAAAATTACATGAAAATATGTATGTGAAAATCTAAATGTTGATTTGTAGTGAATTCGGATTCGATTTTGAGAAAATTGATTTCTTATCAATCAATTCACATATTGTATAATTTGTGATTTAAAATTATGAATACATATTTAATGGCTGATAAATGTGCTCAATTTGTTACGACTTAATGATATTGCAAAGTGCCAAAGGATATTTTAATCTACAAACATGTTTTATTTGCGATTAAATGGAGCATCGTAACATTTAAAAAGTTGTTCCCTAATTTTCTGCTTGGTGGCCTCGTTTGAAAGATACTGAAGTGTCACGACCCCAAATTTAAATAATTTAAAATGTGAAAAGTGTGATAACGTAATACCCTTTATGTTTTGAAATAGATGTGTTTTAAAACGAGAGACTCGCATTTATAGAGCATTAAAGTTTGAAATTAAATCAAATTCATTTTTAAGGCTCCATTTAACTTATGTCTCTGAAATTTAATTGAATATTTATATAAAATTAATGAAAATGTTGCATTTGTAATAGTAATAGTAGTACATTTGTATATAGGAATTTTTGAAAAATTTCACAAATCAAATAATTCTAAAGATTGATATTAAGAAAGAAATTAAATAATTGTAATTTGTAATTTATAATTCCGTTTAGATGTTAATTGATTTGTTGTATTGCTTTTGGTTTATAATAAACACAGATCCTTGAAACTTCAATAATAGTAAAAATATTTCTATATGCAACATTAGTAAAACGGAATAGAGCTAAAACACTAAAATGATACCCCATGATTTATTCCATCTCAAATTATTTCATTTGGTCAAATATGTTAATTGATTTTTTTTTTAGATTTTCACCAGAATAATGGAAAAGCAATACACATTTGAATTAGTTATTCTAAATAATATTTATTTCATTACATTTACTAAATGACTCGCACCGATTAGGCCCGGTTGTAGAAAAATATTTAACTAACGATTAGCTAACAAGCGGTTAAGTGCTAGAATTGTTTTTCATTTTTCACGGAAATCCAATTCAACTATTGTACATAATTTTTTTTTTAAATTTAATTCTAAAATATAGGCCGTTTAACTTTAACTGAGGAATCGTTAGTTACATGTTTCGTACAACCGGGCACTAACAATTTAAAAATTAAGTAAATTTTCAAAATTTTCAAAATTTTATTCAACGTTTATCAAGGGCACAATTTCAGAAATAAATATCCTATCTCATTTGAAAAAAGAAATAAAAAACCTTGGGCAAATGTTAAAACTGTTCTGTCAAAACTATTCTATCATATTGATATCTATTCTATCAAATCGATATCTCCTACCTACTTGTGACCTGACGCAATTGGACGATAGTTGAATTATTTCAATAATTTATTACCAATTATAAACCACCACCGCTTTTGAACTAAATAGTTAGAGTGGCATATGGTTGTCTGTTTACAAATGATAATCAAAGCAGAACATAATGATTAATGTAATCACATTTACAAAAACTGCTCTAAAAATACCCTTTTATAATAGTTATAGAGTGCAATTCATTAAATTTAAAACTATGATGTAAACTATTTAAACTATTAATTAATATTTACAGAAATGAGAAAAAAATATGCTATAACTGCATTAATTGTATGCGTACTAATAGCCAATATAAATGCTGAAGAACAAAAAGGAAAACGGAGGAGGCCAAAAAAAATAAAATTAGCTCCAAAACTACCGCAAGCAGATGAGCCACGAGCGGGTGGAAATATTTTGAATCGCAATTATGAGGATCCAGATTATAGTTATGACGACTTTGATGAGGAATATGATAATGGTAGGTACAAAGACAAAATAATTTTTTTAATATCCTTGTGGTAGGAATCAGCTGATGTGTAGTACCAGATCTATATAACCAAAGTTATTTATTCGCTACATAGAGTTGCGACTTAACAAAAATGTTTTACTGATTTATCAATGTTAATTAATAGTCAAATCAAAAACATATTAATTTTTTAATCAAAAATGTATCTATCTCTATGTACCATCCGAACGCATTACGTAATAAATTGTCAGATTCATACGAGGATCGAATCATTTGACCCAATAAATTGTTTGTTCTAAAAATCTATAAATTCTATATTTACTCGTACCATACGCGAAATTCAAAACTATTCATATAAATTTCACTTAATCGAATCGATTAAAATATTTAGATTATATCTAACTAATAAAATGTATAATTATTTTATGAAATTGCATTTCCATAGACGAACATACTGTAAACCTAACTAAATATGTATTAAACAATTTGAGCATCACAATAATAATGGTTGTTAATATTTTATTGATTTATGTTCGTTTATGATTAAAGTGTGCAAAAGCAATTTCGTCTTGTCGAATAATTTCAATTATCTTCATTTTAATTAATGGTCTCTATATTATAGGTTTTGTGTATTTATTATTTTTCTAATATCACATAGGTGCATCAATACCTAGCGTAGATGATCCAAATGAAACGACTGAAATATTTAGACAGCCTGATGACGAAATACCAACCTCGGCTCGTCCAGAAATTACGGTTAGTGTAAGGCCGGCAGAAAGGCCACAACCATTTTCGTGTAATTATCGCGGAAAATGGTACAGAGAAACAGAAGAGTTTAGAACAGGAGTAAATCTATGCGCTGAATGTCAATGTAATAATGGTGTAGTCACATGTAATGAAGACCGTTGTCCACCACCTTTGGGAGGTGACGTTAATGTAGTAGTGCAACCGCCGACACCAAAAACAACTACCACAACGACATCAACAACACAGCGACCTACATGGGGTGTTGCTCCGGTGGGTGGAGAAACACAACTTGGTGAACGAGGGCCCGATGGAACACCGGGTGAGCGAGGTCGTCAAGGTGATTCTGGTACTCCTGGTAATCCTGGGGTTCCCGGTATACCAGGAAATCCTGGGCCTCCTGGGCCAACACCTGATATGACATATTACACGCAACAGTTGGCTGAATCTCTATCTAGTTCTGATAAAGGGCCGAGTGGTCCACAATATTTACCAGAGAATTTCCAATACATGCAAGCACAAACTGGGCCAGTAGGTGCACGTGGCCCTCCTGGGCCAGCAGGCCCGGTAGGCCCACAAGGATTTCAGGGTATACGTGGTGAACCTGGTGAGCCGGGCCCTCCCGGAGCATTAGGACCTCCAGGTGTCAGAGGATTACCTGGACCATCAGGCAAAGATGGCGAAACGGGTGAAGACGGTGAACCAGGCCCTTCTGGACCTAGTGGGCCACCGGGCCCCAGAGGATTACCAGGAATGCCGGGTATTCCCGGAGTGAAAGGACATCGTGGATTTAGTGGGCTTGACGGAGCAAAAGGGGAGATTGGTGTAACCGGAGAAAAGGGAACCACAGGACCGATGGGTCCGATTGGCCCTCCTGGAGTAGCAGTAAGTTAAATCGTAGTAGCATGATATTACAAATTTAACTGTATTTAACTGTATATATTTTCAATTATTTTAAACAAAACTTTATGTTTTGGTTTTTTGAAATTTATATACATACATACAGTAACAATTTTTTATTAATAAAATATAAAAGATTGTTACTATAAGGAAAAATAACTATAAATATATAAATTTCAAAAAACTAAAACATAATAAGGTTTTATTTAAAATAATTTATCTAGTGACAAAAGATTACACAAAACATAATAAAAAAAGAATAATATTCATTTAAACTCAATTATATTTTTAAGGGCCCTGCTGGCCCCAGAGGAGAACGTGGACGAGAAGGACCACCTGGATCTCCAGGACTTCGAGGAATCGACGGAATTGCTGGACCTCCGGGCCAACCGGTAATAACAATTTCAACAAAAATTAGTTTTATTAAAACTAATCGATCGGTTTATTAGGGTGCATTAGGTAAATCAGGACCACCTGGATTTCCTGGAAGCCCAGGAGCTAAAGGAGATTCTGGGTCACAAGGACCGAAAGGATCACAAGGTTTACAGGGGCCAAGAGGTGAAGCTGGACGCCCTGGCTCAGCAGGAGAAGCTGGATCACCTGGCTTGCCTGGAAAGGATGGATCAAGTGGCGAGAAAGGCAGCACTGGATCGACAGGTGTATCAGGCGCACCTGGATTCCCGGGTGCTAGAGGACCACCAGGTTTGAATGGTAGTCCTGGAGACGCTGGACCTAAGGGAATGCAGGTGAGTTAGTGAAATTTCGAGTTTGAAGTATTTATACCTACATACATATTTTTATTGGTATAATAGGGAAATCAAGGCGAGCGCGGATTTAAAGGAGATTCTGGATTGAAAGGGGAAGGTGGGTCTCCAGGCCCTAGAGGATTGCCTGGAGCACTTGGACCTGAAGGGAAACGAGGAAAGCGAGGAAACAAAGGACCTTCTGGACCACCTGGTCCACATGGAGAACGAGGAGCTCCTGGAATAACTGGACTTCCAGGCCCAGACGGTGCACAAGGTAATGAAATTACATTAAATATATATGTATGACTGTAGACTGAGTATACTGTTGTTTATCACACCGCTATTCCGAGTTAAATTTTCTCCACTGACTTAATTAAGCTATAATAACATGTACTAACGATCGAACGCTCTCTAGTTGTATAATACTACAAAAAAAACGGCCGAAT
Source organism: Tipula unca (assembly GCA_951394425.1). NCBI lineage: Eukaryota > Metazoa > Arthropoda > Insecta > Diptera > Tipulidae > Tipula > Tipula unca. Next base: position 101,057,905 of record OX596381.1, read on the forward strand.
AACTGGTAAATAAATACAGTTTTTATACACAGAAAAAAAAAGATTATTAACAAGAAAAATTGATTCTATTTTAATCAAACGTAATTTCGATTATTCGTCATGAATGTTTAATTCTTGGCATCTATACATACTAAACTTTAAACATTTCTTTGATATGAAATATTGGTTCTTGTGATAGTATTAAAGTAGTATTGAATCAAAACTCATGTTTCAATATAAAATGCAAAAAATTTCGATGAGAAATCTAAAGGTTTTAATTTCAATAACTACTCATTTGTTTTTAATCACGAAACTAACAAGAGAAACTTTCAAACAAACCGCCAGATTTTAATGTTAAATTTCTAGAATTGGTTGCTAAATCATCTTTGCTTTATACTAAAACCTATATTATTTTGGGACAATTATAAATATGTCAGGAGAATATTTTTAAAACGATTAATACAAACAAAATTGTTTAATTTAAACCAATTTTTATTTAATATTAAAATTTCTCATTTCAATTCAATTAGAACTATAGAAAATGTTGCTTTCTGTAATGCATACAGATTTTTGTCTAATTCAGGAACCGTACCGTGCGGTTTCTGGATGGAATTGTAATAATGGCAGACTTTTCTATAACAATTTTGTCGGTAAACCTACGGTGTACATTTTTATTGGCATCAATTTTAATGCTTCCCTCATTCATGTGTGCAGCTCGGCTGATCTTACGGCAATGCTCGTCACTTAAGCATTCAACAATTCCTGTACTAAGCTGGTGCTTGCATCAGTTTATCTACCGTATGACTCTATCTTACCTCCTCCCTCAGAGGAACTGGTTAACCTTGTGGCTTGGTGCAAGCATAAGCACATCCCTCTTGTAATCGGTTGTGATGCTAATGCTCATCACTCGATTTGGGGTAGTACGAATATTAATCAGAGGGGATCTTCTTTGCTCAACTATTTAAGTTCTTCTGAACTTGAAATTCTAAATATTGGCAGTGAGCCGACGTTTGTTAATTCCATTCTACGTGAGGTGATTGACATCAGTTTATGCTCTAGGTCTATTATCGATTTAATTTTTGATTGGAGGGTGACGGATGATGTTCTCACCTCTGATCACAGCTGTATCTCGTTTAACATTAACCTTAAACGACCACCGATAAAGCCTTAACGTAACAGGAAATTTACCAATTGGGGACTTTTCTCTCTCGAACTGGCTTCTTTACTTACCCCACCGAGAGTAATCCTGTCGAGTAACGACATTGAGGGACATGCGTCATTACTTGAGTCGGCAATTTCGACTGCTTTTGAAAATTCTTGTTCTCTTATTACGAACCAAACGTCTAATAACAAACCCTTTTGGAATTCTGACCTTAAAAGGTTAAGGAAATCCGCTAGGAAACTTAAAAATAAAGCGAAAAACTTCAATCGTCAGATTAATTGGGATAATTTTCTGGCGGCTCAGAAAGTATATAAACGAAGTCAGCTCACAGAGCTGCGTGGTTAAACTTCTGCGAGGAAATTAATAGCCTGTCGGCGTTGGCTAAACTAAACAAAGCAATGGCTAAGAATGGTGTTTGCTGTCATAGAGAAGTTGGTGAGCTGCTTCTATCTGTTCATTTCCCTGGTTGTGCCATTTTCAACTCAGATGATGTTACTACCGTATCCTCTAATGCTCCTTTTGTGGCTCCTGATTGGGACATGGCTTACAAGCTGATCAATCTCGATGTTCTACGCTGGAGTCTATTTTCCTTTGCACCCCTGATAAGGCTGGTGGTCCTGATGGTATTTTCCCGACTGAATTACAGCACGGCTTTCCTATCACTCAGAACCATCTGATACACCTTTTCCCTTCGTGTATTGCTTTCTGCGCTGTTCCTAAATCCTGGAGCAGGAGTAGAGTCGTTTTTATTCCGAAGGCCGGCAAATCCGATTATACGGATTCCAAGTGTTTTCGACCTATTAGTCTGTCTTCAACTTTTCTTAAAGCTTTAGAAAGAATCGTCGACAGATATATTAGAGACAAGCACCTAATTACCATCCCGCTCAGTAACATGCAACATGCTTACAGAGCTGGTAAGTCCTGTGAAACGGCCCTACATGAACTTGTAACTAGGATTCAAAGATCCCTCTATAATAAGGAGTTTCTTGTAGGTACTTTCCTCGATATAGCGGGAGCTTTTGATAGCATCTCTTTTATCTCGATCACTAATGTCGGTAATAGTTTTGGTATTAGTCACACCATTGTCAAATGGATTGAATCCATGCTCAAGTCTCACACAGTAGAGACTGAACTGGATGGCGTCGCAGTCTCTGTCAAAGTTGCCAAGGGCTGTCCCCAGGGGGGTGTGCACTCGCCTCTGCTGTGGCTTTTGGTCATTGACGGTTTACTGGTTAAGCTGCATCAATCTGGCTTCATTGCACAGAGCTATGCTGATGATCTTGTCTTAACAGTTTCAGGCAAACACCTGAATATTTTATCCGACTTAATGCAGCAAGCCTTAGATATTGTGGAGGCATGGTGCATTGACAAGGGTCTGTACGTCAACCCGTCTAAGACAGATTTAATTGTCTTTACTAGGCGCAGGAGTGGGCTGGATCTATCCATTCCTTCTCTTTTTGGGAGACCGATTACCAGATGTAACCAAGTCAAACACCTTGGTGTTATCTTAGATAGCAAACTTTCCTGGAAACTTAATCTTGACTCCAAAGTACGGAAAGCTACTGCCATATTTTGGCAATGTAGAAGGGCTTTTGGGAAATCCTGGGGTCTAACACTCAGGATTTTGGTTTTTATTTATAAATCGTTGGTCTTACCGATATTATCTTACGCGTCTGTTATGTGGTGGCTAGTTGTAAATCTAAAGGCGTCTACTGCTAAACTTAATGATCTTCAAAACACGGCTTGTAGGGCTGTTACTGGATCTATGTCATCGACTCCACTTCTTGCTATGGAGTCCATTCTTTCCTTGCCCCAGTTACACACCTTTTTTCAGATGGCTCTCGTTCTAGCCTCAGTGCTGGATTTGGAATCTACTATCCGTGGTCCAATCAGAGATCCTTTGGCAGTCTTGGTTCGCATTGCACTGTTTTCCAAGCGGAAATCATAGCGCTGACGTATAGTGTTATGGAAACTTTGAATTTTGATGTTAAAAACAAAAACAAAAGCTGTGCTCAATTCATTGAAGAATCTATTGACTGTCTCCAAACATGTCAAGGATTGCAAACACCTTATTAATCTTCTTTGCTCCAACAATACCGTTACGGTAATGTGGGTGGCAGCACATTGTGACAAATCCGGTTCTCAGCTAACTATATTTGAACCTGAACCCGCAGCTCCATTATCTTTTAACTACGTTAAGAAAGTCAAATTGTAGTTTATAATTATTGTCCAACGGAGTGAGATTAAATTGATAGTCTCAGTGTTGTAGAAATAGATTCATGCATCTGATGGGCAGTGGTTCTATGTTGGTTAGTGATATGACACCAGTTAAGTATCCCTGTAATATTCCTATACTCAGTATAGTATTAATTTGATCGTTGTATGTTTCCTGAGCCCTGTAGTATAAATGTGGTGTACCCTTTGTTGTTTTACCTTCCGATCAGGTGGGATGCGCACAACAGTTTTCGGTTATGATTGCTGAGGTAATGGAACTAACTTGTGTATTGATCTTTTTAAGAGAACCCTTACCGGGCCACGAAGTGAAACCACTCTGATCAAAAAGATCAGTGCCTGTATGTGTAATACGAGCTTCTGGTAAATTTCCCATAATTTGTGATATAGGCTTAGAGTTGAAGCGATGACATTTTACACATTTGGATATGAAACATCGTGTTTGATTTCGACCATGTATGATTCAATACATCGTGCGGATATCAGCCAATGTTAATTGGGTTCCTCCGTGCAAAGTATGTTTGTGTGCTTCTTTAATCAAAAGGTTGGTTAATGAATGGTCTTTTGGAATGATCATGGGATGTTTCTCATTATACGTCCAAGCGGTTGATTGTTGAAGTCGTCCACCAAGTCGTAGGATCCCTTCATGCAAGAATGGGGCTAATAACTTAATTTTATTGTTACTTGCTACTTCTTTTTTGTCCCTGATATCACTTATTTCGTTCTTAAAGTGCTTGGTTTGTGCTAATAAGATTAAAACTTTTGTAGCATCTTGCATTTCTTTTGCAGTTGGCGAGCTTGTTTCTGCTTTATTCAGCTTTCTACATTTTTTGATGAATCTCAAAACGTATGCCATGCTACTTTTTATGGTATTGAAACTGGAGAATTTCAGGTATAATTGCTCAAAAGTGTTCTCTGATGTTATCGTAGTGCTCCTAATATGTATGATTTTAATTCCAATTGATCTGGTGTCTCCTCGATTATCATTGGCGTTCGCTGGTATGCCTTCTCAAAGACAATCTGTTGGTCGATGCTCGTCAATGTAACCATTGACTCAATTCTGGATGGTGTTTTGTTGGAAGGGTTTCCGAATATAATCCATCCTAGCCCTGTCTGTTGGGCGATTTGTTCTCCTTGGTGTACTTTAACAACCTGGTTCATCAAGATATTTGGATAGTAATCTTCGCACAATAAGATGTCGATTTTATTTGGTTGGTTATAATTCGGGTCGGCCTACATCAGATTATTAAGATGCCTCCATTTTCTGCTGACGAAAGTTTGTTCAGGCAAGGACCGTGTTATACTCGGTAAGATCAAAGCGTTGATTTCCATGGAGAAATTAGATGAGAAATGAAGTTCAACGCGGAACGTGACTAATTTTGTGGCAGTAGTGATTGCGCTATCGTTAATGCCACCAATCTCCACGTATGTTAGATGAGTTGTCATTATGTAGTTTTCGCCTGCCCCCATTTTTGAAGTTTCATCCTTCATTGTAGAAAGCTTCGTTCGTTGCGGGTGATTATTGGAGAATAACCTGATAGAATATGGGCAATTGATATGGTTCTCCTTCAGACACATGTGGCAAAGCTGGGTCTGAGCGACAAATTTGAATCGCTCTAAAGAAGACTGTTGTTGAAATTTTATATACAGTCTATTAAAATCAAGTCCCTGTTTACACAATATACAGTTCTTTGAGGGTTGTGATGTGCGACATGTGTAGACTCTGACTATATGTGGAGTGGATGCTCCAAAACTGCGTCCTATGGGTTTTGCTTTTGTCGCATCTAAAGCTTGGAACCGTCGCTCTAAAAAACTGAGAAAGTTTTCTAATGTTGGCATTTCTTTGGGATCCGCTATTGACATCTCATATAGCCTGGTTGTTTCGTTGTTTAGTTTTTTCATCATAATTGAAATTATGATGTAATTCCATGAAATTGTGAATATGCCTACGTTTTTAATGGCATGTAAACTTTCGTTTAATAAATCGTGCAACGTTCTTATTGCTGCTGCTGATTCTGAGTATGTATTACTGGAAAACTCAACATGATTGGACACCAGCTGCCTTTTATTTTGGTATCGGTTTAACAATAGCTGCCAAACATCACTATAATTATCACTTCCCAGAACCGTTGAAAGACGGTTGTAGGAAGACGCCCATTTTACGGGATCGCCATGAATGTGTGGAATTTCAATTTGTCTCAGTTTGACCTCGTGTTGTTCTAGGCCCCTTAATTTTGGTTGGTTGTTGTGAAGTAGCTTGGTGATTTTGGGTCGCAGTATCTCGAAATTGTTGATCAAGACTGCGTAGTAGTCTCCAGTAAAATAGGGCAGAGAGGCTTCTTCCTCTTGGGTGGCATCCACTAATAGTTCTTCGTGAAGCTGTTCGATCTGTGTCACCCTGGCATCGATGTGGTGCAGTTTGTGTTGGAGTTGATCGTTGCTACTCGCAGCTTCCACTAGTTGTTCTGCGACGGCTATTAATCTAAAGCATAAACGTCGTTTAACATCTTGTGCTTTGTATTTGCGTGCTTGACCGCTAGATTGTATCGCCGTATCACAACCATTGTTGTTTTTGATTGCTTCGCAAGGACTTCCCACATTGTCTGTTGTCATCACTGTTTATAGTTATTTATATATGTATAGCCGGTTGTTGGTTGGCTCGAAGGACCAATGTTAATTTCTCAGCTTTTTGTCGCCAGTTGTTCTTAATTTCCGCCTTAGCGTATCCGGCTCGAAGGACCAATGTTAAATCTCACTTTATTGCCCAAGTCGTAAATTTGGGCTAGTTCAGATTTAATGATAGATTAATTATTAGATTACCGCGGGTGGGGTCTAATTAAAATGAAATAACTTGAATATCGTTGTACTAGATACTGACTTTATTTATTTCTTTTTCTTTTTGTTGTATACACATAATTAAATACGAGTATATACTATTTCTCGGGCGGAAATACCATACAATACCATACAATAATATGATGAATTAAAGTAATTCAGCATATTCTTTTACTATATTATGTGTATAGACAAAATATAATGACAGACAAAATATATGATATGAAATTGAATATCACAGTGCACATGTTCAAACCTGTGATTGAACAATACAATGTTACTTAAACTACTTTAGGATTACAACTAACTTCTTATTCTAAAAGTAAAACTTAATTTCTATATTGTCGTATAAAGGAATGTGGTTGGTCATGCCATGCCGGATGTGCATTTACTTATTTATATATATATATATATATATATATATATATATATATATATATATATATATATATATATATATATATATATATATATATATATATATATATACATATATATATATATATATATATATATATATATATATATATATATATATATATATATATATATATATATATATATATATATATATATATATATATATTTTAATAAAGGATCTGAAATTGGGAAAAGATCTCCAATATAAAGCAAGATAAACTCTAATAAACAAATTGCCTATCTAGCTGTTACATGAAGATTCTTTAGTTTTATATGATCTAATTTAATAGCACCTGGTCGGTTGGATAACTGACTTTCACCGTACTCAAAATTTTGAATTCGATAATTCAGTTTTTCGACTGTAAAGTATTGTTTTTCAAGTATAAATATGAGTATAAAGGCAATATAAATTTCCAAATTTAATCTCACACCTTCCAAGTTTATACATATGTTTCAGCATCGATATTGAAAATATGCTCATCATAGTCAAATGTTTGATGTGCAAGACTAAGATTTTCTACAAGACATGTTTTGGTTTCCTCTTTTTTCATTCTACAGAGTCTGCAAAAGAAATTATGTGAAAAAGATTGTGAAAAACCAAAAACAGAATTTAAACCCAAATTGTCGCCAGTCACAATTCCCAATACGAAATAAACCCTCATTATGCCATCATCCGTATTTAAATCAAGGCCGTTAGTTTTAAGTAATTTTAGTTCATCTACTAAAGGGGTTAACGCATTATTATAACTAAAAGATTTTACGAATTTCGAATTGATTAGCATAGCAATGAAAATGTTAAACAGTTGAGAATAAATCTATGGGTTGAGAAAATATGATCACATCTCTTATTTTGCTAGTTCATTGTTTGGTTGTACTCTTGCGCAGTTCTACGAGTTTCGGATATGTCTATACATTTTTAAATTTTTAAAGCATCAACAGCCTACTTATATTATTGATAAATTGATCATTTCCTCTAATCATCGAAATCAACACTTGACACCCGCTATAAACAGGACTAGAGTGATGAACTCTTCGTTTTTCGTGAGAGGAGTTAGCATATGGAATTCTCTAAATGTTAATACCAGGAATTCTAAATCTCCAATTATGTTTCGGAGAGCATATTTTTCAAGTATTTAAATGTTAATTAATATTTTTCCTTTAGTATATGTATTTAGATTAGGAATATTATATCGCTGCACACATATAAGAAATAAGATTTAATGAAACTATATAATGAAATGGAAAAATTTGTATGTAAATTGTCCACATTGTAAATATTAACTGATGGAATAAGTTCGAATGAACTTAAATCATTTATATGATAAATAAATAAATAAATATCCTTGTGGTATTGTTGGAAACATGTAATAGAAGGCGGCGATTGACTGTGTTGCAGAACGGCTCCTCAATGGGTTGTTTGTCTCAAAGTCATCATAAAATAGGAACAATGGAATAACATTTTCTTTGTTAATTAAAGAAATTTTTTGTTGCCAAAGTTCACCCTGTACAAAACTAATTATCACATTTTTGTTTGTGTATAATTTTTTTCCCATTTTCAAGGTTTTTTTTAACAAGCCTTTAATTTCGAAAAAGGTTTTTATCTGTGCTGGGATGTTCTATCATCACTTCGATTCGCTTCGATAGACATTTGTGTCTCTATTTTTACGAACAAAATTGTGCTCCATTGCGATTTTTTAATTACATTTTGTCTATTGCGATCTCAGTCTGCTAGAACAAATTTGCAAACTATCTCTTTTTCCTCTTTTCACATGCCATCGAAAATAAAAATATTGGTGATATTTTATCGAATGAATTTATAGAAATAGAATCGAGTAGGCTATGATCACCTTCCTCTCAAGTCGCTAAGCGTTTTCTGATCAGAGTTCCGTGAACTAGTAGGAACTCTACAGGTTGTATTTTGATCACATAAAGTTATATTGGGATCTACGTTTTGTTCGAGGATGATGAATATGCGGCAATAATGAGAATGTAAAAATTGATTAAAATCTAATAAGAAAGTGTCATGGAATTTTTAAAACATTCACAACTAAAGTGAATTTAAGTTTAGCGTTTCGATGTTAGAAATGGGAAGTTGAATTTCGGTTGGTACAGCGTTATTAGAAATTTCGCATTTATGTGTTTATATCGATCCAAGTGCGCAAATTTCTGATTACATTCACCTTGCTTACAAACCAATTTATCACCAGGAACCCATCCGTGCATATATTTAATATGTTTGCAAAGAAATTGAACTGACGAATAGGATTCATTACATTTAAAACAAATGAACATTATTAAAAAAGCTACCAATATTTGGGAAACTATTCGCAGAATTATTAAACATAGGTTAGCTTTTAGTAATTTGACAATATGATAATTATTATTTTTAGCTTTAAAATTTAGAGCCAAGAAAAACTTATTTATGCACAAATCAAATTTTAGGATTTTTTTTAAAACCTCACAAATATTTAATTCAAGCAGATAACTTTGCTTTAAATCAAATAACTGAAATGTATATCATAAACTTAGTAAAAACGCTTTGAATTAATAATAAATCGCTTCTTCCACAACATTGAGTTTTTTACTAAACGAAAATTGTTTAACACCATTACCATTAAGCCCCAATGTTTTCAAACTAGACAATTTTATTATAAAATATTGGAATATTTCGATTAGCGTAAACTGCGAAGGAAGATCTTGTGCCAAAATGTTGTATATTTTATAGTTAAATTATTAATTTTTTTTGTGTACCTTATACCACAGATATTCCGTTTTAGAGTTATCATACAAATTATTAATAAATTTATATTAATTTCCAGGTCCCAAAGGACAATCTGGTGATGTTGGCCCGTCTGGACCCCAAGGATCAAAAGGTAGTCAAGGAGATGTTGGACAATCAGGTGCACCTGGTGCACAGGGTATAAGAGGGGCTGCTGGAAGGCCCGGTGCCCCTGGTCGTTCTGGTAGCCCTGGTGAACGTGGTATTCCTGGAGCTGATGGAAAACCTGGTGAAATAGGGCCTCAAGGTCCACAAGGTCTGCCAGGCCCTATTGGGTTGCAAGGAGATAAAGGGTTTACCGGAGAAGCCGGAAAAGATGGTGAACCTGGTGTACCAGGTCAACCAGGGCCAAGAGGTGATGCTGGAAAAGATGGTGGTCCCGGTGCTCAAGGACCAACTGGACCTCCCGGTAATGATGGAGAACGAGGACCACCAGGATCTGAAGGCGCTAGAGGATTCCAAGTATTTTGTTAATTTCTTTTTAATTTTTTATTTATTTTTTATTTATTACAACTGACTTTATTCTAAGTCATCTAGTAACTTTTCTATCATAATTATATTAACAGTTGTTGGGTTATAGCCCAACGGCTAGTCCCAGAAATTAAAATTATTTATTTATATAAATATTTCATATAATAGTAATTTTATGTTCTATTCACTAGATCAATTGGTTTGGTCCTTTGTTGACGTCTTACTTCCAATGGTCTGTCCCGCATGTTGCGTATCTCGATGTTTTCGTGCTGTCGGAGACGTGAATCATGCTTGAGAGCATGATACGTAATAACTTCACCCATGTATTCCATATTTAAATCTCGGTGGAGGTCTTCATTTCTATAATGTACCATGGCGCATTTACAATATTCCGAAGTACTTTGTTTTGGAACGTCTGTATCATTTTGATGATCGTTTTCTTGGTACAGCCCCAAAGCTCCAAAGGGCTATACCGGTTTCAGTATTTGCCGGTATAAAAGCAATTTATTGTGTATAGATAGTTCAGAATGTCTATCTAAGAGCCAATACATCTTCCTATACATCATGGTCAGCTCTTCCTTTTTCTTTTTGACATGTTCTTTCCAGCTCAACTTGGCATCCACCGTCATACCTAAATATTTCTCCGTATCTGTATAGGCAACTTGTTTAGAGTTAATTATGATTGGGATTCTATTAGAAATATTTTTATTAGTAAAGTTCACATGCACAGATTTAGTTATTTGTCAGTAGCTTCTTCTACATTGTGCCCAACTGCCAAAATCGCAGTATCATCAGCATAAGTTGCTATAGTTGCTTCTTCCATTGATGGTATATCCCGAGTATACAGGAGGTACAAGATAGGGCCCAATACGCTACCTTGTGGTAATCCAGCTGAATGTTCCGTTAGGTCCGAGTATTCGTCTTCATATTTTACACGGAAGTGTCTATCGGTTATGTATGATTTCAGAGTTTCATAGTATTGTTTGGGAAGGTCTCGTTTGAGCTTGAACTCCAATCCTCTGTGCCAAACTCGGTCAAATGCTTGCGCTACATCCAGGAAAACGCTTGAACATATTTTTTAGTTTCTAGTGTTCGCTCTATTATATCTGTGATTCTATGGACTTGTTCTATAGTCGAGTGGTTTTCTCTGAATCCAAACTGGTGGTCAGGAATGAGATTTCTGTCAACCATTATGGGTTGGGCAAAATTGCTTCAGGAGCAATTTTTCAATAGCTATGGTTGGGAGTATGGATATCGGTCTGAAGGACTTTTTATCGTTACATTGTTTGTTAGGTTTTAAGATCATGATTACCTCTGCCACCTTCCATACCACATTATGCTTCAACCAATTCAGGACCTCCTCAATCGCTATTACCTCTGCCTGGTACACTTTGCAGTGATCAGGGAGACGAACTGATATATTTACTTCTAGTTTATCATAGAAGACTCCAGCTCCTACTTTATCGTATAGCTTGGAGCCATCCGTAAATAACTGCAGTGTTTCTGTTTCCGCAACCAACCCGCCCCTCCAAGATTCCATGGAGGGGCCTACCTCTGCTACAGCCGTCTTATACAGATCAACTGATCTGGCATCCTGTGCATATGATTCTTTTCCTCGTAATTTATATAATCCCCGATTTGCCTGTCGATTGGGCGGAGCTTCACTGGCAGGGTTTCTACGGTTTAGATCAGACTTTCTAGCGCGATTTTTTATATTTTGTAATTCTTTAGCTACCTCACAGCCACGGTAATTAGTTGGATGTTGGCCCTTGTAACTAATGCATTTTGCAGCTGAGTTCCTATCTAATGTACACGTGCTCGTAAGGTGGTTACCAGCACATTTAACGCATCCTGCCGTACGTCCACAGTATTGTGATTGAAACCCTAACATTTTTTGCATTGGACTATCAGTAGTAACTTTTTCTTCATTGGTTCTATTCTGACTTTCATATTTTGAATTGTTCGAATATCATGAATTTTTTGAATATTTTAATCCTTGCCAAACGTTACCATGAATAGCGGTAGCCCGCGCTTTGTGACGACACTGTTGCCTTTATCATCTACCTTTCTCTCATTTTTTAATGATGCTTGCAGCATCCTTAATGTCGAATCTTTTACTCTGCAGCTCGGCAACTATATCTTCACTCTCGCATGTTTGATGCAGTCCTCTAGCCATAACCTTAATTGGTCTTTCCTGCTTGTCCTCATATGTATTCCACTGAACTTTCTCAGCATTAAGCTTCATTGAGAGATTTCTATAAGTATCTGAGTCTGGAACATTTACCTTCCAAACATCATTATTTAGTGCTACTAGCTTGAAATCTTTGTCCGTAATTGAGGTCATCAAAGCCTTGACAGCCGGATAGTCTTTAATAATACCAATACCAACTATGTTTATTGATGGAGGTTGTTTTTTGCACTGTGTTAGAAATTTCATCGTTGCACTGAGTAGAAGGTTTACTTGATGTTGATGTTTGCTTTTCCTGCTCAACATATTCTGGCGATGATTCTGCTTTTCGTTTCTTTCTGGGCTTGTTTTTTTTCACGATCCAATCAGATTCCCTTGAAACTTCCTCTTCATCGGATACTGCCATGTTGAATGTGGTGGTTTTTCTTGATCCTATATATCCACTGGGAATTGGTTCCTATTTCTCTTCCAAGTTCTTCTTCGTCTGTGTAATATTCATTACAGACTTGTTTTTTTCTTTACCTCATTCGATGATCCTTTTCAAGTCTTCATTTTCTCTCTTCAATAGGGTAATTTCCTTACTCAGCTTTGAGACCACCTCTTCTAGGCTTTTTAATTGGTTATGAAGTGTACTTTTTATTTTTTATATAAAATAATTAAAAAGAAACTACTATCACTGCACTTTTTGACTATTTTATTTTTATTTATTTTAATCGAACTTCTTTTTAATGATTGTAAGAAAGTGTATTACTCTTTATTTACTTTAAGGGACTTCCTGGTACTCCTGGTAATGCTGGATCCCCAGGTAAAGATGGACAGAGTGGACAGCCTGGATCTCAAGGACCTCCAGGGCCTCCGGGAAATAGAGGTGAACGTGGCTTCCCTGGTGACCGAGGTCCTGTGGGACAACATGGAGCTACAGGGCCGAGAGGGGAAATTGGAGCTCAAGGAGCTGATGGTCCACCAGTAAGTTGCATTTATTTCATATTTTAACTTAAACTTACACAAATTCTATTTTTATTTCATGATTAATCCATTTATATATACATATTTAAGTTTAAACTGACGATTAAAACTTAAACTCACACAAATTCTATTTGAATCATAAGAACACATCGATTTATTAATTCTAATAAATAAATAAACTTTTATAGGGGGCGTCACAATTTAATCTTTTCATTTAACCAATATAGTGTTAGTAAACTTTTATAACATTTTTATTATTTTTAGAAATTAGTTAGTTAGTTAGTTCATTCAATCTTAAAACGCCTAACTAAATTATTTACAATAAATAAAACTTTGGTATCAAATTTTTGCTTTTAGTACACAATAATAATTCAAAAATTAATAATAATCATTATAAAAAAAAGAAGCTCAATTCAAAGCATTAAAATTCGAACTTATAGTTACCATAAAGATTGATGATTCTTATTTATTTAATTAAGGACAACGAAATAAAAATATTATAGCTAGTATAGGGGCATCAAATTTTAAAGCAAATTTTTAATTCACCTATTTATTGATAAAGGATTTATTTGGTAGTTGGCTCCCAATTCAGATGTTGGTACAGATGAAGCTGGCACATGATGATGTTACTACTATAAAAAAATTAAAAATATCGATATAAACGATTGACTACACAAATATATAGATATTATTACTTACCGTTTGATAAGTTAACACCATTCGAATGATGTGGATTTGGCGTTGACGGGGGCGATAGTCAATCTAACGATATCTTATCGCTTTGAGTAAAATCTACCAAATTTGAGTCAAATCTTACGAATCGCTGTAAATCAAATCTACCAACCTATAAAAAACGATTTTTGGGTTAATAATTAAATTCCGTAACTATACAGTTTTTTAATACTTCCACGGTCTCATTCCTTGTAGACGATGGTTCATTATTTTTATTTGCCGTAACTGATTCTATTCTTAATTTCTTCGATTTAGGTGGATTCGTTGTAACCATTTCTATAAATTTTAAAACAAATGGAAAAATTTCTAATACATGATTATAAGCGCGTTCAACAAAACTATACCTTATAACTCACCTAAATCATCTAATATAATTTCCAATTTTGATTCGGTGTCCGAAATTTGCGTTTCATTACGCATTATATGGGTACTCCATGACCCGTCTTTGTGTAATTGAATTTCACTGTCATCTGAGGTTAGCATTGAGGATGAAAGCGCCTCCTGAAAATACCCATCAACTACTAAATTTTCATAGAGACCGGCTTTATCTCAAACCGGACAATTCCATGTCGGTTTAAGTTCATTCATTTGCAGGTACAGCGAAGCATCAAAACTCTGTAAATGCGAACAGGTTGAAGAACGACACGGTGTTGACATTCGCATTTTACCCAGTGAACAATTTAATGAAATTTTTAACATTGTTGTCGTAATTTCACTATCCGCGTCCTCATTAAGTTTCTCTTTGACTGTAATTTTAAAAATTGTTGAAGTGGGATTTTGTTCTAATATCTCGTCGTGGATAACAATAATTTAGTAAAAGTTTTTCCAGATCATAAACTCTAAAACTTTTAATCATAAGCTGTAAATTAATAATATTAAAAACTCGTTAGTTTGCTATAATCATAAATTAGTAAATTAATAAAAAGTCAATTAATTAAATTCAAATATAATGAATTATGTAATCTCATACAAATGCGTAATTCTAAACAAAAATAATTATAAAAAATAAATAAGTACAAATTCTGCTGATAATGCATGCTTATTTTTTTTGTGAGCGGCTACACTCCATTGTAAAATTATAAATAATTAGTCTAACCTCCTTGTTAGACACTATTGAACTAAAAATACCGCGATTACTACGCTTAGTTTTACTACCTAATTTTTTCTAGGATTTATTTCCGCTTAATGATGCCTTATTATCTGTATTTAAAGGGTCCATCTGGTCCAGCTGGATCAAAGGGTCATGCTGGATCACCAGGGATGGTAGGTCTGCCAGGACTAAGAGGAGCACTAGGACCAGCGGGTGAAAAAGGTGAGCGCGGAAATCTTGGAGCTCAAGGTCCAGAAGGTCCACCAGGACGTATGGGCGAGCGTGGTTTGCAAGGAATAGTAGGCCCTCCTGGACCACCAGGCGAACCTGCTGAACGAGGAGAACCCGGCGTTCCTGGAGTTCCCGGTGAATCAGGAGCAGCAGGCTCACCTGGTGAGCGAGGTTCACCTGGACCACAGGGATTACAGGGTTTCCCTGGACCCCAAGGTATTGCTGGACTATCAGGTATGAAAGGAGAAAGAGGATTAACAGGAGTTAAAGGTGAACAAGGGAACGCTGGACCACCTGGATTATCTGGTGAAGCGGGCCCACAAGGTATAATGGGTTTGATGGGTGTTAAAGGAGCACGTGGTGATGCGGGACTTAGAGGAGAAACAGGTTTGATGGGCGCACCAGGTAGACAAGGTGAACCAGGCCAGCCGGTATGTTCTATAATAATAAAGTATAATAATTCAGTAGAAACTCATTAAGTCATATATAAATACTATAGGGACAACCCGGCAATTCTGGACCAGCTGGACCACCGGGTGTATCAGGCGTTAAAGGATCCGTTGGTGATGCAGGCAGACCAGGAAATCCAGGATTACAAGGTGTGTTTTATTTTTAAACTACTTAAATTTTACCAAAACATTGTTTGATGCAGTTTAGTGCCATATTACATTTTTCGCGATTATTTAGTTATATTCAATATTTTGAAAAATGAACAATCAATCGAGATACTTGCCTCCCATATATTAATAAAAAGAAGGATGGTAGGAGAAACCCAAGTAACAATTGTTAGAGCTATTAGCAACGATTAGCTCTATTACAGCTCTTGAACAGAAATAAAATATATTTAAAAAAAACTTTTTAGAAAACCACGCTTATATTTAAAGGCTTTG
Organism: Tipula unca; assembly: GCA_951394425.1. Taxonomy (NCBI): domain Eukaryota; kingdom Metazoa; phylum Arthropoda; class Insecta; order Diptera; family Tipulidae; genus Tipula; species Tipula unca. The sequence goes on from OX596381.1 coordinate 101,073,880, forward strand.
AAAAGGAGAAAATAAAATGTTTCTTCCTTACTCCTATCAAGGTATATTTATAACGTAGAAATTTAAAATTATTATGACTAAAAATATAAGCGTGGGGCGCTCCTTCTGAATGTATATACTATCTCTCAATAGATCATTTTTACGTTAATACTGAAATGCTCCAGCAAAAAATCCATTCTTAGGATACATCAGAATAGACTGGTCCATTAGTGTTACTAAAAGACTTTACTAAGACTTTACTTCGTGTGTATAGTAGTCTTAAATTACTAATGCTGTAAAGGAGCGCCCCACGCTTATATTTAGAAGTGTAAAGTTTAACAATAATAAACAAAATTCGGATAAACCGATCAATATGTCTTATCAGCAAACGTAGAAAAATTAGCAATGCTCAAAGACAAGAAATCTAAATACAATAATATTCAACTATAAAGTTCATGCCAATTCAAATAAAAACTAATGCAAAATTTTACTCAAGGTATAAACACGAGCATGAACTTGTTTAAAATAAATTAACGGAAACCTTAATGTACCGATTAATAATAACAATCCTCTATCAGTTGCTAACTGACTTCGTACAAGTGTGTATATATACATTTTTGGTTAGCGGAGGACCATATCTAACTAAAAAATATTAAAGCTTTTAAAATTTCAATTTTGAACTAACATAAAACGTGGTAAAACACCCCTGTCCTAAGATACTTATCTTCTAGATTTAAGAAAGCTATAATATTTTTTAGTTAGATATGGTCCTCAGCAACCCAAAAATGTATATCGCTATCTGGGTACGATTCCTGGTTTAGGTTAGGTTAGGTTAGGGTGGCCGTCCTAAAGGACTAGCATAGACACAAAATTGGTCCGCAGCTATACCACATTTGAGTTGCCTCCTCTTCACTCGCTTAACCATCCTGAGCTTACCAAGAAGCGTTTAAAGTCCCGGATTTTTTTTTTTATACATTTATACTTATTTGTTTTTACTTATTTTGGTGGCCCTCTTAATATAAAGTAGGTACCATACTTACCTTCACCATAAATTTGAAACGGCATAAATATTTCATTTCATATACTCTCTAAAAACATCAATTAACTATAACAACATAATATAATATTTAAAAATTATATATCACTGAGAAAAATATTAAATAAAAGTAGAATGTCTAAGTTCGGTACAATTCGCTTTCGCCGTTATTTTGTCATTTACATAATACAAATTTTTTAATATAAAAATATTCCAATTTAGAGCTAATTAGCTTCTTTAAATTAAAATTGTTGTAGAGATGTGCGGTCTAATAAAACATAAAATAAATATACTTGTGCTCTAAATAAACTCTTTATAAGTTCTTAGAGCGCTTCTAGAGCTGACATTAGACCAACTGCCTCTATAAAGTAGCTCTAAGAGCGCTCTTAAAGCGTTTGAAGAGCAAAATTGTTACTTGGGAACGAGCTAAAGATATCGCAAATTTTTCAAATTCGCAATTTGACTTCTAACGATTTTACTTTATAAAATATAATTTTTAAAACCAACATAAAACCATTTTTTTTTTTAGGCCAACCTGGACCACCAGGTCACGATGGTAGCAAGGGTGATTCTGGAAGTGAAGGACCTCCTGGACCATCGGGAAGTCCAGGATTACAAGGCCCTTCTGGTGATCGAGGTCTTCCAGGATTGCCCGGATCTCCAGGTGCTGCAGGATTAAGAGGTATGAGAGGTGCACAAGGTGAAACCGGCCAAACTGGAAAATCAGGTAAGATGATCATTTCAATCGTAAACATTTGCTCAATTGATAATTTATCTTTTCTTTTGCTAATATAATACTGCGATTATAAAAGTGAGAAAAATAATAGAATAGCGTTAATATTATTAATTGATTTGTTTTTTACATCAGTTTTAATCTTTCTGGAGTACCACTAAATTTTTGTAGATAATTTTTTCCGAATATTTACTTGATTGTTTCTCATTCAAATTTACTAAACATTTAATTAGAATTAAGCAGTAAATAAAAATTTGAGTTATTTTAAATAAATCATTTATTAACTTACCGAATAAAATTATGTAACAATTTTTTAAGTATGGGCTGTATGTAAACCTGCTATTAACTGCTTTGTTAATTTTACTTAATATTTCTTTCGTTTGATCCGGAACGAATTGTGCAGCGATCTCTGAAAGGAGAGCCACCATATGGTAGGCGCAGAGGTCGTTGCATGCGACGATGGCTCCACGGTATAGAGAACGACTTGGCCTCTTCAGATTGTCTTAGACAGTATGAAGACCATGCTCGGGATCGAAACCGCTGGAGCCAAATTGTTGATTCAGTAAGGGGCTAGTAATGGCCTTTAAAACTGTATAAAAAAAAAAAAAAAAATTTCTTTTAACTATTGCTTGTTTGTTCGATTGAAATAATAAAATTTTTATTAAATAATTAATTTAGAAAATAAAAACTAATCTCAATTAAAAAATTATAAAATATTTTAAATAATTTTTTTTTTTTTTGTTATACTGTCAATGGCTTTATTCTTGAATCTTTCTTTATACAAAACTAACAAGAAGTGTGCAAGCTTATAATATAAATAAATTTATTATCTAAGTCCTTAACCTATGTTAAATACTTATTATTAGTATGCATGAATAATAATTAATTAATTTAAGTGTGTGTTGGCTTAAATATGTAGTTAAATTAAATTTATCAATACATTAGATCTAGTGGATCTACTCTGCGAAGCCGTCTATATTTCGGATGCCTTAATAGTTGCCTTGCTAATTCATTGAGGTGAGTTTCCAGTTTCGAAGGGTACTTCAAACTGTGCGCTTGGATCAAATCTTTGACCGTTTTAATCCCAAGGTCTCTATGGATGTTGCAATTTCCGATATACCACGGAGCATTTGTAATACAGCAAGTATTTTTGATTGCGTTCGCTGTAAAAGATCTATATTTGAGGCGCTTGTAGATCCCCACAGATGAATTCCATATGTCCATATAGGAATTAGGATCATTTTGTATAGTAGAACCTTGCATTCTAGGGAAAGTTTTGATTTTCTTCCAATCAGCCAGCACATTTTTGAGAATTTTATTTTTATTTGGTTTCGCTTTGATTCAATGTGTTTTCTCCATGTCAATCATCTATCAAGATGAAGACCCAAGTATTTGACATTTGTTTGTTGAGAAATGGTAACATTGTTTAATTTAACCGCTGGACATGTACGCTTATTCAACGTAAATGTTATGTGTGTTGATTTGTTTTCATTCGCTTTGATCCGCCACGTTCAAATGATCTTGCAATTCTCTTGATGTAGTTTGATCTTGCAATTCATATGATAGCAGTGTCATCTGCAAATGTTGATGTTACAACTGCATCAGTTGTTGGTAGATACAACGTTTTACTGATGGATCATTTCTCGTCTTATCGCATTTTTTTGAATCATGAAGTTCGCCACAGACAACGCAAACTTTACTCAACGTACAATAAGCTTTTGTGTGGCCGTATTCTTGGCACTTGATGCATTGTACTGGTCCGGTTCGCTTTTTGGGTTCCCTACAGTGATTTTGCGATGCAGTAAATATCTCAAGTTATATATACTGTGGTTTCCTTTGTTTTTCTCATCTAGCTCAAATTCTATGCGAAACATCGGTTGAGAAACCTTCTCCCGATTTAAAATGTTTGCAATAGATTTGGCATGGAAACCTTGCGCGGCGAGAGCCGCATGAGTGTCGGTTACCTCTACGCTGCTCTCCATTTCTTTTAAAACAACAGTCAACCCTTTTTGACTTTTCAGCTGGTAAGTGTAATATCGCTTTCCGGTTTGATCGAAATGGTTTACAAGCACTCTGGAACCATCAACTTCCAAAGGTTGGATTTTGGTTTCTTTGATATTGTCTCTTTTAAGTAGGGCAATATACAATTTTGAATCCGTTAACTTGTTGATTATATTGACGAGTTCATTATTTGACGCCTCTCTTAAATAAATTGGTGGCGGCTTTTCTATCTTTTTGGCTGTTGTGTCATCGGCACCATCCTCTTCCAAGCTAGAAAATCTATTGCCGAGATTTATTTGATAAGCGCCATGTTCTAATCTAGACGCTTTAGTCTTACTAGCTAATTGCGCTAATTTCGGGCTTCTTTTTCTTTTGGTTTGAACAGTTATATATCTGTCCATTTCGGTTTGCACCAAATTTTCTTTATTTAAGTGACCTAATCTCACTAATTAAATTAATATCGTTATTCACGTTCATTGCACTTGGTTCATTTGCTGTTGAAGCATTTATTTTTTTACTAGTATTTTCATTAGTGTTAAAAGATGGTATCACCAAATTTGCTAAATTTGATGTCGAAGCACTTTTTTCATTTAGCGTTATATATTTTTTTTTTGGGTAAGTTCCACTTTACCCATTGCATTCATTGCATTATTCTGATTTAATGCTGATATTGGTTTTTTGAGGGAAAATAGGCCCCTTATTATTTTAGCACTAATTATTATTTGTTATATGCACATATAATTAACTAAAATACTAAATAATTAGAAAGAACTAACACTACACTTTTTATTTTAATTTAATTTTATTTTAATTATATTCCGCGCACATTGATTTTACGTCCAAACTGCACGACGATCAAAAATCAACTCAAAATAATTTTTAAATAAAATAAAAATAAAAATTAGTTCAAGACTAAAAATTAATAGGCTTTTAAAATAAAACTAAATTATTATTACTGTGTGTATTAGTAAAATTCATTCATCCCTATAGGAATGTTGCATATCTAGATGTTTCAGATCCTCAATTACTTTTTTAGTTTGTTTTATATGTGCAACAACACCTGCTTCCGACTGTAATTAAAGAGAAAATTATGATGATTATGAAAATTATGAAAACCAATAAATGAGTCTCTAGAACATTAAATCCCTCTATTGGTTGGAGATGGAATATCTAGCATTCATTATTTATTAGATAAACAATAACAAGAAACTTGAACCGAAACTAAAATTATATGAAATGTTTACCAGATAATATTGAAGGATATCACTGTGTTTAATATTAAATAATTATATTAGATTATAGATCTGGATAAGGTAGATTTTTCTTTTGTTCGTTGGTTTTTGTATTTTTTTTTTTGTTGTTGAATTTCAATTTATACAAATATTGTAATTAATGCCAGTTCTTATGATTTTATTTAAACGCCCTGATGATAAATAAAAATAACATTTAACATTTCAACATCAATTTTGTTACGTTTATCCAGATAATTTAAATAAAAATAAAAATTACGATCCTTCGATTATAGTTTTATCTGTAATTATATATTATCTACACGGCTAAGCCATTTAGGAATACTCTGGTCTTGACTACTGGATACTCCAACACATTTCCGTAAAATAATTCTGTGTTGTTATTCTCTTAATTGTTTAAAGGAACGGACGACATAAAATAGTAGTGAATGCTAGATAGACTATTTCCAAAATTGCAATAGACTAATTAATTGAGTTGTATAACGAGCAAGTTGGTACATTACTTGGTTCAAACTAAAGGAAAAAACAAATGTAAATTAATAAATAATTAAAAATACTTACACTTACAGGTAGTGATGGACCTTCAGGCCCTCCTGGATTAGTTGGACCACCTGGACATCCCGGAGCCGCTGGAGAACCAGGACACGAGGGTGCCGCTGGAAAACCTGGCCCTCCCGGCATAGCAGGCCGAACTGGGGATAAGGGTCCACAAGGCCCACCTGGGTCTCAAGGAGGCCCTGGCACACCAGGTTTACCTGGACCACCTGGACCTATAGGGCCAGCGGGACAGGCTGGAGAGCGAGGACAGCGTGGAGAATTAGGACCACAAGGTTTAGAAGGACTTACAGGTAACCTAATATTATATAATATGTACTATATGTAGTAGTTTTTCTTTTAAATTATATTTTTATTAAATCAGATAAAATAAAATATTAAAATTTTAGTACTATTTTAAGATAAAAACGTATAAACTATAACATACGAGTATAATTTAAAAAAATGGCTTGTAACTGGCTTGTAAATATGTACTTATTAATTACATGTTACCTTACAGGTCCAAGAGGAAAACCAGGCCCAGTAGGAAATGAAGGGTCCAAAGGAGAACGTGGAGAATCAGGAAGCAAGGGTGCTAAAGGACATCGCGGTTTACTTGGTTTACAAGGGCTGCCAGGGTCGCTAGGTAGACCTGGTGATAAAGGATCACAGGGTGAATTAGGCCCGCCAGGCAAACCTGGTGATGTTGGACCACGCGGGCCTCAAGGTCGTGATGGAAATCCAGGTCCCGTAGGACCCTCAGGACCATCTGGCGGACGAGGTTCGTCAGGAAACGACGGCAAGCCTGGATTAAGGGGTGAAGCCGGTCCACCAGGGCCTCCGGGACCACCAGGAGATTCAATTGGGTACGACGCGGCGGCTCTTGCAGCTATACTCAGTCAAGGCCAAGGAGCTTCTAAAGGCCCAGATCCATTAGGTGATGAACCACCAAGACTCTTTGGTGACAAAGAGTTAACCGAGGAAGATAGACGTGCTATTGTATTAAAATCTTACGAGCAATTAAAATCTTCATTCGAACGTTTTAAACGGCCCGACGGACAAAGAACATCGCCGGCTAAAACATGCCGCGATCTCGCTGCTGCATATCCCACATTTTCATCTGGGCAATACTGGATCGATCCAAATGAAGGTGACATTAATGACGCTCTTACTGTTTTCTGTGATATGGAAAAAAGAGCAACATGCGTCTTGCCATCTCCAAAGAAAACAAAAGAAATCCGATATACCGAGAAATCATCGGATGATGATTTATGGTTGAGTGAAATTGATAATGGCATTCAAATGAGTTACAAATCGAATAATAGTCAAATTGGTTTCCTTCAGTTGTTATCGGCACACGCGACACAAAATATAACTTACCACTGTAAAAATAGTATTGCATATTATGATTCAAAGCAAAACACATATCGATATGGATTGAAATTTTTGACATGGTCTGATTCAGAATTAACTCCACGTGGTGCAAATAAATTACGTTACGAAGCGCTAGAAGATGGATGCAAGAGTCGATCACAGGAATGGTCAAAGTCAGTACTAAGTTATACTACAAATAAATCAAATCGGTTACCAATCCTTGATATAGCCATACGTGACGTGGGCTCAAAATCGGATCAAGCCTTTTGGATAGATGTAGGAGCGGTATGCTTCTATTAGTAAATAATGATTATATTAATTGTTTTTTGTTTTGTAAATTAATTCCATTACTTAATTATTCGATAAACGTATATAGATAAAATATTAAGTCACATATGATATTTTGAAATGAAAACCATCGCAAACTAATCACTGCCATTAAACTGAAAGAATTATTTTTGAAAATAAAATGATGAACTACCAAAGAAAAACTGTTTAATTTTTATATTGATGTGTATTATATAATTTATTTATTGGTGCCGAATTGCGGTTTGCTAATTTGTATATATACGTAATACGTATTATCAAACAAACAATTTTAAAGGGATAAACTCGTTTAACTGATAACTTTACTTTAAAAAAAAATAATTTTTTTAATTACAAGCGAGATTGATCTATGAAAAATTCGACCATGTTTTTTTTATGTAATTTATTATTTCTCGCTAGTAGGGAGAAAGAAATTCAGTGTTTAATGTTTCTATATACTTATTTAAGATATTTTAAAATTTGTTTATTTCGATAATAGGGCTGCATAGAAAAAAACAAAAATGTGTGTATATGTCTGCTTAAACAAAGGTATTAACACGTGGGCCAAAGTAACTCAGTAACTCAGTGGTTTGAGGTGACTGCTACAATATAATTTTTTTTGTACATTTCGAAGGAAAAATACCAAGTACATTGATAATATTTAGTAAATTAATTTACATAATTTAAAAACAAAACGCACACGCATGTATTAATTTATTAAAATAAACTTCATATCCTATAGAATATACGCAATTATGTTGAATGTTTTAATAAATTAATACTGTGTGCCTTTTTATTTTTAAACTACATACATTTTACCAAAACATTGTTTAATGCAGTTTAGTGCCATATTACATTATTTAGGTATATTCAATATTTTGAAAAATGAACAATCAATCGAGGTACTTGCCTCCTATATTAATAAAAAGAAGGATGGTAGGAGAAACGATTCTTATCTAAATCTATCGCAAATTTTTCAAATTCGCAATTTGAGTTCTGACGATTTTACACTTTATGTTGGTTTTAAAATATAATTTTTAAATTAGATTTTAATGGTTCACTTATTAGCCTAGCCAGATAACGATTTAAAAAATCCGATTTAGCTTAATTGTTATCGAAAAAAAAACAAAGCAACTATAAAATTATGAAACAATTTCAATATTATATAATATTATATAATAATAATTATATTTTTATTAAATCAGATAAAATAAAATATTAAACTTTTAGTACTATTTTAAGATAAAAACGTATAAACTATAACATACGAGTATAATTTAAAAAAATGGCTTGCAACTATTATATTAAAATACATGTTGCCAAATACAATATTACGTATAAATAGACCTAAAAAAATATGTTTTTAGTGTTATGTGGTATGCTCGTTTCCGGTTTTCTTCTTCAGTTCTATATATTGTAATTCTATAAATAATTGTCTTTCGTTCTAGAATCTGAACAGGAAAACATGAAACCAATCCATTTGCTTCTAGGGGAGAGGACATCTCGCCTTATAGGTCACAATGACTATGAACTTCTACTCCACCATGGATACGGTAACCTCGCTATCGACGTAAAATTTAACAAACATTTTGTTCTTGTCGATTTTTTGTACACTGCATGATTCTCGACTATCTTGATCGGACGAACGGTCCCATCTCCAACAGCTTCATGGCTGTGATCATTGAACTCGAAAGTAGTAAATCACTAGACTTTTCGAAATGCAATTCCGAATTACGTATCGATCGGCAGTGAATATTCTATTATGAATTTTTTTTTCTAATGTAAAATACGACAATCATTACATCATCCATATATTATGAACCGAAAAAAACGAAATCGAATTTTACGAAAACCAAATGTCAAAATCTGACTGGACGAATATCGTATTTAATATTTACAAAAAGACTTCACATACATAAATGTATTATTTTTTATTAAAATTTAACTCTAAATACTTTTTAAAATGTACGTTATATACAACTATTAACATCGATGATAACGATTAAATTATTTATTTTACTGATAACGATTAATATCCGAAAAATTAGATTTAAACATAAAGAATAGGAACTTAAAAAGCAAAACTAAATGCAACTGTTTCATTTAATTAAGTTTTTTTTTAATTTAAATTTGTTAACCTTTTAATATAAAAACAATCAAATTGAATTCTATAAACAATTTTTTATTGAATCGAGAATCCTTCCACTAAATTTCCAGACATCACTTGTTGATTATCGAATGTATCCATATTATTCTCTCGTTCAATTACAATTTCGCCTATAATGGCAAATAAGCTCATACGCTTACTTTTGCTAAAATAACACAGAATGGCCAACTTCATTTTACAAACTAATTACTTAAGGTTGATCCGGCGAGCAAATTAAGGCTTACCCACTTTCGCCTGAATAGTTGCTTATTAATTATTATACTTGGCCTTTACTCCTTGTGTAGTTTGTATGCAGAAATTTTAATGTAGCATTCTAATTGTAGTTTGGATAATAAAGAAAATCGAGATAATATCTGTATTGGACTTATGAGTACAACCCCATAGCTGCGCACCATACATACATATTGGTCTGAAGATAGTCTGGTAAATTAGTATTTTGCAATACAGCTTCATTTTGGAATGATGCCCAATTAACCAGTACATTTGACGTTGTTTAAATCGTATCTGTTCAGCTTTTTGTCTCACGTGATGTTTCCAGTTTAGCGTTGAGTCTAGATGCACACCAAGGTATTTGGCAGATTCAGCCTGCGGCACTTGTACCCCGTTGATGTATATGTGCTGGTTGATATTTTTGGGACGGGGCGTAAATGTCACATGGGCTGATTTACACTCATTAAGCGCGATTTTCCAATCAATCGTCCATTTAGTAACGTTGTTCTTTGCTCGTTGAAGATTTTTCACTGCCCTTTGTTGAGAGTCGTTTATTGCCATAATAACAGTGTCGTCAGCAAACGTACCGATGAATGTTTTGTTCGTTGTAGGTATGTCTGCAGTGTAGAGAAGGTAGCGGAGGGGTCCTAATACGCTTCCCTGCGGAACACATGTTTCTTCATGGATGACTCTGAATTTGCGATCAGAGAGGTATGATTCAAGCAGCTGGCAATAATTTGGTGGTAACATTTTGCTCATCTTGAATGTTAATCCCTCGTACCAAACCCCCATCAAAGGCCTGGGATACATCCAGAAATACATCGAGGCAATAATTCTTTTCTTCTATAACGCTTGCTCTAACGCCATAGTGATTCGATGGACTTGATCTATTAACGAGTGGTTACTCCTGAATCCAAATTGAAAATCAGGAACGTTTACCATTGGCTTGAGACGTTTCAGAAGTAGTTTTTCATACAGGTTTGATAAGGTCAGGAACAGTGAGATTGGTCTGTACGATGTCACTTCTTCGTCTGGTTTGCCTGGTTTCTTCAGTATAATTATTTGGGCTGTTTTGAAGAATTTGGGTACATACTTCAACCTCATACAGGCATTAAATAAGTATGTGATCATGATTGCTTTACGTGGTAGTTCCTTGAATAGACCCGGTGAAATTTCATCAATTCCTGGTGCCTTTTTTTGGTTAAGATTTTTGTCGATTTCTTCCGCAATTTCCATTGGCGTGACCCTTTTAAAATCCTGACTTGGTTGATAAACAGGTGTTACGTCGATGTTGGATTGAATATCATGGGGTTGAAATACTGTTGCTAGGTGTTGAGCAAAGAGTTCCGCTTTTTCTTTGTCTTGTCGAACCCAACTACCTTGAGCATTTCTTATGGGTGGTATCCGAGCTACAGGTCGTTTAAAGTTTCAGGTGGCTTTTCATAACGAGTAGTCTTTATCTATTTCTGGACCTAGCTCGCTTAAGTAGTTGTCGAAGCAATCTTGTTTATAGTTTTTGATTAGCCTATTGACTTTGTTACTTATCCGATTGAAGGTTGTTTTGTCAATGGGATTTCTGGTGAGATGCCATATTCTGCTTGCCTATATTCTTTCCTTGATTTGTTCCCTAATCTCAGCAGGGTATATGACTTCCATGTTCGCTTTTTCCTTTAATTCTGGAGTAGCGAGGCTGGCGGCCTTTCGAGTGTATTCAATGAAATTCTTTGTTTGATGTTCCAATTTCTCATTACTTTTGATACTCACTTTTAATTCAACTAGCTCTTCTAACTTTTCTCTGAAGAGATTCAAATCCGTAAATTTATTAGTAAGGTTTCGCTTTTTGGGTTTTTTGATTACTATAGCGCTTACTGACAACAGTACAGGAATGTGATCCTATAGCGCTTACTGACAACAGTACAGGAATTACTATAGCGCTTACTGACAACAGTACAGGAATTAAATACTCTTTATGATAAAGAAATCAAGTAGATCTGGTATTTTACCTGGATACGTTGGCTAATACGTGGGCCCTCCTGTGGACAGATATTCACATTTGTTTTCATGAATGGGATTGAACAGAGCATTTCTTTTTCCAGGAGAAATTATCCTGGAACCCCAAGCTGTATGTTTTATATTGTAGTCCCCTCCAATAATAAATCTTGGACATAGTTTATTGAAGACGTTATTAATTTGTAAAGTCGTTGGTGTATGCCGTGGAGGACAGTATGCTGCCGCAATATTTAGATCTGCGCCATTTTATTGGATTGAGATAACCGTTGCTTGCATATAGCTTTCCCGAATATTATCTTGTTGATTATGTTTAATATTATTTTTAATTAATACAGCTGAACCACCTCTAGCTCTTTCACTAGGATGGGTTGTCCAGTAGGAGTTGAATCCCTTCGCTATCTGGTTCGCTATCTGGTTGTTTTTTGCATTTTGTTGTGTGGTGATCTTCAGCACATTTCACGCATTGGGTTTGACGATAGCCATAACTCTTGGTATGTCCGAGTTGTTGACAATTTGTGCATTGTGGAATGCCCCTTGTCTTGTTAGGTGGCTCAATTTTAACTGTACAGTATGCAAGTTTCTTGATGTTGAATACTTCTTTATTGTTGTCTTTTTGTTTTAAATCGATGTAAAACAATGGAAAGGGTTTCCTGACTTTTACACCATCAATTGTGACAATTTTGAATATGTTGGTAACACCTGCGACTTCATGTCACATTTTTTCTAAGTCTGCTTTAATTTCATCATGACTAATGGATAATGGTAGGCCTCTGATAACCACTCTATAAGCCTTTTCACCCTTCAGCTGATAGATTTGATATTCGATATTTTTTAGTTAGTTGCTGGGTTCATTTTTTAATTCAGTTTAATTTAGTTTTTAATTTAGATTTTTGACATTTCTGTAGTCATTTTCATTTTGAACGGTAATTTTAATGTCGCTGTTTGAAAGCGCCTTAAAATTAGTTGGTTCACTAGTGGTTTTTATTATTTTTTGTCGAAAAAGTTCGAAATTGTTGATGTTGCTCACGTTAATGGGTGGACGCAGTGGTATTTTTTTGTTTTCCTGTTCAGTGTTATTGTTCACACTTTGTGTAGTATGTTTTGGAGGCGTTTTCGTTTTTGTGCGCCTACGTTTTTTGGTATTTCTGTTAAAAGTACTGCCAACTTCGTTTTCCAGTTCTTCCTCATCCGTGTCATCCGTGCAATATCCCTCTTGACTCAGAGCATTGAACCTATTATTCTGGTGAAGAACTGGAAATTGCCGCAGCAACCAGTTGGAGTTATTTGAATGATCAAGTTGAACGGTTGATGGCTGATTTTGGTTAGAAGACAGATTTTTTTTGTGCTGAATTCTCAGCTTTGTTATTTTTAACCTTTTTTTTTAGTGTAGAGTTTTCTATCTTAAGCTCAGCAACTTCGTTGCTCAGCTGCGCAATTAGTTTCTCCATTTTTTGAACTTCATTCAACAGCTCCTCGCTGTTTATAATAGTTGCTGATGTACTCGGAATTTGTTCTGACATTGATGTTTTTTTTCAGTGGAGACTGCGTCTTTTGCAAATATGAATTTGTTATTTTTCATTGGAGATCTGAGCGTCCTAGAGTTTCTTTGGAATGAGAATTGTTCCTCGTTAATCATTTGACCGACCGGATTTGATGTTCCCTGATTATGCACCAGATTGTCCTCCTCAGAATCCATACAGGCCAATCTGCATAGAGAGTGGATTTACCACGTTGATATTGGTGTACCACCTTAATTTAAATTGACAAAAAACTCATCGACCCAATAATGTTGGCCGGGAGTGTATATTGAATAATTTAAAAAAGCTAACACTGCACTTTTAATTTTATCTTAATATGTAACACTATTTTGGTTTCGCAATTATATAAGTATGTATATAAAACAAACACTTATGAGGCCACTTAAACCTTTTCTGTACTCGTTTCACAAAAGTGAGCTGTACTCTATTTCCTATTATAAGAAGCCCGCAACCATTTTCTGAATTATTATTTCTTTTTTAAAAGCATGAAAATGTAATTTTTAACAATTTATTTCTACACTGGTATACGACGTATGTAGGCGCTACTAGCCACATTACACAACTTATCTGAAACTATAATATCTTTTGGCTAACGGTTACTTACATCCACCGATATATACAAAACAAATACTGGATCAAAAGTGTGGACAGCGAAGTTTAACAAATATCATATTCTATTAAAATTTGTTTGTTAATCACACAGTTTAAAATTTTAATTTTAATAATCATTACATACTCGTAGAGCAAAGCCAAACAATTTTTTTATAAATAACTGTTCACAAGAACTAGATGTTAACAATCATAAACAATTTTGCATAGTCACAAAAAGCTTGAATAATTGTATATTTGAAGTTATTATAAGGAATACGCTCACCTGGAGTGGACTGCATTAATTCGGAGCTCTTGATATTCGGAGGGGATACTTTGTGGAACTGTCTTTTCGACCTTATTCGATTAGTATGGCGAACCGAAGTTATGCCTGATGAATGGAAAGTGGCCGCGATATGCCCCATCTTCAAGAAGGGAGACCGCTTGAAGTGTGAGAATTATCGCGGTATAGCTGTCCTTTGCACAGCATACAAGTTACTGTCATACATTTTATTGGATAGAATCACTCCTCTGGCGGAGGGCTTGGTTGGTGACTATCAGGGAGGATTTCGTCCGAATCGATCAGTCACTGATCAGGTCTTTTCGCTGCGGATGATTCTATCTAAATATTATGAGACATCCATCTCCGTACATCAGGTTTTCCTGGATTTCCGGCAGGCCTACGACTCGATCAATCGAGAGAGTTTGTGGTCTGCCCTGGAATACCTAGGAATGCCAACAAAATTGGTACGACTGTGTAGGATGACAGTGACGCAGTCTCAATGCTGTGTTAAAGTTGAGAACAGGCTATCGACAATTTTTGCAGTTAACTCGGGTGTTCGGCAGGGAGATGCTCTGTCCCCGATACTCTTTAATCTCATGTTGGAGTACATCTTTCGTAAAACTGAAACACCTAAGCGCAACATCTTATATCGCCAGTCCAATCAAGTGCTTGCATATGCAGATGACATATGCGTGATTGGACTGAATAGCAACGGAGTGAAAGAAATACTTGATCCGCTTGTAGAGTTTTCAGCTTCTGTTGGACTCCAGATCAATGAGTCCAAAACGAAATACCTGATCTCTGGTTTTAGAGACAATGGCACACCAGATTTTAGTAGTGGCCACCACACGTTTGAGGGAGTGAGGAGGTTCAAATATTTGGGCTCTCTTATCACTCACGATAACAGTGTGGGTGAGGATATTAAAGTGCGGCTGGCAGCTGGCAGTCGTTCTTTGTATCCTCTAAGGCCACTGCTAAAATCTAAACCCTTATCAAGTGCCGTGAAGCTGAAACTTTACAAAGCGTTGATCAGGCCCGTTGTTATGTTTGGATGTGAAAGTTGGGCGCTGACGGATGAGTACGAGAGATGGCTCCTAACATTTGAGAGAAGAGTCATGCGTGTGATTTACGGCCCTAAACGCGAAATAGATGGTACATACCGAGCTCTGTACAATTTCGAGATCAGAGATCTGATGAAGATCCCCGATATTGTACATGAAGTTAGATCTCAGCGAGTACGCTGGCTCGGTCACGTTCTGCGTGCTGATCCGGAACGAATTGTGCAGCGATCTCTGAAAGGAGAGCCACCATATGGTAGGCGCAGAGGTCGTTGCAGGCGACGATGGCTCCACGATGTAGAGAACGACTTGGCCTCTTCAGATTGTCTAAGACAGTATGAAGACCAAGCTCAGGATCGAAACCGTTGGAGCCAGATTGTTGATTCAGTAAGGGGCCAGTAATGGCCTTTAACACTGTTATTATTATAAGGAATACGTCTTTAATTTGTAAAATATATGTATTTATTCTGACTGTAAATACTTTCTGAGAGCAACAGTACTCTCGAGGGGAAAACGACGGAGAATGAATTGGTGAAGTTAAATTCGGGCAATAGCCCAATAGAAATTCATCATTTCAACCTCCGGAATATGTGACTTAAACTTATTAAGAATCTGTTATGCCCCGTACAAGTTCCGAAGGCATTCCATGCCCCAATGCACCTCAGTCGAAACGCAGCAGACCACGCCATACCAAGAATGTAAAAGTGCAATTCGGGCAAGCATAGGATAGACTCCATAGCAAGAAGGGGAGCAGACGACATAGCCCCGATTATAGCTTTACAGGCTGGCATCTGCAGTCCATCTAGCCTTGCTATAGAAGACGTCAGTTTAGCAACTGGCCACCATACAACTGCTGCATACGGTAAAACCAGGGATTTGTAGATGAATAACATCATTTTGGGGGTCAAACCCATTGCCAAAGGCCCTCCTGCATTGCCAAAAGATTACAATGGCCTTTTGTAGCTTATAATCAAGGTGAAATTTCCAGGAGAGTTTACTATCTATAATAACGCCTAGGTGTTTGACGTGCTCTGTCCTTGTAATTGATCTACCAAATAGAGTGGGAATAGATATATTAGCACCCCTCAAACCCTTTTCAAGACACCAAACTTCCACTATTTTAAGGGCGTTCTGCATCATATCATATAAGACGTTCAGGTATTTACCAGAGACTGTCAAAACGCGATCATCCGCGTAGCTTTGCACGATGAACCCCAGATCGCCGCAATTTAACAAGTAATTCATCGATAACCATGAGCCACAGCAAAGGTGAGAGTACTCCTCCTTGCGCGCAGCCTTTGGCTACTTTGACATACACTGAGCCATCTAACTCAGTCTCAATTATACGGGACTTGAGCATTGAATAGATGAATCTAACAATGGTTTGATTAATATTTTAACGAATTGCTATCAAAAGCTCCCGCAATGTTCAGGAAGGTACCTACAAGAAACTCTTTGTAATTAGTGATCTTTCGATTCAAGTTACGAGTTCATGTAGAACAGTTTCGCAGGACTTGCCAGCTCTGTAAGCATGTTGCATGTTACTGAGTGGGAGGTAGTTAAATAGTTATCCCTAATAAATCTATCGATGATCCTCTAAAGCTTTAAGAAAAGTAGAGGTCAGACTAATGGGCCTAAAAGCTTTAGAGTCAGTATAATCCGACTTGCCAGCTTTAGGTAAGAAAACTACTGTGGTATAGTACTAAAATAAATGAACGCCTGGAACAGATTAAGCAGGTGAGTACGGATGGGTAGAAAACCATGCTGCAATTCAGGAGGGAAAACGCTGTCAGTACTACTCGATTTGAACGGTGCAAACGAGAAAACACTGCAGCGTAGAACATCACTCTACGGGCTAAGTTCTAATCCGGCGTACCGACAAAAATATTAGGAGGCTCGGAGGCAACCACACCCGAATCAACAGTATTATATCCCGGAAAATGGACAGACAACAATAGCTCACCAATTTCACGCCTGCAGGAGGTTAGTTTCCCGGGAGGTAGGCGAAGGCTATAAAGTTTACAAGTATCATTCTTAGCCAGAGTTTTGTTAAGTCTAGCGAGAACAGATAAACTATCAATTTCCTCACAGAAGTTTTTCGACGCAGCCCTCTGCGCGGATCTTAGGCTTTTTAAGCTACCAAAAATCGATTCCAATCAGAAATTAGATTCGTATTTTTGGCCTTATTTTTAATTTTACGCACACTCTGCTTTATAATAAGAGTCTAATGTGGAAAACAGCATTTTCCTTCGTAATATATCCCATAACCAAGATACGAGCTCAGAATTGAACGATAATGCGAAATGAAATGGGAGGGAACATATTTAATATTTGGAAATTCCCAACGAAACGTGTCGATTCCAGAAAGGGAATAATGAATTTCGTTCACATATGATCTTGGCGCTCTTCTTCTCACCAGCAATGAAGTTTATAAGTCTTAGCGATGAACAGAACTTCGTTTAGATTAAGACTATGTTTAAGCAAGTAGTACGTAATATGTACTATTTCAAACCGACCATATACGAGTTGTATTTTTTGTTTTATCTGTTACGTCAATGTCCAAGGTACAAGTTGCACTAAACGATTGGGAGAGAAGTGTACCATTAATAGGTTTGTAAGATTCGCATAACAATAAAGAATAGATTTATAACAATTAATTAAAATATTAAATAGTCCAATGAAAATAGTGTCTAGTTTCAATGTTCGCTGTATACAAATCAACACAGTCTAGTTATATAAATTAAAATTTAGATCATTAATTTGCGTAGGTATTCCGGCCGGCTTGAAATCGCAAAAAACAATTACATATTTATAAAAAGAATGTATTAATAAAACAAAGTTTTGAAAATATTTCTTATTTTATTTTAATATATATATTTTTTTTTTTTTTACATAATTCTTTTTAGACATATACATAGATATGTACATATGCATACGATATATATATATATATATATATATATATATATATATATATATATATATATATATATATATATATATATATATATATATATATATATATATATATATATATATATATATATATATATATATGTATATATATATATATATATATACATAATCATAAAAAAATTGGTTTTTATTAAAATTTAATTGAAATTATTATAAAAAAATGTACTAAACATAATCATAAAAATAATCAGTTATTTAATAAATTATTTAAGTTGTATTGATTTTTTTATGATGGAATTATATGCATATTAACTTATAACTTATTAATGTATACACATTTAAATATTTCTTCTTTTTTTGTAATTTAAAATTAATATGTCCGGGTTTTTGCATTTATGTTTATGTAATATAATAATCTTAGCCATATCAATTAACATATATAAATAATTATAATATAATAATAAGGAATATTAATAAACAAAACATTAATAATAATTATATAATTTATTTGTAACAGATATATTTACAATCAGTTATTTTATTAATTCAATGTCTTTGATTCTTATTTAAATCGAGTGTGTTATTTAAAAAATACTTATAATAATAATTTAAAAATGTAGTTTTACAACTACTAAATTTAATTATTTACAATTAAATTTTTGTTTTTATTCTACATATATAGTGTCCGGGATAAGGCATATTACCTAACATTAGATGTAGTTATATAACGAAATTATTGTTATTAAAGTTTTGTATTTTATCTATTATTTGGAATGGTTAAATAATATTTTTTTAAAATGAAAACAGAAAGTTCCTTAGTTGGTTGTGTATGTCGCTCCCGTATGACTAATAAAGCATAATATAGTCAGGTAGCGTAGTCATAATTATTTGAATGAGAAAGATTAAGAATATTTTTTATTGATTGTTTATCAATTGAGATATTATGAGCATAATAATATGTTAACATATATTAATATACATACATACATACATCAATTAATTTTTCTGTGACCGGATTAAACGTTCTTTATTCTTAATATTTTAAGATTATATTAATACCATAGCTATTTTTCAAAATTTACTGTATGTATGTAATAATTTGAAAAATAAATCACGTGTTTTAAATGGAAATTTTATATAAATGGAAATTATATATAAATGGAAATTTTTAGTTGATATTATTTGTGCAGATCAAAAATCATCATTTTTCATGATTATCATACGAGTAAATGATTCTAAAATTGATCTAGTTCATAATTAGTTAATTATTCAATAAAATGCTAGTGAATTACCCAGTAAAAGAGCCTAAGAAAGCTAAATTTAATGCTGAAGTCAAAGCAGCAATGATTGCTGATTATACAAGTGGAATTTTGGCAAAAAAATTAACTAAAAAATATGGTTGCCACAGAAATACCATTTTGTACCACACAAAAAATAAACAATATAAATTATTTTGATTCGATTGTAAGCCGAATATTTGCATATGTTAATTAAATTAAAATTATCAGTTCCAAAAAGTTTATTATTTGTATAATTTTTAAAGTGCTTTTACATTGCAATAAAACTTCGGCTTGCACAAATAATTTTGAATAGGATAATATGTGACAATATTTAAGAAAATAATGTTGAACTTCATTATTTATCCCGTTTATAATGAAACCATCAAATTTATTTATTTATCCGGTTTATAACGAAACCATCATGCACCTATTTACATATTAAACAATAAAGATATGTGTTTGTATTTACTGCAAATTAAAATAAAATTAATAAAAAATATTTAAAGAATGTAACATTGATAAAATTCAGGTCAAAATTATTTATTCTTAAAAATAAAAAATTAGAAGATTTATGTATATTATAAAAATAATGGTTTCAATGCAATGATACCCAACTCTCCGGCGATTGCTATAAGCAAAATATAGAGATATGTTCTAGCGCATCTACTGTTATCTCTTTCACTTAAAAACACATCTGGAATTCATACATCGTAAGCGGAACTTTCTTCTCAGTTGAAATGAAACGATATTATTACAGTCTGTAGAACAAACCAAAAAACTGAGAGAGGAACTGTTTGAGTCAATTGCAACATCTGAAGAAAAACATGCACACCGCTTTCGTCAACATTGTTGTATTTTTTTAATATTAACGAAATTCCATAAATAATAGAAAAAATCCAGGAAGAGACGGGTTAACGGAGTTGGAAAACGATGGTTTGGAGCATCTGTGTTAGTAGTGGTTTTCATTCTCATTGGGTTGAGCATTGGCAACATTATCAACCGGCTCCTTCCATATTGGCATCATCATGTAGTTTTTCCATAATTTCATTTATGAAAATAACAGTGTGTCATTTGCGGTGGTGGTTGATATATGGTTGAATATATTGGAGACTAACAGTATTTTTGGAGACTAACACGGTATTATTTATAGCGGCTATAAATGCTACGATGCGATCCTTAATTGCTGGTACTTTTATGATAGTATTTTCAAACGGGTCTTTGTTCACTCGATGTGTAGGTTGAACGTCACTCCTCAATGAATATTATTTATCAATGAGTGAATACTATTATCACATCTTACACATAAATCATTTAATAATGGCTTTTTGCTATTTATTTGAAAACGAAGTGGGATCAAATATGCCGTTATTACATTTCTTGGTTAGTTTTTAAACATCCCGTAACCTCGTGTAGGGATATTCGTGTTTAACCTTCGGTTTTTGACGATTTCTCGAAAACTAAGCCGAAAAACTTCCGAAATATTTCCTTTTAAATTTGAAACATGTATCATGTAGTATATATCACCATAATCGCCAATTAATGTATATCATGTATATATCACCATAATCGCCAATAATTCTGGCCCTGATATTGAATGCTTTTTAAAATATTAAATTCACAAGACCAGTTATTGGCAGACATAGGTTCACAACAAACACCGCTTTAAAACTGTGCTTATATTCAGTCAGCACACCACCTCAGATTATTTTAATTTTATTCTTTATACAACATAACTGTGGCAATTACTGGAGTAATGTCTAAAATAAATTAAATTTGTTACTACAAATCCAACGTGTTTTCAATAACAATTAAATTCGAAAATAAATTTAGTCCATAATCGTACGAAATAACATCCAAGTGAAATAAAAAATGTTGGATTTCATTTAAAATTGCGCATCTAATTTTATTTAAAAATTATTTTTGCAATATACAGAGAATTTTATTTAAATATTGTTTACTATGGCTTGTAACATGATTTAAATATGTTTTCTAAAACATTTAAAAAATTTTGAAAAACAGTTAACTAA
Source organism: Tipula unca (assembly GCA_951394425.1). Taxonomy (NCBI): domain Eukaryota; kingdom Metazoa; phylum Arthropoda; class Insecta; order Diptera; family Tipulidae; genus Tipula; species Tipula unca. The sequence goes on from OX596381.1 coordinate 101,095,170, forward strand.
ACTGTATACTTATAATTTAAACTGAAAATTGTATATAATCCCGTGGTGGATTAAGTAGCACTTTATCGCCCAAATGTGACATCGGCCTAATTGATGATGGATCTTGTTAATTTCATTCAGGCCCGATTTTTCAATGATATTTAAATATTTACGCGGACATTCGTCATCGATTAAACTAGAGTAGAGAACTAGAGTTAAGAATTTAACTTAGATTAAATACCATTGAAATACTGGTCCCAATTTATCGTACGTCTACTTTACCCGAACTCTGCAAGTGCGTTCTATGAGAAATATCATTAATAATTTCGCAATTGCTAGTGGTAACACGAAATATCAACGACCGCGAATCCACCGTACAATTCTGGCATAATTGGATGATACAACATAATTTTCTATTTAAAAATTACTTGTGATTTTCCAATACAAATGTTACATAAAAGTTAATGGTATGTTAAGCAATTCTAATTGGGAGCAATTTATTCAGTGAACCCGATACTGAATAATACTATACCTGGAGCAGGATCATGAAAGTGGGGAAACAATAACAGTTGAGCAGATTTGCAAATGAAAACCAGAAGGAAGTAACCGTCAAAATACATTTTGAAGCAGAAATGTTCTGAGAACGCATAAAAAATTCAGTAGCATGAACATATGTATAATCTCCTTCTGCGTGTGACCCTTTTCCAAAACTTTATTTTTCATATCACACTTTATCGATAAAACGACACTTATCCATCCCGGATATTTTAAGCATTTTTTTTTTAAATAATAACTATATCGAGTTTTTTGATAGCGAAATGGGCGATCTGTGCCTGCAAGGTTGATGAATAAACCCCCAAATTAATTAAACTCTAGATAATATTGAAAAGTACCTAAGATAACAAATAGAATTTAACAATCAAATTTTACATTTCTTATAATTTAATCATATTCATAAGCTATTATTTCTCGATAATTTTTGCAGATGTTTATAAAGAAAATGATGCAATGAAATAATATTAACTTTTATAGACGATTTTGAGATCAATGATGATCAAGAATTTGCTTTCGATATAGTAAAACTGCATAGTGAAACTCAAACTTAAAACAATAATATTTTAAATGAAGGCCGTATTTCTAAAATAATAAATAAAAAGAGGATTGGTTTCGAATTTTATGTTAGCTTCTGCTGTGGAATATTGAAGTAGTTAATTATAATAGTTAATAATTCTTCATATACAAGGCTTTATTAGTGTAGCACAAATGCCTTTGAAAACTTCTTCAAAGTTTTAACTGACTTCTTCGTCAGTTTGAATTTCTGAAGCACGTTCATATTTAACACGATTTCTTCGGCCAGTTCAAGGTAGGTTTTGATTATTTTTGGAAATATTTTAATAGCCAAGAATTCCAAAGAAAAATTGTTGTGGCGAGTTTACTATAAAGGAGATTATATATATTTTTCATACAAATGTTTGAATAATAGCTACTACATAAATGAATTTTTATGGATCCATGGGCTATCCCCGCAATAATCAAAACGTATATGATTATTATGAGACATTGAAACCAAGTAGATAAATCTCTTAATTATTTGTGTACCAACTTCATTACAAGAAAATTATAATCGTAGATTACAAGTCTGTCATAAAAATAAACGTTGAGTAATAAGAATTTGCGATAGGAATTACAATGCTTAAACAAAACATACCAAGCATACTGGCATTATTTAATGGTAAGTTTTGATTTATTAAATTAGCCGGTACCACCATAGTTCATCAAGCGTTTCTTCAAAATCTATGTTAATAATAATACGGCAAAACATTTTATTTACAATCCTATGATCATTATTTGATCAATCCTTATAAATAACCTAACAGTTATTTACGCTAGCCAATTACGCTAGTTAATTTAAATCCTTTCTTTAGAATATTTTTTCAAAATTCCATAGCCTTTTTAACTTAACTTTCGAATTTGATATTTCAAATAATAAGACAAGTTTCAACGGTATTCAAATGTAACTTGTAATAATCACAGAAACACCATGATCTTAAAGAACAAACAATTTAAGTAAAGTCATGTGTAGAGATGTGGATATTAATCTTCAATAAAGTTAATTGACTGAACACTGTAAAACAATTTCATTAGAAAGTATACATTTACAAAATATTATTGTTCATTTTTCTTTTATTGAGAAGTTCTACTGTAAAACCATTGAGTACTTATATAGTAAAACTAGTCAATGGTAAAACTATAAATTATTCATTTTTAATTTTTCGAATAATGCAATGTATTTTACAACATACCTAAAATTGTAAACATTTGCTCAATTGATAATTTATTTTTTTTTGCAAACTAATACTGCGATTAGAAAAGTGAAAAAAATAATAGAATAGCGTTTTCTGAATATTATTAATTGATTTGTTTTTTACATCAGTTTTAATCTTTCTGGAGTACTACTACCTTTTTGTAAATAATTTTTTCCGAATATTTACTTGATTGTTTCTCATTCAAATTTATTATAAAATCATATTTACAAAACATTTAATTAGAATTAAGCAGTAAATAAAAATTTGAGTTATTTTAAATAAATCATTTATTAACTTACCGAATAAAATTATGTAACAATTAATTAAGTATGGTTTTACATACAGTATTTGTTTTCGTTTTTCTATAAAAAATGAACTGCTTTGTTAATTTTACTTGATATTTCTTTACTATTGCTTGTTTGTTCGATTGAAATATTAAAATGTTTATTAAATAATTAATTTAGAAAACAAAAACTAATCTCAATTAAAAAATTATAAAATATTTTAAATAATTTTTAAACTAAAATTGTGTTTAGGTCATACGACCGACTTTAAATAAAATAAAAATAAAAATTAGTTCAAGACAAAAAATTAATAGGCTTTTAAAATAAAACTAAATTATTATTACTGTGTGTATTAGTAAAATTCATTCATCACTAGTGGAATGTTGCATATCTAGATGTTTTAGATCCTCAATTACTTTTTTAGTTTGTTTTATATGTGCAACAACACCTGCTTCCGACTGTAATTAAAGAGAAAATTATGATAGTGAACTTAATTAAATAAGGAAGGATGGATATTATAGAACTAAGTGGAAACCAATAAATGAGTCTCTAGAACATTAAATCCCTCTATTGGTTTGGAGATGGAATATCTAGCATTCATTATTTATTAGATAAACAATAACAAGAAAGTTGAACCGAAACTAAAATTATATGAAATGTTTACCAGAAAACAGGATATCAGGCTGTGTTTAATATTAAATAATTATACTAGATTATCGATTTGGATAAGGTAGATTTTTCTTTTGTTCGTTGGTTTTTGTATTTTTTTTTTGTTGTTGAATTTCAATTTATACAAATATTGTAACTAATACCAGTTCTTATGATTTTTTTCAAACGCCCAGATGATAAATAAAAATAACATTTGACATTTCAACATCAATTTTGTTACGTTTATCCAGATAATTTAAATAAAAATAAAAATTACGACCCTTGGATTATAGTTTTATCTGTAATTATATATTATTTACACGTCTAAGCCATTTAGGAATACTAGGGTCTGGACTACTGGATACTCCAACACATTTCCGTAAAATAATTCTGTGTTGTTATTCTCTTAATTGTATCCATCATGATATACATAAGTCTTTAGAAAACTCATCGAATAAAAAAGGAACGGACGACGTAAAATAGTAGTGAATGCTAGATAGACTATTTTAAAAATTGCAATAGACTAATTAATTGAGTTGTATAACGTATTACGAGCTATTTGATACATTACTTGGCTCAAACTAAATGAAAAAAAATGTAAATTAATAAATAATTAAAAATACTTACACTTGCTGTGAGATTCATAAAATCGTAATACTTTTGAAGCACTTTGATCATATCTTGAAAATTTTCATTTTGCAAATAGGAGCGAATTCGAATTTCATTATCCTCACTTTCTAAAACTAAATAACCAATTAATATGCTAACATAACTTCCCAGCATTGTATGTTCCATGTGATGGCCTGCTTTTTGTAGCACTGCAGAAGAAAAAGTTCATAAATATATACATATGTATATGTACCTATATAGTACATGTATACACGTAATCGGTGATAACGGTCAAAGATTGAAAATGGCGATGAAAAATGTATTATGCTTTATTGCAAATTGTTACCATTACGCCGTTATAATCCTTCAAAATGTCATTTTATCATTTGCCCAATAACTTAAAATGTAATAATGTATTTAATAAGTTTTTCGTACACATACCATTCGATTAGGAAATATCTATTCTTTTAAATTCTTGTTAACGCAATAATAAATATGCAGAGAAAGTGAAAATACGAATAAAATTATCAAAATATAACATTTACTGTTATTATCTTAGTAACAAGGTCGTTGAGGTACAAACTTGTTGGGATCATGGTTTTATTTACAATTTATTGGTAGATTATAATTACATAGGTTGCGCCAATTTCAAGATATTGAGATTTTTTGTGTGCACAAGAAATTGGGTTTTAAAATATTTTCATTAAATCTTATATTTACACGAAATAAACTAAATGGATGCAATCAAACAAAGAACACAGTTGAGTATCCAATCCAGTAGTTCACATTTTGAATAATAGTGAAATATAAAAAAATTAGAAACCAAATTTATTGTGCCCTTCCTTTATTTACAAAGCTTATGTATAAGACTTAAATATCTCGAAAGAGACAAAAGCTACGAAATTATGACTTACCACTAAATCGTAAGCAAAACCATGAGGTAGAAGACCATTGTACAAAATACATAGCTTAACGACATTGTTTCTGAGATAAAATAACAGTAAATAAATACTATTTTTTCATAAATTTTTTTCGATGTTTTCACTTTGTTTGCATATTTTGAATTTTTCTGTCAAACGCATTGCCTTAACAAGAATTTAAAACAAAAACATTTTTTAATCAAACGATACTTAAAAACGTATTAACTATATTTTCATTTTTTAAGATATAGGTAAAATAATAAGATTTTTCCCCATTGACGAACTATATTGGCGAAAAGATAACGATTTTCAAGAAAGCGTAGTCATTTTATTACTCAGAATTTACGTTTATCATCCATTTCAATTTATACGGTCAGTGCCCAACATCCTGCATATACAGATTTCTAAATCGGCTTATAACAAACGAAATAACTTACATTTCGTAACAGTTTCCTGTACTTCTTCTTGAGATTGAGTTTTGCGTTCAGATTTTTTTGGATTTTCCAAAATTGCATCAGTTTTCTCTTCAGCTTGTTTTGCCAATTCATCACAATTATTAAAATATTCCACAAGAGCTTTAAATGCTGGTATTTGATTAAATTTATTACCAAAATCAGTTGGTGCATTTGCCTCCATTATTAATTTTCGATTTAATTTTGTGTACATTGTTAAATTAATTAAAAATAGTAGTACCTGTAATATAGCAGAAAAGATGTTAAATCTGTTTTGTAATGTTTAGAATAAACTTACCAGTACGCTTAGTTCAAATACACATTGTTCTGGTATATAATTTGGTGCCTGCAGCAAAATGTGTAGACTTGTATCGACAATACCGGCTTTCTTTCCAAACACCTCACTACCTATTGCTTTATCGTTAAATGTATGCGTTAAATTGATTAAAACTTTTAACGTAGGCACTAAAGCTTCCCGAATAACAACACCCGGATTATCTTTTGGGGTATTTTGATTTGTCGGATAGAGTGATATTTCCGTATCACATAGTTTATATAATTTAACCAGTGTGTCAATTGCAATCCCATTGTTATATGATAAAATATAATTTTGATTTTCTTCATTATATTGTGTTACATTTTCTAGGACGCGCAAGCACCTCTCGATTTTGCGTAGTTTTTCTAATAATATATCTGTCCAATCGACTACATAATCCGATATTTGTCGGCAACATTCACATACAGTTTTGATAATATGCTCAAGACCACCTAATTGTCGTAGTTCCTCTTTAAACCACTCACCAGCCCGTTTCGATGTCAGCGATAGTAGAGTCTCCATTGCAAGTGTTCCAACCTAGAATAATACACCCAATTTTAACTTAATTGTTTTTTATTGAATTATTCTTGGATGCACACTTACTGTAATATTTTCTAAATTTAGATGAGCTGCTTTTCCTTGATTTTTGATTTCTTCGCAGAGCTCCCGTACTTTATGCAAATGTTTTTGTAATTGTTGTTTACCATTTGGGCCACAATCATCTAGCACATTTTTATGACTGACATCCGATTCCAGTAAATTGAGCATTAATTCTAATGAATTTCTATCTAAATCCATATTTAAATTATCTTGAGATAAAACAAACATGACAGTCGCAGTACATAAACCTGACAGGTTAATTAACGGATGAAATAAAAATCATGAAAATGCAATTTTTTAAAAATATTTTTGTATATAATTTACCCAAACTTTGATCCTTTGTTGCGTCGTGCAAGGCATTGAAAAATTGAGTAACTGTACCATGTGCTCGCACATGCATTCTAAACGCAGGTGTCATACACTTCTGGGCCAGTTGTATTGCTGAAAGACATCTGGTCGATAGTGGATTACGTGGTTGTAAAGAATCCAATAAATATTCTACATCATCATCCATCTCTTGAAATTCGCCAATCTCTTGGATTTGATGAGCTTTCTTAACATTACGGACCGTAACAAAGCTTTTTGCCTAAACAATTTACAAAATTATTTTTATCTTTTATGGTACAAATTGATTTAAATAATAAAACCACATAAAAATACGTATGAAGTCTCATCGTATCAATTTTAATTATTTTATTATATGGCCCATTTAAAAGCAACAACAATTAGGTTTTATTTATATTTATGCAACTGCTACCTAAAAGTTGTAGAGATACAATGCCCAGTTTTCATAATACATAATGTACATATATGAAAAGAACACTGACCAGATTTTTTTCCATATACATATGAACGTATCGCCCGAACCTGGTCATTCTATCTCATATAACTTTCAGATAGTAAACTGGTACAGGCAATAAAATTTATAGAAATTTGTATGCATACTCGTATTCCTTATTCCATCTCCTACGATAAACGGTCAATAAATAAACCAAGAGACAATTTTTTCGAAAATGCTTTTATTGTTTTCCATAATCTAATCTAAAATAATCATTCACGACAAGTCATTGACATCAGTCTTCTTGCAAATATAGCACTTCCAGGGCTAATTGAAACTATTCTAATAATGGGGAAATATGATGTGATGTTATAACAGTAAAAATTCAAATGTTCTTACATCGCCAGTCTTTTGTCTTTACTAATAGCTTCAGAATTTTCAGAAATTTGATTCGTTATTAAAGACTTTGATTTACCCAATAGATCTTGTTTAGTACAAAAACACTAACAGTGCCCATGCATCACATTTACGAATTTTTAAAAAGTATTTACATTCAGAATAAATACATATATTTTACAAATTAAACAAGTATCCCTTAGATATGAATGTGAGTAACTTCAAATATACAATTATTCCAGTTTTTTGTGGCTATGTTAAATGGTTTACGATTGTTAACATTTAGTTCTTGTGAACGGTTATAAAAAAAACTGTTTAGCTTTGGTCTACGATAATGTAGTGATTATTAAATTAAAAATTTAAATTGTGTGATTAACAACCAAATTTTGATAGAATATGGTATTTGGCAAACTCGCTGCCCACACTTTTGATCCAGTATTTGTTTTGTATATATCGGCGGAAGTAAACAACCGTTAGCCAAAAGATATTATTGTTGCAGGCGGCTATGAACCTACGGTGTAGAGAACGACTTAGCTTCTTCAGATTTTCTAAGACAGCATGAAGACCAAGCTCAGGATTGAAATCGGTGGTTCCTGATTGTTGACAAAATAAGAGGCCAATAATGGCCTTTAAAAAAATCTTATAATAATAATACCAGGGGAGTTCAATAAGTTCGGTAAATCTTTTGAAATAACGGAATTTTTGCAAGTTCAATGAAAGAGCGCATCCATCTTACAGTGCAGATCTGGCCTTAAATGATTATTTCCTTTTTACAAATTTGAAGAAAAAATTAAGGGGGAAATACTTTGAAGAACAAGAGAAATCATTTTATTTTGATGGTTTGTACAAATTAATTGACAGGTATAATAAGTGCATTAGCGTGGGTGGAGATTACATTGAAAAATAAAAATGTTTTTGAATAAAATTTACCGTTGTTTCATATAGATTTACCGAACTTATTGAACTCCCTTGTATGCAATTAATTAAAAAAATTTTTTTTTTGTAGCATCTATTCACTTTCAACATTTTTTTTTGTAAATGGAAGGAAATTTGAAAATTTATCTGAAAATATAATCAATATTTTCTGCCAATATTAGTACTATGTATTTAATAATATTGAACGTGTGAGATGACATATTAAACTATTGTCGAAACATTTGATGAATGAAATTCAAAATATTCTTAATAATAATATTCGCAACTTATTTACAACATTTTGATCGTCTGAGATCCTTTGTTTACAAGACATCAATAAATTTGGCAGTGCTTTTCGTGAAAAAGTTTAAATTAATTGAAGCACAAGCTTTACTTTTATCTGATATGGTCGATTAGAAGATTATATATGTATATATATATATATAATATAACATATTGTGCATCTGAGGATCGCTTAACACTAATAAATATATTGTCAAGAAAGATGAAAATACAATATAGGATGGAAATCTAATCTTTTTCTATCTAATTCGATTGATATATTTATTGCCTCGTGGTCTTACTAAAATTTTTTATGAATTTCTTACGATTACTTTTAAAATATATTTGCAGATGGTAATTGTGTATTCATATGTTCGAGATCTTAGTGTGGTACTGAATGTTTAGTTTAACAGAGAGTGAATGTCTATTGTTAGATACCAATCTCTGTAGTCGTTCAGCTATCTATTGTTAATGTAGTTTAATTATTTGGATAGTTCAACCCCTTTTACACAATGCAATTATAAAATACATTACCTTTTTCGTTAAGTTATCTGGCTCAATTTTTTCCTCTTGTAAATTACGTTTAGCCCGCGTCATCCGTGGTATTGTTGATGTTTCCCCATCGAATTCATCGAAAAATGGATCAGCAACTGATAATTTTGGATGATCGTTTGTTATTGTTTTATCTTTGGTATCATCATCCCATTTATGTTTATATACATGTCTTTTTTTGTTGCCATCTACAAATATAATATAAACAAATAATAATGAACCATTTGGGCTTTTAATACATTTTAAACCGCAGCTTACCTTGATCCGTTACCAAAGCTCTACTTTTAAATATACTGCCTTTCTTTTTGGATATAAGCAGTTTAACGCTAGGTTTATCATTCTCTTCCATACCGATATTCTGATCATGTAAATTTTCTATTGATTTTAAACCGTCTTTCTCTTGCGAAGAACTATCACTGTGTACATCAGCTTCACGCTCGTACCACGATCGCTTTAATTTACTTTTCAGTTTATATTCTTTGTGAACATCGTTTGTATCGACCTCGCTCAATTTTGTTTGCAGCACGGACCAATTATTATTTGCATTTGACATATTCGAATTTGGCAACAGTGTATTTTGTTCATATTTACTCGATAAATCGGCTGGATGTGGAGAAAGTGATGTGTTTAGATCTGATATTGGATTTATAGCCTCGGCTTCAACCTCTTCAACATTTTTGCGTTTTCGTGTATAACTACGAGCCGCTCGCTTTACAATGGGCTCTTGTACACCATTATTATTATTACTCAAATTATTTACATTATTATTATTTGTTCGAGTATTACGACCCGGTTTAGATTTTATTACCGCATTAGCTTGAAATTTAGTGATCGCTTGTTCCACAATAGGTGCTTTCATAGCACGGGTTCGTGTAACACGTTTTGGAGGATCTGGTTCAGAATGTGACTCTGGTTCAGGATCTGGCACCGATTCAGGATTTTTAACTTCCGGTAATTTTTCCAACTGAGAATTTAAATTAATTTCAGTATGATTCTCTTCGATTATCGGTAAATTTAATTCTTTTTCTTCACTTTCCGATTCAAAAATTGTGTCTAACTGTAGATTTATTTCGGACGGTGGTGCAGCAATCACAGAACTTTGTGACGTATCAATATCACTTGTGAGGTCACTGGACCCTCGACTATGTACAACACGACTATCTTCAGGTACACCGGTTATGAATGCGGTTTCTTTCGATGATATACTACCGAGCACTGAACTTTGTGAATCAAAATCTTTATCTGATGGCGATGCTAATGTTCTATACAAATCATAATTTTCAGTACCAGGTAATGGGGACGTACTTTTACCAGATTCTTTATTAGGCGTAACAGACGATGGTGGAAGTAATGCATTCGATACTTGTACTGATGGATTTGTTGATACTAGTGGATTTACTGGTATTGATAACTGTAATGCCGCTTCTTCCGAAACCAACTGTGTTCTTCTAGTAGATCTTGTAACACGTGTTTGTCTTACAGGTTTAACGTCAGATAGAATTGGTACTACTACTATTTCATCTGGTGCAGTTGGTGATAAAGACGCCGGTGGTGGATCAGGTGATGCTGGTGGTAATACCTCGATTATAGGTGGTGGTGGCAATGAACTAGGCTCCTTAACAAGCTCGTCTTGCAACGGTTTTATATGTATTTTCAGGAAGTTATCTTTCTTTTTATGATGATGGTGATGATGTTTTTTATGTTTTTCACTTTTAGCGTTATTTTCTAGTACGTTTGTTTTGATTTTGATTTTAATACTATCCGGTTTAATTTCGGTTTCAATAGGTGATATTCCTGGTAATGGTATTGTTTCTGCCTCAGGTGTATCCGATAACACTGCTAGTAGTTCAGCTGTTGAAGTTAATGCACCAATCGCTTGTTGATTTGATTGTATTGGTGAAAATGTTGCATCTTCACTATCAGTACTTATTAATCTTGAAGTTCCCTTTAAATAAAATAAGAAACCCAACATTTTTAATTCTTAAAATCTTCGTTGTATTAATTTAGTAATATTTATTTACTCATAATCATTCGAAATACCTCAAGATAACTCAATAATTCGTATTCCATAACTAAATCTCTTTAAATTATATTTACAACGATCAACTCTACTACATTTAAAGCTTAAATTTTTGTCTTCGTTTTTATTTGAACATGTACAAACACATAATCTACTGATAAGATAAGAACATTGGTATACTTGTATTATTTAATCATAATAATTACTTTTATTGTCACAGAAATACACAATATACAATTACATATGTAAAATTAATGAAAATATGGTGAAAATGCAATCGAAATATTGATATAAATTAGCTGACACAACGTGAATTTGTTAAAATTAAAAACTAATTTTTGATGTTTCAATTTAAGCGCGACGATGAGAAATTGAAATAATAATGTTCACGTTTACATTTCTTTAAAATAATAATATTTATGTTAACTAAACACATGAGATGGTATACTCATTTGAACAAGTTTACAAACACATACAGCCCAACTATGTATGTATGTATTTGCTATCAGGGATATAGAACCTTGCAAAATGATACATTTATCTTAACCCATTTTTGTGATAAATTACTTAAACGAATAAAATTAGAAAATACTATTAAGCTATGAACAATTTAATATATTTTAACCCATTGACTGACTGGTATTGAGAAATATTATTCGAAGAAATAATGAACATTATAAGATGCTAATTTTTAGTTACTTATCATGCGAATTTTACTTTTGGAGGGATTCCTACAAAGCCACATAACCATAATGAAAAGCTGGGCAAAAAGAGCAGCTTTCGCCGATGTACATCACTTTCAGTATAATTAGACAATATTTATTTTACTTTAACAATATTTCAAATAGTTTTCAACGTTTTGCAAATTATTGTCATTTGTCATCATTTGCAAACAATATTGCATTGTAAAATAACTAATATCATTTCCAAAACAATGAAAACTAAAAAATTATACTTGTAGAAGATACTTAAAGCTAATTTACATCATTGGCCATCATGGAAAACTGATGACAAGATTATTTTCGCGGTTTCCAAAAGATGTCTGTGCTAAACTATAATATTGTTACAATCGTCATATTATTTATGCACATGCGTACGCATTATCATATGACTTATTTATAATTTTATTGCTTATCTTCAAAATATATTTAATAATGGAGAAATTTGATGTTAATAAAAAATTTGTAATAGGGTGAAAAAACCAATTTTTTGTACGATGTAAGCTCTCAAGAGAATAGTCATTCTGGGCAGTTAGGGAAATTCTACCAAATTACCATGTTTTTGGGGACCTTACGAACACATAACTCCTAAATATAATTGTGTATTTCAAATACTACATAATTGTAAATTATTTAAATTTATTGTATATGAATTGTATTGTTCTATAATTTTGACATATTTATTTATTTTTATTTCTATAACACATTTTTCACTAAAATTCTTATCATTTTCCCACAAACTTTTTCGTATTTTTATTTTACATATATTTTTCTCTAAACCAAGTTACATACAATTTATAAAATACAATTGAATTAATTTAAAATAACCGAGAACACTTTCAATACCTTCAACAAGAGAGTTGCCTATTAAAATGTTTATTTCACATTATTATAGCGTCTATGAGTTTAATTTTGTTTCCAGTAGGTGACAATTCCAACTTTGGATTCGTCAATTGCAAAATGAGAAACAAATAAATGTAGGCACACTTTAGACTAAACTCTAGATTTAGGTAAAAATAAATGTTTGGTTTATGTTTTGCAAATACGTTAAAACATCTCGATCTTCTTTGACTGCTGTTTTTTCCAAGTAGTTTTAATCGTTGTATAACGGCGTAGAAAAATATTTCCATTTTTATGCAAGAATTAAATAACCAATAAATTACTTTCATATAGTTGCTATAACTGACGTCACGAAAAATAATGTTAAGCAAAACTGGGGTATCTGATTGCTTATGTCGAAAAGCAAAGTTATCAGTTGTTGTTGAAGACACTGCATACCTTCTAAGGAGTGGTTATTTGAAGTTTGACGGCATTATTAACATTAATAATAAATAACATAATGATACTGGAATCAGTTTACTTCTTCTATTCTATTTTTAAAAATGAAGTTGTTTATATATTCCAGCAGGACAGACAACATAAAATGAAATTTTTAATTTTTGTATTTTTCAGTTTTATTTATTAAATAAAAAGAACCGCCCTGTCCCCTTTTGACCAAGTTTTGATTAGCGGTCCAGAAAAAATGGGTTACCCACATATTTCAATATAACAAAATCGAGCACACAAAATCCAGTATTCATAATTCAGTATTGCAAAATCCAGAATGAAAGCAAGCCAATAATTCAAAATTCAGTATTTATTATCTAAAATTACAAAATCCAGTATTACAAAATCCTTTTTTTTTATAAATCCAGTATTTTAATCAAATCATGCGCATGATTTGATTAAAATACTGGATTTATAAAAAAAAAAAAAAAGTCCATTTTCCGCATATGCTAGTTTAAAAAAAAGAGTTAGGTAATTATAAGAAAAGCAATTTAATATTGGGGAAATGAAGGACATACTTAATTATTTTATTTTGATTTCAAATTTGAAAATGATAAAACTTCAACAAAAATAATTATAAGTATTTAATAATGATTCTGTTAGCAATAATTTTTAAACAATAATTCAATTAAATAATTTCAACATTAACTAGTTAAATATAAAATTAAAATAAAATATTCTGGGCAATGCGCTTTAAATATTCTAGTTTGTCGGTTGAACATCGTTTCTTAATAACTCTTTTAAGCCTTTTATGTCGTTCGATATTTGATTTTGATTTTGGTGGAAGCCAACCGGATTTTAATTTTTCAATGTTAGTTTTTATAATAAGAGCTTCTTTTGATAAGTCTTTAATTAATTGATATACACCTGGATTTTTTTTCTCAACAACAACTTTAAGGCGACGATGCCAAGCCTCAACGCTATTTTGAGTTCTCGGAAAATGCGTTTTCGGAGAAGCTGCTATGGACCAAAATTCTGGATTATATCTTGATTTAGAAGTATTATTACGCCTCATAGGGGGTAAGTAAATAAAGAATGAATGTATAATTTTATAGTTTTCAATAGTTGAGAGTTGTTTTTTTTGTACATTATTTTTAAAGTAAGCTTTGTTCGTTGTTATGTTGTCATGGACGTACGAAAACAATAATTATTTATTTATCAAGAGATTTTTTCTGTCAGTTCTTTGTAAAATAAAGCAAAATAATAGTATTTTATTGTGAAAAATGGATGTTTTTTTTTATCGTGCAAAAAACGTAATAAGCATTGCGGTCAGTAAGTGCCCTACCGGTATCGGATGTATTGGAGATCTCGACTTCGTCTCGATCTCCAAAATCATCCTCAACCGGTAGAAAGCACTTACTGACCTTGATACTTAAATAACTATTTAATAAAGACTATGGATTTTGTTTTGTGTGAATTTTGTAATTCTGGATTTTGTGACTTTGAGTTTTAAATTACTGAATTATATGGCACTTGTTTTTGTATTACTGGAAATTAAAAAAATACTGGATTTTGGTCAATATGGAATTTAAAAATTTGTATTAAGAGTAGTTCCCTGCATTTTTGTGTTTACAATCATGTCAAGTTTGACAAAGAAGTTAAATTATTAGTCTCAAATTTGGAATTGTTTATTCTTAAATGATTTTAAAAAACTTATCATAATAAAAATCACTTTATCACAGAACAGATCTTTTAAAAATGCTTAATCCATAATAAACAAACAACCATCTTCCAGATACTTGTAATCATCACAATTTCCCATAACCCTTTCCGACCGAGCCAATTTTTTTTTTGGAGCTTATTTGACACCGAACATACACATTTGTGTAGGCAAATTTTTTTCTTTTTTCCGGCAAATTTTTTTCTCTTTTCCGGCCGAGTAATTTTTTTCTGGCCGAAATCGTCAAAAATAATTATCTGGGTTAATTAGGATGTGTTTTCTAACAAAAAAATAAAAAATAATAATTTTCCACTTATATTTTTCCTGGAAAACTACATACACAATTATGTGCTCGGTCTCAAACTTGTTCAAGGAAATAAAATTGTTCGGTCGGAATGGAGAAAAAATTTGCCTACACAAATGTGTAGGTTCGGTCGGAAAGGGATAAAAAAGTGAGTATATATTTGTGTTTTTATTTGACCAATAGGAACTATGAACGTATAATTACAATGCCCCGATATTCGATGGAAACGTATTATGAATACATTTATTCTAAATAAAATAAATATATACATATGTATATTTTAGTAATATAATTTTTATGACAAGATGTAATCCAAAATTGATAAAATACTGCAGTAACTAGAATACAAAAAAAAAAATAAAAATAAATTACAAAAATTATTTATTTTTAAAACTTCAAAAATAGCGAAAGCCCTAAAAAAATATGAGATATAAAATAGAATATTTCATTTTATTATTGTTGAACGACTCAAAAGCAGCATGCAATCGATTTTGTGTGCAATAACTGCATAGTTCTTCGTTGAGCGCGATATATAAACATTACCACCCGACAAAAACAACTGTCGTATGGGCAAAGTAAAAGCTTGATAATAACGTATGAAAAGAATAAAATCTTGTACAATACGAAGCATCCAGATTATAAAATTAGAAATAAGAGTTTAGAGATATACCGACAAATCTTTAAAATATTAAATAAGATGTATCGTACTATTTAGTTTATCTTTATTTAAATAATTAAATAATAAACTATATACATATTTCAATAAAATATTAATAACTAATATAAGAATAATAATAAGTAATATAAGAAAATAATTTTATTTTGCTACAAAACTGACACACATTTACATATTCTCTTTCTTCAAATATGGTTGTAGAACGGAAAGCCCATTGATACTCTTATTAGAAAAACATCACCATGAAGAAAAGGCTCGCTCAAAACCACACTTGTAAGAGACAGTGTTAAAAGGAGCTTGTAACCCAATTCCAAGTTAAGCCATCTGACGTCAATTTCGTAAAATTGTATACTTATTTCTATATTTTAGATAAACCCTGTTTCTGCGGGAAAAATTGACCGATTTTTCGGTGATGGAAAAAATTAATATCGGTTTTGCAATTGATATACACAACATTGAAATTGACTTGCAAAATGGTGAAATTGTTTTATATAAGGTTGAAATTGATTTGTATAAGGTTGAAGTTGATTTGCGAGAAACTAAAATTTAATTGCAACAGGATGAACATTGAAATTGACTGGCAAAATGGTGAAATTGAATTGGATTTTGAATTTGAAATTCCAACCCTGTATAATGCTAAAATTGATTTGCAACCGGGTCAAATTCGTCTGTGTACCTATATATGCATATGCATTAGAAATGACAGTGAAGAATACAGTACCAACATAGTGGAGCCAGAAAACAATTGGTACCGCTGCATCGCCGTCGACCAACATTACAATTGAGAAATCTATATTCTCGCAAGAATTTTGTATGGTGCCGTTGCTTAATATTGAGGGCGCTTTTAACAATGAAAAGACGGAGGTAATTCTGGAGGGATTGTCGCTCCTTGGGATGGACTACCCTATAAGTGGGTTAATCAATTATATGCTGGGGAGCAGAGTGGTTAACTCTGAGCTGGGGGAATCTACCATTAGGAGGCTAGTCCTTTAGGACGGCCGCCCTTACCTAACCTAACCCTAGGAGGTGGGTGGCTAAGGAAACTCCGCAGGGCATCTCCCCGCTGTTCCCTCTTCTCTGCAAGGGATTGAAGTGATTGCCTATGCAGATGACGGAGCTATACCTGTCTCTGGAAAATATTAAACACGGTTAAGGTGGTAATCCAAAATGCCCTCCAAACCATTACGAGGTGGGCCATCAGATGTAGACTGGCAGTCAGCTCGTCCAAAACTGAACTGGTACTCTTTACCAGGAAATACAAAATCCCGATAGCGGAAGACAAGATTTCTGGACGTAATCTTGTACAGTAAGCTTAGTTGGAAGCCCAACATCTTGGAAAGAGTAAACAAGGCTAATATAGCCATGGACTCGTGTAGAAACGCCATCGGAAAGAGATGCAGGGCGCTGAGGACAACACCAACACGCGTCTTAGAGCTTATTTTTCACCTCTTTGTCGATATTTATGGTAAGCAGATGGCGGCGAATACTGCCACCCGACTATCAGCCGTATCTCAGTGGAAATGTCTTCATACAGGACACTCGACGATAATTAGATCGCCAAGGAAGGAACTGGCGAATCTAGGGTACGTTACACCAACAGTATGCTTCGAGAAAGGGTTCCGAACTACGTGCCCTTCAAGAGGATCTTGGAGCAGTGGGTGTTATCGGAAACCGAAGCGTTACAGTTCCTTAAGGATGGCTCCAAGCTACACGTTAAGGTAGGAGCTGGAGTGTTCTGTGATAAATTGAAGGAGATATATCAGTTCGTCTCCCTGATTACTGCAGCGTGTACCAAGCAGAGATGTTAGCGATTGCACAGGTTTTCACTTGGTTGAAACATAATGTGGCGGCAATCATGTCGCTGGAATCAGTTTCTCTGACATCAAGGGTGACGTTGGGTTGCCACTCGTCTCTAAACAAGATGAGTGAGTATTACAACATTCGGATAGTCTGGGTCCCCAGCCACTTGGACGTCATGGAGAACTGCAGGGCGGACGAACTAGCTAGACATGGTACAACTCTCCAACTGCTACCGGAGGAAAATTTGGAGGCCTATTAAGGTCCTTAAGACAGCGCTTAAAAAGAGGCAACAATTAAAACCGACCGTGTGGATACTCACAGAATACTGTCTACTTGGAGAACACGCAAGGAGGCTAGATCTACAAGCAAATCATTTCTGCAGACTTGTATGGACGAGAAGGATGAAGAAACGGTTGTCCATTTCCTATGCTCATGTCCGGCCTTAGCATACAGAAGGCATAAACATATGGATAGATTCTTAATGGACAGCCTCTCTGATCTCGAAAACTGTAAAGTGCGAGATATATCACGCTACAAAAGTAGCTCAAACTGGTTCTTAGTTAGCTAAATATTTTAATATGTTTCCATCAACGCTGAAATTGTTTACAATTTGTAATTTTATAGAAACACAAATTTAAAACATTTAATTATTGTATTTTGAATAAAATGCATCAAACAAATTAAAATCTAACAATTTGCTAGCCTCCATTTTTATCCATCATTATCACATCATGTGATAGATGTCACGTCTATGAGAATAGGGCTTAAAAACACAATTGTTTGTAAAGTTCTTTGAGCAGCTCTTGGATTAGATCTGGGGATAGAGCGGGCCAGTTCAATATATTTACTTTTTTAATAAGGTTATTAAACTGCGATTATACCTCTCTGTTACCGAGTTATACCACTCTGTTACCGAGTTAAACCGTATGTTTTCGATCGTTATCCTGTTAAAATTTATCTTAATAGCATTTCTTCCGCGTGAGGTAGCATAACATCTTGGAGGATATCTCTTTGAAGGAATCGGTCCATTGTACCATTTATTATATGAATTGGACATATTCTTTGAGACAATAATATTACCAAATCACCAAACTTTCTCCTACATATTGTGCCCATAGTATTACGCTTAGCTCCGTTTTGATTGAGTTCTCTGTTGTAAAGTAATCTTTGCTCAACCACCGTACGATTGATTTATCATTCTGGCTAATGGTTTTGCGTGGTCTACCGCCTCGATGGACAATTTCTACAGAACTGGAAGAGATTCCATATTTTTCAGGAATATAACTCACTGTTTCATTTTATAAAAGTCACTAACAAACTTCTGTTTAAGTTTGTTGGAATATTTGTGCGTGCCGTTTATTGAAATGAAACAAACAAACAAATGATTAACAAAGTGTGGTCGGTTCAGATTTGAAATGAAACAAACAGGAGATTTGCAGGTATATTTTATGGGTAAAAACATTCGTATAGTTGAGACAAAATCTAATTTTATTAGAATTGTGCTTTAGTTAGGTCGGTTCGCTACTCCGAACTATTTTCTTAATTTGGCTGTAATTTATTTAAAATAACTAGTCTTTTTATTATTGTGATGAAAGTGGTGTTAAATTGTATTTTAATGTTACAAAAAATCCATAAGATCCAATTACATACTTCAATTTTTATAAAATAATTCTAGGTATTCTAGTTCTATCCGGCACTGTATATATTATAATGTAAATATATACGATCTGCACACATACTATTAAATATTAGACAAAATCCTTTTAATTATTAACTCATAGCAGCTTGTATCTATAGACAGATTTAATTTAATCTGACTAAATAAATAACTAATAATTTCAAAACATTGCCTCTATGTAGTTTTCAACAAATTTGTTTTACTATACATTTACAAAGCATGCTTTCAAGTGTATTAGCCACAGTTTTAATTTTGTTCATTCGTGTTTATCTTACATCACATACAACATACAACTGCTTTCCAACACAGAAGTGATAGAAAAAACTAATACAATATTAACATTTACAAACTAAATTTTCCACCTAAACATCACATGCAACGAATGATTTATTTATGTACAAACATTTAAATGATTTACTTAATATTTTTTTAACATTTCTACATTTGACGTTTCTAGAAAAATGAAACAACAAAATAATTGAACTAAGCCACTGTATACACATTGATGAACACACGCATACTCAAAATACTAAATTTAGTTCATGCAAGTAAAAAAAACTAGAATGATTTTATACATGTTAGTACTTATGTTCAATATAATATCATATTATGATTATTGTATTTTAATTAGTTAGCTATATTATAAATAATTTTTATTATCAAGAAAATGTTTGGTACACTACACAAGTACTTTTATTTAACTATAACAGTAAAATTACTAACAAAAATGTTTATGCTTATTCACTGAACAATATTTTGTGCGTCTATTCATTTAGTTTTTTTTTATATTAAAACAAACTATAATTACTATCGTGTTTATTATGTTAAATTAAAATAAATTTTTATAACACACAAAACTAAAAATTCTCTTTTTGTATAAATAGAGATCACACAAAACATGAATTAAAACGAACACAACAAAATAAAAATGACATTTGATTAGAAAAGAAACAAACACGAATAAATGAAGTTCGTTTGCATCTCGACGAATTACGGAATATACGCTGGCGTTACATAATTCAAAATAAGCATGGTGAGCAAGTTTATTACAGGTTATACCATTTATTTGAATACTAGTGGTGTATTTTTGAATTATGTTCTATGTATATGTATATTATGGATAAAAAACTAAACGCTAAGTTTAGTGGTTTAAAAGTTAAGTTTTATTGTTTTTTTTGAAGTACATATATAATTTTAAGGGCATAATTTATTTGAATTTGATTTAAATTCAGTGGTATTGTTTTATTCACTGATAGTATTTTTTTAATTGTGTGGCTTATTCTTTTGCTTACGATTTAGAGGTAGGCCTTAGTGCCGTTTACACAATAAATAATTTTAAAATGCCAATATCTCGAAAACGACGGAAGCTACGATATTAAAACCTACTACTAAACCCTTAGCAAAATCATAAGCCACAAAAGCAGTGAAAAAATACGCACCTCAACGACCTTCTTTCTAAGATAAATAAGAATACTTGATCTGCAAACGCATATTTTGAATTTTTGTCATACTTAAGAAATGCATAAGAATTTAAAACAATAGAAATTTCTTAATCGAATGATGCCAAAGATTAAAATAATTATATAATTGCATTTTTCTTTTTGTAGATATTAGTAAAATAGTGAAATGAGATTTTCACCCTTTGACGGATTATAATAGCGGTAAAGATTTTCACATAGAATTTTATCTTCTATCATCCTGGGCTAGATTTACCATCAATTTACAACCTTTACAACGGGGTTGAATTATCTTGTAGTGAGTTACCTACATAACTTGACTCGATCTAAATAATTTGTTAGTTGGAGCTGAGTTAACGCTAGAAAAATGCAGCTTATACGGAATTTCCTTAAATTCATTCCACAGAAAGAATAGAAGAAATAGATTAACGAACGAAGAATAGATGAAAATACGCCAAGTAAAGAAGATAGCAAAAAATGATCGCAAATGAAGACACACAGAGGATGTTCTCACGGCTGCAGAAGAGCTGCAAATAGAAACGTGAACACATTAAATCAATGTGTAACATAGATCACTGTATTCTGCAACGTTAAAACAATAAGGGACGCATCTGGCCAAATACTAACTGCAGAGGAAGAACAGTTAAAGAGATGGAAATATTATTTCGAAGAATAGCAGCAGTAGTGCTCAATATTACAAACTCTCATTAATAAAGAAACATTTAACTATCCACCAACGGACCGGGCAGTTAATAGTGTCATAGAGAAGATAAAGAACAACAAGGCCGAAGGAAGTAAACATTTTTTAATTCGATGCCCCGTTTTCTTTTATGGTTTCAAAATGTATATATGTATGTACATATATATACATATATATATAATTTTTAAGGAATAAGATAATTAATTTGTATACAATTAAACCTTATCATTACGGTCAAATTATTTCTAGCTAACCCGGACATTACAAAATGCAAATTTAATTTAAAAAAATACTTTAGTTTCATAGATTTGGAAGAAAATGTATGTCTTAGTTCTACACAAGAGAACGGTGAATTTAAATTGGAAATTGATATACAGCTCTTTTAACCGATACAATGTTCAATCAATTTCATTCATCACTCCAGCCTCTTTAACTCCAGTTTCTGACACTGTGATTAACATAACATCATGAACTTTTTTTAATAAGTTCGTTCTATATTTATTTTTGAATAAATCGAATCATTTATAAACGGAAAAAGCATCATTACTGTTGAAAAATTGTTCTGAATTGTTTGTCTGCGTGTATGTTCATCTTGAGAAAGATCATTTCTTCTAAAAATGCAGTTTACATATATTAATTTGTACAGTTTATATTTAAGATATGATGAATTTTTAAAAGGAATCCGTTTTTTTAAATGCATGACTATAAACTCATCTTGAAGAAATATTGTGAAATTGTTCTATTTCGGTTTGCTACTTATGTGTTTTTCAATTGATTTGTTTCCCTCCTTAAAAAAAGCAATCTCGATTTCGGCATAATCGAAAATAAAAATTAGATTGCTTTTATTTTATATCTGTTATCTATCAAAATTAATAATTAAAAATACATTTATCTGTTAAAATTTAAAAACAAATGTTATTGGATGTTCATTTAAAAAAATAGCTAGTATTTAAATTAAATTCATTAGGAAAGGTTTCATACTTGACAAAAATACAAGATTGATTTACATATATATACGACGTATGGCGTTTGACATGTGCTAAGAGACAATCAGAAACTAATTACATCCTGCACACGCTACACGGTAGTCCCTACACATCACACACTACATGGCGAGGCATGAGTAAACCTTAACTTTTCCGTCACGAATACACTCATCCATATATTAATAAATTTTTATAAACGAAAGCTCAAAATTATGATTAGTTTTATTTTGTTTTTTATGAAATATTGAATTTTATTAAATGACAGCTATGTTACGCAAAAAAAGTTTTTAGCGACGAGTTATCCATCACATATGTAAATAGTTGTCAAGAAACCATGACGTATTTCCCACCCGTCACATGTCGTATAAGTAAATCAACTTCTATACTACAATTTCGAATTTTCCCAGCTGTTCCATGATTTTGTAACAAAACAATCCGCATCTATACAGTAAATATGTCAGTAAGTTTAAATTCTTTAGGATTATACTACGTCTTTTTACAGAATATTCTTTATAATTACTTTTGGTTTACTACCAATAGACTGCCGATGGAATATCCTCAATAAGTAAAAAAACAGAATATAAAAAAAGAATAAAATAACGTTAAACATTTTATTTTTTCCGAATATTCCAAAAGTGTAACATTTGGAATATTCGGAAAAAATAAAATAAAACTGTTATGTATTATATTTATCTGTTTAAAAGAATACGATAACGCTAAACAAGCTTCATTCCTCTAAATTCAGCAATCCGATTTAATATTTTGCGACATCGAAAAAATTTCACAATAGATGGTACAATGGTAAAATAATGAAATTGTAATGCTTATTAATTTTTAGCAGATTTTCCGATGGGTTAAAATTAATCATCTTTTTTATTTTAAATACATTTTTCGATGATAATGCAAAACGTCATAAGAAATAATTGATTGTGTTCCAGAAAAAGCAAAACTTTGTGAAAGTAGAAAATGTATACAGAAATGCTTAATTTACAGTTGGAAATTTGTCACCAGTTTTTCGAAATTGATCGCCAGTTTTTTGCAATTAAATTTTTAATCTTCTATTATTTCTATGAAAATTTGATAGGCATATTAAAATATTGACACAAACTTATGAATTATTTGAATCTAGAATCGGGTTCTCCTAGAAAAAGAAGATTATAAGAAAATACTTATAGATTTACATTGAATCGAGTCTTTGTTGGCTCTGACAAATATTAAAACGAATTAAAAAAATAGGCGTTCAGGAAAAAAAAATCACAATGCAGCGGTGACAAATTTAACATGAAAATATCCTTACCAAAATTTCGTTATCAAATGATTTTTTTTATTAAGATTAAATAAATTTCAAACCATTTTCATCCAAAGAACGATAGACTTGATAACTTTATAGTAATCATATTGATTGGAAAATCGCTTCCTTTTATGTTGAAGCTAGCAAATACAATATTATCAGTTTGATGTAATTCTTTTCAGAGGACAAAAACAGTTTTCTTTTATTATTAAAATAATTATTTCTCTGAAACTCATTGTGGAAGACATATTTAAGTCATTAGTTCAAGAGAAATGTTTACTAAATTTATCTGATAGACAAATTAATAATTCATAATCAATTTTACTTATTGTGTGATGGTTGTATGAGGTTTGCCTAACGAATAACATTAATCACAGTCACAAAAAATGTAATTGGAATACGAATGTTAATACTGATCTTCGGTGCATTTTCTTGTAATTAATTGGTGGCGGCGATAATCGAACTCAAGACGAAAACCAACGATTAAACATAGATTTGAGAATAAACAAAATGAATTAATGAGCTTTTTAGCCGAACTTTAGCCAAGACCATCCATCAATATTTTTCATACACAATATTTTTCATCAATACGGCATACACAATATTTGTTTAGTGGTTTCAAACCATTGAATTATAATATAGAATTGTTATACTTCTATGGGGCATACTATAAACAATATGATTTTTTTTGATTCTCTTGATCGAACAGAATTATTCATAATAAAAGATACGTACTTTATACCGTACCTGTTTCTAATAAACAGAGAAAGAAGAAACAAAATTGATTTTCAATAAAATAGAGGTGCGTTTTATTTAAGACTTAGTTATGATAGAGACTCCGAGAATAATCAAAAATTCGATATACTAAAATGTTAATTTATGTTTACAAGGCATAAAAATAAAGAATTAATAAAAAATAAATATTACCTTTGATATTCGTAGCACAATCGGTGGATGTTCACAGGTTGTTTGAATTTTAAGATTCGTAGAGCTAGGAATTTCTTTACCAATGTTAATATCTACTACGGCAGGTTCTTTCTGCGGTGACAATTCCACAACATTCGGAATTTTTTCTTTACTATTAGTGTTGCTTGTATTGCAATCAACTGGTAGCGAAGTTGATACTGCTGGTTTTACAGCTTCACTAATTTCGGAAATTTCCTTTATTTTAAAATATTTACTACTACTACTATCATCATCTTCTTCATTATAGTTAACAACTTTATTTCTAGTACGTGACGAAGTCCGTTTATTTAGATTCTCGGATGGTGTTGGCTTTATTTGTTCGTTAACTTTACTACTGCTACTTTTTGTACTTTTGTCTTTTTTCTTTTTAGCAGGTTTATCCAATTTTTCCCCACAATCTTCTTTTTTATGACTTTTCGTGGGCTTCTTTTTAATAGTTGCCGATTCACTGTCACTGCTTTGTGCACTCTGATTATAATATAAATTATGTTGAGATTGCGGCGAAGAAAAGTGATGATGCTGGTTTGGGGATAAATGCTGTTGTGGTGATTGAATTGGAGGACCTGCTTTTATCAGTGATGTGGGATCAGTGTTGCGACTTTTAAAAAACTTTCTTGGTTTTGGTGGTTCGGGACTTGTGATTGCAAAATCACCCGATTGAGGCGAACAGTTGGCTGATTCTTGCCTCGGGCTGTATTGTGTTAATCCTGTTGTCAATCCTAAAATGAATAACCAATTACAATACTTATAAGGTTACCAACAATCGTTAGTCGAGAAAATTAAATAAATACCATATGTAGTACTGCGCATAGATGTAAAACTCGTAACACCCCATTTTCCAACGGTACCAGCTGTATGCGCTACAGACGGTCTATTTGCATTTTCTTTTTCCTTTATTAACGCCTCTAATGGAACTGCAATACCTGGTCGAGTTTTACTCCAGCGTGACATGGTTCCTAAAAGTATTAAAAGGACATAAAAATCTATTTTGTATACATATTTATTGATTAGATAAAAAAATCAGTCAGGAGCAAATCATGTTACATTTTCGCGCCAATAGTGGTCTATCAATTGAAACCTAATTAATATTATACAGCTTCATCATTTCGGTGTGTATTTAAGTTATGTTCTCTTAGTGTATTGGAACGAAATGTACCTATATTATTTATGTATATTTATATCATTATTTTAACGTGTGTCCGTAGCCGGACCAACTGTATTGAATCTTATTTCATAGGTACATAGTTACTTCTTAAAGTTTAATTAAATTAAATTAATTACAAAATAACGAAATTCTTAAGATTTTCCAAAATTTCGTTTGGTCAGCTTTTGGAATTAGGTTAAAACCATCTATTTAAATACCTTATTGAAGTGATATAAAAATACGGTTGAAATAGTTATTTTAGCCTCCATCTGTTTGGCTTGCTAATTCACGCAGCCAACCACAACAGACACACACATGACGGGAATAAAATAGTATAACGAATCAAACGAACTGAATAAATTTCAATTTCATTTCTGAAGGATTCAATAAATTGCATTTGCCATTTTTTTGCATGGGCTTTTCCTCGTTTTGAATGTATCTATATATATGCCTGCATATTGCTAGAAAAATTGATTATCCACGCTGAATTATTTGCGAATTTCCAAACTAACATATTAATATAGCCTAAATTTATGTAATCATTTCTTCAATTGTTGTTACTTCAATTCATAGAACATTCAAATAAATAAATAAATATTATTATCCTTTTAAATTTAAACATTTTTAAAATATGAGTTACTCGATAGCTTAAAAATAGGTTTCAATAATTTCAGATAAATGTGGCCAATCCATACCATTTGGTATATTACTAGGTATAACAAACATTGCACTCACAAATCGCTGACAAAATCAGTCATAATATGAGGTAACTTTTTATATCATAATCGTTATTAAAGGCGTTAGAGTAATGATATCATAATCTACGGTCATTCCAAACCTTTGAATTTATCTCTCAAATAATTCGAGTTCTAAATATGCTTCAAGTAATATTTAACGTGTCGTTATTTAATCGTGACCAAAACAATAAACATTGAATCTATCATAATTTCAGACTTTCTATAGAAAATATAATTTTCGGCTAAACTAATTGCACAGGCCGTTTGAAAAAACTTGAATAACTTTAAAAATCATCGGCCGAATAATAATAATTAAAATTATTGTTTTTTCTTTATATTATAAAGGAAACATTTATTTTAAAAATTATTCGGCCGATAATTTTTAAAGGTATACATAATATGTATATAATTATTATGCATATGCACATGTATATTGTAAATATGTATTTGCTTTAATAACAATCACATCATATTAAATTTCGTATTAATCAATAAGTTTCCATCGAATCTATACTAGATATCAGAATTTTCAACTGTTTAATAAACAGACAAATTGACAATATCGAATACCTACAACAAAAATTGTCTAAAAATAGAATTTTTTTTTTGTATATAAGAATTCTACTAATTAAAATGAACGAAAACTACTAAGGCAATTAAATTTTGATTTCATTTAAATTAAATACAAGATTTGTGTGTAAGCCTTTCTTATAAATTTCTTTAAGATGTGTTATTCTTTCTGGTTAGAAATAATCGGGTGGTTGATTTCTTGTCACAAATCTTATAAACCAGTATCTGTAAACTGTTTTCCGACTTTTTATTTTGTTTTGGATTTAAATTAATAAAAAAAATTACCTTTCCACTAACTAAAAATATTCACAAAACACAATTTTTTCTGGTTCTTTATAATTATTTTTCGTTCATAATTTATGTAGGCAATGAGCAGAGATAATTTATAAAAGGTTCTTTAAAAAATGCACAGTATATATAAAATAAATAAGTTTTTTGTATCATAGAAAAGATTTAAACTAAAAATATTTCATTTAAAATAAAATCATAATAAAATCCGACGTGAAAAAGACGCAACAACACTACATATTTTTCTTCTTGTATGTTTCTATTTTTATTGATTACACTCGAACTTTTTTTTTCTCTTTTCAAATCATTTTGGATTTTTTTGTTTTCACACACAAATTTTACTTATTTATAGATTTACATATTTTTTTTTTACTAACAAATTGCACAAATATACTATTGATATACTGTTTTTATGATAATCGGAATTAATATTTTTGACCAAATAATGTATTTGTTTATTTATTTACATTTTTCACATCCCGCTCCCGAACATAATAAAAAACAACTCGGCAACCATTTTGCTATTAAAAATTGAGCAAATTGTTATTGTACTAGATTTTTGGTCGATGTGCTGTATTATAGTAACTAATTTTTATGGTAAAATTTTTAAACTACATAATACAGTCAATTTTCGCGTTGGGTAATGGGTTATTAATTTTAATTTATTTTACATATCAGTAACTATGTTTATGTTAAGACTTCAACCTAGGTGGAACCTGGGATATTTTTCACTAAAAACGGAGTTCAATCATCTTGCAGTTAACTCCACTCGACCTAATAAATTTGTAGCGTCAACTCGAGTTAACTCTAAAAAAGTGCATCATAAACGGAATCGAGTCGATAAACAAAAACTAAATTATGAATGTTTCTTGTTTTTCTATTTTCTGCCGACTGATGAACCATTTATTGTTTCTTGTTGAAATAAATGTTTTATATATGACGTTTATACACGGTTTCAACCCGGTTTCGGCTGCGACTTAACTCTGCAGCATAAACGATAAAATAGGTAACTCGGGTTTAATCAAAAGTTAACTACAAGATGACGCTGAGTATGAAACAATAAGTAAAACAAAATCATAATGACTCGGTTGAAATAAAAATGTAAAATTTAATTAAATAAATATGTTTACTGTGAATGAGGTTGTTTAAAATAATATCTTGCCAATACATTATTGCTGTTAAAAATATCAAAACAATAATTATTACTATTTAAAACAAATTAACGGTGGCATACAATTCTTAAATATTCACACAATAGTTTGATTCGTTTTTATATTTTGCCGAACTTTTATCACAATAACAAGACAAAATGTTTTTAACTTAAAAGATTAAAATTTTTAATATTTTAAAAAAATATTTTAAAACAAATAAATAAAAACACGTTAAAACTTTTGATGTATGTGATAATAATTTGTAATTTACAATAAGAGACCGGTTTCGGGATATATTTATCGTTTTGTTAATCCAATTTTAACTATACCTCTAGTAATTTATCGGTTTCGTTCAAATGTGGTGCAATTGTTACGCTGAGACTAAACCATTTGCACGGCAATTCTCATATTACTTCACTCTCATGATAGAATTTTCAAATTTGTAATATTTTAAAATAATGCTACTAAATTTTTAAAATATAAATCGTTTCTCACCTATTGATTTCGTTAAAACGTTTGGTACTATTTATTGGTTTCTTTAAAAACGCTTAGTATGCCATCTTTAGTATGAAACTATATTAATTTTTAAAGAAACATGCAGTAACGTGAGTTTGATATGGAAACGTATGCTTTCGTGCCACCAAAAGCAGTGGCATGCTGAAGAATGCTTTTTATTAGTGCTGTGTGGGTGATTCTGTTTTTCAACAGCGTGTGTTATGACATTTTATTTTTAATATTCATTGGTGGATATTGGAATTTTTGTAATTGTGTAGTAAACGAATTTTTTTAAATGATGAATTCACAAATAACAGCAAATAACAGAAAATCAATTGCATTCGGTAAGAAAGCGTTGAGAGTCACCAATTACACTTTACTGAATCAACAAACATAAATTACTTTATAGTGAAATACGCACAGAACTATTATGATTACTTACTTTTACATTTTACTAACTTCCATAAGCTTCCATTGAATATGTTGAAAATCGGCAAAATACCAGACACCAGATTTATAATTTAAAGAACTGTTTCAATGTAAAATTATCAGTTGAGACCCCATAACTAGATCAGGGGTCGATTATGTAAGCATTACGAGTTACGAGTTTCTCGAAATTACGACCAAACGATATTATGTAAGACATTTCGAGTTCTCATAATTGCGACATGTTGTTGTTGTTTTACTCGTACAAGCTTTTGAGTACGACAAGCAACTCGTAATGGTTGAAATGATTGTTTTTATGGAAAATTTGTCAAAATTAACTAGCCAAATAAGTTTTGGATCGATTTTAAGCATTTTTAGTAGTCAATAATATAGGATTCATTTATGAATTATTAAAAATTTAATAATTTAATCTGTTAGTATGTTCATTCCATTTTGATAAAACAGCGACACTTGTTAGTGTGGGGAAATATTAATATACAATA
Organism: Tipula unca; assembly: GCA_951394425.1. NCBI lineage: Eukaryota > Metazoa > Arthropoda > Insecta > Diptera > Tipulidae > Tipula > Tipula unca. The sequence goes on from OX596381.1 coordinate 101,125,104, forward strand.
TGTAGTATATTATAATACTTTGTTTTTTTTAAATATAATTGATTAATAATTAAATGTTTATACCATATACGATTAATTGCGAGATTAATTTATATATTTAGTATTGCAATTAAATAATAAACTAAAATCATTCTAATTTTATTTTTTGAATTTTATTTGAAATTTAATTCTATTTGTTTAAAATACAAACAATTTCGAATTAAAACACAAAAATAATTCTGTCGAACGCTACAATTTTGAAATTGCAATACAAATTACAACAAAATTGTTGTAAACAAACTAAAAACAATAAAAAAATACATGTACAAAAATGAAGCAATCGTGCAGCACGTTTTATCAAAATATATTTTGGTCGAATTTGCTTACATAATCGCGTTATGTCGCAATTACGACATCATGGATTACGAATTCTCGTAACTCGTAATACGAAAGATACATAATCGACCCCCAGTACAATGCGTCAAATCCCAAGAGTTCGGTCACATAAGAGCTCATTGTGCTCTAAATGTATTGTGTTATTTGCGGCCAATTTCACAACTGTGTCATAAACAATAAGTAATGGAGCATCGAATGCTTGAATTGCATTAATAATAAAAACAAATCTGGAAGAAACGGCGGGAACAGTTACACTTAACATCAGTGTTTCTGAAAAATCATTAAAGTCCCTCATAATATCCAGCAACTTATTTAAGAAAAATACCACGACAAGACCAAAAATTCTCTCTACTAAAGTAAAAATTAAACCGAGCTGTTCAAAATTATTTATGTAGTCTTTCTCCACTACAGAGGGTTAAGAATATTTATTATGCGCAGAATGCAACAAGAAATTTAAAGAGACCAACAAACATGAGTCCACCCATTAGGGTACCTTAAGAATACTGGGTGAGAAATAACGAAGTAAAAGTTAATGACGTTGTAATTTACTTAAAGGAAGAATCTATTCCTAGGAAAGTAGCTAACTATGAACAAGCTACCAGAGTAGACGGTAAACGGTTCGATTTCAAAGCCTAACAAGTTCAAGTGGAAGAGTGTTTGAAATATGTACAATCAATAACTGGATAAATCAGAAAAGATACTTACCGGCAAAATGTTAAGAGATTTGTATCAAACATATGTATAAAACTAATAACATATCTGCAACGTGATCTTGCGATCGGGATACAAAGATACCTGAGCTTGGCAAAGATGAAATCCCAGTTTCGTCATTTACTGTTCTAAAAACCGTCCTTGCTACCAATAATTTCAAAACTATAAAATGTGATCAAATAAATTGAAACCAAAGATATATGTAACTATAAATCCATCGACATCAAACAACAATTAGTTTAGGTAAATTTTTGGCAATAATTCACATGCATTTTCTATGTAAGTTTCAAACACGAATATTTATATGTAAAATTACAATAAATGAAAATTTATAAAACAAAAAATTCAATACCAATTTGTAGACCACCTTCCCCACTACATGAAAAATTGTCTAGCAATACAATTTTTCGTGTGTGTTACCATGTGAGTGCTTGGAGGACTAAAATAATTAAAAAATTAATTTTAAATAATTTTTTGAAATTATTGATATTGTCCAGAGCTCGTTACCATCTACCTCGTGTTTTGGGCCGTAAATCATACGCATCATTCTTCTCCCAAATATAAGGATTTCCTACACTCCGTTGCTATTCAGTCCAATCATGCATTTGTCATCTACATACGATCTTCACTTAGACTAATAAATATTTGAAATTTCGTTTTTTTAATAGTTTATAATAATGTTAGTTTTAACACAATCAGGAACCCCTTCAAATATTTCTGCCGGTGAACAATAATTAATAATTTAATTTTAATTCATCATTTAATTTATCATTTTCATAAGTAAGAAAACATATTGTTACGTTTTTGCCTTGTCAAATTCAAGGTTCGATCACTGGATTGTGAATAAAACAAACGATGTAAATTCTAGAACACACTAAATTTATTTATTTCCGATTAAACACTAATTTAATTATTTCACTTATTTAACTTAATTATTTCACTTCACAATAATTATTTTACTACACTTTAACAACACTATATTACACTTTAATAACACTTTATTTTATTTTATAAACACTTTCCTTTTAATTACTATTAGCACTCTCACGGTTAAAACACAACTAATTTACTCCCAAATGTCTATCGCGTATTTATACCAAATATTCTAACCATTCTAGAAATGTCCAGAATATTCGATTAGTCTAGATAAGTCTAGACACCTCTACTGTTCTACTTTATAACAATTTTACATTAACGATAGTGTCGCTATTCAAACATAGATGTCGCCACGATCGTAACATTACCCCCTACCTAATCCTGATTCGTCCCGAACAGGATCCAACTCACTACCCCTGTAGATCGCTAATCGCACTATATGCACCTGCACCTTCAACTTTCCTCGCTGCCCTTTCTTGATCCGGTAGACCACGTCATTTATTTTGGTGATGATGGTATACGGCCCTTCCCATGAATACTTCCTTTAATTGTTAAGCTTTCACCGACTCGTCCCAATCTCGAAATAGGGATGGAGGTTATGGGGCAATTGGTTGTGGGAGTCAGCTTCTGCCCCCTTAGGCTGACTCGTTGTAGTTTAACGACTCCTTTCGTTCTTGGCCATCTTCCTTGACCAACGTTCGCTCTCTACTTGTTGCTCGTTGCATAGGAGATCGTGATCTTGTACGCCTCCATTTTCCTTCTTTACAGTCCCTCGACATATGACCCATTTTGTCACATGTCCAACATTTTATTTTGCTACCACCCTCTCTGTATCTTGGGACCGACCGCTCGACGTTGGTACTGCTAACCATTTCTACTCGTCGTACCTTAAGCGACGGTTTTATGATAGCCTGCGCAGTCTCATTTATTAAAGCACACGCGATGGTCTCGGCAAAAGTCGCCTTAGGTGATAACATCACTGCTTTACGTGTTTCCGGATCCCGTATTCCATCGATGAATGCTTCCATCTTAATCCTCTCCATGTAATTGGGAGATGTATTCACATGTGCCAAATGCACTAACCGCTCGACTGCTGCGGAATATTCTTGAAGGGTCTCTCCGATCTTTTGACATCGGCTCTTCAGCTCCATACGATACATCTCTCGCTTATGGTCAAATTGAAATTTGAAAACCGAAAACGCAAATGTTGTGCCATCAAATATCGGTGGCTTAAATTTCATTGCTTGAATTGACTGAGATACTGGCGACGTTGTTCCGTTAACTGTGAGGTAAAGAAGTTCTTTTTCGAAGCATAGAACTTTCTCTTGTAACTCTTCCACTTGTTCACTCCCATTCATAACTTTCTGCTCCAACCCTTGGATGTCCTTTTGTAATTTTTGTTCAATTTGCTCTACTTCTTCATGTAAATTGATATACATTTCATTGAATTTCTCATCCATTTTGTTATTGATCTCGCCCACCGACTGCTTAATTTCTTTCATTTCCTGCTTTAATTGGCTACTGGACTTTTCAACTGACTTTTCTATTGATGTTTCAATAGACTGTTTCATTTCCAAATTGGACTGTTGAATAGCAGCCATTAACTGCGCCATATCGAAATTTCCAGAAGGTACCGCTGCAACCTCCACTACCGCCTCTTTACTTTCTCCATTCTCTTCGTCCCCTTCTGCGTGGTCGGAAAATGTCGATTCATCAAAATTATAACTAGCCGGATCATTACCCTCCAACTCTAATGCTTGAAGTAATCGTTGCCTCAATACATTTTTCTGACCGACCGTTGACAAACCACGTCGCTCCAACTCTTCCTTTAAATCGGAAATCTTCAATTCGTCTAGAATCATCTTTTAATTCACAATCCCACCGCTGTCACCAATTGTTACGTTTTTGCCTTGTCAAATTCAAGGTTCGATTGATGTCGCCACGATCGTAACAATATATATGAAGCTGAAACTAAGACGTAAGGACACATGCAGTGGGCGTGCTTCTGTCAAAAAAAAAAACTGTTTACAAAATGAGTTGTTGGGAAGGCTGAGTCTATAAAGTTACGATTGTGGCGATATCTCTATATGAGTAGCGACACTACCGTAAATGTAACTGTAATAATTGGATGAGTCTAGACTATTCAAGAATAGTCTTGAATTACGAACGGCCACCGGGTCATAACGGTTAAGAGGATTGCAACAATAAAGATAGGCAATACTCAGCTCCAACCCGAAGTACTGGTTTGATATATAGTGGATGAGGTCATCTTGGGGATGGACTTCATGAGGGCGGATGACTTTGTGATGGATGTGGGGTAGGTAGTATTGGATTGCAATTGATTCTAGTTGCCCCTTCGTATAGATGATGCCAGAGCAACAATCAGGGGAGTAGTAGTGGATGGGAAAAGCGTCCATCGAACTCAGAAACAATTGCACGGGAGAAAATACGAGTGTCAGGTAATCGATTGAAGGCCCGGAATGACGTGCGCGTAAATAACAGTAGTTTCAAAGAAGGTGGCTTAGTATGGCATCACAATCCACAACGGAAGAAGGGTTTTTCACCGAAGCTGCAACCTTCATGGGAAGGACAGTACACCATCATCACAAAGATAAACGGCGTGGTCTACCGGACTAAGACAGGGCAGCGAGGAAAGCTGAAGGTGGTGCACTTAGACCGATTAGCACAGTTGGATCCTGTTCGGGATGAATCAGGATTAGGTAGGGGTAATGCTACGATTGTGGCGACATCTCTATATGAGTAGCGACAATACCGTAAATGTAAACTGTAATAATTGGATGTGTCTAGAATATTTGGTATAAATACGCGATACAATTTTAGGAGTAAGTTAGTTGTGTTTTATCCGTGAGTGTACTAATAGTAAGAAAAAGGAAAAATTGAAAGATAAGAGTAATCAAAGTGTAATAAAGTGTTATTAAAGTGTTATATAGTGTTGTTAAAGTGTAATAAAATAATTATTGTGAAATTAAATAATTAAGTTAAATAAGTGAATTAATTAAATTAGCGTTTAGTATAATTATTCGGAAATAAATAAATTGTTATCTAGAATTTACATCGTTTGTTTTATTCACAATCCAGTGATCGAACCTTGTTTGACAAGGCAAAAACGTAACAATATATGTATTATGTATATCTCCAAATTGTATTTTAGTTTAACGAAATGTTTAATGTAACGAAAGAAAAATAATTGGTTTATAGGATAAAAGAAGGTATTGATTATAGTTAATGATTTATCGTTTTTATTTTTAATATGGGTACAATAATATAGAAATAGAGTCGTGTGCAAAATTTAACAGAAATATTAGAAATGCATACTTTCATTATATGTTCGTCTAATTTTCGTTGAGCTAAATATTATTTTAAATTTGTAATTTGAATTTTGATATGTAATATTGGTTTACATGTATTGGAACATGTTCCAAATATGTATAATTGTATATACATACATACGACTTATCTGTCGTTATATACGAGTATTATCAAGAATCTGTTCTAATTCTAAATAAAAAAAAAATCAAAAATCAACAGTATATATAATCTGATTTAATAACAAAATAAGGGTTCTGCAATTTCGGAGCTGCTTAAGAATATTATATCTACCAACCATATAGTAGAGATAATTATGCTATAAAAATTAGTAATAATAAGTTAAATACTACTGTTCCAAAAAAACTAAAAAGTCGATTGCTTTCCCAAATCACATCTTTTATCTGGTCATACTCTGGTTTGTTAGGATAGATTATATTAGCTCAAAATTTGAGTATGATTACACTAATTAAATAAAAGTTATTCATTCATTTGAAATATAAGTTGATTTCAGATTATGTATATGATTATGAGTGAAATGGAAAATACATACTTAATTTTTTAGCAAAACTTCGACCTTCTCCGGTTAAAGATAATATACAGTAGTATGTATTATGCTATTACTATTTTATGTTCAGATTAGTACACTCTACTAAAACCTGATTTATAGAACCCATATCAGTAAAGTTATAACGTTTTATGAATTCCCGGTTACCGATCAAATCCAAAGAAAGATTTATTTTTGTCTGGTCAAGGATTGCCATTATCCCTTAAATATTTGTCGTTAATTTACTTTTCCTTTAATATCATTATGCAGCAAGCAATAATTTAACATTTATACGTAGATATTTGACGTTTGTTATCAATATTCTTACCAAGAGATTTTGATAAAGTTATACATATTTATTTTTTTACATCAAATTTTGCGGTTTGAAATTTTTTAACAGCTAGAGTATAGTTTTTGTTATTGATAATAATAAACATATAATATAGTGTAATATAGTAACATAAGTTTATTAATATTATTAATTATTACAAAATATAATAATAATTAGTGATGTACAAACATTTTTTAATGATGACTTTTTTAATTTTATCGATATATGAATTAAAACTTAAAATAGGATAATATTGTTAGCTTTTACTAACTTGAAACAAATACATATGTATACATTTTGAATATTTATACTTCTACGTAATATACAGTAAGATCTAAAAATGAGTAATCAATTCAAGAACTACAAAAATAAATTATAAATAAAGATATGTTCTTCAATATTATATTATACAGGAGAAGTTATATGAACAACTCATTTTAACATTTACTTCATTTAACACAAACTATATTCTAGAAGATATCCAGTAATGGTTTTGCCTTGCATTTTTGTAGATGGATAAAATTTATAAAATGATGACTTTTTATAATTTTTAAATCCTATTTGGCGAAATTTGATGAAGTTCCTCTTCATTTGGATGTATTGTCAATCATCAATGATATTTGAATCTTATACTAAAGTTCCAGATCTTTTCTCCTACTATTACTACATATGATATCAGTTATACACCAATTATGATTAGAAGAATTTTAGAGTAAAATCATCGAAGAAACTATAAAATCGAGTTGCTGGTCAAACTATTACTTTAAACCCCAATAGTTTATTGTCTATCGGAAAAATTTTCTTCAATTCTTTCGTAGAGATTGATTTTCATTCTTCGTCTCATTATGAAACTCACGTTGGCATGTATCGTGTTTACTCATTTACTGTGCATGTATGTTTCCCCGTATGTTTGCTCCTGTATCTTGCAACTCCTGAGCAAACGTTATGATTTATCATCCAAAAATATAATTTTTTGGAAACATAAATTATTTAAATACTAGTTTTTGTTGTATGCTTGTACATACAATATGTGTGTAAAAGAAACTTGCTACCCTCGTTTGAATCATACTGTATTTTAGAATATAAAAGCAAATTAATAAATAAGAACGCAGGCGTAGGATTTAACCACTATCAATGGGAGAAACGGAATTACAGAGTGTTGTTCGATAAATGCCACAATCGTATTAATAGTATTGAATACAAAAGTTTAACTAAAAAATGTTTCTCCGAGTGTGGCACAAAAAATTATTATTTTTTTAATAAAATGTAATTTAAGTGTAATAAATAATTATTAATAAATAATTTATTATAAGTAATATAAGGATAGATTATTTTTTGAAACATATTTGTTATTATATCCATTGAACAGTTTTATACATTTTAAACACAAAAATTATCCGCAGACATATTTTTTTTTTTTTGTGATTCGTTGCGAAAATTAATTTTTTTTATCAGTTTTGTGTGGAGGAATTAAAATGTAAATTAGGTAAGTTGTTAAAAAAATTGTAACACTAAAAATAAATTATATTATGCAAATAGTATATGTACACTGAACAAATAACAATAATCATATTACATTGTGCAATTAAAAAAGTAATGTAAAAGTTTTTTTTTTCGTTCGTCGTTCTATATTGAAATAAGTAGCAGCAGAAAATACAACAAAATCGATAATTTCTTGCTTTGCGTTCATATTATTCGTATATCGTGGAACATTGTACGAAGAGAAATTGTGGTGAACTTGAAAACGTAAAGAAAAAATTCTCTATATAGTAGAATTTTCAATTCTCATAGGATTTTAAGTGCAAAAATTGTTCAGGGGGTTGTGAATATAATTTTGGGAGAAAATTGTTTGCTCGTTTAAGTATAGGATAATTTATTAAGTAATAGTATAAATTTGCCAATTAAAATAGAAAAAAAAAAAAATTTGGAGGTCGGTTTAATTTTTTTGCTTTACGTTGAAATATTTAAATTAGCGTAAGTAGTGTACCCTATTCGATAATATTGTATAACATGCCTGTTCTTAATTACAATTATACGACTAAGAATAATTGCTTGTCAAATTATTGGTTTATTACAAACAAGAGGACGCATAAATAAGTGAAATTTGAAAATAAATAAATAAATCGTTCAAATTCAATAAATAAGTAATAAATTACAACGAGTGTTATAGAGACACGGGTGTGGTAACAAGATATATATATATATATATATATATATATATATATATATATATATATATATATATATATATATATATATATATATATATATATATATATATATATATATATATATATATATATATATATATATATATATATACCTATATATATATATAGAATATATGTATATAGAATAGTATATATAGAATACAGCGCTTAAAATATTATATAGCCATTATGCATTAAAATTTCATAATAATATTGTGAAATAGGATTCTACAATTGAATTCTACATGTTAGTAGGTCACTTTACAGTGCAAATTTACTCATCATCTTCCAAGATACAAAATATATATTAAGCAGTTAAAGCTTTAAATATTCTCCACTGCATTATTCAACATCTTTGAAATATTTGAAATTTAATTAAACGTTTATACGCTTGATCACGAACCAGATCCAACAAATTTCTTGAATCGAAAATATCATTTTTTAATAAGGCTTCTGCAGCAATTTCGGAGCTGATTAAGAATATTATATCTTTCATTTATATCATTTACAGACACATATTTTATTATTAATATTAAATGAAATAAAAAAAATTAAAAATAATTATTAATTTCGATTATGAAAAATATATTAAATAATTGTTTAGAATTTTACTAATCCAAGAGAATGAAAAACGTAGAACAATGCAGCAAATAGAGTTAACTAATATTTTATTTTGTGTAATCTATACCTTGAAAAAAAAAAGATTTTTTTAACGTTTTGGTATCTAACACAATTTTTCTTATAAAATATATTTTTTGGGGTGGGTTTGAAATATTTAAATTTAGAATAAAAACATATCATAAAACTTTGTTTACAATTCCAAGCTTTATATAAGGTTAAATGGTTTTAATTTTGTTGTTGTATACCATTTCTAAGTAATTGCCGTAAGCATAAATATTTTGTTATATCTTAACAGAATTTTTGTTGTCGAACGAAGTTATGTAATTAAAAGATTAATTATAAACGTAAAGTAGTAATGCGAAGAAGTTGTACATTTCATTTCACAAAAGGTGAACATAATATGTATACCCAACATATTTTAAAAGTACATAGAATCATGGAATTTTTCCACATATGATTGAAAATTCTAAATAATAAAAATATGTATCCGAATAAAAATTTTATGAAAAGCGTTTATGTGTATATTTTGACCTATACGGTATACTTGTACTTACATAATTACATATAGATGAAGTGAACAAACTGCACTTCGTTCGATTCTATCTACATACATATAAATCAATCTTTAAAATGTAAATAAAATTATATGCGTGCGTGTGTATGTGTGTTAATTATATGCATATGTTAATTGAAGTTTTACATATTAACAGAACAACAAGTATGTGTAATATTGTATTTATCAACGGTGGTTTTATGTATTCAAGTAAATATTATTAATTCAAGTTTTTATTTATTTACTTCGTTGTGATTTGGAATCCCTTATTTAAATTTAAACCTAAACGAAATACAGCGCGGCCCCTTATGTCTAGTTTTGATAAATTTTCGTCTGCTCGTGTGTCCCACGGACAACCTAATTTTAATTAAATTTAATTTCTCGCAGGCATTATTTTTCGAAATGTCCATGAACAACGGGATATTTAGTTATTTATACATTCACATCGCAAAACTATTGATCCGGCTGCTGAATCTTCTGAATGTGAGAGTAAATATGATGAATCTGGTATCGAAAGTGATGACGATTGACCATACCACTGCAGCATCTCTAAGATTTAAATTTGAGGGGTACTTTTTTTAACCAGACGACCCTGATTTTTTGGCGTCCTATTAATTGTGTTTTGACGATGATTTGATAAACGTGATAGTTAGAAATACTAACAGTTTTTCACAACAACAATCAAAGTTCAAAAACTTATTGGAAATCAGTTTCTTTTGAAAAAATTCAAGTTTATTTTGCCATATAAAAATCATAAAATTTGCACTTCTCTCCAATAAGGAAATGTACAATTCTAATACTCATTCCCCAGATAGAATTAAACAAACTATGGCCATTCTTTGATATTCTTAATAAATTTATTTTTGTATTTACACATTCGGGAGCGGGATATTTTAATGGACGAGAGCCGTAGCTTTATAAAGGTCGATTTAGTTTGATTCAGTATTTATACTCACTCCTACACAGAACCAAATTAGGATACAAACGCTTTGTGTGAATCCAAAGCCTGATTATGTGTATTCATGCCTAATTTATAGTAAGATTGGCAGCCTTACCAGTTGAGCAGTTTGCTGTAGTAAAAGTGAAGCAAAATGAAAAAATTAGAAAAGAAAGAAGGTATATATTCTGTAAACATTGCAATGTTGGGCTTTGTGGAGCTCCATGGTTTAGAATTTAGCACACTGAATCCGATTTTTAGATTATGTCTTCTTATGATTTATGTATATACGTATATTATGCTTATTTGAACATTTTCTTATTTAATCAGTTTTCTATTTTTCATTTAAATTGTTGAGTTGCAGCTTGGAACTCGTTGGGGCTTCGCCATACATTTACCTAAGTGGCTGAATATTTTTCAAAACAAATCTATGCAATTAAATATTTCTGCGTTCATCTGCTTTGAACATTTACTAACATTTTATCACACTTAAAAAACTGTAATATAAGTATGTGGAATAGACAGGGTGAATATAAATATTCATTTCGTAAAAAATAAAGATTTTTTGATCTAGAACAACTCAATTTGAAAAGCCGAGCAATACGGATTTATGAACATATTGTAATTTGTAACTCTAGTTGAAGCCTATATTGTTGACTTCTTTAGAGTAACGATATTTTCATCCAATTTTAATACCGTATTCATTTGCATAAAAACAATTTTATCGGTCTTAAAATTCAAAAAATTTCTATAGCCACAGCTATTTTAATTGAATGTTGATTTCTTATTACTTCAGATATTATATTGATTTTTTATTATTAGTTTTATTTTTCTTATGTAGTTTTGATGATGTAATCTACATATAAAAGCATATGTTTAAGTTTATGTACCATGAAACTAAAAATGGAAATTTTGCAAATCGTTTTCACTGAGTTCATCGTTAAATTATCATAAATCATGGTCATCATATTTCCACATTTTAATTACTATGTGGGATTTTAAATCTGATAGACATGTCTATTTTAAGTTCTGAAATCTGGTAGACTTTTTCGACCCGGCGATGTGTAGATTTGCAACTAATGGTATTTTTTATATGTAAATTGTAAATACTATAAGATATAATTTGAAATGTGAATATGAAATAAAGCATACATTTATTATTTTTGATTCGAAAGCTATAAAATGGAATTTAAATTTTATTAAAAAATGTCTCGTTATAACTATAGACATGGGTAATATTTTTATTTATTTAACAGTTTATTTGAATATTTTTTAAATTGGATTGTTTTTTTCTCTATAACATTTTGTAGAAAGTCACTTCAAATAAAATTACGATTTAAATGCTCAATGTTACACAAGCATAGCTTCGTCATTAAATATTATAATCCAGGAATTTTCACCTAGAAAAATTAGCAACCGAAAACGTATAAGGAAAGTATAAAGAATGTATTAAAACAAGAATCTTGCTTCGAAATACTGTTAGAGTAAATCATGATGATTTTTTTCACACAATAATTCTTCAGTCTCCCGTTCAACCGCGATTCCTAATAAACCGTCTGGAATTGTGTTATTCACATAAACTATTCTAATTAATTTTTCCCATAGGGGTTTTGTGATGTTCTGATTAGATGCTCAAAGTTGGGCAATCGATAATATGTTTGATTTTTTCCACAAACTAAGGTTTTGTTCTTATTTGCTATTTTCTTTGATTTTGTCTCCTTCCCCGTCATTTTTTAAAAATGTTTTTTATTTTAATATATCACCTGACTATCCAACAGACTAATTAAAACTAGAATGTTGAGATTTGTATTAATTTATTAGTTTTAAATGAGAAAAACAAACCAAAAATCTACTTTGCTGATCATCAAATATAGTTAATTTTGAAAATCCTGCATTATTTTAACAGTATATGTCGTTTGAATCTTCTCGAGTAACAGCACTGAGGAAACACATAAAATTAAAATAAACGTATAAATAAACCAATGGTTCATTACAATTGCAATATGTGTGAAATTCTTATGAATTTAGCCTTATGCGAAATAAAATAATTTCATTTAAAATTTAATGAACTAACAAATTAATTTACTACATATCATAATTTATATTCCGAGATGCAGTTATATATGTTAAAACAAAATATTTTAAAATGTTCTAATCAAAATGAATTCTGCACAGTCAGTCTTATATAGCTCATTATAAATACTATTATTTTTCGTTACTAAAATACTCTGGGCTCTTATTATGGGAACTCGATATTGAATAATCGAACGACGTTATCGAATAATCGGTATTTGTGAATTGGAAAACGTATAAAATGAAAACGAACAACAACAATAATAAAACAAAAACGTATAATTGTAAAACGATGGAAAATTTCCCTTATTTGGCAATTCGATTACGAGCAACATTTGTACGATCATGATCGTATTTGTATTTGTTATTAGTTTCGTTGACGACGCCGTATAAAAAGGATACAAAATTTTTAAAAATGGCTATTAAATGGCAGACTCTTTATTATTTACCTTTATTATTTAATATCATATTTATGTATAAATGTTATAGTATAATTTTAATGTAAATACACTACTATCGTCCGTCAATACTATTTTTTTGGAATGAAATGGAATTATGTATTTCATTTTTTTGCAGGCAGCACATCATTTCCGTCTTGCGCTGCTTCGTTGGCGTTGTTTTCTTCTGCTTTTTGTTCCAATGGAACTCGGAAATAAAGGCAGATTGTGCAAAGCGGCGCTTACATTTTTTATTTGGGAAGCTTTTCTAGGTGCATAATGCAATTCTCTTGCACCTAGAAGACACTGAAATCGTGATTTTAATATTCCAATGCACGTTTCTACCACATTTATAGTTTTAGAAAGCATGGTGTTAAATCGTGCTTCCCGGCTGCCTTCGCTAGTGGCTTTAATGGAGTCAACAGCCAAGGTTCCAATGGATACCCAGAGTCATCTTATAATAAAAACAATAAGTATAATAATAAGTATAATAAAATTCAATCTTGTTGATAATTTATAGTTTTACCGAGCATTAATTAGAGCTATCATTATTGTGATTGGCTTGTCAATATTGGCGATAACTCGATAAGCTCCAAACAAGAGAATCGAATTTAAACTTACAATCATAGTATTAAATGATAAATCTCAAAAATATTGGACCACGAAATGATTTGTAGCGCATCCGTAACGAAGTGTTATCTTCAGAATCACTATCACTTGATAAAAAAATAGAAACTGAATTCATAAATCCAATTTATGCAGTCTATTTACTTTTTTCCCAAACACCAAAGAAAATACTGGAAATTAAATGTCAAAATTCGTCAAGGTTTCGAATATTATTGCAGGTATAGGTATTAAAATAAATTTCCCTCGTCATAATGTAATAGGCTTACATTTTTAATTGCGATCGAATTCCCAAATACCAATTCTTATACGAATCGAATTCATCGTTCGAATCGAATAAGCAAACGAATCGAGGTCCCAAATAGGGACCCTATGGCTACACCATATCGGTAAATCTTTTATAATGTAAGTATGTATATACAAATAATAAATTATCACGTATAAATATGTATATAATTTTACACATATGGAAATTAACACGAATGGCCTATTTTATCATAATACATTACAATTGCAATAAATTTCAATTGCAACTCACAGTTTTTTATCACCGCCATTCCCAAAGCTAAAGATCTAATTTCCATAACCACTGACATGAACGATGTAATTAATGTAATCTCGATGTAAATTAATGTAATCTTGATGTAAATTAATGCATTTTATTTTTATTTTTCGTTACAAAATATTTGCATCAAACTATTTTACATCGCTTCGAGCGTAAAGTTTCCCTTCAAAAACTTTTGGTTTTGTGAGTGTTCTTTGGGTGGCCTGTCATCTGTTTTAGTTCACTAATCATGCATAATAATGAAACATTTAAATTTTTTTGTATTTTACATTATGCGGATGTCATCTGCATTACATATTGATATAACTGGAAAATATTTTACAACGGCTTTCAATAAGGACCTTTTGTTAACATAAATGTAAAAAATGAATAGACATTAATTTTCAATAGGATTGCTGTACCTAGCTATTCGTATTATTCAATGCTATGTATTTTATACCCCTCCCACAAAACAAAAACGCGATTAGTTACATAAAACTGATATTGTTTTGTTGAATATAAAATTATTAAATAATTTTTCTATTGGTACATAACTAGTTAGTAAAAATACATTAATAATTTTGAATAGATTGCACAGGTAAACTATGATATTTTTTGCGTTCTTATATACATAAAGGGTGTTTTTTATAGAGTTACACAAGTTTAAATCATAATGAAACAAAGAAATATATTTTTAATATCAATGAAACGAGCTTTATTGGATAGAAAAGTTTATGACATTAATGTTTAAATATAATTTCAGCCATGTGGCTGGCGCGTACAAGGCGCAATCTGAAACACCAATTTTCACAAACTTTTCGCAGCATTTGCGACCGTATTTCGCCAATAACTCTTCGAATGTTTATTTCCAAGTGTTCAATTGTCTCTGGTTTATCGACGTAGACAAGTGATTTTACATAACTCCAAAGAAAATAATCCAATGGGGTTAAATCACACGATCTTGGTGGCCAATTAATTGAACCATTACGCAAAATTATTCTTTCATCAAAAGTTTCTTTGAGTAAATCAATTGTAGCACGCGCTGTGTGGCATGTGGCTCTCGTCCTGTTGGAAGCAAATGTCAGTAAGATTAATGCCAGCTAATCGAGGTACGAAAAAATTTGTAATCATGTCCCACTCACCATTGTCAGTAACATTCTGACCATCATCGTTTTTGAAGACATATGGACCAATGACTTCGCCAGCCCATAAAGCGCCAAACAGTTATTTTCTGTAGATGTAATGGTGTTTCGACAAAAGCTTGTGTATTATCCTCACTCCAAATGCGACAATTCTGCTTATTTACGTTTCAACCAAAAATGGGCTTCATCGGAGAACAAAATTTGGAATGGAAATTTAACATCAATATCAATTTGTGCTTCAGCCCATTCGCCGAATTGGCGACGCATACGATGGTCGTTTGGCTTTAATTCCTGGACAAGTTGAATCTTGAAAGCTTTTAAGCCAAGACCCTTTCGTAAAATCTTCCGTTAAGTGGAAGGACGCAACCCCAGTTGCTGAGAACGGCGCCAAATTGATTGATTTGGATCTTCTTCAAAGCTTTCCTGTACAACGGTTATAGCTTCTTCAGTGCGCACTGTTCGGAGCCACGGGATGCACATTATCATTAAGAGTAAAGGTGGTCCGAAAACGATCTATTGTTATTCGAATTAGCCGCTCTGAAGGACGATTGTTTACGCCATAAAATGGACGAAGTGCACGATAAGTTTGACGAACAGAACCATTATTTTAATAAAAATAATTCAACAATTTGCAAGCGTTGCTCTGATGTAAGTCTATCCATAATGAAATGTCAAACCAAACTAAACAAAAAGCAACTATCAACAGTTAAATGGGTTGCCAAATAAAGCAGTGTTGCCAAATCAAAGTTGTGAACCTCTAAAAAGAAACACCCTTTACATACATATGTATGTACTTTCAATGTACATATACTCATACAAAAAACCATTTTTAATCTCAAATACAAAAAAGTTTTTAAAACTTTTCCAAATAAATTTTATTCTTATAACAATCAAATATAATTCTAATCTACCACGTGAATGTATCTGATGAATTTGAGTAACAAAAACGAAAAAAGTAACCACTGGGAATAAGCGTTGAAACACGAATTTTTTTACTGATTTATTATGAATACCAAATAACTTCGTCATATCTATAGATGAGGTTTCAATAGATATGTATGTATGTACGAGACGTTTCGTTATGAATTTTTATTGTTGAGTTATATAAATCATAAATTCAATTTCAAATTAATTTCCTTTTCATCTTGAGTATTCAATTATAATCGTTTGGATTTCGATAAAAATTACTTGCTTATATACAGGGTGCCTCCTAATTTGCTGTATCACCCACTCGATAGCTTCATTGAAAAGAAGTCTTCAGTTCTTTTTACTATTTTAAAATGTCATATATGTACATAGAAACCCTTTAAACCATTTTATTGTATCTGTAATATCTTTTAAACCAATCGTTAGAGTTTCATAATATTATGTTCGTGTACATTTGCAACATAAAATTTCAAACAATAATAAAAATTCGAGATTTTGAAAAATATGGAATTTTAAAACACGGGATTTGGTAAAACCGAAGTTTAATAATAAAATTTTTTGGGATGTTGCGGTATGTCGGAATAGATATTGTAGCAGGTCATTATGACAGATAGGCTTTTTTCGAGTAATATTGTGTCACGAAGTGTTTCATGGCCAAACTGTTTCTAATATTTTGAAATAAATAGCGCCAATTGTTTTAGATTATTCTATGACGAAGCTATCTATTTTATAATAAATCTGTCCCTGTAATAATTATGACCCTGTAATAAATTTGATCAATCAATTTTAAGAGCTCGCCCTCTGTTAAATTGTATACCATATTATAGTTCGAATTGCATTCTTAAAAAGAAAATTGTGGTATGGTACTAAATTGGGGTGTATAATTTAATACATAGGGAAAATTCAAGTGAAACTCTTCAATAACTAAAATATTATACAGTCGCATTAAAAATATATAAATTTATGATATTTTCTATATATATTCATATATGTAACGTATACATATATGAATATATAGAAAATATCATAAATTTATATATTTTTAGTATCAGTATCATAATGTTTGGTATGTGTATCCTGCTGTTTAAATAAATCCCTGGTGCGGTATACGTGTATCATAATTGAAATAATTTGTTTGCTATTCTAGAACCAAATAACTTTTATTATATTACATCCATTATGGAAATGTCCAGCACGAACTGAAAATTTGAAATACGTCTGTTAAAGTGTCCTATATAAATTATACATTTAATCAATTAATTATTCATATAATACATTTTTTCCTTTCTTGTATGATTAACAAAACTGAAAATTAAAATTAAAAATGGTTAGGTAAGGGTGGCCGTCCGATAAAGGAGTATCACAGACACAAAATTGGTCCGTAACTATACCACATTCGAGCTACCTCCTCTTCACTCGTGGAACCATCCTGAGCTTACCAAGAAGCGTTGAAAGTCCCTGACATGGACCTTACTAAAGTTATATTTTGTTTTGCTGTACGCTAGACTAGGACAGGTGCAGAGCAGATGTACCACAGTTTCCTCCTCCAGAAATCATGGCCAGAGGCACTTAGTCTGCTCGCATGTACCCCGATGAGACAATGTCCTGTTATAGCTCCTACAACCATACCAATATGGTGCCGTCGAAGCGATATCAGTTGGCCGGATCTGGACCGGTAAAATACAGGCTAGATCTGCCTGGTGTGTAATAACAAACTAGCGTTAGACCATCTGACGTTCGTTTCTTTTATGGCTTCTTCCTGGGAGTCAGGAAGTATGATTGTAGCGTTTTAATAGCAGTCTGGCTGTCCGTAAAAACACAAATATCCCTCGTAGATATTACAGTATACTTCAATCAGTCCATGACTTCCATTATCGCGGTAAGTTCAGCTTGAAAAACACTGCAAAAGTCGGGCAACGAAAAGAGAGGTTGACACCTAGTGCCTCACAGCATGCCCCGCCGCCAACTCCTCTGATCCTTTTTGAGCCATCTGTAAACAAGTCGGTAGTTTCCGGAATACCCCTGTTGCATAGGATGGATGAGTGCCCTACATTGTTACAGGTTCACATGTCATGAGTGCCCTATATTGTTACAGGTCCACATAGAAATTGATTGAGCCGAACGGCTGTGCAACCCAAAGATATTTATCGAAGACCGCAATAGCAACATCATCCGCGTAGGCAACCACCTTGAAACCTTGCAGGTTTAGTAACAGGTCACCACCTAGATGAGCTGTCACGATCGTGCCTGTAAGCATTTGATCTATCTCTGAGTGACTCGTCTATCCCCAGGCACGCAAAAGCCCGAGTGATTGCTTCGGCCTGACGTTGCTAAAGGCTCCCTGTATATCCAAGAAAGTAACATTGAATATTCCTAGTATTCAAGTGATTTCTCAATCGGGCCAATAAAAGGGGGGGGGGGGGGGAGAGCAGTTTCCACCAATCGTTGATTGAGCCTATAATGTAAGCCTCTATTTGTCTTTCCAATGATTTTAACAGAAAATAGGATACGCTTATATGCCTATAGCCTTTGGGATAGCAGTGAGAGGTTTTTCTCGCCTTAAGTATAAATATTACTTTTACATCAGTCCATTTCCTAGGAATGTGACAGAGTTCTAAGCTGCCTTTGAAGATAACTTCCAGCCAGGGTAGGGTTAAGTTAATAGTTGTATGGCTTAAAACTGTTTATTGCCCATAGGCTATTCCGCCTATTTACTATATGACTTACGAGGTCTACACTTCTATTTATCGTGGGTCTCTACGGAGCTAGTACCGAGCAATCCGGGAAATAAGTTTCTAGTCGTTGTAGATCGCTCGTGATGGAAGGACTAGAAAATAGTATTTGGCGTAGCCTTGTCGCCTGCAAGGACTCCTTTATAATACTACAGTAGAGCCTCCAGACCCTTGTTTTGGCTGCTCTTAGCTTGTACTTGCCTCAATCTGCAGCAGCATTTGTGTTCCTCGCTTTCTTAAAGAGTCTCCTGCATCTCATACGAGTTCTCTCGACCACCAGGGTGGCTTTGTTAAAAGCAACAGATTGCTTAGTTACTAGAATATCAAGCTCCTGTGTAGATGCAGGTGGGTTTGGGACCAATACCGGTAATGAAATACCAAGAATGGTTTTAAAGCGATCCCAATCAGTTTTCTTCCTACTTCTGAAGTATGGTTTGCTACTGGGTTTTGTATCCACTTCATACTGGAGATAACAATGGTCAGGAAAGGAATGGTCTTCCGACACTTTCCAGCTCAATACCCTCTGCTTAATAAAATCTGAGACAAGTGTGATGTCTAGCACTTCTTGTCTATTTTTAGTAATAAAGCCTGTTGATATTTGTACTTCCCCAAGGCGGCTTTACAGTGATGGAGATTGATTTGAAAGATCTTAAGCATTAGATAGTGCTTATCTCCACCACTGTTCAATCAGACTCCGCCTTTGGCAGCGATTCGTCCATTTGGAGCGCACAGTGCAGCCCCAACGGTCTTGACCTTTCCGAGTTCCCAGTTAGTGTGTCTTGAGTGTCTTCCGGGATGCTATGGACTTCTGGGTCACCAACACAAGTGGTTTCCCTATCTGCCGCAGTTAAGGGCCGTAATGCTCCCATCTTCTTCAGCCCTGTCAACGACTGCCATGATCAGGTGCTACTTTAGCACCTCATTGAAGGGCCTGGTGACAATAAGCGGTTCGATCATTAGCCACTGGTCACAGATCATAAGCCACTATTAGCTCTATTCAATCCCGAGAAGGATCTACCCATGTTGACAGCAAATCGCCTGCAGAGGTGGGCTATTTTCCTGATGGGATTCACCTATTCCATAAAATACAAATCGACGGAGAAACATGGAAAGGCGGATGCCTATCGCGACTTCCAGTGAGGCCAGACAGTGATTATAACCAGGAGGAAATCGTTTCCGAAATTACTTCCGAAGTGGATGTGGATTATGACGGAAATTTGTCGTTTCCAATCGACAGCGAGCAGATCGCAGTTCGACCAAAACAGATCGGGAATTGTCGCGGGTGATGAGGTTTGTACATGCAGGGTGGCCATGCTCGGGAACCGCGAGCTAAAACTGTTTGAGATAAGGAAATAGTCAATTACATGCCATAAAAATGTGTTGCTGTTGCAAACTGAGCACACGAGCGGCATAGTTCCAGTCACTTTTCGGAAGCAAGTACTGAAGTTACTACATGATGGACACTTTGGAGTGGTCTGGATGACTGGCACGCCGTTACGTTTGGTGGCCGCATATCGACCAAGACATTGTGGAAACAGTTAAGAGCTCCAAGACGTGCCATGAATTTGAACCAAGCCCCAATAAAGCGTACGCTAGCTGGCCAGAAGCAACTAAACCGTGAGAACGCCTTCATATCGATTTCGCCGGTCCATTCCTAGGTGATATGTGGTTGCTGTGTGTCGGTAGTTAATCGAGATATCCGGTTGCGATCAAGATGTGTGATATAACAACAAAAACAGGAAGGCTTGTCTGACACCAACGTCAGTGACAATGGAGCGTTGTTTACAAACCATGCGTTCGCAGATTCTTGTAAATCGCTTGGGATCGAACACTTGACGATCGCGCCTTTTCGTCCAGCGTCAAATGGAGCCGCCGAACGATTTGTACGAACGTTTAAAGGTTCAATGAAAAAGCATCTATAGCAGGAGAGAAGATATCGAAGGATCAAGCGTCGTTGAAGTTTTTGGCTCGCTATAAATTTTTGCCTGGAATCACGAATAAGTCACCAAGTGAACTATTTTACGGACGGCAACCAAAGACAACGTCGTTACTATTTCCAACAATTTCAAAATAACACAATTTTATAGCGCACTAAAAATAATTTTAATTACACCCAAAATTGACCAGTTAAATATTTGGCTTGTTTATTCATTTTGACATAATTTTTATATGTTTAGGGAAGAGCACATTTTTTATACAAAAATTACGAAAAAATCGAGATTATTCAAAAGTTCCTCCGAGTAAAAAAAGAGCATTTTCTGCGTTGAAAATAATATGACAAGTAGTTTAGAGTAAAACCAAAGAAGATATACTATAGTATATCTTCTTTGGTAAAACTTTTTTGTGTCGAAATGAATAAGGCATAAATTTTTCAAATACTAAATTTGTTATATTTGTTAAAATTTTGTATGATATACCAATTTTAGACGTTTTTGATATTGCGTTTTGTATCGACTTATATTTTGAAGAACATTTATTTTGCGTTCATTTATTTGCGAATCTGTTATAGTATTGTCGTTATGGTAAAGTAGGTCCAACTAAACTTAAAAAAGTTCTAATTTTTTAAAATAAAAGTATTAAAGCAATTTATAATCTTCCGTATTTATTTAGAATAAAAACATAGTTCAAACTCAAATATTGAGTATCGTTATGTAAATTAGACCAGACATGCGCATTGTTTGAACTAACACTGATTTAACACTGAATATGGGAAAAGCTTGAATTTGTTGGTCATCATTTTTATAATAAGTTGCCTGATGGCATAAAAAGTTTCTATAGTATCTATAAATTTAAGAGAAATGTTAAAAAGCATTTTGGTTTAGCTGTATAGAAAATTACATCTAATCAGCTGATTTATCAAGATTAATTATTTTTAGTTATTTACTTAAACTATTTATTTTTTGATCAATTTTGTAACAAATAATGATTAACTATAAAAGGATATAAAGTGCATTATAATTAACTATAGTTAATCTCACAAAAAATGAAAAGGAACACATATGTATAATAATGTATAAATTATATAATAATTCAATAAATTAAAATGGAAATTGACTTGCGTGGTCAATAAATTTCAACTCATAACCTATCAATTAGTCGTACGAAACCTAACAATCCAATATCGGTCTTCCAAAAACATAATAATTTGTGTAACAATACATATTAGAAGCAACAAAACCGTGCTTCAATGTTTTCCACACACCGGCAATATTTATCGATAATTGATACCACATCTTGTGTACGACCATAATAAATATTACCTGATTTATTTATGACTTAAATAATTACATTTATATATTCAAAACAACAATTCCAGATAACAGCGTATTATAAATTATTTTCAAACGTTTGATTACACTTCAATTATAACAGGCCCTATTAACTGTTGGAGGCAATTCGTAAAGTTTCGTCTGCATTTGGTGAGAGTTAACCGATATTTGTGATCTGAATATTATGATGCTTTGGGTAAAGACAATGTTTATTTCTAAGAGGACCGCAGGGTATAGGAATAGGGTCGCAAATGTTCGAATAAGTGATGGACAATTTCCTCAAAAGAATGGTCAATTGCAAGCAGACCGTCATTTGGCAGATACAATTTTTCACAATTAATCGCATTGTGTGAAATAAAATTAAAAAATATCGCCGAATTTCTTGAAAAAAATGGTTTTAACATTAATTTACAATAACACCTCTTTTTAAAACATCCTTTATATGTAAAAGACATAATAGCAAGTTAAGTAATGCAA
Source organism: Tipula unca (assembly GCA_951394425.1). Taxonomy (NCBI): domain Eukaryota; kingdom Metazoa; phylum Arthropoda; class Insecta; order Diptera; family Tipulidae; genus Tipula; species Tipula unca. Next base: position 101,147,817 of record OX596381.1, read on the forward strand.
CGATTATACTACCTTACAATGAGTGATAATAAACAGTGACATAATGTGTTATTATTTTAAGACCCTGGATTTGTTTATAATGTTTAAACCTATTTACAATTTTCCAATCAACTTAAAGTAGTATTTTGCACCTGATTCTCTAATATTCAAATAGGATTAAAATCTTTCAATTTATAATAATATGTACACAAACAATACTCACATGAATGTGTATACAGTATACACACGGTACGTATGTAAATATTTATATGATAGCGCGGAAATAAATTGAAGCGTCACAAGATGTTATATTTTTATTTGGCTGAGGATGAAAACTTTCCAAAAACTACTTTCCATAGAGATTATTAGTTGGAATAATAAAACATTCATCAAATTTGATTTATATATATAGGCATACGTCAGAAAGGTTTATACCTAAATAGTTTTTATTTAATAAAGACAACAAAATTCCTAATCAATAAAATTCGGTAATCAATAAAAAACAAACCAAATCTTGTTTTTTTTTTTTTTTTTGTCGAAAATTTAATCAGCATATTTTTTCTGTCAACATTGTTTATGTTTTTATATAGTAAAAATATGTTGATTAAATTTTTATCCATTCAACAAGATTTTCTTCTTTTCAACATGCTGGTAAGGCACATCGCATACAACATGAGACATGGAAAAACGATGAACCGAAGATGCTTGTTTTTATTTCTGTTCAATTTGGTTGTTTTTTTTGTTAATCTTGTTATACGATTGATGTTGAATTTAATAAACCAAATTTTCAATTAAGATTATGAAAGAAAAGGGAAAATTAATTCCAGTTAGATGTTTTGCTGTGATGAAGAATAGATTGCGCGTGTATAAATATTCAGATTTGTATATCATATAAAATATAACAGAGCCAATATCTTTTAAAGAAACGATGACTTGTTAAAGAAAATCCAGTGATGTAGACCTTAGGCAAGATGCATTAATTAAATTTATTGTTTAATTTTGTATAGTTGTTTTCTGGTAGGTTCAATATTAGCAGGTCGTAGGGTATATTACATAATATATATATATATATATGTATATATATATATATATATATATATATATATATATATATATATATATATAATTATAATATATATAATATATTATATAATATTTACATATATATATATGGTGAAAAATACGTCAACTCACAAATTCAGTATATCGAGCCGGAAGTCATATCAATATTTAATGTTTTTTGTATTTTTATTGTTTAGTACTTAAAATTTTTTTATGGATGACGATTTTTTGTTGTTGTTGTAGTAGCCTAAGATACAGGGTGTCAAATATGTGAAAAATACGCGGACTTGGTAATGTATTTGTGCCTGTCAAATAAAAACTAGTTGTCGGATAATTATGATAAAGAAAGGGCTCGTTTGTAAGGTAAAACTGTGGACTAAGCAAAAAAAAAAAAAAATTTGCATCATCTTTAAATTTTTCCCTCTTCAAATTCCCGCCATAACTTTGTTTTTCAATTTTCTAAAACTGTAATTTGTTTTTTATATTTTTTTTCATTTAATACTCTTAAAATATCCTGACATCCACACAAGGTTTTCGGGCAAATAAATATCAACTATTGCTAAATAGTAAAGCTTAAGATTTCATCCTCTATATCATCTTCTAATCTAAGGACACTGATTTATTTTCATTTCTAGCAACGCCTCTGTATATATAGCCAACTAACAGATTTGTATTGGTGAGTGCGAATCAAGATGAATTAAGCTAATTGTAGTACTAAATACAATACTAATATTATAATAAGGTATATACTATTAGTAAAGCATTTTATAAATTTTAGTTCAGGTAAAAGAAATGTCGACTGTTTTTGACAACATCTATTTTCATGAAGAATGAATAAATAAATAAACTTGAAAAAGCTTCAAATCAAAGTAGAGTTGAAGGATATTTTCTCTTTCTATCATACTACCAAAATTGCCGATAATTTCCAGCCGATATAAGTCGATAAAGAAGATGTTTAATTCATGTACAAAAGAGATAGGATTTATTTCGATACATTGGTGAAATATTTTTTATTAATAACGGTAGAAAAAGTTTCTTGTGGCGATCCTGGGTAATTAATATTTTCCAAAATAATATGTGGCATAACACTCTAGAGGTTGAATTTTAAAAAAAACTCAATTAATTACATATGATTTTGGAAAACCTAAATTTCCCAGGATCCTCACATGAACCTTGGATTAAAATAATTTTCTAGTCATAGCTATTGGAAAAACACTTCAAATAAAGCCGTCTCCAGACATAGCACTATAGGCTGAATTTTTATAAATTTTCAATTATTTACATATGATTTTGGAACATTTAAATTTCCCAGGATCCCCACATGGAACTTTTCCTTATTGTATTATTATAAATTATCTTACAACTGTATCAAAATGTAATTTACATTATTATTTTCATCCAAGAATTAAAAATCTTCTTTATCAACATATATCGGTTGGAAACTATCAGCTGGAAACGATAATTTTTTATCGGCTTTTTAAACTATAGTTCTAAAGTCGGATTTATACGTTTTTTGCCTGCAGCAAACTATTCAGCAGACCATAAAATAGCCAATCAAAACTAGCCATTTCGTAAACCAATTTCCTCTCCAAGACTGTGTCCGAAACCTGTAATAAATATTTGTTAGTACAGAATTTTGAGATTATTTGAGAATGATTCCCCTACATTCACAATTTTTTATTATGCCGTCCGAAATGTGTAATAAATCTCCCCACCTCAAATGCCTTTTCCCCACGTTATATGTGTTTTTTTGAAACGTCAAATTGAAAATTGCGTAAAGACCGTGGTTGCATGCTGTGTGTTCCACAATATAGGTATTATTGTATTACCGCAAACGATAATATCACCATAGATTGGTCAAGTCTGGAAGAACCGGAACCAGGAATTCACAACATCTAAACGAAGTTATTGAGGAAAATGCCTGTTCCTTTAGGCAGAGAATGGGATAGTTTATGAAAAGTTAAATAAAAAAATTGGATTTAAGTTTAAATTAGCAATTTTAATTATTTTTATTTATCTTTTAATTATTTCATTTTATATTAATTCAGTGTGTGTCGTGTGTCATTGAACATACCTTTGAAACAAATACACAAATACAGATTTGTTTTGCTTCCCCTAGCACTCTTCTCCAGGTTATCAGTAATCTTCCTACTTTTCATTTGCCTTGCGGGTTTCGTTCTAAAAACTGGTTATGTTGATCTTTACTTTCCACAATGTGTCGCCGGATCCATCCACTTGCACTTTACTATTTCTGTTTCAAAGTCTGTTTGTCGCAGAAGTTCTTTGTTTGTAATAGTGTTTGGAAAGAAGTATTTTATTAAAGCCTTAACTTAAGTCTGCTTATGGGTGGGTTTGTATGTATTACATCCATATACTGGAGTATCGATTTTACATATGCATTGAACATTCATAGATTTGTAAATTTATGTATTTGTTTAATAATTTTATTATTAAAATCTAAGTATTTCAATTGATTTAATCAATAAATTATGGGGAGGTGAATAAAACTAACCAATTTTTACTTTAAATTTATTTAGTTGAAAAAATTAAAAATTTATTTAATTTAAAAAATTGATTTTTATGGTTATTAATTATGTACCAAATTGATAAGGCCTCCTCTGCACTGTCTTGCTTTTATGGTCTAGCATTAGCTCAGAATTAATTTCTATATACCTTTTCTATAGTCGTGTTCCGTGTAAACAATTTATAGATCTAAGTTTATAGTTTTAGATAAACTATAAACTTAGTAATTTTAAATTTTGCGTATAGTATGCAACGTCTATATAACATAGTTTTTGACAATATCGTATTTGTCTGAACGAAATAATTCATTAAACTAAAAATTGAGGCTAGACTTACATATATTTTGCTGTGGTTAGAATTTATTTTATGGCCCATGCAAGTATCATAGACTGGAAAACTTAATTTTAAACTGGGTTTGTTCGTATTTTTTACAGATGGTGTATGCAAAGTAAACTCGAATAACATTTAATAGTATTTGAACATTATACTTAACATAATAACATGGCCGAGCTGCAAAGGCAATTATTATGTCCTCGACTTATCGATTATCTTGCAATAGTTGGCGTTCGTCAAACCCATCTACCAGGAGGTGGAGGAGTAAGCGCCGGAAATCCAAGTGGTCGGAGTCAACTATCAAATCCACCCGTGCAGGTAATAACACTCTAATATATTATTTTGTATATGCGCGTAACTTTAAATTTACATTCTAGCCACCTGAATTACTACGCCGATATCCGCCTTCAGATCACACTGATTTTCCATTACCATTAGATATGGTTTATTTTTGTCAGCCAGAAGGTTGTATTAATGTTGGTCCACGACGGACAGGCGCTGCTATTCGGGATGCCACATCATTTGTGTTTACGCTAACTGATAAGGATTCGGGTAAAACTCGTTACGGAATTTGTGTAAATTTTTATAGGCCGATCGAACGTGTCATACCGGGTGTTCAAGTGACGAGCGGACGACGTGGTCGAAATACAGCATTTAGACGTGAATCATGGCGAAAAAGTATAGAGAAAAGTTCGGATTCGGCGTTTTCTAGGTAGTAGTCTGATTACGTTGTTCATTTTCAATGTTAATTTTCTATCAATTCTAGTGATTATCGTAGCAGTAATGTTGCACCAAGTGATTCGGACCGTGACTGTCCGAGTCGACGTGATTCAGACTCACACGGAATAGGTGGAAATATGCATTCGTATGGCACATATCAATCACCCAGATTGGGTGTAATTGGACCTGGTGCAGACTCTGAATCAGGTGGAAGTCATTCACCATCACCAAGAGCTTCTCGACGACGTACAAAAATTCGAAATCATTCGCTCACCTCACTGTGTTTACTGTCTCACCATCCATTTTTCACAACATTTCGGGAATGTTTGTTTGTACTAAAAAAACTAATTGATGCGTCAAATGAATCGGCCAGTCCTAAACGAGTGGGCGCATCTCGTCAAGTTGGGCGGTAAATATATTAAAGAAAAATCATAGACGACAATTTTTTGTTCATTATTATTATTATTATACAGAGATAATATTTGGACTGTGTTGACGGGGCAATCAAGTGATGCGACGCCGGCAATTGTGACTCATGATGTTAAAGAAATTGAAACATGGATACTAAAATTATTATCAGCCCCAGTTCCAGTTCCAGGTTCAACGCGCGTGGAAGTTGAAGCTCTTTCACCGGCATTACATGAACCGCTAGTATTTGCGTTACCTGATCATACAAGATTTTCGCTCGTTGATTTCCCGTTACATCTGCCACTGGAATTATTAGGTAAAATAGAGTTAATAGTTTATTATATACCGTTATCCATATTAACCATTTTTATTACAGGGGTTGATACATGTTTAAAAGTTTTAACATTAATTTTATTAGAAAATAAACTTTTATTTCAATCACGTGATTACAATGCACTATCAATGTCTGTAATTGCGTTTGTAACTATGCTTTATCCATTAGAATACATGTTCCCAGTAATTCCATTACTGCCGACATGTATGAGTTGTGCCGAACAATTGCTATTAGCACCAACACCATTTGTGATTGGGGCACCGGCAACGTTTCTAATGTATAAAAGAAATTTTGTTTTACCCGATGATATTTGGGTAATCGATTTGGATTCTAATAAACTGTCACCTCCTACCGGATCTGCCGAAGAGGTTCCTGCACTTCCTGAACCCGAGGGAACCGTACTAAGAAATCATCTAAAACAGGTAAAATAATTATGTGACTATACATAAATTATATTTAAATTATTTAGTCAAAATTAATCTGGGCTGTGGTTGTAGTATACAAAAAATTTAAAATGATTTATATAATTCTGAAAATTGCACAATTCATTTAAAAATATAACAAAATATTAATTCTTATTCTCTATATATTTTAAATTATAATTACAAAAATAAATTATGCAATCTAATTTTTTTATTTGGTTATAAATTTTTAGTTTTGTAATTTTATGTTGATACAAAAACAATTTTCTTTTCTTCTTCTCATTCTATCTCATAATTTTTTAACACTGAATTACAATTTTATATACAAAAAATAAAAAGGCAATGCAACTAATGGATCAAGCTGGAGTTGGTGTAAATATCTGTTATAATTTTAATTTTGGTTCTATTATAAATATTTTTTTCTTTCAATTATATCGAATGTTTTGATTAAGCATGGAATTTTTTGATTAATAATTTAGACAATTTTGTTTGACACGCATTCAATTTTGAAACTAATTTGCAAATATATATAACACAAACTGTGCCATTTTTACTTTTTTTTAATTTATTTCCGATCAAAGTCTTGTCATTATTCAATTTTCGGTTGATTGTTTGTTTGATGATAAGAGATAGTTCAGTTAAATCAAAATTATATGTCTATGTAGATATAGTGTAGCAAATGTGTTAAATAATTTTTTATCGTGATTAGGAATGCCATTAATATCATCATAAAATGACATACATAAATTCATAATTGCGTGTTCACTTATCGTGAAAGTATTGTGATTAATCATTGGTTAAACCTGCATGGAGGTAGCATATGCTTTTAAAATTAATAGGCATGTGTCAAACAGTGTCGTAATCATATAGTGAACCAAATAAAAAAAATCTTATTACTTACTGCCATATTGCCTTTAAAACGACTATATAAAATTATGTGTTCATAATTATTGTAGAATTATAAAATGTTACATACTTTTCACTGTTATGCTAACTACTACTCCCAATTCCAACTATCTATCTCTTTTAATATTAAACGAAATTATTTACGATTCCCAATTAATAATCCACTTAATCCAGCCTGCAATATTTATAAATAGTGTTTCTAGAATGTATGTTTATTCCAAATAAATTGGATCCAATCACCTAAACATGATATGAATATGTAGATGACTTTGTGTGAAACAATCGTATATACATTATAAGTACATGGTTTTTGTGTCAAACATCAACAGAACAAAACATACAATTTAGATTTCGAACACAATCAATGATCAATTGAAAATGAATGATGCTCCATATTTCATTTATTTTATGTTTTATAAATTATTCATTTGTTTTTCTTAAATTTATTTTCTTCGATTGGTCTATATTCTTAAACTACTTAGCTATAATATTATAAACAGATATTATTATTTAAACAAATAAACGAAAACTAAAACACGTTAATTTTATTCCGAACATACGTATAGGCGCTAAGCTCAATGTCTGGAACTCAAGCATCCCCAATGCCTACCACGAAGGATCCAGCACTGGACATAGACCGAAATAATTATACATGGTAAATAATTTTTGTTTTGTTTTAACTTACAACGTTGCCGGTTTATTAACTAATTTTTGGTTTGTTTACAGTACAACACCACAACATGGTTACCTTGATAATATACCTGGCATGAATAATCAAAGAAGTTCCATTTCAATAAGCCAATCATCGAGGCAACCATCCCCGGCGGCCCCACCCGTCATAAATCCATTTATATATGGGACAGATGTTGACTCGGTTGATGTAGCAACTCGTGTTGCAATGGTTCGTTTCTTTAATTCTCAAAATACGTTAGCTAATTTCACGGAGCATACCAGAACGTTACGTTTATATCCAAGACCGGTAGTAGCATTCCAAATAAATAGTTTTCTGCGATCAAGGCCACGTGCCTCATGTTTTTTGAATAAATTTGCTCGAACTCAAGCAGTAGAATTTTTAGCCGAATGGTCGTTAACGCCAACTAATGTAGCATTTTTACGAGTGCATACAGGCGTTTTAGACCCAACACAAATTGGCGATAAATCAAAATGGTTTGCTCATACATTAACACCGATTCGATTTACCGTTTGGGATGATGCCAGCTCACTAAATGGAGCATTAAGAACTTTGCAGCAAATGGAGAATCAGCCAACCGGTAAATAATGAAATTTACATTTTACTCGTCGCATCATCTTTTCTAATTGCATTTGCATACAATCCAATTTTATTTCAGATGAAAGTGGATCGGATTCAGAAGGTGCTGAAAGTACTAGTTCGTCATATTCATCTCTCAGTGATTTTGTTTCAGAAATGGTATCATCCGATTTATCACCCAGTATGCATGAGGTGTATGGATCATCAACGTATCATCCACATCAAAATGTTCCAACGGTATGTTTCACAATTATTTTTTTGATAAATTAACGGAGAGTAATATCATCCTCGTGTTGGGTTTGCAGACATTATCATCCAATTTAGATCCAAAATTAGTATATCGACCCCCATCATCATTGCGCTTCCCTGATGGTATGGAACCTAGAATTATGAACGATGATGCATTAGATTCACCTCATTCATCGTCGTCTAGTCGAAGTGATCTGAGTTCACCAAGTTTTAATCGTGATTCCGAATTTGAATTTGGACAAAAAGTGGTAGACAATTTAAGTGATATACAAGCGATAAAGCACCACACGGAGACAGAAGAGATGACTAGCGGAGGTGGTGGTGGCACTGGTGGTAGTTTTGAAAATGAATCGGATTCAAATTCGACGACTACAGCAAAAACAATTGTTTCAGGTCAAGCAACATCCAAAGAGAATTTATCGGGGACAGATTCGGATAAAAAGAAAATTAACAAAACCGTAAGCTATTATACTTAGTTGATTTTAAATTAACCCGTTTTTATAATACTCCGAACTCAATTATTCGATGAAGGTTCCACCGATGAGCCCAAATTTAGGACGACAACCAAGTGTTGGGAATGTATTAGCAAGGACTTCCAGTTCTAGTTCCAATATGTCCGGCAGTCCACCCGCATTTGGCTTAGGTGGAGCACAACGACAAGGATCACAGAGTTCGTTATTCGAGCAATTTGCATCCCAAGCTAAGGAATTAGTCAAAGAAACCACTCGACAGAGCAGTCAGGATGGACTCTTAGCACATATGGATAAGGTGCGTGATTTAATTAATTTATTACACGTTCAATTTAATTACTAATCTTTCTAATAATTAATTGCACACTTTTAATTCGATAATTAGAGTATCAAAAAAGTATTTTTGTGTTGATTTGTTTAAGGACTGAGTCACGTAATGTTGTTACGGTACACGATGCAAAATGCATATTTTATTATATACTCGTATATATGTTTGGTCTTTATATATCGATTTAGTAGATATGAATCAAATTATGTATTTTAGTATCTTTGGTGAAACTGCACATTAAATTTATCACTATTTATAAATTATAGCTTATATATTAACTCCTTTTCATTAAGTTCACTATCTCGTTTGAAAGGTTCATGATTTACATAACACCTTTCTAAAATAGATCAAAAGCTGAAATAATAATTTCAAGTCCTATTAATTTCAGTTTTAACTTGCATGAGAAGCTGCTCATTTCTTTACAAAATTTAAGGGAATACATTTTGAATTACATATCACAAATCTGCCTCTCTAAATACGACATTTTAATAACTTAGTAATTTTAATGCAATTTCTGTTGGATTGTAATGCAAATTAGACTTTTTTACTATTAATTAGTTAACACTACATGCTAAAAAAGCTGCAGAAGAAGCATCCAAGCAAGCACTAGAAGCTTCAAAGCAAGCGGCGGGTGTTAGTAAAAACACTTTTGAAGATCTAACATATGTTGGAAAATCAACTATTGGTGATTTGACCAAAAGTGCTAAAGAAGTAGTTGCTAAAAAAGGCTTTAATAAGGTGAAAGTTTTCCCGTATTTTATTAATTAACCGAGAATATGTTGATCGAATATTAACTAAATTTCTATATCATTTTTTAATTTCTAGGGAGACCAACAACACCACCATCATGGAGCACCACAAGTTCCCATACCACCAGATTCGTCATTAGTTAGTACTGCTGGTAGTGGATTAATTCAAGGTACTGGTCGTGATTTCTTCTCTTCATTCACAAACGATTTAAATGGTATCGCATCCTCCACATCTACAATGTTTTCGGACTTCTTTGGTAAAAATAAACAAGGTGGACAACAAAAATATCCCCAACAGCCGCAGCAACAACAATCTAAAACGAAAACTAAATTATCAAATTTTGATCCGTTCCCGGGTCGAAGGGGATTAGTTGAACGAACGCCTTTGATTAAACATTCAGGGCCACGACAAACTCAGGAAGAAATACAACGGCAGCAAAATGCTGAACGATCGACGAGTAACACTGAAAATCAGGCGTTCCTGAAAGATGTTACACATCAAGTACTTCAGGGCGAAGGAGTAGGCTGGTTGAAATTGAATAGACTAAAAAAACTAATGGAAGATGAATCATATCGCATGTTAGTGCTCGAAAAAATTAATAGAACATTGGATAAAAAAATTGGGCCCGACGATCATATCGACGATGTTTGTGTGGCGAAGCCCATATGGCGTGGATTGCTTAAATGTATCCAATCAACGGCACACGGATTAGATGTCACCTATTCTAATTTTGGACTGGGCGGCATGGCATCAGTATTTCAAATGATGGAAATAGCTCATACACATTTTTGGAGTAAAGATATTAACGAAACAGCTGATATGTCTGCCAGTTTACTGTCAAGTCAAGTAAGATAGTCGTACACTTATATGATGCTTCACAAAACTTATAAAATTACAATTACTGTTTCAGTCGATAAGTCCGTATGAAAGTCGGGAAAACTTACGGTCGCCATCTAGCCCGGTCGAGGCATCTATTGATTGGCAACAACATCAAACCGCAACATCACGTAAAGGTTCGCTATTGGTGCCGGAGTCGGGGCGACGTCAATCAACCCATGAACAAGGCGATTCACAATCAACGACTGAAATGTTCAAAGAGATGTTATCACAAAAACGCAACATGTTAATGAACAAGTTAACTTCATTTGATTCAGACGTAAGTGAATTCATATATGATACTTTTACGTTGTATTTCTATAGTAAATGCTTGTTTCGCTGCCTTTACTACTTAGCTTATTATTTTTATATTTGGGACTCTATTATTTAAATAAATAAATAAATTTCGTGTTAGAACTTCTCTCTTTAAAAACGATCGCACAATAATTTAACAAATATTAGATTGAAATTCTTTAATATATTTATGATACCTTTTAAATAATTAAATTTTAACATAATAAATGTTACGTCTGCATTATTTTGTTAAGCGCAATGTCTTAAAGAATTTCTGTATATTATTACGGTTATTATAGTACGGTTTTATAGTATTTTATAGTACTTTTTTTAAAAGTAGGTAAATAAAAAATTTCTCGCTTTATTCTAACCAAAAAAAAAAAATTATATATATTTAGTATGTAAACCAGTAATACATAAACACAAAACTATATAAATTGCTTCAGGGTACAGTTCATGGCTCATCTGGGGCTCTTTCTGTAACAAGTGATGTACCCACAAAACGTCATGGAAGTTCCGTGATACCTTCTATTTCCTGTCGTTCAACAGTTTCCGATACAGAATATGAAAATGTAAGTAGAACCAAATATTTAAGGTCAATTTACTTTAATCCATTTATTGAGTTTATTAACATTACAAATTACTACATTAGGTAGTTGATAATTTAATCAGCTTGTATATAAAAAAAACTTACGTTTCTTTCAATTTCAAAATACATAAAGTATTTTATTTAATTATTTCAGCGTGTTTAATTAATAAATTATAAGATTTAATTTAAATCATATTCGTATATAAGGTTTGAAACTACTTTTTTCTATCACCGTTTTAAACTTTATTCCACTCATTTATAATTTACGTAATGAATTTCATTGTTTCTCTGTTTTTTTATTCCACTGAATATGATAACCAACATTTATTGAATCACGTAGAATCTCAGTATAGGAAAATCTCATGTTTTTGTTTAAACTTCGTATCGGTAATTTTGAAGAAGTTTTATTTCAAAGCAGGCCTTTTCAATGTCGGATAGCTTTCACTCGGAACTATTTCATTTTTCGGTGTATTTCGTGAATAATAATGATTATTATTTTTTAAATTTAATGGATCTCAAAAATTTGTTCGCAGTTTGCTTTTAGCATCATCCTGTTCGAAATCAAGGAAGAAAAATTTATTTTGCATCTCTTCTCGTTTGGAATTCGCATTCGTTACCTCCAATCTAAATGCCACTGCCTTAATCATTATGGTATTTGCTCGATATGAATCATTTTTGTAATGCGGCCGAAATTTCACTTTGATACAAGTGAATTTAGATATGAACGACGCAAGAATGGATTGATTTTTTCCACCTTAAAATAAAATAAAGAAAATTGTAAAATAAGTAATTTCATGAATTTCTTTTTGGCGCAATTACCTATAGTTTATATAACCAAATGTCAGGAACTCATTGACGTCGATGGGATGATAACATTGAAATTGTACTACTCATAAGTAATCAGCACGTATTTCCAGTTATCGAGTATCCAGTTTACATGGTTCCAAGTAAATATCAGTCTAGCTCTGCGATGTTCTGTCGTTAATTCACAATTATGGGAGTTATTAACTTATTTTTCATTTTATATTTTAATTAATAAAAATACTCTTTGTTTGCATATTATTACTTTCAATTTAGATTTGATTCATCGTTCAGCATCCCTGCTCTGTATTCTCTAGAATTAAAAATATTGTCAAATGTTCGTTAAAACTACTCTAATATATTCGAGTTTACAGACAATAACTATCTCCTGGATCAGCAACGAAACGACAATTACTCTGACATAAATTATTTCGAATAGCCTTTAAATATTCCACAAACTCTTAGTAAAACGCTTTTGGAACATCTCGCAATTTTAAATTATAGCTTAATGCGAAACAGGCCGCGAAGAGCCCTAATGTTCATTTGACTATGTCTATATTTCACTTTTACTCACGGAAAACATAAAATTTACTTGTTTCTCTTGTTGTTCTATTTTAAGGAATAGACTATAGAGAAGATTGAAAGTAAATTAGCCATTAGAGGCGGTTAATTATTGTATCACGAAGAATATACTCAAATATATATACTGTCATCGGTTTCACGTATAATAAACGATACCTTAGGACTTGATTTAAACAGCAAAGTAGTCCGTAGCTTTTGACCCGCCACAAATCTTACCGTTTAGAGTTTGCTCTACAAATTGGAGTGATGATCTGTAGGCTACTGTTCTATGTTTAGATGACACGAGAATCTAATTATAAAACCCTTATAGATGTAGTCTGTTAACCGAAGAAGCACTAATGAAAGGCTCAAATGGACTAATGTTTTATGGTGGAATTGGTTGGAAGGAGCGTTCGCAGCTGGTAGAGATTTGTTTGAGGATAAATACAGACTGGTACATTCGGAACATTCATTGCCATCACGTATTGGACTAAGTCGGCTTCATACATTATAACAGCTTTTATATAATAAAGTTTATTAGCATACTTTGTTAAAAAAACTAAAAGGATCTTTGAAATTTGTTTCTTCTACTCTTTTTTATTCCTTAGCTTCTTACTATTTCTATATTTCTGCTACTATAGACTCTTTGTCTTTCTCCATTTTATTATACTCGTATATGGAAACTGTATAACTAAAATACATTTTTGGCATAATTATATTGTTGCTGTAGTCTATAAAATTTACAAAGTTTAAACATAAAGTTTAAGTATAAACAGTTGTTTATCCATTATGATAGTTTTTCAAATTAAGATGGGATATTTTTTTTTGGGACACCTATCATACGGTTCACTCATTTTCGACGGAATTAATAGAACAAAACGGAATTTATAGAACTATGTAAAAGATTTTCTAATAAGGGCTTGACAATTTTTTTTAAAATCAAACGCAAACCATTTCAGATATCTCGAAAATTTTATTATTGGCTTGAAGTGCAATCAAAACATTCATTGCCACACATTTTGACGGAAACGGCCGCTATCTCTCGTACAATATCGCCTCTGAGCTACTCTAACGACGCTGGCTTGTTGGCATAGACCAATGATTTAACGTAGCCCCATAAAAAAAATATAGAGGTGTTAAACCACAAGATCTAGGCGGCCAATCCACAGGACGATTTCTGGATATAACACGTTCATCACATATCATTAATGTCTAGCTCATGCAATTGACCAAAGAAATAACGCTGCAACATGTCTCTGTAGCGATCTCCATTGACGGTCATTTTTATCAACGAAAAAACAACGTTCGAAAGACACTACCAGCATGAAAGTGGTGTTTCTTGAAGCACATGATGGTTTTCACATGGCCAATAACGCATATTCTGTTTGTTTACGAATCCGTTTAGCCCAAAAATTGGAATTAAAGCTCTTGAAGTATTTGTTAATTATTTGTAAACGTTGTTCGTTCGTGTACTTCACCATGATGAAAATGTTGTCTTTACTGAATGTTCTGACACTGACAGTTTGGTTATTTGTTTAAGGGTGCGTTCACAGTGAAAGTTCAAAGTTGTTAAATCCCAAAAGGAAAACCCGATATAAGGGTGAAAAATAAAAGAGCTGAAGTGAGTGAGCTCTACTAAAGTTGTGCCGTTTCCTTTTAGTCCGGTATATGTTGAAGTTGGTGCCATATCAGTCTCTTTTAAAAAGAACATAATAAATACATATTAACATTGCTCTTTTTGAATCTTATCATATTAACGCAACACGCTTTAATCGTAATCGTTCAATTTGTACGTCTATTTTAGGGCTCCAAAGAAAATAAAAATCGTAGCTCAAGCATATGGTCTGGAAAATCAACATTGAGTGCTGGTTTTCGTTATACGGGTGGTAATTTAATTAACACATCATCATCGCCGTCTCCCGATTCATCACGAATATATTTATTCGAAGGCCTCTTGGGCAAGGAACGATTAAATTTATGGGATCAAATGCAATTTTGGGAAGATGCATTTTTGGATGCAGTCAGTCAAGAACGTGATATGATTGGTATGGATCAAGGCCCAGGTGAAATGATGGAACGTTATAAATCGTTAAGTGATTCGGAAAAGAAACGCTTGGAACATGACGAAGATCGTTTATTGTCAACTATGCTGTACAATTTAACCGCCATTTTGATCATGTTGAATGTGAATAAAGAAGAAATTAAACGAAAAGTGCGGAGACTTCTTGGAAAAAGTCACATTGGTTTGGTATATTCACAAGAAGTAAATAATTTATTGGATCAAGTTCATAGCTTGGTAAGTTTTAGAAAAAATTTGTCTTTTTAAATGTAATTGTCAATCCATTAAATACTTTTTTCAGAATGGAAACGATATAGATCTAAAACCACTTGGATCGAGACTTTTACATAGACAAAGCTTTACTGTTTATCCGGGGACTGATGCAAATGGACCACTCCGGTTTATGGAGGTGCGAGATGATGGATTAGTATTAAGATCCGTTTCCGGGGTAATTGTTGAACGATGGTGGTTTGAAAGATTAGTAAATATGACGTATTCGCCAAAAACAAAAGTACTTTGTTTATGGCGCCGCAATGGAGGGCAGACCCAACTACATAAATATTATACAAGAAAGGTTAAACATTTTAACTGTTCAATTGTTTATTAATTATTCGCCTTTATAACTAATGCTTTTATAATTTAGTGTAAAGAATTATATAATTGTATAAAAGAGGCAATCGAGCGAGGTGGCTCACAACAAGCTGTACCCGAACTTGGAGGTGAGTTCCCGGTACAAGATATGGTTTCAGGTGAAGGAGGTTTATTACAAGTGTGCTTGGAGGGAGTGGGCCTTCTTTTTGCCAATAGCAAGGTAGGAACATTTTTAACATATAGTTTTGCAACTCTTTATATAAATGCGTTTATTATTATCATTTTAATATTAAAGTTTAAATTTTAAACGAACAGATTATTTCTCTAGTTTTTAAAATATACAATTTTTTTTGTTTTAATATCATTTGTTTAAGTACTTTTTGTTTATAAATTTTCAAATGTCAGCTATTGTTTTTCTAAAATTAAATTATCTCAAATTAACGAGAACTATCAACTCATACAATTTATATGTAAAACCAAATTTTAAACAATTATTTTTATGTTTTTAATTTGTATGTTGAATTCTCAAAAAAGTTAATATATTTAATTAAATTTTCCGTCAAGGTCACTGCAATTAAGTTAAATAAACCATTTACTCATTAAAAATATAAAAAAAATCTAATTATAGTTGAATAATAAAACTGCTAATACAAGGACCTTCTCAATTTTAGTTTTCAAATTTAAATACAATATTAATTTTATAAAGTTTAATTAATATCAAACTATAATATATTTCGAATTTTGATACATTAATTTTTGTTATTAATTGTTTTTTTTTTGGTTTCGTAACGATTTTATTTATTTTTAATTTTTATAAAAAAAATAATATTCTTTAAAGATAAATATAAAATAAGTCATGATATTTACTTGGCTTTAGTTTTAAGAAACTTAACAATGAAGAATTTATATTTGTAATTAATACATATAAAATGCAATAGATAGATTAGGTTTCCGCAATAATGAACTATATTATAGGAATTGGTTTGTAAATTATTTCTTATTTTAAAATTGAAATTCGTTTATAGTAAATCTAAAAGATTTAAACAGATAAACTAGAGATGTTGTAAATGTTTGTGGTTTATAATTTTTGTTTTAGAAATTTTAGTAAAAAACGTGGAGAAAACTAAATTAGCCTCATTCACAATTATATTCTTAAATATTCAAGAATTTGTGATTTTTAAAGCTAGACTATTGAAGAATTGTTTACGATCTTTTAAATTGGCCACCGTTAAGCTTTATTATGAGCAAAACAAATGAATTTAATTGAACTAAAAACTTAATTTATCGGTTTAACTATGGTGTCCTAGTAGCATTAATTTATACACCAACAAAAATTTGTTTTAGATACCAACACAAATTACGTTATATATAGTGCTTTGCTATACTGGCCAGCAAAACAATTACAGGAGCCTGAGGAGTGTGTACATAAACTTGACATTGTAACAATATTGTTACGACTGTCATTGTTTAAATGACGTTTATAGTTAACAACGATATTGTTGTAAACGTCAAAAGAAACATCATGCTGTTTTGCTATAATTACACAACATACATATGTCTTGACTTCGATCAAGACATGCTTAATGTGTATATCACGGATGGTTTAACAACACAAAACCATAATATTCTTCCAGAAGAAGTAGAATTACCTGGATCCAACATCCAACATCATAACCACAAAATATAATATATCCATTACTATTCTTTTCTAGATGCGTGTTTTGGCCGGAATTATTAATTTTTGGAAATAACAAATGCTTTTGACGTATAGAAAGGCAGTACCGTGTAGAGTTGGTAATGACGTTTCTAACAATAAGGGGAAATTTTGGTTAGGGTTTCTGAACAACAAAAAGCACATGGCTGTTGTTACAATCGCAGTTTATGATCGCCTTAATACTGTCATTGTTAACAATATTGTTACAATGTCGAGTTTATGAACACACTCCAGTTCTGTTGGAAAACATCCATGATATGTACGGATTCACTGTTTTTGGCCTTTTCTGTGTTGATTTCGAAAATAGTGTTTATGAATTTTTTGCAGTTCAGGCTTTTTGCTACTTTAAATTAATGTATATATAATATTAACAAATTTGTGTCATAGATTTGATGCATATAACGTTTTTAACGTTCTTTAAATATCTAATTCTCTTAACGTAAATTTCATTAAAATATAATACACTTTAAAAGTACAGTTGCCAAAAGTAAAGCTACATACTTTATTAATCTTTCTACGGTATAAACTGGTTATTAAATAACGCAAGCTTATAGGTGTTGGATGTTGGTTGCGAAAAGTACCATATCAAAGCCATCTTAATAAATCAAGCCTCCATGTTAAAAACGAACTTTTATTAGTCTAAAATGACAAAAATAATCGCTCTCTTCATACATTTTATATAGAGAGACATGATTTTCGTTTATAGAAATATTTGAATAAAAAGTAACTCAAAATTATAATTTTTTGAAATCAATTGAAACTATAAACATTGGTTTTCACCTGACTTGAAGGATTTTTCCGTGGGGTTTTCCATTTTATTGTATTAATTAAAGGAAAATAAGATACTTTATTCTCTAATAAAGCTCAAATAGAAATAGAATAAAAATTTGTAAGAAAGGGACATTGTGTACATAACCTTTGACCATATCGACTTTTATGAAATTCCCGACGAACTACATAAAATAGAATTCCTTGTACTTAATCAAAATAATTTTACCAACATTTTTATTCTATTTAAATTAAAAATTAGAAAATATGTATAAGTAATTACACATTAATTTAAATTATACCATATTGAGTGGCATAACTAGTTTAGACTCCTATCGTATATTCAAAAGCCTTTTTTAAATAAATAAGAAATATTATTAACCCAAACTAGACTATTCAGTTCTATCGGTATTGTTTGGAATATATACTATATACCTAGTTGCAGTATTTTAGCGAAATTTTACCGGCATTGAACACTGTACTAAAATAGTAAAACTAAATTTATTACTAGCCTACTAATACTTCTTAAAAATGTATAATAATATTGTATTGCCTTTTAACTCTTCTAAACGGGACAAATGTCATTATTTTAAATTATTCGCTGAAAACCAAAAACAATTACACTGGCGATTATATGATTTATTTTTCTTCTATGTTATATATATTTAATAATGTCCCTTTTCAAGCATATTATCTCGTTTTTTACAAGATATTCCCGTATAAATGTGGAAAAGTTTATCTTTTCAGGCATTTGACCTCGTATATTTCATAATTTCTCTTTTCTGGCATATTATCTCGTTTTTTACAAGATATTTTTGTATTTATGTGGAAAAATGTATCTTTTCAGGCATTTGACCTCGTATATTTAATAATGTCCCTTTTCTGGCATATTATCTCGTTTTTTACAAGATATTCCAGTATTAATGTGGAAAAATGTATCTTTTCAGGCATTTGATCTTGTATATTTAATAATGTCACTTTTCTGGCATATTATCTCGTTTTTTACAAGATATTCCCGTATTAATGTGGAAAAATGTATCTTTTTAGGCATTTGACCTCGTATATTTCATAATTTCTCTTTTCTGGCATATTATTTCGTTTTTTACAAGATATTCCCGTATTAATGTGGAAAAATGTATCTTTTCAGGCATTTGACCTCGTATATTTAATAATGTCCCTTTTCTGGCATATTATCTCGTTTTTACAAGATATTCCCGTATTAATGTGGAAAAATGTATTATTATTAATTATTTTATTCATCTTTTTATTTATTTCTATTCTTCGGAGAAATAAAAAAATTAGTAAAATTGATAATCGATTTATCAACCAAGATCGATTACTGAAAAACAGTAATTTTTACATATAATTCTGTAAATTAAAATAGTCGATAGGATTTTGTTAAATCAAAAAACTTTTCTTAGAAATGATAAAATCATTAGTTCCAATAAAATTGCCTCGATTGAATTTTCTTCTTCAAGGCTATTATCGATCAACCTGCCTGAATTAAAATTTAAACATATTCTTGATAAATATATGGATAAAGCAACTCCGCTTTTAAAAAATTTTATTACAAAAATCAATGTTGAAAGATACAATTACCGATAGATTTGTTAAAGAACCAGTAACGTATTCTTTTTATTTTGGATTCTCTGGATTTTGTTTGTTTTGTAGGTTTCATTGTATGAGATTACCAACAATTACTTTTATAATTCAATGAGGCTAATTCAATTTTGTCCAGACAGTTTAGGTTACCATTTAAGAAATTAAAATTATTTATTTTTAAATTACGCAACATATTTATTAATTTAATCCCAAATCCATATTTGCATGATTTATTTACTATTATTGTTTTCAAAATATTTAAATATTTAATTTTAAATACAAACACTTACTTTGGATTGTAATATATTTTTTAAAATCATATTTTAAATAACATACATTTTTTATATATTGTGTTTTACTATTCTGATATATAATTATATATATATATATATATATATATATATATATATATATATATATATATATATATATATATATATATATATATATATATATATATATATATATATATATATATATATATATACATATATATATATATATATATATATATATATATATATATAAATATATATATATATATATATATATATATATATATATATATATATATATATATATATATATATATATATATATATATATAATGTACATATATACTTATATAAATAAATAATAAAGACTTTAATTTTTGAAAAAGTTTATATTTGTAATAAAAATATATTTTGTTGTAATTTTAACAATTAATTTAAAAAAAAAAATGGCTTTTTCAAAACTGTATATCTATTTTTTTCAATATAACTAATACATTATAATTCGAAAGCAAGTGAATGTTATGAATGCTCATCTACTTATTTTTTTATTTGTTAAAATATCGAATATTATAATATACAATTATTATGCTTTTTATTTAACTAATTTTTTTTACAAATATATTTAAAATCATCAATAACACTTTATTTTTATTTGATAATTTAATTATTAATATTCATAAATATCTTTCTTTTTAACCAAATAGAAAAAATTTTCAAATTCAAATTAAAAAAATTAATAATATAGAAAAACAATAAGTTTTTCAAATTCTAGTAAATTAACAAAAAAGCCGAACTTATACCTACATATGTTCAATTAACTTATGTTTTTTGTAGCAGGTAAAATTACTTTAATTTTTGTTTTTATAATTTTGCCATGTTGCAAAACCAGTTATAGATTTTTAAATATCAATTAGTTGAAAATTATGATTAAAATTGTGTTGGAAATTTACATGCTCAAAAAATCTCTATTTACGTATTCAAATGGGATAAAAACACCTAAACAATTTTAAATTTTATTAATGACGATTGCCCATGGCCAAAACATAAATAAACTTGATTTTGATTTTGTGCTTATAATTGGACCTTTACTCGATTCATTTTGCAATAAAACATTTGAATTTGATTGTCAATGTTATTTAGTGAAAAATTCGCGGATTAGTAAATTTCATATGTAATGAATATTTAAAGTAGTAAGTAGTCATCAAAAATTTTGATAAGATTAAATTTAAATTCATAACCATTCAAAATCTTTAATTTTTAAAATAGAATTCATTTGTGTTCGATATAGAAAATTTAACAATATTAATTAACCTTAACATTATATTGAAGTTCTTAGGTGATACCACAACAGGTATCATCAAATCTTATTTAAATTTATAAAGAAAACTAATACATGGATGAATATCTTGAGGTTTCCTTGGTATATTTTTCAAATGTTTAGACCATACAGATATTTTCATTTTTAGAAATTACAAAGTGTTATAGTTTAGAAACATAATTTTGATAATAGCAAACAGCAAACTATAGCATCCTGTATTACGAATAGGAGCATAATACTAACCTTGCTATTAGTAAAGACAGAAATATTATTTTTTTAGTTGAACAACGCAACCGATTTTAGCAATTGCGGTCCCGCGGTGCTTTTTAGAGCAAAGCAAAATGAAATGTTAATATACATATTTTAATTTTATATCGTACCTTTCACATTCACTACAGTACGTCAACTTCGAATGAATGCCAATATTATAATTGAAAGGAGAATTAGTAACAACTTAACGTATTAACAAAGAAGATATACTAACACTTATTTAGATTAGAACACTTATTTAGATTTACAAAACTGAATAAATTGTTTTGATGACGAATTTCGAGTATTTCCAATGAAAACGTGATGTTTTTTATTTCAAACGTATTGCAGAATCGAATGCGTTTGTTCTAAGAAGGAGAAATTGAAAAAATTGAATTTCGTCGATTGCAACGCCATCTATCATGAACCGAACAAAATATTTTATTCAAATCATACGTACTTTTAGTCGTAGAATCCGTATCTGCAATAAAAAATATGGCTTCCTATCTTAGTTTAAAAGTTACCCCCGCCCCACCTACAAAGCGGGGGTGGAGGGACTTTTTTTTTTGCACTAATGTATTTCCCCCGCGGTATGATTAAATTTTGATTATGGACAGTTTTTCCGTAGAGTGGCTATTTTTCGAGTTATTTGATCGTCTCAGTTTAAAAAAAACACCCGGTATATATATATATATATATATATATATATATATAAATATATATATATATATATATATATACATATATATTTATATATATATATATATATATATATATATATATATATATATATATATATGTATGTATATATATATACATATGTACATATATATATATATATATATATATATATATATATATATATATATATATATATATATATATACACATATATATATATATATATATATATATATATATATATATATATATATATATTTTATGCTGATCATACTGTGCGAGGTAGAATTTATCGATACTTAACCAATTTTATTTTACAGATTTTCAATGTAATAAAATTAATAATAATATGCAAAGAGGAAATTCAATCGTCTTTCACCTATAATTTGTCCAATCCAAATTGTACAATCCAGTCCAACACGGACTTTTCGTCTGATTACTAAACAAGTTTAGAACGGTAAGATTATTGTTGCTGCAACAAATAAAAATTTTCCATCACCCTAAGTTTCGAGCAAATGAAATTAGCTCACCTGTATATTATCAAAACTATAGGTCATTCTCATTATGCTATAAAAAATTCATTGTTATTATTTTTATAATTATGTATTACAAATAGAGACATAAAACCAAATATTTAAAAATGATAATAATAAGAAAAAGGATGGTGACAAAAGCATTATTAACTATTGATAATTAATACAAAAATCCATGAACGACAACAATGCAAACTCTAAAAAAGCAAAAAATAAAATTATTTTTATCCCATTTCTATTGAATTTTAACACTACCACCAACAAACTTGGGTTATATTTATGTACATAACTACGAGTATGTATATGTATGATTTTTGTTTTTCATTCATAATTCTCTTCAATTCGCTTATTTACGATCATTTGTTTTCGTTTTTTCAATTTACTATCTATCGATTAGTAAAAAAATCCTTTTCATAACAATACAAGGTCATCGACCTGTACTTAATTTTGGCCAATTTTGATTTCCTATGTAAGTTTATATATTATATATGTATATAAATTTTTTTAATGAATTTCAATATAATCTTTAATTTCCTTTTCGAAACGAAAAGGTATGTTATGCATATTTTATTTATTTGGATCATAATCATGTTCATCATTTATATTTTTCCAATTGTTTAATGTTACGAACATTTCTTTCGACAAACGATCGGCTATTTGGCTCGTTAAAAACAAAACAAAAACAAAAGATTATATATGTTTAGTTATTTTTGTTTTGTGTATTTTTTGGTAACGCCTTCCTACTGTCGATCTTTATATTTTTTTGTATAGAAAAATTTCTACTTATACAAAACTAAAATGATAGAAAGAGGCATATGAAAATTATTATACTATCTCGTAAAGTTACTCCAACAAAACTTAAAAAATTACAATTTTTTTTTTCTTGGTATTTTTCGTTCATACAAAATAATGATCTATAGTTGTCTATGGTATTAATATGAGACATAGAATTTGAATATTACCGATTAATATCTTTTCGTTTAGTATCATTTAATTTCTCAGTTACTTAACAATTTTGAGGTAGTATTTTTAAAAGTACAAAACATATGAGACGATATTTATACGACCGAAACATTTAATACAAAGAATAAAAAAATTTAACTATGAAGTTACATTTGTCTTTCGACGTTTTCAATACATTCGCTGTTTTTAAGGAGGAACCGTTCAATTGTTTTCTCAAATTTTCACTTGAATCCTTAAATATCCTAAGAATCCATGTACTACTGGACATGGCATTTTCCGTAATAATATCGATTTTACAATTAAGGGCTAAATACATGAAAGCAGTAAGGCACAATCAAGTCGATATTCTATTCAAACCATGTAATACACAATAAATCAACAGCTAATTAGATGAAATTTGATAGAATAAAATAATAAAATTATACCAAGCAATAGCAAACATATCAAAAACATTAATTATTTACTGGAAAATATTTATTGGAAATTACATCCTGTGTGCCCAAGAACTATCCTGATTTAGTACAATTTTACATGATACATTGTGTCTTATAATAATATAAAAATATTATAATTTAATAGATTGTTTAGCTGAGATTAAAGAAAAAGGACAATTTCGATATCAGAAAATACAATAAATTTCGTGTACATATATATTTGACCCTTAACCATAATTTCAACCAAATGTGTCATGTTTAGCAATGAACAGTTTCATAACCCATTTTTAAGTTTCGGTGATATTTTTTCGCATTTCGAGACATTTTACAGCGAACAAAGCCAATTTAATCTAAAGAGGAAAAATTTGTAAAATAGTATACAATGTAATAAAACGAATAAGTGTTTAATACATCCCAATAAACATTATTTCCAGCTCAGAATTACGTTTGTGATTTTAGTACGGAAATCTAATAAGAAATTCCCACTATGCAATAACACATAAAGGAAAATAACGGCACGTACTATACGAATATAGTAATACCACCGAAACTATATACTTGCTATTTGCATAACGTCACCAAAATAATGTAGCGATTAAAAACTATTTAGTGATTAAATTATTAAAAGGTATACAAATAATTTTCGTAGATTCAACTTTGCTAAAACTTAAAAATTCCAATGATGAAAAAATCACAAATTTAATTTAAAAATGGTTTCAATTGGCAAAGGACCGGATATGAAAAAGTTCTAACAAGTGTAAATAATTTTTAGTTTAAAAACGAAATATGTATATTTAAAGATAATGTTGAATTTTAATTTTTTAGGCAAATGAAATATTTTAGATTTCTTATTGATTTATTTATGTTAAATTTTGTACTAAATTTTTATTTTTCAAATGCATTACGAGGTATGAATTACTAAAGTTAATAAGAATATATTTAGAACGGGAATCTGTTCTATTCGAGATGGAAATCCGTATAATATTTACACGTATAATGCTTTATGATATGTACAAGGAATTCTTGGGGGTTTCACACAGAATTCAGTGAGATTTATACTCGGATATCCTCATAGTTTTCATAATATTTTTGCTTACTAACACATTCATGTACTTGGAAATTTTGTGCCACTTTTCTGTAGTTAAACTCACGGAAGTCCGCGTGCTCTATCACTGGAATCGACGTTCCAAGTGGGCTTTTCGCACAGATCGTTTCGCATGGAATTCCGTGTAACATGTCTATTCTAGGAATCCCTTTATAAATAAAATTCTAATCCCAATATTATAATGTTATGTGCATGTCCTCATTAATCTGCATAATTATTATAGGTTTATAGAACATTAATTTTGTTCCATGATTTTATGCAATATGAAAATAATTTAAAATAAATAAAAGAAGACACAAAAATAACAGAATGATTAGAATAAATAAGAAAAACTGTGGCTTTTATATACTTACACTACTTAGGTTAAATACAAATCAAATTTATTACATTAATCAAAGCCATCTTAGTAAATCCTTTCATACATTTTTTATGAAGGAACATGAATTAATTTATAGAAAAATATTTCAATGAAAAGGAACTCGAAATTATTGTTTAAATAAATTAAAACAACATATAAACATTGATATTCACCTGATTTGAGAAATGTATCCGTAGGGTTTTCCATTTCACGGAATTAAATAAAAGATATTTTGGAAAAAAAAAGCTTAAATAAAATGTAAAAAAAGATTCGTAACAGACAACATAATTTATTCCCATAAAACTTAAATCAAATTGATAAAAGTGAAAGAAACATCATTATACTGGTATCACAACAAATAAAACGAGAAAAATACATGAATTCAATTTTTTATTTCACATTTCGAAACACAAAATTATTATACAAACAGTAATGTTGACAGCGAGAGTAATGGAATATAGTAAACAAAATCAAATTGTTTTTAATTGACATTATAAATTGTGTCAACCTTCAAAACAAAACACAACATTTTATCATTTCTTTGATCGAAATCGATACAATCTATATTTATCTCTTTATTAATTTATTATATGAGAAATTAACAGCATTAATGCATTATTTATCGAATTAACAAACCTCCTATTGAATCATATCTGAAATAATAAACCGTAAATTTCTATTTTGATTCATTTTTAACTGATACTCGTATTTGAATTTCAAATAACTTTTAATGGAATTCACCAACAGAAATGGTGTACCTGAACCTAAAATGATATGTTTGTCACTTCCTCGATATAGTTTTTTTTTTTTGGATCTTTTGCCTGTTGTGTTTTGACACCCTGGTTCGATTTTAATTCTGCTAAAACGTTTTTTAAACTTTTAAACACATTCAAAATCTGAAAAATTTATAAAATTATAGACGAAATTTAGAATGTTTCAAATATTTCGAACGATTTACATTTAAAATCAATATTTTTTCAATTCAATATATTTTTTATAATGTGAGAGAGAGAGAGAGAGAAGTTGTGTTTTTTTACATCGCAAATCACAATACAGTTGAATTTGTTTATAAAGAAGCTCAAAGGACCTGGGACCAAGCATTTTGTTCTTTATCTGTATGAATATCGAGATCTATAAATCAGCAGTTCGTCAGGTTCAAACATTTAAAATACCTTAGATAATTAGAAAGGATTTTATTATGATATTTTTTCTGCTCTATCTACATAATACGTTTTTTGTGGGCTTTGGGTTGTTGTTTCGTATTATTTTTGCTATGTACATATTCTTTTTCTCTCTCAACTCAAGCTGCAATTTTTGTTTTCGGCGTTTCGTTATAAAGAAGTAACAATGAGAATAGAGTAAGTCAGGTTTTCGCTATATCCCGATTTTTTATATCCAAATTTGACTTGAAATAATAGAATAGAAATTATTGTTTCAAGTACCAAAATCTTCTATATTATACAAGTCCAACTATGAAAAATTTAAAGAGACAAACCAACTTTTTTATATTAGTGTTACGATAGTTGTGTAAATACATGCATCAAATTTAAAAAATAAAGAAACACTTATATACTTCGGTTTGCCTTTTACTATGGAATATGACAAACGGCAACAATATCTTTTATCATTTTTTGACTTCTTTGCAGTGCACAAATAAATCAAAAAAAAAATTATCAAATTAAACACAACATTACCGTCTTTTGCACCAACACTAACGCCGAAAAATGTCGGTTTTGGCTATAGTCTGTATGCGGATATGTACATAGTTCGACTTGTTAATATAGAAGATTTTGCAAGTACATATTGCAAAATTTTGATAATAAAGGGTGTTGTTTTAAGCCCGATAGAACTTAAAATTGTATAAAATAACACAAACAATTAAATTGTAATCAAATTTTTTTTTTATTTTGAATGATCAATACATGGCATTAATATTTGAAAATGATTTCGGGCATATGGGAACCGCGGCTGTTCTTGACGAAACGCATTCTGGACGTCCAATTTTGGGCCACTGTTTCGAACACTGCTGTATGTCACGAATAACACAACCAATGCTGGCCTCCAAGGAGTCAATTGTTGCTGGTTTATCAGCATAAACCAGTGACTTCACGTTGCCCCACAGGAAATAATCGAGAGATGTCAAATCGAACGACCTTGGAGGCCAATTGACCATTTCTCGAAATCAGCTTATCGCCAAATTTTGATTTTAATAAGTCCATCCTGTTGAAACCACATTTCGTCCGGATCATTGTCATCCATATTTTCAACAAAAAATCGTAACGCGATCGCCGGCCTCATTTTGTAAGAAATAAGGTCCGATGATGTCACCAACATGTAAACCTCACCAAACGGTGCATTTTTAGGATATAATGGAGCCTGTAGGGTCTCTTGTTGATTGGTCTCACTCCATATGGGGCAATTTTATTTATTAAGAAACTTGTTAAGCCAAAAATGCGCCTCATCGCTGAACACAATTTGACGATAAATGTCGTCTATAAGTTGCGCGAATCGACGACTGATTTTCAAAGTAAATTTTAATAATTTTGTAGCGTTGTTCAAGATTGAAACTTTTCATGATGATTTGCCAGAGTATACTGAGATCTGCTAGAGTATATTTTTCATAAAAATTTAAATTTTTGTTTTATTTTTTACAATTTCAAGTTCTATCAGGCTTAAAAAATACCTTTTAGTAGCTAGTGTTCTATTATTAAGTTATTTACTATCATTGTGATTCCGTTTTTTTTCATTATTTGTGATTAAAAGGTGAATGAAAAACTCACATTGTTAGATTTCCCTGCGCTTATGATTCTATTACATTGTAATTATATAATACATTAGTGGATGAATTATAGATATATTAGCTATAATACTTCCTATAATCATATAAAATATAATATGATAAAATAAATCTCATATAATAAAATGATAAATTAAAACGTATAAAATATAAATACAAATAAAATAAACAGATTTAATTTAGGCATCAAATTGAAAGGATATAGTTGAATTGAGAAGGTCTTAAGGTATGATGAACAGGCAAAAATATTTGAATAATTTTAATATGTAGCATATTTTTTATTGCTTTAACGTTTTTAATTTTCCTGATATTACTTTATTATGTGGCCATATTGTTGATGCACTAAACAACTTTTCTTATGTTTGGCTCTCTAGATATTTAGGTCGGTTTAGGTATTGTTAAGTTAAAATATTAAAAGTTGAGAAGATCTAGTGCTACGTGCTTAACAAATGTAATAAAATATATTTAACATAACAACAGTATTAAGTCTCTACTAAACCGTTTGATAGCTATGAGGTATACAACACTATTTGTATACCTTTGTCAGTAAAATAGAGCACTTTGCCTCTTTTCACTGAAATGTATTATAAAGCCATTGTTAAAAATACACATATTTATCCCTCTCTAAAAAACACGGATTGGCGTCACAAGTGGTGATCAAAGATAAATAGAAACATGACATTTTGAATGTTTTTTTTTTAAATCAACTCTATATTTTGTTTTGCCATAACGCTGCCTGTAATATAATTAAAAGTTAGTATACTCTACTAGGTACATTTCTTTACTATCTTACATCTTTATAAGAAGTTATCATTTGTTAAGCACACGGCATATTATTACATACAGTAGGTAAATTATTAAAAACTTTTCTCTGGATTCACTTTAGATTAAACCTATAGTTATTTATTTTATAACATTCAATATGTAACGTTGAATATAAGTAATCTAACTATGTTACTATATAAGTAATGCAGTATTTTTTATTATATACGTATACTAATTTTACATACATACATTCATATGAATTATTAACGTAATCTTTCTCTTCTCATATTTAATACATAATTATATCAACTATTATACTCAACAAATTATTATTTTCAATTATTCTTAAATTTTTAAGTATTTTTTGTATATTATATATAATATAATTATATAATTACTATAGTAAACAAATATTAATTTTTAATTTTTTTAATTATGTTGTTTTTGTAATTCGGTTACTTTTGAGATGGTCCTTGGATTTTATTGATAAAAGAAAAATAATAGAACAACAATTTCAACCTCAATAAATATATTATATAAATAATTATAACATAATTTATTAACTATATACTATATTTTAAATTATTTATTTTATATCTGTTTGCTTTATTTTTTTAAAACTTATTTATTACTTTTGTTGTTATAATTATCATTTGGTGTTTATCTATTATTCTCGTATAATAAAAAAAAAACAACAACAACTAAAACCTTATATTAATATGATTTTTAACGCGGATCGCTGCTGTCTTCCTATCAATATATGTCATTATGAAACTGGATTGGTCTACACATTATAATAATAAAAAAATTATATAAAATGAAATAAACTATACAAAACCTATACTATGAAAAGGATTTTGAGGTATTGAAAAACTTAAAATTTAATTTAATTTTTAACTTTTGTTATTTAACACAAACATATAAAATCTTACTACTAATTTTAAATTTTGATTAACACACTTTAATTTAATATCTATTATATACTAAACTATAAACAAATTTAATAAAATCAAATATATAATGTATATGTTTTGTTAGATTAGATTTAGAATCTCTAATTAATTATTTTAAGTACCAAATCTTCAACTGCTATATTTGCATTCATAATTTTATTAGATTTTTTGAAAATATTTACATTTTTACAGTGCGTAATAAAGAAATAAAACGATATGCTAACAATATATAATATAAGAAATACTTCAAGTTGTAATATTTTAAATTACTTACATTCCATTACTAATAATTTAATATGGTCCAGCCATCTATTGCTTCAGCTGCTTTGTACATAGAATTCGTACAAATTTTTCTAACCCCAAAAATTCATTGTGTTGTCTTTTTAGTTATAAACTGCACAAACTTGTTTCTTTAAAATTTCGACAAATCCGCATAATACAAGGTAGGTGTTTAGAATTAGAGTGCAAATATAATATGTCATATCGTTTTTATTTCGGGTAATCAAGAACTATACAGTTCTGTAACTAGAAATATATTATAATTAACAAATTGTAATTATTTTACTAGAGAAAATAACATTTGAATACTTAGTTTTTTCTTTAATTAATCAATTAATTAACATTATATTTTTATATATACAAATGAAACAACTAATTAATTGATAATTTATATATTATTATTTAGTTTAAATAATGTATGTGAAATTTGTAAAAATAGAACATAGTTGATTAATTTAGCTTCTCAGTAGTAAATATAAATTTATTAATTTTGGTTTAAGTAGATTTTAATTATTTTATTGATTAATATCATTTGTAGTTTACTTTATATATTTGAGTTATTATTTACTCACTTGATTAATATTTTTTGAGTTTTTTTGTTTAGTTTACTTATAGTTGATGTTTAATTTAGGGACAATGTTTCTTTATTAAATTATTAGTAACAGAAAAAATTCAATTTCTATTGAAATTTAACAGTCTAACATAAGCATGTAAAGTATATTGAAAATTTTTGATTATTGTTTGATTTTAGAAAATGCTGTGCAATTCTAAACATGGATATAATTATATAAGAAAGGATATTTTTCACATACATATTCATCTTTTTAATATTAACACAATAGTGTTAAATTAAAAAATTAAAATATATTTTAAATGTTTATATAATGACCATCTCACAAGTGCTGTCTTAAAAATATAGTTGTTTGTTTTAATCGTTTTAATATACAAATTAATAATTTTGTTTTCGTATATTATAAAAAATATATCGTATTAGAAGCTTGTTTTTGAGATTTTTATTGCTTAAATTTATTATTATTTGATTTGCTTATAAAAACAAAAACTAACAAAATAATTTAAATATAGTTCGCTTGTGTATTTATTTTTTAGTGCTTATAGAGAACTCTGCTATATCATTATTTTGCATATTTTACATTAATATAGTCTTTTGTTTTGTTAGAAATTGCAGTTGAGAATTGAAATATTAATTAACAATTCATTATTTTGATTGATATAAAATTTTCCTATTAGAATATTTAAATAAATAAATAAGGAATTATAATACTTTATGTGTGAAGTTATAATTTTTATCTAAATGGTTTTGAAAGCGTTTGTTTCCCAAAAATGATGCCAGACTCACGTTAATAATGAAAATGTTTATAGTTTTGCCTACTTTGTTTTTGTTTAATACTCCAGTACAACAATATTGTATAGGTTGTTTCCCATTAGATATTGAACATTTTGTTGAAATATATTATCAAGTTTTATTCGTAAGATGATTTGTGACCAGTCTTACATGGTACTCAATTTATTCATAAATTTTATTATCTTAACAATGTGTCTTTTTGAAAGAAAAAATTGTGGTGATTGCACCATCCAAACTATTACGTTGAATTTAAAAATTATTAGCTCGATTTAAGCAATTTATTCTCACATTTATTCTACACTATTGTTCTATTCATTCGAATAGATACATTAATTTTCCTAAAAATCATTGAACCTCTTCGTTCACTTCTCGCAGTGATTTAGTATTATTTCCGAAATTCTAGTTGACTATTTGGCTGTTCAAAGAGCACAAGTCTGTGTTCTCAACACGGTAATACTTCCATTTTATCTACAAATTAACTTAACATATCTGAATTACATCCCTTGCTGCTTCAATTGGGAACCGTTGTATAGTCTATGACCGTATTTTGAAATGATAGCCAGTTTTAGTGTAAGAGAAATTTAATTCTGTAAAAAGTGGTTGATTTGCACAGGACGATGATTAAAAATATTTACAAAATAAACAACACAGTAAAATAATTATTAACGAATTATTATCACATTTAATTTTCACATAATTCCAAATTAACTATATTAAGGCTAAATTAACAGTCAGTTCATATCGTTCGTATATAGTTATATAGTTAGTATAAATGATTGGAAACCTTAAAGTTTGCTCCTTTTGAAACAGATCGTTCGAAACTTTTAATTTAATCCGATTTGCTATCCTCTAGCCACAAATACACTTTTTTTAAATTTATTAGTTTTTTTTGGTGTATAACTACCTAATACTTATGCTAGTATAAAATCTTTTCATGTTTGTATACGAGTAGTCCTGATAATAGCCAATGGTATAATGATACTGTTTTTACCCACCTTTTCAGTGTCTAGAAAGGCAAACGAAGCAAAAATAAAATAAAATATTTTTAAGTGCGTGTGAGTTCTACATAGTACATACAATATATCGTATACGTCATAACAATGCGCGAAAACTCGAAACATTCTGGGAATATCTGGCGAGAATTATACAGTTGAGATACATAAAACTGGCGAAGGGATGTTGTACTAATTCTACATACATTTCTATATACCATTTGATAGAATTTTTGACAGGCGTTCGGTTTATTTCCTGTTTGTTTATTGTGTTTATTTATTGCAAAATGACATTTGAAAAAAAAAAATAGAGTTGTCTACCCATAAATTAGTTTCTTTCTATGTGTCACTTTACTTTTTTACAGCACTTTTTAAGACGGAAAAAAGTCAGTGTCATACGGCCATAAGCTGCTCACAAATTTTGTACAAATCATATAGTATGGTTGGAAACAATACTCAAATTGCATTGTTATTTTATTAGTATTAGTTATCCATTTTGATTGCTAGAGATTGCTGCTTATTATGTAAATAAATAAATTTTCAAACTTTCCAATAATTGCCCTCGGAATGAAGCTTATATTAGAGAAATGCGCAGCTTTTAAGTTTGTACAAAAAAAAATAATTCTGAAATTTTTAAATATTTGTCTTGCCTTTACAGAAAACCCAGAAATAACGCAGAGATATGTAGTTCGTTTATAGGTAAATTGATTTTATAGGTTTGAAAATATTCCAGTCTTTTTGATAAAGTTCTTTTATTTGATTTATTCTTGTATATTTGTTATAGAACATTAAAGCTAAGTACCAATATAATTTAGCCGAATCGACTGGAATATCGTTCCACCAATCAAAACTTTTTTATCATTGAAAAATGTTTATGTTTAGACTTATTGGTTTGCATTTCAAAACTATTATAGGAATAATACGTCTATTCTTTTTGATATCACTATTTTTTGAGAAGCCGGTAAAGAAATTTCAGCGAAATGCCAATTTGTTGGCTGAAAAGTTTTTCAATAATTTTGTTGTTATAATATAAATATTGGGAATGACTATCATAAATTAAATTTTTATCATGTTGCTTAATTTATTTTCAATTGCGTTTGAACTTGTATTGTCACTTCTTTATCAGTCTTAATAATAATGATTGTATACGTGTAGCACAATTATATTTATTATTTAATTTTAAATATCTGATAAATAAAACAAATGGGGTAAACATCTTATCGAGTTGATATTGTCGCTTTTAGAATTTTTTTTTAAAATTCTATCGAGAACGCGACTAAAAACTAAATGCACCAAATGTTTCTTCTAACTACAACTAATACAACTTTATTGTGAATGCATTTCCCTGTTATTTCATTTCGGATGATGGAAGATATTATGAGTTGAATGTATTACGTATTTTAGACATATCAAGTGTATAAATTTTATGAACTGAAATCCATTAAACAATTGTTATAATTTCATTTTTTAATTTTTTGTTGGAAAATCGATAGATTAGTTTTAGTGATCACTCATAAATAATGTGTACATTCACTGCGAAAAGCTTTATGAATTAGAGCCATAAACTAAATTGAGATATATTTTAGAAACATAATCCAGCTAGTTCGATTCCACCTTTCTAAATCAGATTTTAAACGTCTTCTTGGTGTAATACTAAGAAACCTAAATATTTAATTGAGACAAGTGCCTTGCATTCCTAAACCCTTACTGAATGCTTGAGCCACTATAGCACTAAAATTCCAGCGATTCCTCAAAACTATTTTAAAATACTTTAACAGTCTAAAAACATATATTAAAAATTACTTTTGCATACTTTGCTTCTAAACTTTAGCCAAATAAAACTGTTTTAACTGGTTTGTATTGTTAGTATTGCTTTTGGTACGTACAATTAGAATTTCGCCACCTAGTGTTAATATCAATAACTATAATGTTTAGTATTACAGGAGTGGTACAATTAATCATAAATTTGCAGCATAATATATAGAAACGTAGTGAATTCCTTGCTTTTTAATACTTTAACCATTAGTTATGAAATTTGAAGTTCTTCTTAAAGCGCTATAATAATTGCACAATCAAACTTAAATATAAAATTAGTAAATTAATTAAACAGAAACTATATAATACTTCAACAAAGCAAAGTAAACTCTAAATATTTTACATTTTTATTATTACAATAACGAATTCACACTAATATAACACTAATTTGCATATATACTAGTTTTTAATTAGACGTATAAGTACATATACCACAATTAAATTGTTTTAATGTCGCATAAATTATTTTCAGTTTTTTGTAAGACTGGACAATATACGCAAATGTTTTACACAAAAAGGAGGAAT
This sequence comes from Tipula unca, assembly GCA_951394425.1. Classification (NCBI taxonomy): domain Eukaryota; kingdom Metazoa; phylum Arthropoda; class Insecta; order Diptera; family Tipulidae; genus Tipula; species Tipula unca. The sequence continues at coordinate 101,182,831 of OX596381.1, forward strand.
TTTCATTTTAGAGGAATTTAGTGAGTTCTGAACAATCCATTTGTATGATACTTAATTCAAATCATTTTTTTTATATTCGTATAATCAACAGATCCAAAGACCAGACAGATTATACAGAGGAAATATAAATCAGCAATGGTAAGTTATGCATTAATTTGTCTTAGTTTGATTAGTGTTGTATACTTTTTGTCTTTAGATTCATTCTGTTTTATGTTGTCTGATGTAATGATTAAAATATAAATCGAGTTTACAGAAATAAAATATAATAATTTATATGTTATGTACATATGTATATATGTATGTATTTATTTATAATATCTGCCAAAGTTGGGAGACTCACGACCCTAAGAAATGGCCAACTTCTAAAACTGGACAAGTTCAAAACGTTTCATGGTAAAATTAATTCACTTATTGATTCTTTAGCTAAATGTCGAGCAAATTTGTTTGATCATTTTGCTTAGCCTCTCATTAAATAACGCAAATAACCCTACCCTATGTTGTGCGCTTTGTGTAGTTGTACCAAATAAATTTATAAATTTAATCACTTCAAATTTTAGACCATGTGGTAATAATACTTTCACCCTATGCAATAAATATTCCCGTACTTAAAAAGACGATTGTTATTGGGATCACTGACAATTCCAATTTGTCATCGCTTTTCTTTATATTTTATCAAAATTTCCAAACCTAATGCACAATAACCAAAATACTGTGTGTAAGTAATTGAATAAAATAGTTATTCAAATCTAACTTCATTTGGTTTCCTCCATTTGGATGCGAACACCCACGATCAATAAATATTGAATTTAATGTCGTCTAAGAATAAAACTTGACTCGTCCGACTTTTACATTTAATGTTTTACATAAATGAAACGCTTTATTCTATATTCTAGCTTAGCTTTAGAAATAATTGATTTACGGTACTATTGTATTGCATTTATCGTGGCCAGGTTTTAGTTTTATTTATCTTATTACTGACTGTGTCGATTTGGATCTTACTTTAGCAAGTTTTTAAAAAAATGTATGATTTTTGTTTATCACGAACATTACAAATTTTTCAATAGCCACTTCTTAATTTATTTACAACAATTCCTCTTTTTTAAATTTAAAAATAATTTATTGAACTATAGAACATATTTTTTTATAAAATTTGCGAATATTATTATATCTATTAAATTAGTTGATAGCGTCTGTTCACGAACCATTTTCTACTATTCAACCTGTTTTCATTGGTTTGTAAACTCTATTGACGATTGGAGCATCACGGATTCCACGTAGCGTAATTTTTCTAAAATAAAACTATCTATCCATTGACGTTTAAAATAATAATAAAACTTGACGTTTAAAATAAAACTATCTATCCATTGCCGTATAAAAACACACAGCCACCTAATTTCGAATACAAAAACAACAAAACAAACTTCAAATGGATCGTTCTTTTTAATAATCATTTGTTCCGTGAGAAAAACTTAGCCTACTTTTACAATCGTCAATAGAACAATTGAATTTTCAAAATACTACTTATGCTGGAAACAGATGAGCAGAATGCAGCGCTGCCGGAAGAAATACTGGTGAACTACATGAGCGTTTTTTTTTACAAGCAGAATTTTTTTCATACTAATGTTTTTGACAAGCAGCATTTTTTGATTTTTGTTTGGATTTCGTAACTTGGTTTCATCAAAATTCTAACAGAAATAGTATGGAAATACGCTAGGAAAACGTACAAATAATCGCATGAACATAGTAACGATTGCCATTTTTTTATTTTTAAGTATTGTTATTCCTGCGCTGTTGAAGAAAAATTAGAAATAGAGACAAGAAGCAGAATACATGTGGCTCATGCCGTATAAACCTATGTATTCTAATTATTCTGCTTCCAGAATTCTGCTCATGTTTCCAGCATTATAATGCTCAATCGTAATACTATTTCGGTGTACATTTTATGATTTTTGCAACAAAAATATGTTTTCTTTTAATCGGCATGCTACGTGATTTTTTTAATTTTCAAAATCTCATCTACATATGTAGGTTGCAATAGCGCAGGTCGAGTACGTATAGTTTTTATATTGTTTTGTACAACTTCCATGTTAGACGACACAATTTTTAAATTTATTTTTTTAAGTTATAGTATAATTTTATTTTAAAATAAATGTCTTAAATTAATTAATTAATTTGTATAATTTATTGAAAACTGAGTTAGAATAACCAACAAATTTAGATGGATTCGCAGTTGGTGTATCTAATACTATCTATACTGTTAAACATTGAATCGTTTCGTGTTCAATGCCTCTGGATAGCATAGGACTTAAGGACCAATTATGCATGCAGGTTTAAAAGTATTTTGCGAACACTAAATAGTTTTATAGTTACACATGAAGAAAAAAATGCAACAAAGTTGTCGTCGTATTAGTTGATAGTGATTTAAATTAATTAATTTTTTTGGTTTTCGTAGTTGTCATAGTCATCTTAAATTTTTAGCCGTAGTTTGAAGTTTGTATGTAAAATCACCGGGAAACACCAACAGTATTTTTTTACTTCTAAATATCAGTTAGTACAGACGTGCGGTGCGGAAATAAATAAAATTGGATCACAATCTGTTTCGTTTTTTATTGGTTCACATCCATCACGGATATTGGTTGCTTGATCTGAATATTTAGTAAGATTATAGAAATAATACATTTTTATTTTGAACATTTTTTAATTCATGATTAAAAAAACATTACTGATTTAATACAGTGAATTTATTTGTCAACTGTCAATTAGAGAAGTACATTTTGTAAAACTGAGTTAATTACTTTTCATACTGCATGCTTTACATATTACAAATATTTAAATTTGGGTAAACGTGAAGCTAATCACAGTAATTCAAACCGATGCCGTCGACTTTAACCACTATCATATCAAATGAATATGATTGTTAGGTTAGGTTGACTATTTACTTTGCTTTATATTATTTTAATTTGTTAAGTCGCGATGTAGAACGTATTGTGTGTGCATTTTTACTTTTTTATAATTATGTAGTTAAACATAATTTATTTTATGACTATTTCGAATTATTTCTATAAAACTTTTAATCAAATAAAACTAATTTATACAATTTAAAAGTTAAATAACAGGTTTTCAATTTTAAAGTCCACAGTTGCAGCCGGTATGAAATGTACTGTTTATATTGGTTTTAGTAAACTGAATCGATTTCTTTTACAGGCCCATTGGGGCGAATGACAAAAACAATAAAAATATAAAATTAATTAAGAAAGTTGCGAAATATTTGCCTTGTGTTTGCGTCGCAGAGGCTTTCTAAATTGACTTTAAAGTGTTTAATTCGAAACCTTAACGATGACGTGACAACTGCGCAAGGAAACAAAATAATTAATTTTGTTTTATTGTAGGATAATTCCCTTTCCTCGTGTGTCGTTCGTGACTGGTAAATTTATTTACCCCCTAAACACTAACTCAGTTTTTATGTGAATTGCCCTGATATATAAATGATATTGACTTGTCTGTACAAGGAAATCAAATGCATATACATTTTTGTATGCATTTAATATAATTGGATTGTTTATAGATTTGGATATATGTATGTATATACTTATGTATACATATATATAAAAGGGAGGTATGAACTTAACTGGTATTTTGAATTATTAAGGGAATACAGTTATGCTGACTTTCCGATTAAACGTGAAAAACAAAATCTGATATACGTATATGGCCCCTCGGGATTTCTTACAAAGAGCTATTTTGGTTGAACTTTTCATCACATGCTCTTATTATTGAGGCTCTTTTCATCAATTGAGCTATTGTACTTTCGGTCGTTTCTGACCCATTAGCATTGAAATGGTTTCCCACTTGTGCGTCACGTAGCACCATTCTGTTAAAAATAGACCATCGTCAAAACTCAAAAACACTAACCTCATGCATCAAAAATCAGTCAGCATTGATCAATTACTAACTTATTGACTGTTTCCGAAACAATTAAATTATGTTTGCGTTTTCACAATTTCAATGCGCGCTCAATGGTATATCGATTCTTGTTAATGCGCAATATTATAAATATATCGATTGAGTTTAAGTCACGCTTTGTACATTCATATATAAATATGTACATTATATACATACATATATATTAAATATAAATATGTATAGGTATATGGGTTATAATTCATCGAATTTGTAGACTATAACGGTTAATGTTAGTACTTTCCTACATAATTATATTATACGTACGTATGTGTTTTGTTTGGGTTATCGAATAAAATATTAAAATTAATGTTTTCCATAAATATAACATGACCTGCAACAACAATGACCTGCTTCTGCTGGCATGATAAGAATCATAAATTATTATTACTTACTTATTATTAAACGTGTTGATTTGGATCGATATATAGATTTGAGTTTATAAAAATAATTATGTATACATAACATTATATAGAAAGGATAGGTGGAGAATATACGTCTTTAATAGAAATTTATCGTGACGTATTTTTTGGGTGATATTTTTTATTTCATGATGGTAAGAACTCACGCATTGTGATAAAATAATAGAAGTTAAATTATTTAAAACTGTAAAAGAGTTCTTATTGCTCATAGGGAATAGGAGTTTGGAAATGTCATACAGGGTTAATTTTTAAAAAAATTTGGGTTTTTATCTCGGAAACGGTGCAAATAGGAGAAAATTACATACTTTTAATGATATACGTAATTATTAAGCCTTGGAACTCATTAGTTTCGAAGATATAGGAATCTGTCAAACAACTGTGTCTCACGTTTTATTAGAAATAAATATACGTGAATCCACATTGGAAGCATTATGTTAACATCGCTGTAAATGCTTGGGCTGGAATAATGGGATCTCTTTAATCGGATCATTTTTTGTTTGAAACACAAACAAAAAATGATCCGATCCAAACTTCAAAATTTGTTATAATTTCATATTAAATTGCAATATTGGTAAGGTTCAACACATATCGTATTAACGTTATATTTGTTAACATCTATTTTGGCTGAGTCAGTTGTACAACTAATTTTTCTAACATTTTTCTGAGAACTTTATAAATATGAAGGAATGACGTCATCTCATCAAGTATGAACAATTAAATTATATCAATTACGAGATTCTAATGTTTTGCTATTTTAAAGATGATTTATAGTAACTTCCGACACAAACGTACCATAACCAAAAAAGTTTCATCGATTAATCATCGCATGTATTCTATGAAGTTCTAACAAAATATGATTTCATTCAAGGTCAATAAAAGAGATTTCTTCTTTAAATTAATACATACATATATACATAGCTACTTACTTATTTTGAAAATGTCCAACAGTCTTCATTGTTGCTGGAACATTAATAAACTGCCCATATGTATATACCATTACAATCGATTTATATTTTTTAACTGATTCTGCATGAAAAATAAATGTTTCTATGTGTGTGCTCATTCAAATAATAACACCAGCAAAAACTAAATAATTACAAATTTTTTAATTAATTTAATATTGAAATTAAAATATTTTAAGGCATCCGAAACTGCATTTAGTCTTCATCGAATATTTTCCATTAATTTTGCCATAAAATTAATGGAATTTTGCAAATCTGATAGAAACGTAAATGTTTAGCGCACGATTGTTATAGAATGCATGAATTGTAATGTATATCGTTATATTTATATAAAATACACACACAGCTTATTATACAAATTGTTATTATTTGCAACTTTGTCCGTAAGTGTTACAACTTTTAATTATTTTAATAGACATTTTAACTATGATCTTTAATTATAATTTTTTTCCAATATCCCACAGGCTGATCAAATATGTTACTCGGTACTTTGTGTATTCTCATATGTTGCCGCCGGTCAGAGTCAGAAGACTATTGTTACGGCTGGCACTAAAACTAGCGATGGCCAACAAAATTTATCTGTACAGTCCGGGAAACATTCACAATCCAGTGGTCAATCAAAACAAGCGAATAAACAACACCAAAAGCAGCAGCATCATCAACAGCAAAAACATCTACAACAACATCAGCAACAAGACAGTGTTAATACTAATAGATCACCTCAGCAAACGAAACATATACCTGCCCAACAACCAAAACAGCAAATTGTAAATATAAAGCAAGAGATACCAATTCAAAAAGCAATGGTTACAACCACAATGGTTCAACCACCAACACAGCTTCCGGTATCCGTATCATCAAGTACCTCACCAGTTTCATCACAGCCCAAGCAGGCTCCAATCGCGGTAACAAATCAACAACCACGAGTTAGTCAATCGCCCGCTTCTTCTGTACACTCTGAGCCAAAATCAAAATTGCCACAACTTCCACCACGAGTTCAATCACACTCATCGATACCACGGGGTCCACCACCAGCTATTCCACCACGAACTAATCAGCCGGTACGATCAGCATCGGTACAACAATCATCAACACCACCAAAATTGGTACGACAAAGTTCAACATCGTCAATGCCACAATGTACTCCACAACCACCACCAAAATTTGTGATTCCACAACGCCAAAATTCAAAACTATCCCTAACCAAACAATCCTCTGTGAGTAGTATAGGCTCAGGTTCACCGACACTACCACGGCGTCACTGACAGAGACATTCAGCCTCGCAAATGTTTATTAATGATGAGCACAGTGTATGTTCAACCTATTGCATCCCCTGGTTATAAAATAAATTTGTGAAAATTAGATTATTTCTCTCAAATATATCAATATTACTTAGTTAGACCAAGATTTTTAGATAAATATCAAGAATATAGAACGGAGTACTAACATTGAAGTTATAGAAAATAGCGAAACGTAAATTTCAATGTCTTGAACGACCAGCCCAGACAGGAGACAACTACATAAGTCCCAAAATAATATAATCATCATAATCGTATAGCTCATAATAATAAAACTAGAAATTGTTAGGTCTTCCATTCCATTTAATTCGATGTGGGGTTTTTAATTTTATTTCTTTGGTTTTTTATTTAAAACATTCATAATACTAGAGGAAAAAACTATTAAAGGTGCTTTGAATGACTAATATAGACTTGCAGATTTATCTCTGTATTTGAGTAAAACACACTTATGGAAAAGAATGATTAATTTACATTTATTCAAATTTTTACTTATTTTAGAAAAGGTATACATAGTTATAAAAAATACTATTTACCTACTAATTATTATTTATAAATCAAAATTCTGAATATTCACACACGTTTCTTATAAGTATAATTAAAAACATGAAAATTAATAATAATAACTGTTTTTGGTGTATAACTACCTACTGCAAAATTTAATAGTTACTAAATACTACATAAAATGAAAATAATATAGCTACATTATAAATATAATATTGTTTAAATTATATAGGAAAATTATTTAATTTTTTTGCTTCTAGTCAAATAAAAATATTTATAAACAAATATAATAATTAAATTTGTTAAAATTAATGCAAATAATAAAGTATGTTACTGATAAAATTACAAAGTCAAACGATTTTCTTTCCTGATATTTACAGCTTAGAGAAATGCACGTTTTATCGCAGGTAAGAATAAAATTTATCATTTGTATAACTGATTAAAGAATATCTGATGGGCTCTCTGAATAACGTAGAATAAGTAGAAATCTTGCTTTTCTATCCATCGGTGATTTTTGATCGGTTCGGTATTTTTAATGTTTAAGTATAAGGTAATAGAATATGACGTATTTAAAAGTTTAATGTTTGTTTGGTATTTGCTATGCAATTTGGTGACGTTATAAATTATTTTTTATAAACATTTGAAATCATTGCTCACTTATGAATTAATCAATGCTTTTTGTAAGTAACAGATCAATAACAAAATATTCTCATTAAATTTAACCAAACTTATTAAACTGAATTTTTAAATAGTTTTACCATCAAGGACCCACCAAGCAATGAATAATGCAATTCAAGTGTCGCCATCTCTTGTCACAATAATCGTAGCAAAAAACATAGAATATCGTTTATCATAAACATAAGTTGTATTTTTCTTGCGAAAAATTTAATTTAAATTATTCGAGATTTATTATAAGAATATAGCCTAGAATTATGTTTAAGATTTAATTTGTATTTGTGGTGTTTGCAAAATAAGCATATACAATATATATATATATATATATATATATATATATATATATATATATATATATATATATATATATATATATATATATATATATATATATATATATATATATATATATATATATATATATATATATATATATATATATATATATATATAAATATATATATATATATATAAATATATATATATATATATAAATAAATAAAAATAAACTATTACTTAAAAACCGTGGTTTCGTTGGATTACTTGATGGAAGCGAACGTCACCTAAATTTTACTACTTTTTACTACTAAACAGAAATCTTCCGACATAGTACCATTCGATTATTAAAATCATGTTTTCATTTGAAATTACTGAAAACATTTCAAATGGTGAAGAAAATGAGTTTTCTGACAGTTCTGCTTTCGTAAGAAATTTCCTCCATCCTCCAAGGAGACAAAAATGTCCTCCATTAGGAAAATAAATCATGCACGGACTGTATCAATCAATCAGTTTTGAGATATTTTGGAGAGTTGGAATTAATTGATGAAATATCAATTATGGATTAAACTTGTAGACGCTTTCAGAGTATTTAAAAAAAATTGAAAATGACAATGATTTACACAATTTTAAATTAGAATTAGATGGATTTTGTAATTTTTAAGATCATATCTATATATATGAATTTTAAGATAATTAAAGAAAATGACGATGGAGAAAATATTTAAAAACCATAGCGATAGTAAGAATGATACACCTTGAGATTTTGCGCTGAGGTGTTTCGTATTGCAAATGTTACTTTTAAAATTAAGACAGCTAATATGAGCAAAATATTTTTCAGAAATTAGCCTAATATCAATGTTTCCAGAACTTTTACAATTTTTCTGTATTCATCAATGATTTTGGCTTGTATCCTAGTTTCGTAAATATTACGCCGTTTAATTTGGGCAATAAAATATTCTCTGTTCGATTGCTCCGTATAAGCACAGCTCACCCACCATTTGACTGAATGATGGCTTCTATAAGTATATTGAAGGCGATTTTTCTTCCGATCCTCCCTCAAAGGTAGCAGTGCATTTGGAGAAATGTAGCACTTTATTAGCTTCTTCAGACTTCAGAGGTCTTTGGTCTTATGAGATTTACACTTCAATTCAATCATATATTGGCTTAAGTTAGACGTTGATTGTGATACGTATGCAAAATTGCTCATTTCTCTCAAATCTGTCGTAAAAAGCAACAAAATCAATTTCTGTTTATATGCGTTGGTGTGCAAAGCAAACTGTCTCGAAATAATGAATTTTATCATTGAGACAACAACATTTGGTACGACATGATTTTCTGAATTTTCTAGGGCAAATCCTAGGAAGCTAAGATGTATTTCGGTTTAAGTTAACCGAGAAAATGATCTATTCGATATATTGCTATATGAGGTCATAGCAAACATGTTTGTCCGAAACGTCAAAATCTACGACTTTTTCCCAAATTGAAATATTTTTCGGATATAGCTTTATGGTGTTAGCTTCCAAGGGGTTTCCCAAGAAAATTTGGAATTTATTTATACGACATATATGAGTTATAAAATAGCCACATAATTTTTTTTTTTGAACAGATTTAGGATAAAATTCACATGAATGATTGTAATTAATGTTCGATTTTCTTTAGTTGAAGAAAGCATCGTCATATTTTGCATAAATGAGAAGCTAACACAGCACTTTTTCACTATTTTATTTAAATTTTACGTGCATCGATTTCAACTCTAAACCGCACGGCAGTTAAAATCGAATTCGCTTTATTTGAATAATATAATTGAGAAATATTACACGTCAATAAATTAGAGACTAGACTAGAAAATTTAAATAACTGAGCCTTTGAAAATCTAAGAATTTTAATTAATTTGCTTCAGTTTACATTTACGGTAATGTCTCTACTCAAATAAAGATGTTGGCACGATCGATCATTACTCTAAAAATTCATCTCCCCTGTAGAGAGCTAATCGCTCTAAGTCACCATCTTCAGTTTTCCTCGCTGTTCTTTGATTGCAGTTAAATTAGATTCAACGATTTAATTATTTTAATTTTGCCGGCGCTACAAAAATAGCATATCACTTTTCAGATAATGAAATCAATTATTTATTTTATTATAAATAAGTATGTACATCCCTGAAAAGTTATAAAACAAACTATGTACTTGAGTGTAAGTATTTAAAGAGGTGATTAATTTTGAGCAAAAGATCGTTCTTGAGGAGAATGTCTATTTTCAAAATCTACTGCGATACAGTACGATAAAGACAAGTAGTTTGAGATAGAATACCATCATTCATGTTATCCTTAATTACTGGTAAGGTAGGTGAGAAAAAGAGCACTAAAATGCATTCAAAATGGAGCAGACCATTGTGAAAAACTGCTCTAAGAAAAATTATTCGAAACAACAATAATAATCTTCAAAAAGCTGAATGATTAAATTAAATGTATTTTAGTGCTCTAAAGCACTGTGATTTTTACAGCAGTCGCATTAATTTATAGATTTAGATTTTCTAAATATCAAATGAAAAATATTAATTGTATTGTCCTCCTCCGGCTTTTTCAAAAGGTGGCAAGGCAAGCCTACCTGCAAACGCTATACTACTTTACCACGAACTTATAAAAGATAAACAGAATTCTGTGATTTTCCAGATAGATGTATCAAATTCAAATCCATACTCAGTAGATTATTAAAGTCCTTGCTAAATTACCGGTGTTGTAAAAGATTGCTTTTTGTGCTGTGAAATGGTTCGATTCGACAAAACAAATCAATCTGTTGGACAAAAATTTCAAATCTCACAAATCAAATTTTACAACGCGATTTTTTGTTAATTTATCGCTTTTTTACGAACACCTTCAATTATCATCGTCAGTTGAATATCATTTTAAACGACATTTTTCATTCTATTTGTATTTTTCGAAAGCTGCCTCATAGGTCAAACGCACACAAACCACACTTATGTACGCGTATATGTGGCATAGAGAGAGAACAATTCGATTATTTTTTGTTCGACTCACACAGAATTTTTGGTTTTTCAAAGAAGGGAAATAAATGAATCGATAAACCACATTAGACGCAGCGTAATATAATCGAAGGCTTATTAAGAATACGCTTATCTACATATGTAATACATATAATGCACAAATATACTTAGAGTCACCTTAAAATAAGAAATGTTTAAAAAAAAGAATAAAATCAAAAATTTAACAATATTAATAACACAATACAAAAAAAGATTACTAATATAAGTTGTGCTCAAATTTGTTGTGTGACTCATATACATACATGCTATAATATAGTACACGCATATTTACATTAATTCACGTATGCTAATGTAGATTTGTTAAGCGCCAGGTAAATAAAAAACCACAACAATAATTTTGATATACATATTTGTTTTTGTATTTTATTCTAATCATGTACAAAATCGTCATGCATACCGAGCACAATGTAAAGGTAATAAATATATATAAATTAAATCCTAGATTAAAAGTTGAAACGGTACAGTCATTACTGTTATGACTTATACAAATTTGACTTATATATTGTTGATCCTGTAGTGGATTATTGTACAGAGGCAAGATTTCTTTTTCTCTGCGGGCTGCTATTTGACTGAAACAGTGGTCCAATTCACGACTTATTTTGTATAGATATACTTACTTATTTAAAAGACTACATTAAGTATGCTCGCGAGGAGACTAATTGTTGACGTTTTTGATTTATTCGGGAGAGTTTCCACAAATTAGACTTTCCATAAATATTTTTTTGGCTTTGAAATTATTTTATTATAATTTGAACAAATATTAAGTCTAACTTTTCCATTTCAAAAATTATTTTAAAACTCCCAAAATACAAAAACTAAAAACGATGAACATTTAAAACAGTGATCTCTTATTTCACTCCGCCATATTGAATAAGTCAAATAAGTCTTACTTATTATAAATCTTACTTATTTCAAATAAGTTATAAATTGGACTACAGAGTACATCATACAGTCTTAGTTTTAAAAAACATTAAGAAGCTAATTAATAGAGTTTGGAGCTTGGAGATTGGCGGCAGTCTAATTTGGCTGGTCTGAGCCCATATGGACCGGGACAAACAGGTTCCGCCGGATAACCTGGGGGCCCTGGTTCTCGAAGCAGAAAGAAAGAAGATTGGGGTTCTCCTCGGGTGTGATGCGAATGCGCATTTGGGGCGGCACTGATATCAACGAAAGGGGTGAGTTATTTTCTGATTACCTATTAAATACTAACCTTTGGGTGTGTAATAATGGGCAAGAACTCACATTTACTACTAAAAACCGGCAGGAGATTCTAGACGTAACCTTCGGAAAATATGTACCCTATGGTCAAGGAATGGGGACTGGCGGAGGGCACTCCTTCTCTGACCATCGTTATATAACCTTTAGCCTTGACGTTTCCCCTGCTACCCGGAAAGCCTCTAGGGATCTTAGAAGGACAAACTGGAGTATGGGGAAACGCTTAAAGAACTATTAACGCCGGGGGCCCCTAAGACGCCAGCGACAGTGGAGGAACTGAATTGCATAGTGGACACAATCACCATAGAGCCTGCAATCGGTCCTTCAACGCTGCTTGCCCAATAGTTAAGCCCAGGGGCAAGTAAAAACCAGCATGCCTTTAACAGAGCCAAAAGCACAAGGGAGGCTCAAGACTGAGCTCACAGTTGACAAAAAAGAATTAAGGAAGGCAAAAAGGAGGAGGTCATGGAGGTTTTAGGAAGATACTGTCTTCTAATCCTACAAGTCCCAGTTATTTAATTAATCAGGATGGATCTTGGACTGCTTCTAGTGAGGAATCTTTGAAACTTCGCATCGAAACTCACTTTCCAGGAAACTTAGACGACTCGACAGAGACTAGTACTCATCGGGAAGCAGATTCACTGCGCATAGAAGATATCGTAACCAAAAAACGGATCCTATGGGCACTTGAAGGTTTTAAACCCTATAAATCCGCTGGTCCTGACCGAATTATTCCAGCGGAAATTCAGAACAACTCGTTGATTATTCTCCCCTGGCTGGAGGTAATCTTCAAAGGGTGTTTATAACTGGTCTGTATTCCGCGAGGGTGGGCAGAGGTCATAGTGATCTTTATTCCGAAAGCGGGTAAATGCTCACATGACTACCCAAAGGACTTAAGACCCATAACTCTATTATCCTTTCTATTGAAAACCTTGGAAAGGTTGATGGATATCTATATACGTTCAAAAATAAAGCCTAGTGACTGGGCTCAGTCTCAGCATGCTTACTGTAAAGGGAAATCTGTGGACACAGCTCTGCACGCCCTGGTAAGTGCAATTGAGAAATCAATATTCTCGGCAGAGTTTTGTATGGTGGCGTTCCTTGATATTGAGGGCGCCTTTAACAATGTTAAGACGGAGGCAATTCTGGAGGGATTGTCGTTCCTAGGAGTGGATTACCCTGTAAGTGGGCTAATCAATCACATGCTGGGGTGCAGGGTGGTTAACTAGGAGCTGGGGGAGTCCACTATCAGGAGGCGAGTGGCTAAGGGAACCCCGCAGGGAGGTGTCCTGTCTTTTATTCTCTGGAACATAGCAATCAATGGATTGCTATTGGAGCTGGAGAGAGAGGGGATCGGGGTGATTGCTTATGCAGATGACGTAGCGACAGCTCAAAAGCTCATTTACACAAAAGCCCCAAGCTCATTTACGCACTCAGCATGATTAAGGCTAGGTACATAAGTATTCAAAATATATATAGGAGGTTAGGGCTAAATTAATTGTTTGTTCGTTAAAATGGTCCTAAAAATACGTTTTAGATATATGTATTTGGTATTAATACTATAACTTTATAACGATAAAATTGTTTAAATTAAAATTGTAAATTTTAAAGTTTCGGATGCTAATCCGTTAAGGAGTGATTTCTTGGATCATTCTGAGAAATGAAAATCGTATGGGATGAGGATACGAACGAAGATACAATATAACTACTTAGATCCTACATAAAGCTTAATTGATTGCCAGCCAAATAAGTTTAAATTTGTTTAACATCCTATAGTAACTCAGAGAACAAGACAAATTAATTACTCCATCCCATACGATATTTTGCTCAGAATGAACCAAGGATTAGCATCCCAAAAATGAACAGCCTGTATACGTAAAACAAATCAGTCTAATAAACATTATCACCTAATACTCATGTATACCGAAAAAAAGATGGTGTCACTAACCTATAATAAATATCGTTTTCTCCCATAGGCTGCGGACCAATTCACGGGTAAAAGTCGATTTTTACTTTAATTTTCGGTAAATTAATTTACCCTATCAAAAAGTAGGGTAAATCGAGTACACAAAAGTAAATGTTTAACGTTTATCTTGTTAATTTTTTAGTGATCTATGCGGATTAAGTAAGCTGAAAATAAACAAAACCTAAGTATTTGATTTACCCGGCAAATGGTCCACAGCCTTAGTTGAAAATATATCACTATATCGACACTATTTACTATCATGCTATTAATAGTGTTAAATGATAGATACCACAATGAATGGTATTTTCGTGATATTATAATGAGTCTGGCTTATTGTGAGTAGATTATGAGCATAAATATGATATTGACTGTCCCTCTCTGTGTCATATATCATACTCATTCAACTACCAAACATTAGTCGTGTTTTTTAATTCAAAAATTTTCTTATTGGAATGAAGTTCTGGATAAGAATTTTCTCATTTTTCCAGTAAAATCCAAATGAATTTAATTTTTTATCAATAAATAAGATACATTTAATGTTAAACTACACATTAATTCACTATTATCGAAATAAAATAAAATTTAACTTTATTTTTCAATGTTCTGGATAAAACATTGGTTTTTTCAAGTTAGCGATAAATTCATAGTACACGAACTCGAAAAAAAGGGAAATTTTAAAAGGAAATATTTTAAACAAATATTTTTCATTGTTTTATGCTTGATACCTGTATTATTTCACAATAGACGTCAAAAAATATAGTTAGAAGTTGAAATTTATTCAAATAAATAGAACTTAAATTAAATATATTGGTTAAACTAAATAAAATTTCCCAGTATTATTCGCGATGTTCTTATACAACTTGAAGTTCTGTTAATAAAAAATACGCACCTAATGACTGTGAACAGAAGTCGTAATTATTGAAAGACTCTAAGAGTGGTCATTTTTAGCCCCTGGTTAAACTCCAGGTTTACATTTATAAAACTTACATTCATGAATAATTATATATAGATATATGTACGTATATTTCGCCAAAATGTTAAAAGTTTAAAGAGAACATTTTTAAGGGATGGGATGTGATAACATCACCATTTTTGATATTCGATAGACGTGTCCCTTTTCTCAATAACAAAATGATACGCTATTTCGCAGTCAATTATGCAATTTCTATTGTGAGTTGTGACTACGGCCTGCTAGATTCTATTTCTATAAATTCATTCGATAAAATATCACCAATTGTTTTATTTGCGATAGGTAACAAAATGAGGAAAATGAAATAGTGTGCAAATTTATTCTAACAAGTAATAGAAACAGCCTACATAATTGACTAAACGAAATAGCTCACAAATGTGTTATTAAAAAAATAGATGCAAACATCTATGGAATATCGACAATTATAAGATATTGAAAGTTATAATATCCGATGCCAGAATCACCGATTATAGAATAAGGCGGGAAACTAGAAAGTGCCTGTAGAAAAAATTTAAATAATTTTTATAAATCAGGAGGTCGATGTATGTAAGCATTACGAGTTACGAGTTTTTCGAAATTACGACCAAACGCGATTAAGACTTTTCGAGTTCTCGTAATTGCGGCAAGTTGTTGTTGTTTTACTCATACAAGTTTTTGAGTACGACAAGCAACTTGTAATAGTTGAAATGATTGTTTTTAAGGTAAATTTGTCAAAATTAACTAACCAAATAAGTTTTGTATGAATTGGATTTAGTGGTCAATAATATAGGGTTATTTATGAATTATTAAAAATTTCATAGTTTAATCTATTAGTATATTCATTCCATTTTGAACGCGATAATTTTGAAATGTCAATATAAATTACAACAAATTATTTGTAAACAAAATAAAAACAACAACCATATATATGTACGAAAATGAAGTAAGGTGCTGTTTTTTATTAACAGAGCTTCAAGTTATATAAGAACATCGGGAATAATACTGGGAAATTTTGTTTAGTTTAACCAATATATTTAACTTAAGTTCTATTTATTTGAATAAATTTCAACTTCTAACTATATTTTTTGACGTCCATTGTGAAATAATACAGGTATCAAGCATAAAACAATGAAAAATATTTGTTTAAAATATTTCCTTTTAAAATTTCCCTTTTTTTCGAGTTCGTGTACTATGAATTTATCGCTAACTTGAAAAAACCAATGTTTTATCCAGAACATTGAAAAATAAAGTTAAATTTTATTTTATTTCGATAATAGTGAATTAAAATGTGTAGTTTACCATAAAATGTATCTTATTTATTGATAAAACACTAAATTCATTTGGATTTTTCTGAAAAAATGAGAAAATTCTTATCCAGAACTTCATTCCAATAAGAAAATTTTTGAATTAAAAAACACGACTGTAATCGTACATCATACTTTATCAAAAAATATTTTGGTCGTATTTGCTTTCATAATCGCGTTATATCACAATTTCGACATTGTGAATTACGAATTCTCAAAACTCGTTACTCGTAATGAGAGAGATACATAAGCTGTGTTCTCTTATTAACCAGTGCTGGGATGTTCTATCATCACTTCGATAGACATTTGTGTCTCTTTTTTTTACGAACCAAATTGTATTCTATTTCGCAATTTATATTGTGAGCATAGCCTACTCGATTCTATTTCTATAAATTCATGCGATAAAATATCACCAATATTTTTATTTTCGATGGCAAATGAAAATAGGAAAAAGAGATAGTTTGCAAATTTAGTCTAACAGGCTGAGATCGCAATAGACAAAACGTAATTCAAAAAACGCAATGGAGCACAATTTTGTTCGTAAAAAAAGAGACACAAATGTCTATCGAAGTGATGATAGAACATCCCAGCACTGAACTTCAAGTCTTATATAGAACATCGGGAATAATACTGGGAAATTGTATTTAATTTAAATTGTATTTATTGTAAATTGTAATTGTATTTAATTTAATATGTTCTATTTATTTTGAATAAATTTCAACTTCTAACAATATTTTTTGACGTTTATTGTCAAATAATACAGGTATTCAGCTAAATACTATGAAAAATATTTGTTCTAAAATAGTTCCTTTTAAAATTTCCCTTTTTTACGAGTTCGTGTACTATGATTTTATCGAGAACTTGAAAAATAAAGTTAAATTTAATTTTATGTTGATAATATTGAATTAAAATATGTAGTTTAACATTAAATGTATCATATTTATTGATAAAAAATTAATTTCATTTGGATGTTACTGAGAAAATTCTTATCCAGAACTATATTCGAACTCGAAAAGTTTTGAATAAAAAAACACGACTATAACCGACCCCCAGAGCAACCATAGAAACGTATTCGATCTTCATTCGTTTTGTTTATAATGGTTTTTTCCATAACACTCGCTGATTTACAATATTTCTTTTCATTTTTCTATCTGTAGTTTCGAGATTCTCATCGCATCCGCATCTCGTATTCTATAATCGGCGTGAATATATTCCCCGTTTATATTATTCCTTAACACTTTTGTCCAAATGGGATTCAAATGAACTAGCAATCTACTTTTACTAAGTAGCACTATTTTTACCATTTCAATACACTATTGCGTTTGTTGTGGATGAGAAAGTGGTTGTGGTAACGATGATATCAATTTCAGCTCTCGAGCTTTGTTGTTCGGTTGCTTACCCGGAAATAATATTTATTGTTATATTCTTCTTCAGCATCAGCACTATCACTTTTATTTGCATTTTCTTTGAGTTTTTTCTTTACATGTACGTACAAAAGTTTCAACCATAAATCCATATAAACTATATGTATGGTAAATAGAGCCCACTCATTTTCCTATAATGGTAAGAATGCATCCCAGTTAGATCTAATTGTTTGTAACAATGATAATATCAATTTCTATAACCAACTTTCGGTTGGTTTTTCTGACCATTCTTTAATTATGTTTGTGAATCTGGAAATTTGGCAAAAACCACAGCATATTATGACTATCGTAATATTGATTATATCTATCTTTTAGAGTATTCGCAAAGCATGCCTTATGTGATTTGTTGTTGGCAGTTGAATCAGTTGATGGTAAAATTAACCTCCTGAATGATATAATTAAGCGCCTATTCTATTATTTTGTGCCGATGCGAAAAAAATATTAGTAAAATTAATATTCCTCCGTGGTTTAATAACAACTTACGATCCTTAATTAACTTACGTGATTTTGCCTTTTATCGATTTAAGGAAGATAGGACTCACTTGGTGCTTTTTCAAGAGTATAAAACGCTGAGAAATCGGTCACTAGTACTATTCGAAAGGCAAAATCGATTTATTTAAATAATATTATGGATCTCCCACAATGGTCTCGGCAATAGTTCACAGAATAATAGTGATGTTCAATTTTCTTCCAATGAGTTGAATAACTATTTTTGCAGTAATAATAACATCTGTAATATCCCCTTGTTATGAACATTGCACAAAACCTATCCCTGCATCCGGGTGTTTTGGACTTCGTAATATTAATCTCAATGAACTATTGTCTGCATTAAGGAGCTTAAGGTCTAATGCTACTGGGTTAGATGATATCCCACCTAAATTTTTAAAGTTATCTTTCCTGTTATTGGTGATTATATTTTAAATTGTTTTAATACCATTCTTACGACATCTGTTTATCCGTCAGCTTGGAGGTCTGCTAAAACAGTGCCTATTAATAAAGTCACTCAACTGTATCCGATTTTCGCCCTATCAGTATTTTATCTGCGATTTCAAAAATTTTCGAATTTGTTCTTAAAACTCAAATAATGAAATACCTGAATGATAATAGACTATTATGTGAAATTCAATCTGCGTACAGACCTTTGTATAGTTCGAATACAGCTAATTTAAATATTGCGGATGATCTGCGTAGAAATATGGATGAAAAAAATGTATCTTTATTAGGCTTAATTGACTTTAGTAAGGCATTCGATAGAGTTGATCATAAGACACTACTTTCCAAACTTACCAACTATTTTAATTTTGATAACACTGGATGCAACTTGGTTTCGTCTTATCTATCGAATCGCTTTCAAGAAGTTCATACTGATACTGTGTCATCCAAACTTGCTGTTCTATCAGGAGTACCACTCGTATTTTAATATCTAACATTAAAATGAACATTACTGATCTTCATAAAATGTCAGTTAATGGCGAATTGGTTCATGTTAAGAGTTTAGGAATTTATCTCGATGGAGAACTTAAGGTTGACAAGCACGTAAGTGAAATTAGGAGAAAGGTTATTTTTAGTTTTTTCGTATATACATCCTTCCATATTTTCTATACTGCCATACTTCGTTTTTTGGACTATCAAAAGAACAATTTTCCAGATTAATATATATCTTTCAATTCTTATATTCGATATGTTTACAATTTGAAAAAGTTTGACCATTTTCTATGTATAAAATATCACTATTGGGTTGCGATCTAAGCACGTTTTATGGCTTTCACGTGGTTACATCAATTTATAAAATTCTTCAGGAAAATAAGCCTTCCTATCTGTATGGGAAACTTTCACGTCTGAGATCTCGATGCACTGGAACCGGAGTAAAGTTTTTAATAGTTCTTTTTTTGTCAGAGGAGGTGGCTCATGGAACTCTTTCTAACATTAAAACGTCATCATCATTAGGCATTTATCGTGAGAAGTTTAGGCAGTTATATTCTATTATACATATATTCTATTATAATTATTGTTATTATTATTTTTATTTGTATAATTTTATTATTAATATTATTTTAGTAGATTATATTATTTTGCAAATAGTTCTTTTTATTTTTATTTTAGTTTGTATTTTATATTGTTTTAGTCTTAGTTTATTTTTTGTTTCTTACCTAAATTTGTAATGGCTCAAATAATAAGTTTATAACTTGTATATGTGAAATTTTAATAAATAAATATAGATTAGTCATTCCTTTACTAGATTGCTTTGGGTCGTTGTCTTGTTGGAAATACCATACAGAAGGAAGACCTCACTCTTCCAACACATGCTTAATTCTAGGTTTTGCATATTTTTTCTCAAACTCTGTGTTAGCTTTCTTCCATAATTTACGCCGATGATCCAAAAATGTTTCATTTATTCATCACTGAACAAAACATTTTGACAAAAACTAATATACTCATCTTTATAAAATTTTGCAAATTATTTCCATTTTTTCATATTTATAGCACTATAAACAGGTTTTTCCGCATATTACGTATATTATATCGTACTTTTCGTAGAATTACTACGCATATTTTCTGGATGAATTGTAGTCCCTGATGTATTTTCCAGTTCATCGGCTGTTATGGAGGCACTTATGGCTGGATTACATCTTACCATCTTTACACTAGCTCTTCCAGTACGACAGTTAACGTTCTTTGTAATGATTCACTTTAGATTAATTAAATATGACTAATTGAAACCTAAATATTTTATTCGTTTGTAGTTATGATAACGATAGTTAGAATAATACAAATAACGTCAATTATCACAGAGTGTATATGCAAATTTTTGTGACACTGAATTTTAGAAAAATGTGAATTTTTGATAAAATAATTTTTTTTTTAAAATAAACATTTTTTCCATTATTTCATGATAGAGATGCTGGACAATTTGTTTGATTGTAATATGAAAATCGTTCGATTTTTAGATTGTACACAATTTTTGGGAGTTTCAGGTTTTTTTTGCACTATAATACACCTGCGATTTCCAAATTAACTACGTAAAATATTATTAAAAGCAGCTATCACTCGCAATATATAATATTATAATGTAAATTGAATTGAAAAAAAACACACGTCTATACAGAATAATATGGATCGTCCATTTAATGGATTTTAAACAATATTAATTTTGCAAGGAAGGCTGTAATATAATTTGAAAGCTGGATTGCTAGTTGATGCCGCCTTATACAGTTTTATATTTAACCATTTGAAAATTGAGCGATGTCTGATGAAAAGGCCGCAATTCAATTACCCTATCGGCTAAGTTTTTGCCTGTAATAATGTTATTAGTTCGTCGAGTAAATGTAAAAATTTTGCCAAACATTGTCTACTTAACAAGTAGTTCTTTACAATGGTACACTAAATTTTTGCAATCGGTTTCAATTACCTAAAGAAAGCAGGCCATCCTCTATGCTTCTTTATAGTATAGAGTACTTCTTTATGGAATATTGTAGATCTCACAAAATACACACCTACAGCCGTATATACAAGTAAATCCGCCACATTGCGAAAGTAGTGTCCCGAAATTTATATCGTTCTGTTTTATAGGATAATTATACAAATCAATTATCCTATAAAACAAAACGATATAAATTTCGGGAATTTCCGATTAAGTGGAATCTAGATCATAAATCTAACTTTGAATTACATTGAAACACAATTACAGTTTTCAAATTACCCGTGTAATCGAGAATGCTGTTTGCCAATACCTGCGTAACCCGAGCAATTATTAATAAATGGTTTAAAATTACTTCTTTTATTATATACGAAATAATGTTTTCAATGTGAACGAAGATTTATAATTATATTACCAGCGACCATGTCGAAATATTTGTTTATTGACTGTGGTCAATTTGGCTGGTTGGTAGCTTTACAAGGATGGACCCATATTTCTAAATGTATGTGTTTGTGTAGGAAGAATGAAAAACAACCTTATTTACCTGCGAACCAAAAAGAAATCTACCTCCAAGATTTATGAGGTCATCTCCACTGTAGTGCAACGAAAATCCCTGGGACACATGGTCTCCACTTTTAGGCCAGCGAGTCATATAATAATTTGATAATTCTAAATAAATCGTTTCAACTATGTCTTGAATATTAGGCTCCTCAGTTTACTTCATAAAAATTATACCTTTGCGGATCCAGTGAGGTCTTATGCTTATTCTTTTTCCTAATCAATAATCTGAAGAAAGACTAAAGAATGATAACTAAATCTTCAGTATATTCCATCTCCACCATAGGAATACTTATTTTGAACTGAAAAGTTCGAATGTAATACGACTATAAATCAACACACAATGCTTTTGCTATGAAGTATAATACCCCATAAACTGTTGATATTACTGATAAAAACAAACATGCACATATACTATATGTATATTATATGTACGTGTCAAAGAAAGTAAAAACCAACGACTTACAATTTAGTAGCATATAGCTATATATAAAAATTCCACCTCCATATATGCTTTCCAAAAATATAGTTTATATAAAATTAAAATAAATTCATTTTCTCTATATGTGTAGGTACATAAATTATTCTACATACAATACACATCCATTTTGTCAAATTAAATCAAATTAGTTTTACCTCCATACTGCCACTGACTAATAAATAGTTCACATAACAAGTACTTCAATTGCTTTTTTATTATGTACATATGTGTATATTGTTTTGTTTAGTTTACAAAACAACTGACTTATTATAGTTTGTAATCGTCGACGAAGTGCACATACATACATAAGTAGAGTTAGCATGCGGGATTAAATATAAATATCGTTGAACAGAAACTAAATAAAACGAATTCAATGATTTTATGAAAATTGCAAATAAATACGCGATGACTAATAAAGTATAAACGTGAATAATGTACGTTGCTTAGCTTGTAACAATTTATTTTGCATTAAAATCAAACTATGATTGTTGTTGATTTTTTGATTACAATTTCATCTTTACTTTAAAAAAAATTACTCAGCAAAATTTACGATCCAGCGAGATTACATTTTTATAAAGGTTTCGACGGTTGTTTTTTAGTTTTATTCTCTGTTCTGCTGTAGCATTCAACTATATAACAGTTTAAGGTGAAATCTCAAAGAAATCGGATTAAAAAAATGTATTTGGTGTTTTAGTGTTGTTACGAGAATAATTTATGAATTTTAATTTTTTTTTATTCGCTGGTGATCCAAAAAGTGCTCAAAAATAGTTTGTGTGTGTGTGTGTTTATAAATTAAAACTAATAATTAAGTGAAAAGTGTTGTATTACGCATAACAGTACTCGAATATTAAGTACATTTGTATTTAGTGTAAATGAAACAAATTCCAAAATCAATAAAAATGAGTAAATCCATTTATACGATTTCATATAACAATAGCTCATCAAATGACCAGGTAAACAAAAATTTATACATACTACACAATAGTTTGTGGTTTTCTCTATATGCAAATTAATTTGTTTGGCAACAGGTAGTTGCTTACACCGGATGTAATAATAAATTATGCGCAAACAAATAATTTTCAATTATTTACTTAACAAACATTGGTACGATATCATTTGAATAAGAAACTATATAGACTAAATAGTATCTCGTACATAATAAAATGGAAGGTGATCATATAGCATGTATGTAATAAGTAAACATGTCGGAATGTGCAATTGTGTTTTGTTTATAGATACGTCATGCTTTTCTTTATCACATTATAATGCGAGCAAGAACGTGATATTTTATCTTGTGTTTGTGTAGTTGTGTGTCCACTTGTTGAAGTATTTTTTTTTTGAATACGTATGTATGTACATACATTATTATTATAAATTAGTTTATTTTAAATCGCCTAAATGTAGGTGATTTACGTATATTTTAACTCTTTGCGACATATTGAGTTAAAGTTTGATATTAAAAGTATAAACTAAAAATCATTGGAAGATATATTTCTCAGAAGTGATAGCCGGGGTAAATTTTTGTAACCCAAAAACCAAACGATGATGAATATAAAACCGGAAACGATTTGTTGAAGTTCTGCTTCGATTTACCTTGATTTCATCTTCTTGATATGAATCACATATTCATGGATTGAGTCATTGCATTTTAAAGCTATTATACTATTACGATCATATACTTTACATTTTGGACGAAATCAATAAAAACTAAAGGTTGTTTGGGTGAGTACATCCTACATCATCCCTTTAATTGAAAGAACACTTGAAAAAAATGATTCTGAAAAAATGAAGTGACCGAATTTTAATTTTAAATACATAGATTATTTGTAAAAAATAATTAATTTTAAAACTATTTAGTTGTTGTTTTTGCAATTTAATTTGTTTGTTGTTTCGATAAGGTGTTTTTTTAACCATAAACTATTTGTGGTAGTCCTCAGCTCTATATGCTTTAAATTGGTGTAATGCAATTCAATGCTATAATTTATGCTCGTATGTATGTACAGTCAACCACTTGCTAAACTGGAAACGAAATGTATGATGGATGGAAATTTGAAAACAGTTTATATACTAAAAATATTTTAAAATGCCGCAGGATGAATTTACTACACAAATTTTATTACATTTTTTGATTTTTATAATTTTCGATTTATAATTTCCGTCGAACGGGCAAAAATAAATTTAATCTAATGCTTTATTTTAATACGATAAATTAAAATATGTAGGTAACAATAAATACTACATATGTACATTTGATACATTAAAAATAGTATTAATTTCGATTTAGGTGATAAAATACAGCAACAATTGTTTACTGTTCCGAAGAGTTGTCCAATAAAAAACGCACCTTAAATTAATTATCTTGACATGCTTTCTTTTATTTGCGATTTCCAAACGGAGATATAGTAAGGTTTTTATTGCAATTTGAAATTGATTAGCTATAGTAATGCCTACATACACATTTTTGAAAATGACATGAAAATAATAATTATCGAATAGATAAGGCTAGGAGTTGAAAAGTTATTGCTTTCTTAGCATCGGCGATAATATTTTGATTTACCATAATTTTGTCTGTAAATGAAAGCACTTCTATAAAAAAATCTAAAACCAAACCCCTGGATTAGGGCTCTCGTACAATGTTCTTAAAATTTGGAGACTCTTTTGAAAATTTGTACTTTTCCTTGACTCCGGTGATGAGATCACATCTTAAGGTGCACAAATGCATGTGCATTTGTTATGAATTCTCTGTCTGAAAATGTATATACAAATTATTTGAAACTTTGCATATTTCTTAGGTCACCAACTGAAGTAGGTCTCAAAGCCGGTGATCGGAAATTACCCTCTAAATCCGGAGTCTTCCATCAAATCCGGATAGGAGAATCTGACTAAAAATGTTAAAATAAATTTATTCCTTTTATAATTTAATCTCAATTCTTAATTTAACATAAGAAAAATTTGAATAACAGGTCGATTACTTAATTCAACACGCGTACAATGTTGATCGTAATTTTGAAAAGTAAATAAAACACAATCTTGCGCATAAATTCACGTAACTTACTTAATATGCTAATGTAATGGTTTTTTTTTAAATTTTGTGCAATGCCAAATTATTTAAAAATTCCCATTGTAATCTAATAAAATATTATTTTTGGCGCCACTTATTCTTAACAAAATATATTAAAATTTTGTGGTCACAGCGTAATGATTTAGTATATATGGAAAATCTTTTGTAATCTTGTTAAATACTTAAATACTATAAAAATTAATAAGATAGAGTAATTTTCTTTAATAATAAATTGTAATTTAATTAAAATGAATTATCTAGTAAAAGATTATTATTTGTTAGATGTAAAGGTTATTTATTATAAAATGGATAAATATTTGTGTATTGCGATATATTTATAAAACTGTGCAATAAAAAAAAACGTTACATCAATTCGTGTACACAACTAGTGTTCATTAACAACAATAACAACTAACAAATTCTTTACATTTTTACACCTTCTCAGTAGAGGTTGTCACTATAGTTTGTTTAGTAATTATATTTGCAAATAATTTGCGGCAATCAGTTGGGTAAATAAATATGACAGTAAATCAAATATTCGAGACATAGAGTGGTTATAAATTAATGTGTACCGAGGTTTGAGATAAATTATTATATTTTTATATAAATAAATTATTAAAATTCATAGACGATGATTTCACTGCCACCTTTCGTAGAATTTAGAATAAAGTTAACCATTTTTTTAAGTCCAAAATCGCATAATTTAGAAAATTGTAAATTATCTTCTTTTATCACCTAACATACCCCACATGTGTGGTCAATAAGACCAACATGATTTTAACCTAAATTTATTTGACTCACTAGAACAATATAAATGGCAAAGTTGAAATTTCACATTTATTAAAAAAGGTATAGTAAATAAATTTATGTTTAACCAAAATTATGATACAAATTCAGGAATCAAATGAATTCAACTCGCATTTCTCATGAACGAAACGTCTTTGTATTACTCTATATTGAAGTATGTAATTTAAATGTAAATGAATGATTCAATTAATCTATTATTTATATGTTATGTAATAATTTAATTACTTTAGAAATATGTACATACAAAACATATACGTACAATGTACATATAGTTACAAATACCTTTACTGAAACATAGTTACTCATCTAGTGAGCAATTAAATTGTTCTTTGTATTAAGTACTTTAAGAAATCATGATACATCCATTTTAAAATCATACAATACTAGCTGTAATTTTGTCTTGGTTTAAAATTTAAATCCATGTTTTATATTGTGCTACTGTTGTGTTTCGTACGGTGTACATGGAATTTAGTTACACCAAACTTAATGAAAGTCAAATTTTTGAAGTGAATAAGATATATCCAAAAATCTTAATGGTAAACAATAATTTTTCATAAAATAGATAAAAAGCCGTTTC
Source organism: Tipula unca (assembly GCA_951394425.1). NCBI lineage: Eukaryota > Metazoa > Arthropoda > Insecta > Diptera > Tipulidae > Tipula > Tipula unca. The sequence goes on from OX596381.1 coordinate 101,209,749, forward strand.
GTGCGTTTGATTGCCAAATTCCATTCATTGTAGCATTCTAAATATGTAATTCATTAAAAATGCTACTTTAATCTAGTGAATCAGAATAGTTGAGGATCATGTGTTTTTTATCTATTAAGAGAACATTAACAAGTTTAAAGCCGCAATAATGATAATTAATTAACGTAAAATAAAAATAAGCTATAAATGACATAATTGATAATTAAGTAAACTATCATATACATATATATAGAGTCGTAGTGATGGCTTTAGCGATTGAAATCCCGTGATCCCGTGGTATTTTTTGTTTTTGTGAAAAAATCCCTGGTTCCCGGCTTTATTGTATATTTCATATCATCATCAGTTTTTGATCCAACACTCGATTATTCATATACATTTTTTTGGTTATTATAAGAACATATACCCCATTCATCACCAGATCTTATTTAAAACCATTTGATTCTATTAGAACCATATAGTGATCTACTCTGGTTTCCAAACTGCAGTTTCCTAAAGTTCAGTTATGGCCAGCCAGAATGTATCAGTGTTGGCAACTGATCATGTTTCATATTGACGGGCCATATATTAAGCGTTTAACCCATATAGAACTTTAAAAATGATATGAACATATGGATTCTCCATATATTTCGTTATTTAACATACAATATTATAATTTCGTCAAAAATTCTACAAAAAAAAAAGTACAACGGTCAATTCACATCTGCGTTATGGCTCATTATTCGATCCCCGAAGATAGTGTGCAAAAGATCGAATGTTCCATTTGCTGTGTGGCAAGTTGCGCCGTCCTGTTGCAGAAATCAAATGTCGTGAATTCTGGGTAGCGAAAACTCATTTCCAAAATCGACACCAAACAGTCATTCGTTGTGGATGCATCGGGTTCTCCAAGGTTTCATGTGGATTTTCTGGGTCCCAAATGAGACAATTCGGAAAAGATAATTTTTCGGTAATAAGACTCACCACTTGCCAGTAAGGTTTCAATATTTTCCAATTTTGTTCAACCGTAAAACGACCCATTTCGTAAAGGTCAAGCATTAAACTAATTTTCGGTCATAACACGAATCCTGTAAATGTTGCCACACTCATAACAACTGGGTACTGGGTAAGGCACTAACAAATAATTTTAAATATCTTTTTTAACGTGTAAATAACTAAAACTTTGTTATTCACATTGAACGAATTAATGATATTTTTTACGTATAAAAATATAAATATTAGTTGTGCAAGTGCAACTATTTCAGCATGACGACAGTTTTGCCAGATGCGCATGTAAACAAAAAATAACATGGCCACTTAACGCAGAGATGTATTTCAGGTGGTTTATTCTAAAATTTTATTAATTAAATATTGATGGGCTTTTCTAACAAAATGGTTTTATGTGTCCACTAACATTTGTTTACGTATTTATCTAGTTCATACCGAAAATGGGTTGTAACATTTTTACCACTGGCGCCGTTAATGTAATGACAAAATTTGTATTTCTAAATAAAATCATAAACATTTTTATTGTATTTTGTTATATACATATATGTGATTTAATAAATTGTATATAATACAGCTTATGGAATTTTATCCAACTTTATAAATACTTTTAGTATCACCCTTCCTTCATATTTTATGTCGATTTTTTTACTACGTCAATGAAGGGATGCGCAGAAAAATAAAAAACTTTAACAAGGTTTGTGTGTATTATTCTTATGTTTTACATTATTAACATCAAATTTACGGTCATGTGGGTAGCGGCTCATTGACATCGTAGACAATGATATCGATTGTGACATCGTAGGCAATGAGATCGCGGATTGTTTAGCCAAAGCTGCCTCCCAATTAACTTTAATTGGTCAAAGTTATAAAGGATTTCGGGGTGATTATACCTGAGAAACGACAAATTTAAGATGTGACTAATAAAGTGCCATTCGAGTTCCAAATTTATTAAAATTAGTTGAATGTGTATTTAGTATATGTTCCTATAAGCAATGCATATACGTTGAAGAATATTCTCTATAATAAAAAATGTATGGACCGACTAAAGAGATAGAATGAGACTGATGTTGGTCAATTTATTTAAAGCCGACAAAAATAACAAAAATGTCCCAATTCCAATAGTATTGAATTGATAGTTTAAGAATTAATGTTGATATATTGGACATGCAACTAATATATGTATAGGATTTGTCAGTAAAAGTAGAACATAATACCCGGAACTAGATATGAAATTGTGTATTGTGTACACGAATATATGCAAATTACAAATTAGACAAAACAAATATCATGAATATTTGATGATTTTGTAGAAATTATATTTTCAAAAACTATTGAAACTCTAATCAAATTTTAATTTATTATATTGTATGTGACGTTAAACTTACTAATATGTTGCTTTTTGAAAATGTTTGATGATACGAGTTTGATAGTCATAATTTAAAATTAAAATTATAATTTTAAATAATTACATTTTTTGTAAAATCTGAAATTTCACACACAGATTACAAATTCACAGACTACAAATCGATCTGGTCATTTTACACATGTTTTGTGCCATAATTTGTTAACAACTAGTTAACTAGGATTGTATTTGTTTACAATTGTTTGCAGTTGTTCCCAATTGTTTACCGTAAATTTCACAAAATTGTTTACAGTTGTACTAGTTTATACAGTATACAATTGTAATTTTATACCGCATCTTAAATTGCTTCTGTTATTTTCAATTATTTACGATTCATTGTTTACATTACTTTATAATTGTTTACAGACGACCAAACATTGTTATATTTCAAAAGCTAAGATTAAGATAAGTTTTCAACCGTTACAAGAAAACTATTCGATTTCTGAAAATGATTAAAATAAGTTTCAAAAATGTTTTAATCGAAATTTTCGAAGTTTTTGTACATATACGAGGCCATTGCGCAGTGGTCAGTGAAAGTTAAGGAAAACTCTGATCGAGATATTAGTACTATACGCTTTCTTAATCGTAATTAATACGCAAGATATAACGTATATGAAATTTATTAAACTCTAATAGACAAATCACCTTCCCCAATTTCTTATCTAATTTGAGTCGGAAAACTATATACACATATATAAAATAAACAAAACGGTCAATGTTTATTTGTAGGTGTCTGTAAATATTTGGATTCTATTCTTTAGTTCCTATATACAAAAAAATTGTATTATGAAGGGAACCAAATGGCTTTCAAACTATAACATGTCGTATATACCTACCCTTTATAAATCAAACAACACTTTTATATTAATATTACGATATTATTAACAAAAAACATCTCGGTACTTGTTTCCCCTCGCTATATAATCTTCATAATTTAATCTTATATAATTGTAATATGAATGCATGTATTACCACTTCCCTTGTTGTTATGTTGTAGACGAATTTTTTTATTTTACGTGACGAGTAAAAAGATCTCAATGGACCTTCTTGTTTGTAATGAACTGCGAATGAAAATGAGGGCTCCGCGATTGATTGTACATGTCAGATTATACAATGAACGACGAATAACTTATAAGGTCGTTCACATAGGACAGTATTTAATATTATACAAGTATGATCTATATATAATGGTTAAACACAAAATGGTTTGTGACGTATTAGAATGTTACATGTTAGAAATTTAATATAAATAATAATTTAAATTATTTAATATTATTTTGAAAATTATTTGGTTTGTATTCAATTATATAAAATTCAGAGGATTATATTACATTATCATATATATGTGTAGTTATAAACAGAATATAATATCATTCTCTATGTATTGTATATAAATATGTGATAGAATGTAAAATTAGATGTTAATGTGGTTACATAAACTAAGATACGTAATCTTGGTATTAATATATCATGATTAACGTGACCACAAAAAGTACCTAACAGTGCGAAATAATTTAATCTAACATTTTTTTCTATTCTAAATGTATATATGAATAAATGTACGCCAAACTTACATGTTTATCGAAATATGGTTCTAATACAACATTGCAAAAAATATTGCACTGTACCGATGTGCATTTTTACCCTCATACGAATAAACTCATGCGCTGGGCTTATATACTATAGTAAATAGACACAAAATACCTTCTTAATAATCTATAATCTCAATAACCCATTTAACATTTATATAAATACGATATTCGATTTTTATATTTACCAACCCCTAAAAGTAAATCCAAAGCTAAATACTTAAATACGAGTAGATTATATTATAATATAATTATAGAGGCATACATTTAATTGCAATATTTTATTTAAATTGATCGTTATAATTTATGGTAACAAGGTTGATAAATAAATAAATAAATATATATAGGTATATATATATATACATATATAGATATATATATATATATATATATATATATATATATATATATATATATATATATATATATATATATATATATATATATATATATATATATATATATATATATATATATATATATATATATATATATATGTATATTATTTTGACAGCCAAAAATTACCATAACAGCGAATCAACTTTTTTCGTTGCGATTATCTAGAAATTTATGTTAAAGGAAATAAAAAAATGCGAAATATTTTAAATAAAAAAGGGGACAAAACTGAGTCACCTATTCATCATTAATTTTTTGGAAAATCCTAGTGAGGCGTATACAACTCCTCCGTTTGTATACATAATTCTTTCCCAATGAGATAAATTTTCTTTTCAGTTTTTTATTACGGAAATCTAGCTAACCAACCCCTTTAATGTATTATATTGGTTTAATGTATATGATATACAGGTTTCCCTCAATTTACGTAAGGAATCGGTTCCTGTAAAACCATACGTAAATCGAGTTTTTTTTCATATATAGTATATCCATATCAATAACAGGATATACGTACCAAACAGAGGAAAAATGAAAGTTTTAATATCAATGTAAACATTTCCGCTCTAAAAAAGCTTGATCAGATCAGCATTTATAACTTCCTCAAAACCTAGTTATTGAGCGCACCTAATAATTTCATTCTGTTAGATTGCTAAATTATCCGGGTTATTATCTTCTACACATTCCGGCCAAAGCTTTCTCCAAACTTTATTCATCGTTTCTGGTTTTACTTCTTCCCATGAAGCAATAATGTTTTCCAGAGCATTTTTAATGTTATACTGCTTCCAAAATTCTGGTACTGAAACAGCCTGATCTGGTTGGTCTACTTTTACGATCAGTTCACGGAAAGTCCGCCGAAAGTTACTAAAATAATAGGCTTTGAAAGCCGCTATAACTCCCTGATCCATAGGCTGGATCAATGCTGTTGTATTTTTAGGCAAGTACTGAACTGTGACAGCCCCTGATGGATCGTTTAAATTCTGTGGATGGGATGGCACGTTATCAAGAAGTAACAGTATTTATTTGGCTATATTTTTTTTCGACAGTACTCTTTGACAGTTGGGCAAAAACGATTTTGAAACCAATCTTGAAAAAGCTTTGCGGTCATCCATGATTTAGAATTTGCTCGTCAAATTACGCCTAAACTGGATTTTACCATGTTTTTTAAGGCCTTTGGATTTTCTGATCGATAAAGCAATAGAGATTTGATCTTGAAATCTCCAGATGCATTGCCTCCTCTAAGTAACAGAGTTAGGCATTCTTTTGACACTTTGTATCCTAATGCTGTTTTTTCTCTCTGTGCAATGAAGGTCAGGCATTCTTTTCCAGAATAACCCTAAACAAAATCAAACTACATACTTAAGCCGCATTCAGACAAGTGCAAATAAACTACAAATGTACTTTACAAATGTTTGATAAACATTCGTCAAATATTCGTAGACTGTCCACACGATGTGCATTTTGTCAATATCTGCGAATATGTTGCGAATGATGAAAATTGATATTTTGATATTTGCCGATAGATTTGACTAATAACGAACCCTAGTGACATCTCTCCGTTAAATACAATACCACCAAAATTATTAAATATCACAATATCGTTTTATTATAAGAATAACTTGCTGCTTGCTTCAAAAATTTATCTATCGCTTCAAAAGGTAAACTTCATACGCCCCAGCCCCAGATTTCATTGAATCTAACACTTTTCTTTTCAAACTTCAATAAGTGCTCATTAAAGAATCCTTTTTTTTTATTATTATACATATTGGCTGTACAATACCTGCTTCGATTTTAATTATCTTCCAAGCGTCATTCACGAGATTTTTATTTTTGTGGTCTTTATGTTCTAATTACATAATATTGGATGTTTTTGATATTCACTTCCATTTTGAAATAATTTGTAAAAAACAAAAATACATCTCATCTATCATAGTAATGACAAAACAATGGATAACGACATCTATCACTAGTTTCGAAAATTTACATTTGCTAGTGACATCTCCACATACAATTTGTAATATGGATATTTTATTCATCAATCGTGTGGACGATGCACAAATGTTTGTATTTTCCTTTCATCTTTTTTCGAACACCGCCAATAGAGCGAATGGGTACGAATGTGACCTTGATGCGTATTCGTCATTTGTTATGTGTCCACACGACTTGTAATTTTTAACATTTGTAGTTTATTTGCACTCGTCTGGACGCGGCTTTAACAAAATCAACTTCTATTCACTAAAAAGGTATATTTAAATTAATTGTGTAAATCCCCATGCACTTTACAGTACATACTCGTACAACTAAACATGTTAACAGTACATATGTATTATGTTAAATTTGATGCATTTCACCTTAGTTTCGTTTTTACATGATTTTAGGACGTTTCCTTTTTACGTAAATCGCATTTAAAAAACCACAATGTGGGATTTACGTAAATCGAGGGATGCCAGTATATATATATATATATATATATATATATATATATATATATATATATATTTTAATATATGTATATATATATATATATATATATATATATATATATATATATATATATATATATATATATATATATATATATATATATATATATATATATATATATTAGTTTCAAATTGCAAATAATATGCCATTTTGCAAATTATTTAATCAATATTACGTCGCTCTTATAGTTCTGCAAACGTTAGTCTAAAAGCCAGATACTACTAATACACGTAGATTAGATCATGTATGTATTTCTTTTTCGTTGTTATCCTTCTCCTTCTAAATTTATGAACTTATGTTTGAAGTTTACTCATAGTTTTTGCATTAGTATCATTCACGTATTATGGTTGCCACCACTCCGGATTTGATTGGAGATTTCGGATTTAGAGAGTTTAATCTCTGGTCTTCAGATTTCTTTTTTGATACATAAGCTCTTTTGGAACATTCATTTTAAAAAAATTACATAATTTTCAATTTCTGTGTTTTTTTAAAACATGTTAGCTGCATTTTTGCGATTTCGAATTATGAATGAAAATGATTATAAAAATTTAAATGGTTTAACTTCTTTTTTATTTATGTGAAATTAATTATTGTTTTAAAACTAGTTATCCCCACTTATGCGTTTATAAAATGTGTATTTTGTGTACCGAAATTAATTACCTGCAAATGTTCAGTTTAATAAGTTAAATAATGGTACTTCAAACTACGATATATATCTTACAAGTATTGCTTTCCTATTTTATTATACAAAACTGTGTTTAATTAGAAACAGTTAATTGAATTTTTGAAGAAAACCCCTAAAATTCCATTTACGAGAAGAAAAAATGTTGAAAGTATTCAGTTTCTGTTACAAATAAAAGAAGTTCATATAAACAAAACCAATAAATAATTGTAACATTTTTAACTACAGCTGTCAAATTCAAAAATTATTATTTTGTTAAAACCAGTTATTTCTACTTAAAATTTAACAAACTGCCTCTTGTTTGCTAATAAGACTAACTGTTTGCAGGTGTCAACTTTATGTGAATAAAATACTAATACACGAAAACAGGATATCTGACATACATATTTTCAAATTTCAGAATATAAAAATAATTTTTATGTAAGGTGATTCGTGCCATATTCTTTATTGAGAATACAAATAAAATCTATAAATATTTCTAAATTATTTGAATTACGGTCATTTTTTAAATGCGATTTCCCAAAAATGATGTTTTTGCAGTTAACTAGTTTCTCAAACAAACCACAGGTATAATGATGTTTCATACTATTCCGTAAATTTGTGAAAAATATTTAATTTCTTCAAATGCGATTTTTCAAAACACATGTTTTTACAGGTAACATGTTATTCAAAAAAACACAGTAATATTATATTATTTAACTCATTTCGATAGAAGAGCGATTCTTGACACTTTATATTTTCTTCGTTTGAGCACCACTCTTGATAAACATTATCATAAGAATTCTGGCAAAATTGATCTGGTTTATAGCAGTTAAGTGAGATGTAATCTAAATAAAAGGTAATATTAAATAATTGGGCATTGCAATCGTCACTAAGATTCCGTATTATTGTAGTTCTATACCGTCTTTCTTCCCTGTTTTTTTTCCAATCGAAATAATATTATTCATTTAATTAATGAAAGCCCTTAGTTCTACTATCTAATCTTATCTAACACAAAATAAAATGAGGATCGAAGTTCGATCAACTAACGCAGTACTAAAAAATGTTAGTATCTTTAGAATTCATCAAAATTATAGTAATTGACATTTTTGGAAATCATAAAAAAAGTTTTCATCAGTGCGCCATTCAACAAGATATCAAACAATTGTTGATCTGACCCCTTTCGATTAGGATTTGTAGCTATAAATTATAAAACTATAAATCATAACTTCTTAATTTGCTCCTCTCAAAGCGACTAAATGAAAGTGTATACTAAAGCAGACCGTAGTTGTCAACAAGCTTTTTTGATGTACTATCTCAAAACAGAGTATTAACTGTTTATGGAATTTTTGAATTCAATTCAATTGTTTTTATTATTATAAAAACAACAATGAATTAAGCTGTAAACCAAATAAATATATTTTAGTAAATTAATATAATTTTAGTCTGATTATAAATGACACTTAATTTTGGTATATTTAAAGTTAAATTCATAATTCAACTTATAATTGTTACAATTGGATTTAAGGATCGTTCAATACAGAGAAATTTATGCGACCTTAATTAATATTATCTCTGAAACTTAAGGAAATGTAATACGAAACAACTAAATAATGGGTTATTCTCGGTTGTCTATATTTATTACAATCGATTGTGACTAAATCACTGGCCAATAAATTATATATCGTCTGTTCTATTGGTGACACGACTATTCATGCCACATTGGCAAATTATCATATACCTTTCGTGATTGTTAATCGTAATATGAAAAAAATGGAAAGAGGAATATATAAAACATAAAAATATCGATTATGCTTATAAAATAAAAATTTGAAAACAACAGCAGCAAACATTGCATACGGAGTGAAATTATTTAAAAGAAAATTCATTTTTACCACAAATTTCGTAATGCATCTAAATTAATTTTTTGCCCACCATTAATCAATCATCCATGAGATTTGTGATTAAATATTAGATTTATGTTTATTAAAATTCATATAGTACTTAAGTACTAACAACAAATACTTCATCTTAGAAAAATACACAACTCGCCGTAAAAACCCCCAAAAATGTCTATGTATTTATGTATATATGTATTGTATATTATTGTGTGAGTCGATTTAATTAAAGAAAAAATGTAGAATCTAACAAATAAATTTTCATTCACAGTCAGTCAGTCAGACCGTACACATTATTTTATTGTAGCGCAGGCATGATTATAATGTAGCGCTCGCTAAATAGTAATATAAAGTATTAAAACATATATCGTTAGTTTGTTTGGTGATATTATTTGAATTGTATATGTGCGTAATATACATATATATACATGTAATAATAAATAATTTATCATTTCTTAAATATTTAATTAATAGTTCAAAACAGAGAATAATTCAATTAAAGTGAAATTATTAAAATATGTATAGAGTTAAATAGTTAGTGAATAATGAATAAAAAAATAGTTTTATTCAGTTTAGTTAGTGATTTTGTTGTTGTTTCATTTCCTTTAAGCCAATTAGTGCGAATTATGATTCTAATTCTGTGAATTAAGTGATAATTAAAAAAAAAAAAAAAAAAATTAGTTTAATTGTAGTAAGCTTAGAAATTATTTTGTTTTTCTTTTATTTTTGTGGATTTTTATAAACAAAAGTTTATGAAGAGTTTTAGAACGTTTCGAAAATTTTGTTTTACGATTAACTACAAATAAAAACAAAAAAATAAATAATCAATGTGAATATTGATTTACTTAAATCAACAGACAGTGATTTTTGTATTTTTATCAAATAAAATTAGGAATAAAAAAATTGTGCGCGATTCTATTAAGCTTTTGCTTCTATTTTGCATTTCATATGTACGTCTACATGTACACGTTATTCGTTATATAGCAACACATTTCCAAACAAACAAGAAATTATTAAAAGTTTATAAAGAATTCTACATTTTTTATCAATAACTCATATTTAAGGTAAGTTTGATTACACAATCTAGTTTAGAAATTCTTTAAGATATGATTTATTGATAAGAATATTATACTACATACTTAGACGTTGAATTCAATTTTTAAATTAATTGAATAAAATTGATTACTGGAGCATATCATATATACATTTACACCTACTTAATTTTTTTTGAGAAAATATACTTAAGTATATAAATAAATACACAAAATTGATTAATTTGAAACAACTGAAATGGCGATTTACTGTGATCGTTTTTCTATGATAACTGTGATTATTTTCAAATTTATTTTACACTCCTTTCTGTGTTCATACTTATGTAAGTATGTATGTATATAATATAACTTAGGTAAGGTCGTTGAAACCTCAAAAAAATTAGCATATGATAGCTAATTTAATTTATTCCAGTATCCAATAGCACTCGAATTCTTTAAGATAAGATCATATTTGTGTCTAAACTAGTACGAATTTTATTTTTACTTTTATTAACAATGAATTCGCTCTTAACTGTAAACTGCTTAATTTCCTTAATCAGTTTTGTTTGTACATACTACCAATTCCAGGAATACCAAGTTAGTAACTATAATAAAATTAGATCTTTTAAGGAAGTCAACAGAATTTGTTGCTATCCCTAATGCTATCCCTAACATATTTTCTGATTTATGAACAAATTCCGATTAAAATTTTTAACAGGAACATAATTAATTTAGTCTCTTATCTTATAAGATGTAATCGGTGCTCGCATACAATTTATTTTGTTTGTGTAATTAATTAACTAAATAAGAATTAGAAATGAACCATTTTTAACTATCAGTTCTATTATTATATCGTTCAAAATTATTCATTCATGATTAGAATATTTGTGAATGGAAAGCCTCAACAAAATAATTTTATTAACAATTTTGCAAGTGATTATTATTAGAATTTTTTTAAATAGTTTTGTATATACAAAACAAATCTAACCATTATTTCGTTAATAAATTTTAACTAATAAACTATATATATATATATATATGTATACATATATGTATTTAGTTGATATCAACTTCTCAAAAATTTCTTAATTAATTATTTAAGCCTTGAAAAAGAAAATATTCTTTGCCATAGTTTAAAATTAAAATTGTAGCATGTCTGATGTAATACAAATACATTATATATAGAGCATAATTATTTTAAAATTGTCGGCATGTAATTTAATATTGAACGTAATTAAAAATTATTTTTAGGTATCAGTCTGTAAGATACATTTTTATTACTATATCGTCTGATGTGATTGATAGCAACCAAACTTTTTAGGTGCTACTTAAAAGTAGTTCCAGAAGGCGTAGTTTAGGATGGATTCTACTGTAATTTAGAAAATCACTACATGTACATACGTCGAATAGCAAATAACATAAGCATTGTGTTAAATTTAACACAAAATCATATTCCACTGCTCAAAGAGGTGTGAAATTCTTTTTAAAACATTATACTTGTCACATCGCCCTTGAAATAAATGGCACCAAGAAATGAAACTGAAACACAATCTAATAATGCCATAAGTACACCTGTATTTATGAATTGTATACACATCAACCGTCTTAAAATAAATCGAAGAAAAGTATGAATGTACGTCCTTACTCGTTTTATCGAGCAAATTTATATTTAAGCGCAAATTTTAAATATGTTCCCACTTCATATTATTTACTATACCCGCTTGTATAGTATAGAATATGTATAAACAAATTTATAACAATAGAAAATAATGTTTTTTATATACATATTCTAATGAAATATGATCACATTTTTTTTTGCGAGATTTACGGATGTGGAAAATCTGAATATGAATTTTATGCGCATTGTTAAGTTTATTATATTTTATGAATGTATTGTATGAATGTATTACCAGGGTAACCCGAAAATTCATAGAAAAACAATTCATCTATTACCAGACAGTAAAATTTAAGCGAAATAGACGTTTGTGCCCTTGAAAAATTATGGCGGGCCAAGAGCGCAACCTGGAAAAATGTTTTGTTTATATTAAATTAAAACTATAATTTGGATAAACTATTTGTAGCATACGTATATATAACATGACCTCAAAATACCAGTAGAATTTCACGTGAATTCTAAAGTACTATAATATTGATAAATGATAAGTAATATCAAATAAGCTGTGATATATATTGTATTTACTATATACGATACGTGTAACTAATTAAATTTGTAATTATGAAAGCTCTTTCGTATCTATATTATATATGTACATATACATATATACATCACTCTTTGCTCAATTTGCTAGTAGCTCGAATTATGCATTTAACTTACATCTAAAGTTTAATACGATTGAATTACCCAATATGAATAATGACTAGCACCTATACCATTATATAATATACACACATAGTAATAGTTTTCAATCAAATTACCAACCCTTTTTATCCCTAAAATTGTGAGTCAAAGGTGATTTGAATTTTTTTTTTTATATAATTATATAATTTATAATTTATCAATTTTATCCGCGCCTCTATATAACAACTTGTTTTCTTGTTATAGCTTTAAAAAGTATTAGTTTAGTCATGTTCTTTAATAATCGAATATACATGTACACCTGTACAGGTTGGGCCAAAAGTCATTTTCTTATTTCAAGAAATTGTATTGCTTCTAATAATTTATTCAATTTTTTATTTTACAAAAAAAAGTTTGAACCAAATATTTATAATGTATAAATATCTTAGCAATTGATCAATTAAAATTAATGGCATGTGGTTAGATCGTTAAAGTAGAGAGAGTAGAGTTCCAAATTGCATACATAGAATAAATCAGAAAAGGCGAACCCGACTAGAATTTAACCGAAATGCGCTATAAAGTGAAAAAGAAAGAACGCAGATGAATATCCGAAACTTCGCCAAGAAATGACTTTCAGCAATTGAAGATTCCACAGAACAATTATTTCTGGAGCTAATATAAACCAATATAAAGTTTTCGGATTAAACTTATTATTATTAGAAGAATACACGGTTTTTCAAAATGAGAGAGTGGATTTTGGCCCACCCTGTATTTTACATACATTACTAACTGGTGACGTTACCTTGTTTAATCCATTGTTTATACAAAATAAAAATTTAATTTTATGTATAAAAAGCATAATAATCAAACATTATTATCATATTCGAATATATAATAAGAATTATGTTGTTCCAAGCTGTGATTCATATTACTATATATTTTCTAAAATATCTATATATTCTGTAATAAACTTTATTTGTGCGGGCAACAAACCAAATTTATTTACGATATAAACAAGCCAATCATATAAATTTTTTGATTCGATTTTTGAGAAAAAACGCTATAGCTTAGTATTTGTAAACCGCTGGAACCTTTCGAATCATTTTCCAGTAGTCGGAATGTTACATACATTGAAAATGTCGGTGGCCAGTATAATAATTGTATATACCAAATAATTAAGTATGTAACAGTTTAGGGTATAGATGATAAGATTTTACGTAGTATAAAGGTAACACTGATATACCGCATTGTTTTAATAAAAAACTTTAATAGTCAAAGATTTTGTTGGAGAATTTAAACAATTTCTTAGTTGTGGCGACACTAATTTCTAGTAAAATTTAAAAATGACTGGAATTCACGGTAAAAGAGCAACTAAACCCTACCGTTTTCCTGATAAAATTGCAAGCTTTGTTTGTATCAGTGTGTACATTTTCTTAGGTGACTACAATTTCTATTAAAATTTCAAAATCATCGTCCATCGAGACAAAAAAACACCTAATATATAAAATGCACATTATTTATCCTTTATAATTATTTTTCAAACTTATCACGTCGTATTGTCATCTACTCTTCACAAAATGTTTTTAATAGTAACTTCTATGTGAATATGCCTATATAAATTATTTAGATAGAAGAATACAAATTAGAAAACTCATTAGAAGGGGCTGGGTTCAACCAAAGAAACATTTGTTTCGCTATAATACCGATGACTCTCATTGCTCACATTTCTTCTTCAGTTTTATGTTTCTATAGGTGAATCTTATTCAAAAGCGCAAAATCAATTTGTTAAATACAAAAATTTTGCCATTTCAAAATGATTTTAGCGATTCAAACCATATAGTCAATATTTCCGTGTGTATAATAACGAAATGTTTACACTGAGCTAACTTATTTGTTGCATTGTTGCACAATTAAAATAAAGATGTTATTATTGAAACAATATAGAATAAATTGTAAGGCTCATATTTTTCGCTTCCGATTGTTTATTCTTTCCTTCCTTTGTTAAACAAGACGAACTTTCACCTGCCATGTTCTTTTCTTCCAATTTTGACCACGAATCGGAAAATTATCAACTAAGGGAGACACACACCAAAAATTTATTTTCTGTTATATACAGACTATAATGTTTATTCAAATTCGGCATAGTTTGTTTTTAAAGTATATTAACCAAATTGAAGTTTAATTAAAGTTTGAATGAAATTTATAATTACTGTTCAAACATTTAAAGTAAGTCAATTTCAGATTTAAATTCTAAGGATCATTCTTACGATCAGGCTCGTGCCAAGCCTTACAAGCGCGAAATGAACATCACAATAAATTTATATGTACATGCTGATAAATACGCCCCTAAATTTGAAATGCCCACCATAGATTAGAGAATTGCATTTTATACTTTTACAATCTATACCTATAGCTTATAGGTCGGTCTTATTTTATAAATTATTTTGTATACATCTCAGACAGATATGTGAATGCTAAGTAGTTTCTAAAATACAGAATTTGAGAGAGGATCAAATTTAAAAAATTTTAACTCACGTGTACCTAAGTCTGATTCATTTTTCAAAGAAATAGTCACAATAAATGAGATTCAATAATAAATTTGATGATGTCAGCTATTCAGATTTCTATGTTTGTTCTCTCCATTTGAATAATAGGTATGTCATCTTTGCAGGTAGAGGGTCCTACATTTCCTAGGAATATTTAAAATATTTTGTCATCACTTAAAACTAAATTTGCTATTAATTATTTTATTTTAAGTTACTTAAAATTAAAATTAAAAAATTAATGTCGTATATTGTGTATCTTAATTCGAATTTTAATAGATGTGTGAGTGATTGGAGGCTTCACAAAATACTGCATGTTAAATCTAAATTATTTCGATTACAATTAATTTTATTATGTTGCCCATGTCTGCAGATTTAGTACTTTTTACCATATGGAATTAATCTAATTTGAATAGTTAATGTAAAGGTGATCATTTTTTAATATCGCAGCAAAGTAACAATCATCTAAAATCTTTTCAGAATGTCGGCCCAGGTTTACTTGCAAAAATTCTAGCTTATTTCAAATTTTACCTTACGAAAAGACCATTTAATTTTGATAAAAAAAAATATCCAGCTTATTTTCAAAGATGATAGCAAAACTTCGATAGAAAATAAAAAAATATAGACATATTATGTGCACCAAGAACATGCCTAAGGATACCAGTAAATGTAGAAAACGCGGGTATTCTGAAAGAATATAGTATCTTCCAAATGTCTGTTCAAATTCTTACAATATACAAATCAATTGGACGCATACTCGTACAATACAGCAACAGAATTCACAAATTGAATGGACTTTGATCTACTTTGTCATTAATAGTTAAAAATAGTTTATACAACAATATAGAACATTTCTAAAATTTGAACATTGAAGATTTCTTAATATAAAAATATTTCAATTTGTGTTCGTTCCTGCAATATATTTAACTACATAAAATCCCATTTTAAACTTATGTTCTAGAATTTTAAAATGCAAATTAAAAGTTTATAATCATGTTGTTCGCTCCTAAAAACTATTACAGAATTAGAATCTAATTTTTCAAAAATGGATTCTAATTTGATTTATTAGTTCTTTACATTGGCATTTCTATTCTATTCTTTATCCAAAGTATAATTGTCTACATTCATACATATATGTAGATTAACTATGATAAACCATTATCTATTTACTAATTATCAAATTGATGTTTTGGTTTTTTAAGTGTTCATTATTATAAAGAAGTAAATAATAATAATGTAATAAAAATCCTTTCCTTGAGATAACAAATAACTATATATTATCATCTCTTGACTGTTTATCTGGCGGCTCTTTTGTTTTTCTTGTTTTCTCAGAATATATGTATATGTATGTATTTATAAAAAGACGAAATTTGAAGTTATATTGAACCTTTGATGTTTGTTTATATATATTTAAATTTGTAACTGCCTAATCAAAGTTGGTTAGTTTCAAATGAATTAATAATCGATATTCAACAAGGTGATATTTAAATAAGGTGTAATATTTTGCATCATTATAAAAATTTTGTGGACTTAGGTAATATTACCAACGCCTGTGGAAAAAATGTCTCTTTCCCTTTCTTGCAAGTACTAAATTGGTAAAAAGTTAACTAATATCATTGGTTTTAGAATTTTGTTTTAAATTTTGCTTTATTATTTTATATGAATTTACTCGTCAAAATGATTGAATTTAAAAATTATTATCAAAATAGGAACTAGTTCTGAAAGTGTTAATGATTCATTTAAATTAAAACTATATAATATCTTGTAATTAAATTCAATTAAAATTACATACGAAATATACGGTCATATCGAGGTTAGAAATTTATATCGTTTTTTTTTAAATTGAAAAGGTGCAAATGTGAAATTTGTAAACAATTAATGTCATCTACATAGGTGGATTAATGTCAAGAGGTGATTTCAAATTTATTAATTTTAATGAATGAATTTATAAATTATCAAAATAGTCATCTGTAAAAAATTTAATTTAATATTATATTTTATAACCCGAAATTAATATACGTATTTGTTATTCTTGCCGTCTCGCACCTGACATCCTCGATTATTCACGATAAATATATTGTTTAAGTTTTTGGCCACCACTCTATTTGACATCATTTGACCTAAATGTTAATATATATATGTATAGGAAACACTATTTGGTGTTTCTCAATTGCCATTAATTGACATTTGATGTGAACTTTGGTGATTTACTCATTTAATAAACACAATATTTTTCATAATACTGCAATTATTTATTATATATTGTAAACCAAAGGGAAAGATATCATCTATTCCTTATCAAAAATTTCGTGATATGACAAAAATACTTTTGACAAATTTCAGGGTTTGATTTTAAAATGTTTTAAAAGGTTTAGTTGATATACGAAACTGATATTAATAAAAACACGTAAGCAATTCACGTTTCAACAATTATAGCAGTGATTTAAATTAGGTATTACATCGGATAAATATGAAACTTAAAAATTACTAATGGTCGATGGCATGATAATAAATTTAGCTGCTATGAAGTTAGTAACTGGAGAACGGTTAATTTTAAACTAAGCAATATCGAAGTTAGATAACATTTAATCCTTAAGATTTTTAAAGCGTCTTGCAATCGAGAACAGAAACATAGCATGGCTAATATTGTTAGTTGTTATCTACGTCATTGAGAATAAAAATAAAACGTTATGAATTCAGTTCTATATTTTCCGAAAAATTCAGACAATAATATGTATCACATCTTGGTTTCTTATAGGTGCTGCAAAAAAAAAGCTTAATAGTTAATTTTATGATTTAGTATATGTAATAATATAAAATATATAGTATTAGTTTAATTAATCTATAATATAAGTTGGAGACTATATAATCGACACTGTGATGCGAAGTATTTGTATATAAATTATACATTAAATGTTCAATAGATTACAAAATTTTAAGGGGCTTTAACCTAATCCAAAATTAAATAATGCCCATCTGCTTATGTTCTCATAATACTTGCTCGCTCGTTTTTTATACAGTATGGTTATTTGGCATTATGTGATACCACATATCATATTCTAAATTTTAATGTTGGCAAGTAGAGCAAAAAATAATTAAGGGTCAATTTAAGGGTGGTTTAAAAATATGTATCACATAATCACGACTGTTGCTATATTTACTCAGCACTCATACACAAGCGCCGTGTACTATTTTTATATATTATTATTATTATATGAATTTTATGTTGACTGTGAAACAATTATAAATTTTTTATTTTTACTCTTATCTATGACCTTTATCATTATTTAAATATAATAAATAAGTGAACAGATTTTTTTTGAGAATAATCATTATCAGTGTTCTGACATTTTATATAATGTACATACACATTATATTGAAGAGAGGAGCAAACAGATTATCTGCCATATACAATTTTCAATAAAACTAATTTTATGTTATATATTTATATATTTTCAGGGGCACTATAATCTCGGACATACAATCACTGATGCAACAGATATACAATATCGTGGCCCAAATGTGCCTAGTACACTGCAGCAAACGACAGATTCTTCGATAAAAACCAATAGGACGAACAGCGACATGGCAATGTCATCGGATAAAATGAGAATTTCACGTCGAACTGGGCTTGGATTAGATGCTGGAATATGTTTATTATGTAAATATTAATATTTATTTCATTTATGTACATTTTAAGCATCGTACAAATATAATATTTAAACGTACATTAGATGATTTTATGATGTGTCCATAGATTTAATTTAATTACGTTGTTAAACTTAATATTTTAGGGTTATATAAAAAATTTAAAAATCTAAACTATAAAATTCGAGATAATATGTATGGGGGACAAAGTATTTTGAATATAGAATAACGCATACACACTCAATTTAGGTTAAACTAAGCTCGAATAACCGCTGAATATGTAGTGTTTCTGTCGCATTGATTGATTGATTGCATATGTCTTATACATATATGTATACTATACGTTAAAATATAAATTGATTTCCTTATATTTGAATTAATTTTCCTTAGGGATCACGAGTTAAGTTGTTGATATTTTGAATTTATTTAAAACTGTTGAGTGTTATTATTTTTAGGCTATAATGATCAAACTAAATAAATTTCTCCCTTTGGGATAATTTTAAGTGAAAATCAACATATTCTTGTAATTATTTTTTTTAATTATGTTAATAATTGTTTAATTATTTCTTGATGATGATGTATTATGAAAACGTGTACATTTCTTATACATTTATATAGATTGCTATGTTTGTTTGAGTGGTAGCTTTATCATTAATATTT
Source organism: Tipula unca (assembly GCA_951394425.1). Classification (NCBI taxonomy): domain Eukaryota; kingdom Metazoa; phylum Arthropoda; class Insecta; order Diptera; family Tipulidae; genus Tipula; species Tipula unca. The sequence continues at coordinate 101,229,332 of OX596381.1, forward strand.
TTATCGAGAACTAATTTTGAAATCGGTGTATTGTACTTTACAATATGTACTTATTATTGTTACATTCATTGTGTATGCCCTTTTTTTAAATGTACTTTCATAAATCGGAAATCATTAATAATATTCATAAGTTTTCCATTTCCCAGAAATAAGAAGAATTGGTTAGGAATATTGTTATTGTAGAACTATAACAACCAAGATAACAGTACATATCAGAAACTATGTATACAAGCAATATATAACGCCATGAAAACGAGTAAACCGCATAGTCGATTACGTTAATAACTACCTACTGCAAGACAATAAATACGCAATCCGATTATCCGATATCAAAATAAAACAAAACAAAAATTTACAATGAAACCAAGCCACTTATTACAAATTAAAATAATGAAGAAGGACAAAAATTCACGATCTGTCCGAAATTTAATGCCGCTCTCATACGGTGGATCCATCAAAACTTCCCAATCAAGTTCCATCAATTTGTTCCGAGTCATCAAATATGTGTTCGGCCACGCAGTGTCATGATGGAACATAACTCCCTTTCTGTTGGCCAATTCTGGTCGCTCTTTCTGGAATGCTTCGTTGAAACGGTCAAGTGATTTCGCCACGTTGCAGCAGTTCATAATGGGCAATTCCCTTCCAATCCCACCAAACACTCAACATAACCTTGTTTGCCATCAATCCAGGCTTTCAAATCGTTTGTGGAGGGTCACCAGCCTTTGACCATGAGCTAACGTTTGATATTTTCGTATTCCACCCAATTTTCATCGCCTGTAATGATTCGTTTCAAAAATGGTTCGATTTCGTTGTGTTTTCACAGCATTTCACTGATGTCAATTCGGTTCATCAAATTTATCTGCGTCAATTCATGTGGCACCCAACTGTCATGTGGTTGATGTTTAATGCCTCCCCTATTTCCTGATAGCTCGCGTGGCGGTTTTGCTCCACCAGTTACAAAATTTCATCGAGTGACTGGCCGACCAGAGCGGTGTTTATCTTTAACATCCAAATTTCCGGAACGGAATCCAGCAAACCACTCCTAGGTTCTTCGTTCACCCACAGCATTCTCACCGTCTCACCGTCTCACCGTACACTTCACAAATTGTTCGCCATGTTTTTGCAGCGTTTTTACCTTTTTTATAGTAAAAAAGCATCACATAGCGTATCTTCAGATATTGCACTCATTTTCAAATCAATAGAACTTTTTACAAAAGCATGGAATTATAAAACAACCTTCACAAACAATGGATGCGGAAATGTCACCTTTTAAGCACATGTACATTTGAGACCATCGTGTGAGTGTTGCCCGATATATATAGGCATCAACACCATCTAGTGGCAAAAACCGCGGAGACTTTTTATATGACCTTATATTGTACTACTTTCAAAGTTCAATATCTAACCTCAAGCTCAAATAAAAAACCTTTAATAAACCTAATTGGTTTTCAAAGCGTTTACTTATGATTACGCTTCAAGACATTATTTACACTTTAGGTAGTTCAATACTCTTCAATATATACAGCTAAACCAGTGATTATATCCAACTCGGCTTGAATTAAATCCAAAGATACCTACTTCTATTTGTTCGATATCGAATTTTAGTTTATTTTTATTTCGGCTGAATGGGATAATTAAGATTCCCGGTAAACTTATACATACCGTACCAGAGCTTCAAACGATTTATTTATTATTAACCGTTAGTAAGAAGCATATGGTGAACTCTTTACAGGTTGAATTTTCGTTTCGGTAACGAATCAATCCCAAAAATGATTTTAACATTTTTAGACTTCCAGTGTAAATTGAGAATCTTTAATTCGTTTATCATAATACATACAATGGATAATTCTTAAATATTTTAATGGCATTGCTCAAATTTGGTGCATTTGCTACGCTGAGACTAAACACTGAATCACAACCAGCATAATATTTCACAATATTTATAATATTTATAATAATCACAATATTTATAATAATAATAAACAGTTTTAAAGGCCATTACTGGCCTCTTACTGTTCATGGGACTTGATAAATGTTTAGATTTTAGCAGTGGCCTAGAGGATACAAAGAACGACTGCCAGCCGCACTTTAATATCCTCACCCACACTGTTATCGTTAGTGATAAGAGAACCCAAATATTTGAATCTCCTTACTCCCTCAAACGTGTGGAGGCCACTACTAAAATCTGGTGTGCCATTGTCCCTAAAACCAGAGATCAGGTGTTTCGGACTTATTGATCTGAAGTCCAACTGAAGCTGAAAACTCTACAAGCGGATCAAGTATTTCTTTCACTCCGTTGCTATTCAGTTCAATCACGCATATATCATCTGCATCTGTACAATCGCAAATTTTATGTTCAAGAATCGTAAAATAATCGCATAAAATGTATATATTGATGGTTCATTACTTTGAAAATAACTAATAAGTTAAAAACCAGACCTAAATATTTAAATTTAGGCTAATGTTGTTTGGTGGGCCTTTTTATGGACTTTATTTGTAAGCTCTTTAATGATCATGAGAAAGGTCTCCCTGCTATTATTTGTTTAATTTTCCATGCATTAATTCATTACCTATTCTAAATGCAATAAGCTGTTCTTTCTCCATATATTATTACATACTTACTTTTCAATATGCTTTAAAAACAAACTATTCAAACAATAAAAATGTCCATTATAAATTTGAACAACGAATTTAAAAAAATCATCCATTTGTCTTATTGACATTCAACCATTCTCCTCATCATAAAGTATACGATTAAAGACTTATTTTCTTTTTTAAATAATTGACTTTAAATTTTATTAAGATTTTAGTATTTTTATTACGTTATGCTTTTAAACAACATTTTGGTATGCGTACATGTGTATTTCTTACATATCACATTCACATTCAATAATTAGTTTTATATTTTTTTAGACATTTTTTGATTTAGTCGAGGGAACCATTAATTTTATCATTTGATAATGCCTAGTATTAAATACATTATCCAATTATCATCCCATTTTATGTTTAATTTTTAGTTGGTGTGGTATATCTGGATTTATTATTATAATGAGACAAATTTCGTTGTTCTATTTTTTTTTTCTGTTTTTGGTTATTTTCTTAACACATTATGTGTAAAATAAAAATTTGGTTTTTGTAAATCATCACAAATCGCTGGAAATAAGTAAGATAATAAAAAAATATTTTTTTAAATTCAATACAATGAAGAAAAGAGCAGATGGTTCATCTAATTATCATTTTCACACCAGACCTTCTATAACAATGATATGGGACTTTTAATTAGTTATTGACTTTATATATGAAATACAGACATGATACAATTAAAAATATTTTATGTACCAGTACATGATGTGTAGAAATAATTTATAAACATGAAATATGAACATTAGGGAAGAAAGTATAAATTTCTATAATTTCTCATTCATTTCAGCTCTAACTATATATGGAGCAATATTAATCAATACAGAACAAAAACTTAAAAAATAATATTATTTTTCAAACTGCATTATCGGCTCCATCGATCCGACGTCTCCAGACGGATTACTCCAACATAACCAATATGCGTGCATATAAATGTACATGATTATATGTTATCGCGTTATAATGGCTTCATAAAACCATTTTTATTTTGTCATAAAATTTGATTGTTATGTCTATCATATAAGATGATTACAAAAATAGTATATTGTAATACCCACTGTGGTCGGAGAGTATTTTCGTATATCTTAAAAGTTACTTCGAGAGACATACATTCTTTAGAATACCATCGCAGAGTATATCGCGTATACCATATTAGAGTGGACTAATGAGTAGCAGTAAAAAAAATTAAATCCATACCTATACAGTATAATATATTTATGTATATTGCTTTGAGTAATTTAATTTAATTTGGTGTTGGACTTCTAGCGAATAGCAAATATTACGATAATTTGGGATGAATTTATGCAAACGAATAATTCGACTATCAATAAGCTTTTCTTATTATGATATTAAAAAATCAAACGAATCGAATCGAAAAATCGATAACTCTGGGGCCCTACTATCACTTTCGACTTCGACGACGGTCGTTTTCCTATAGTAGGCAAAGGAAGAAAAAGGTAGACAATAGTAAATTTATAATATTGTTTTCCTTTTTCTTCATTTGCCTACTATAGGAAAACGACCGTCGTCGAAAATCGTTGTCGAAAGTGATAGTAGGGCCCCTGATGAAACTAAAAATATTCAATAGAATTTTTTTATAACAAATTAAACAAAATTCGACTGCTAATATTAGCTCACGAATATCGTAAAATTCGCTTATAGTTATTTATCGTATTATGTGTGTTACATTTAAATCATTAAATATCGGAGATTTTTGTAATTATGATAATAAAACATAGTTATATATATATATAATATAGGTACATTGGCGAAAAGAAAATGATGTATCGATAGTCCAATAATATTCTAATCTCCCTAAAAATATTCATGTAGTTTAAGATGTTTAGGAAAACTCAATTATGTTTTAATGAGGTATTTTTGGATAATAATCTGTCATTTAAATTAGGAAAATAATTTTAATTAAGATTGTCGGTGATTAAAGTATTGTTGCCAGTGTACTCGTCATATCAAGCGCATTATAGACTTTTTGTGATTTGATCATCAAAATCATTATCGATCGAATGAACTTTGTAAAATCCTGTTAAATCTGTATTTTAATTTTTAACTTAACTTTAATTCGTTTAAATTTCATAATAGGAATATTAGAGTCGAATTGATTTTTGCGATTAATCGAATTATTCGATTAGTTTCATAATAGACTCCCCTGATTTAAAGAGACGAGTACAACGACAGTTAAGTAACACAAAAAATCATAAATAGAATATCAAATACATTGATATTTTGCGGTGGTAAATAGAAACTTAAAAATTCTGAAAGTTTAAAATATTTTGATTTATGAATATTAAAATATTATGTGTTCATCAACTGTTGATAACTTATACATATATACTTCAAAAATTATAAACGTTGTAGGGTTTTTAATTCTAGATTTTGTTATACATGATTGGAACACGCGGTCTCTGTCAAAACTTACTGTTTTATCAGAAAATAGTACGGTAAGCTAGAGCCATTAAACCCTATATTGATGAATTTAAAAAAATCATATTTATCGGATAAACTTAAATACAGGGTGATGTATTTAAAATAATAACCGATGTAATTTGGGAAATATTAGAGGTAACAAAAATTCTAAATAGAATATAACATATTAAAAAATACATTAACGAAGGTCAATTTTTAGTCCCAAATTACATCGGTTATTATTTTAAATACATCACCCTGTATTTAAGTTTATCCGATAAATATGATTTTTTTAAATTCATCAATATAGGGTTTAATGGCTCTAGCTTACCGTACTATTTTCTGATAAAACAGTAAGTTTTGACAGAGACCGCGTGTTCCAATCATGTATAACAAAATCTAGAATTAAAAACCCTACAACGTTTATAATTTTTGAAGTATATATGTATAAGTTATCAACAGTTGATGAACACATAATATTTTAATATTCATAAATCAAAATATTTTAAACTTTCAGAATTTTTAAGTTTCTATTTACCACCGCAAAATATCAATGTATTTGATATTCTATTTATGATTTTTTGTGTTACTTAACTGTCGTTGTACTCGTCTCTTTAAATTAGGGGAGTCTATTATGAAACTAATCGAATAATTCGATTAATCGCAAAAATCAATTCGACTCTAATATTCCTATTATGAAATTTAAACGAATTAAAGTTAAGTTAAAAATTAAAATACAGATTTAACAGGATTTTACAAAGTTCATTCGATCGATAATGATTTTGATGATCAAATCACAAAAAGTCTATAATGCGCTTGATATGACGAGTACACTGGCAACAATACTTTAATCACCGACAATCTTAATTAAAATTATTTTCCTAATTTAAATGACAGATTATTATCCAAAAATACCTCATTAAAACATAATTGAGTTTTCCTAAACATCTTAAACTACATGAATATTTTTAGGGAGATTAGAATATTATTGGACTATCGATACATCATTACTGGAAAATCGATTCAGATTAAGCCGGATAGTGTTTATACTTCGTTCACTACTACAATCCAAACAGCCATCGCCGATTGCAAATCTGTGCTGATTTTTTATAAATGGTTAAACGTATCTATAAAGAATATGGAAAATTGTCATGACGTATTTAGCATGATGAATAATTTATTCACATCATTTGTTACAATATAGCAGCAATGCTAATTATAAAATTTAAATCTGCGGTTTTTGTACACCATTTTTTTTTTATTCAGAAGAAATACACACAAATCGGATATTAATAATTGCGAAATACCGGATAATATAGAGATTACTAAGTATGTATACTTACATACATACATACATTACATTAAAATAAAATTTAAATAAATGCGTTGGAGATGAAACCATAAAATAGATTCATTATATAACAATCGGATTTGACTTATATACAATAATATTCATCAACCGTTCGTACCATTATTTCTTATTATTTGTTTATCAAGATAATCATTGTTTTGACTAAGGAAATCTCAAAAAGAAGCAAGTGTAACAAATAAATTTGAGAGTATAGTATTCGGCAACAAATAAAATAATTGAAATGCAAAGAAAAAAAATATTTAGCCTCTGGTATTTTAATTTGCCACATATTACCAAATACCTAGCTTTATCTATAATATTCGTACAATCGTTCGTAACGCAAAATAAAATGTTATTATAAAATTGTACACGGTATTAGTGATTCGTTAATGTAGATAATAAAATGGCACGATAAAAAATATGTTTTACCGGATATAACTACTCCTAAGGTTCGATCAAGAAGCTAAATCAAATTCGAATGAAATGTTAGGACCTATGGTTTTCCCAATATTTGTCCAACCATCTAAAGCGCACTATAGACTACATCTATAAAAAAAAGAAAGGGCACTTGTATAATATTATTTGGATGTATATTCAGATATCAAACAAACCTAATGTTTACGTTTGTTGATTGAACAAGAAGGGTTTAAATTAAACTTTTATAAAGTATTTCCGCAAACAAACTATTAAAACAATCGAGAGAATTATTTAAAAATATAAATAAATTTAAATTATTTTTTATTAGAACATAAATGTAGTACAGCTACCTCGATTAATAACGGTTATTGTTTTTTTTTATTTTTCAGCAATTTTATGGATCGCATTAATAGAGTTTGGATTTTTTCCACAAAGACAGCGAGGTTTCACATGTGGCGATCCGTCAATTAGTCAAGAATTTAATGGCGATACAATAAGAGCATCAACACTTTTGATCAGTCTCATATGCTTATATTTTGTGTTATGGGCAACCGAGAGTATATTTTACACGCCAAGAGGATTGAAAGACTCGCGTATTAAAAAATCAGCTCGTATAGCTGTAAAATGGTATTGGAAATTTGCATCTGGTTTATTCTTTGGTTATATTCTACTCGATGCAGTAAAAATTTTTGTGGGCGAGAAACGGCCACATTTCATTCAAACTTGTCTGCCAAATACTGCAATTAATTGCACTATTGGGTAAGTTACCGATACTTTTTTATTTTGTACATGGGTTTATTAAATAACCTTTATATTTAATGTTTAGGGAATTTATTCGAGAGTACATATGTACACGAACCGGAGAATCGTTCATTGAAATGCATGAGTTAACTAAATCCTTTCCTTCGGGGCACGCTTGTATATCAGTTTATTCAGGACTTTTCTTAGCTTGGTATTTTCAATGCCGTCTACCGACACTTCAAAGTAAATTGATGCAAATATTTTTACAAACCTTGGCACTTTTATGGTCTGTATTTTGTTCTATCTCGAGAATCACCGATCATCGACATCATTGGTGGGATGTAATTGCTGGATCAATAATTGGAACATTATTTGCTATATTTACCGTAAGTAATATAAATCTATTTAAATTAAAAGTATATATTATGGAAACTTATTAAATGTTTTTATTTTTAGTGTATAATTCTTTGCAATAATTTTAAACCAAGGCGTAAATTAATAACACCAATTACAAGTGAAGACTATGAAGATGCCCCTGTTATATGTGTCAAAGGGCTTCTATCCGATTCGACTGGTAAAGATGAAGTATCTTTACAAAGTGGAGCAGCATCACCATCGTAATGATACTATAGATACAGCTAACATTATGTAGTTTAAATTATAAATTATTTTTAAGTTAATTTAGAAATACTGAAATGATACAAAACTTATATACAAATAATTTTAACAGATTTATTGTACCATACAATTTGATATTGCCACTTTTATGTTATGAGTTTTTGCTTTAATTTATTGAATAATACGAATAGTTAGTTATTACGGTAATCAGTACAAGTGTAAACGAATTATAAATACATGTGTATATTGCAATTAGTCCGAGGAGATCAATATGTTCAATTTGTTGTTCTAATTGTGAATAGAATGTGTTTGATTGGTCTGTTATGTTGAAATAAACAGTATTATGTGTTTGAAAATGTGTGTACGCGAAGTATGATTTGTCTGAAAATAGTTAATAATAAATTCAAAACAATAGTTTTACGATTTTATAAATTAAAAATATTTTATTTGTTTTACTTGGGTTGGGCTTGATATCTCCAAAAGCAAGATCCCCAAAATTGGAGTAGTTAACCCAAGCTTATTTAGAAAAATTTGGGATAATTTTGGGGATTTGTACCTAATTGACAAAATAATTTTAGAACTGATTTTATAATTATAAAAAATTTAAAACAACAGGTATAATTTATAAATGGTACTTACACAAAATAAAATAAACAAGATTTAATTATTATTTAAAAAGAAAATTAAAAAAAAATAGTATCATTCATTGCACAGTGTTATATTATAAGCGATAGATTTTAAATAGGTACTCCACCTTGCCCCATATATTTGCGGTTATTGTAGAGTGTAGACATTTCGTATCTTTTTATACTGTTCCAGACCGGTCTTCTTAGGAATAGTGTTAAATTAGTCTGAACAACATTCATTTCTTTCGAAAGTTCGTTTATGATTTCAAATAAGCCACAATTTTTTTTAAACAACTTTAAGTCTACGATGCCAAGCGTCTATAAAATTTTGCGTGCGAGGTAAATTGTCTTCAATAGAATCTACGACACACCAAAATTCCGGTTTCTATTTGGGACCCTTTGTTTGACTGCTTCCATAAATGTAGTTTTGTTTTAACCATACGCTAGTCTTTTTGAAATCCTTACAATCATAGTTAGTGATAAACTAACTACATACGAACTTAACATTCGTATATGAATATTGAACTGTTCACAATTGCTATACTTTTGGGCCAGACCTTCCTTCTGTACACGTCTCCAAAAAATATGTCCGAAATGGAACAAGCAACCTTTGTAATTTGAACCCGGGAAATATTGTTTGGCAGTCGAAATGGTTTTTTCAAAATCTGTGATAATTCCCAAAGGCATAAATCGGCCAGCAATAAGCCCTTGAATAGTAAAAAGTTGTTGGATAATGGTTGGAACGACATAAAATGTTCCATCGATTACGGAGCACATAGAACTACCCAATGCCTTTAGTGAAGTCGACATGCCCATCATAATATTTTTATATTCGTTGAAAGTACTTTTAAGACAAAAAGGTCGCCTTCTATATATTTCATAGTTCCCGGAATAATTATAGCCGACAAATAAAACAATTTTACATAGTATATGTACTGAGTATTATCAACTGGTTGGGTTTCAAATCGCAATAAAAAACATCCATATTATTAACCCATTATTACATATACTTTTATGGCTTGGGATTTTGATCGTGGGGATTTTTAATTTGGAGATTTTTCATAATCTTGGGGCTTTGTGCTTAGGAAATTGGTTTATAGACATTTCATGGCTCTCGCTTTTTACTGTTGAGCGCAATCGATGATTACATTTAATATTTTTAAATATACATTTAGGCGATTTAAATGTTTGTATTTAATTTTTCATCTTATAATATTATGAAATAAAACCAATGATTGATGATTTAATTTTATGTCAGACCACTACATTTTTTTTTTATAATTTATGTACTGGGAAAAGTATATGTTTTTAAAGCAAGTCTTTTTTATAAACCATACTCTTTTTTCAAAATTCAATTTTGACTCCTTACAATTTACATGATGGCGATAATATTACAAACAATAAACTAGAACGTGTTCACATCTGTTGTAACGTCTAATAACTACAAATAAAACTCGGTTTAATTTCACATGAAATGAAATAGAGTTTTGGAGACCGCGTTAAAATTTTGATTGGCTTTGATTTTAGTAGTTGTTGAGAATTTTACAGCAAAATTGTTTGATATAATTTAGTTGATCAAATAAATAGTTTGCGATATGGTGGCATGTATCATAAATAAAAATGTGGTTAGATATAATTATATCATCATTTTCTTGTTGATATTATATATATGAATATCGGTGATATATTATCTAATGCAATTGTTGTTGTACAAGTCTCAACAAAATACAACATGTACCACTACCTAGCATTCGTGCATTTAATTTGGTGCGAAAAAAGTGGAGACTTTATAGCAGAGTCATCTAGAATACAATTCGCAGAACTATCGTTTTATTGCACGAGATGTTCTAAATCAACAGGGAAATAGTGAGTGATATTTTTCTTTAAATTTGTATGGGATATCTTAGCTCGAACTACTTAAGTACCATACCTAATAAAAACCAATTTTCGTTCAATTAAATAATGCCGATAAACTTTCTTTAAATACGCAGCAAATGTTTTTTAAATTTATTCTAATTTTTAAATAGATTTAATTACTTAACAAATTGGAATTATTGAAAGAGCGTGTTTTGCAACAGCTTGAAAATCTAAAAATAAATTTTAGAATTATTAATTAAAACTGTAAACAAATCTTGCGATTCTCTCTTGTAAAATTGGAAAATTCGTATATCTAATATTAATTATTTGAGGCAGGGGCCTTCCAGCACCTGCACCACAGGGTCTTGCAACCATGCTATTTATACAACTAAATATTTGATAATTGTTCGGAATAATCAATTAGCCTAAATCAAATTTGTTAAACAAATCGGAGTAGTAACCGCAAGAGGGCAAAACTATAATTTATTTTAATTTCTTTCCCATGATTCCAACATGTTACCTATGTTTTAGCTAGAATCCTCATCTTGTTGCAAAATTTCATAAAATATTAATTCTGTTTAGAAAAACATTAAAAATTTCAATATTTATACGTCAATTCCAAATTTAAATTATTTTTTCAAGTTTTTGTTCGACAAATAGAACGAATAATTTCTTCGTATTGTTTTCCATTGCCATGAATTTATATAATTAAATAAAATTTTGCGTTGTTTTGTGGGAAAAGCAAACCGCAAAATGTTAAAATGTATCATGTAAGATAGATGAGTTTTTATCATTGGCAGAATTTAATATAAAGTTTACCTATTTATAATTAACTTTTAGAATTTTTTTTATTTTCCCTAGTTATCGAGTGACAGATAAGTGAGATAAATAAAATAACTTATTTTTGTATGTCGGTACTTGCCTTAATTTTTAATTTCGTTCGTCTCATTTGAATTGTTTTTTTTTTAATTGTTCAGTTTTATTTCGACTTAGACTGTGTCCGAAACCTGTAATAAATATTTATTAGTACAGAATTTTGACATTATTTGAGAATTATTCCCCTACATTCACAATTTTTTATTATACCGTCCGAAATGTGTAATAAATCTCCCCACCTCAAATGCCTTTTCTCCACGTTATATGTTTTTTTTTGAGACGTCAAATGGAAAATTGCGTAAATTGCGTTTGTGGTTGCATGATGTGTGTTCCACAATATACGTATTATTTATTGTATTACCGCAAACGATAATATCACGATAGATTGGTTAAATCTGAAAGAACCGGAACCAGAAATTCCTCAACTTCTAAACGAGTTATTGAAGAAAATGCCTGTTCCTTTAGGCAGAGAATGGGATAGTTTATGAAAAGTTAAATAAAAAAATTGGATTTAACTTTAAATTCGGACTTTTAATTATTTTTATTTATCTTTTATTTATTTCATTTTACATTAATTCAGTGTGTGTCGTGTGTGTCATTCTGTGTGTTCATATATCCGCCATTTTATATGTATACAAATTTTTTTCTATCAATGATATAATTTATTTGCACAGATCTGTCAAAAATTATGATAGCGATAGACTATGGTAATTTGGGTGTATGTGGTTTTTGCATATAAATGTCAAAATGCTGTACTAAAAAATCTTTAGACTGTGTCCGAAACCTGTGATAAATATTTTTTAGTACAGAATTTTGACATTATTTGATAATTATTCCCCTACATTCACAAATTTTTATTATGCCGTCCGAAATGTATAATAAATCTCCCCACCTCAAATGCCTCACCACGTTTAAACGTCAAATTTTTGTGAAAATGAACGCCATTATTCAGTTGTGTTTTTCTTGTAAAATAATAAATTCGTGTCGATATTTTTATAAAATAAAAACTAATTTAAATAAAGTTTTATTAATATTTATTATTATTTTTATTATAATAATTATTTTTATTATAATAATTATTTTTATTAATACAAATTTTGTTGTGTTCTGTGTAAAATTGTGTTTGTGATAAATAAAAAAATAAATTGAAAGTGACGTTGAATTTTTTTTACAATAAAATGGATCCAGAAATAGAAATGCAAAACCAAGCATCAAAATATTCATCAAAATATTTATATACAACTAAAACCTATATTAATTAGTTTAAAAAAATGGCTAATGCTGAAACAGCCCAAGTAATAGCACTACCATTACCTCCGGACCAGTATGTGAATTTATTTATTTATCACAGAGGAAAATATACGTAAAAATTGTGCAACGCGACCTCCACCACCCATCCATGAAACATACTCTATGTTTGGCAATTCGTTTAACAACGATGACACTATAATCAGACCTCTTGATAGTCAAGAGTTCAAACGATTAAATCCACAGCATTGTGATGGACGGAAAGAATTAAAGAAGCCGAATCATTCGTTATTTGTAAATTTCTTGGATTTTACCAACCTACTCATTCACTACCCGGACAGCCCGAGGCGAACAGAAAAGGTATGAAGGACTCCTTTAGTTTATATAAATCATGATCATATTTCTAAAAGTATATTTCATTTAGATTGAAGATTAAAATCTTCTATTCGTCCACATCCACCACCACCTGCTAAATGAATTTCCGCCACATCAGGCGCGTGAAACCTTTCGCGTCATTATGGAGATGCAAAAGAGGCAACGAGTTGAGACTGCTGAACGATTCCAAAGACATTTAGAGAAGGTGAGAGAGATTGTCAAAAATCCATTCGCAGCATTACCAGACAATATACATTTGGACAATAAACTCATGTTGCCTGATAATTTTCTCGATATGGTTAACGATTCACAGAATAATGGGGCGGGTGAAGATGGGATTTATCCTCATGTATACAAATTTTTTTCTATTGCTCGGCCTACAACACAATGATATAAGTTATTCGTACGGATCTGTCAAAAATTATGATAGCGATAGACTATAATAATTTGGGTGTCTTGGGTTTTTGCATGCAAAAGTCAAAATTCTGTACTAAAAAATATTTATCACAGGTTTCGGACACAGTCTTAGACTGTGTCCGAAACCTGTGATAAATATTTTTTAGTACAGAATTTTGACATTTACATGCAAAAACCTAAGACACCCAAATTATTATGGTCTATCGCTATCATAATTTTTGACAGATTCGTGCAAATAAATTATATCATTGTGTTGTGGGCCGAGCAATAGAAAAAAATTTGTATACATATAAAATGGCGGATGGATCGAAATTTTATGATGTTTTTGGCGGCATGATACTATTTATATACATACGAGTATATATATATAATTTATATGAACACACACTGAATTAATGTAAAATGAAATGATTAAAAGATAAATAAAAATAAATAAAAGTTCGAATATACAAAAATGAGTTTTTTAATAAATAAAAGCTTTAAAATTTAATATATTTAATATTATTAATTTAATTATAAGAGTAAATCATCTACAATACTGCACATAAGTCTGTCGTGAGGATAAATCCCATCTTCACCCGCCCCATTATTCTGTGAATCGTTATCCATATCGAGAAAATTATCAGGCAACATGAGTTTATTGTCCAAATGTATATTGTCTGGTAATGCTGCGAATAGATTTTTGACAATCTCTCTCACCTTCTCTAAATGTCTTTAGAATCGTTGAGCAGTCTCAAGTCGTTGCCTCTTTTGCATCTCCATCATGACGCGAAGGGTTTCACGCGCCTGATGTGGCCGAAATATACTTCATCTAAATGAAATATACTTTTAGAAATATGATCATGATTTATATAAACTAAAGGAGTCCTTCATACCTTTTCTGTTCGCCTCGGGCTGTCCGGGTAGTGAATGAGTAGGTCGGTAAGGTCCAAGAAATTTACAAATAACGAATGATTCGGCTTCTTTAATTCTTTCCGTCGATCACAATGCTGTGGATATAATCGCTTGAACCCTTGACTTTCAAGAGGTCTGATTATAGTGTCATCGTTGTTAAACGAATTGCCAAACATAGAGTATGTTTCATGGATGGGTGGTGGAGGTCGCGGGGCACGATTTTTACGTATATTTTGCTCTGTGTATTAATTCACATACTGGGCCGGAGGTAATGGTAGTGCTATTACTTGGGCTGTTTCAGCATAAGCCATTTTTTTAAACTAATTAATTCAGGTTTTAATTGTATATAAATATTTTGATGAATATCTTGATGCTTGGTTTTGCATTGCTATTTCTGGATCCATTTTGAAAACAAATTCAATGTCACTTTCAATTTTATTTTTTATTTATCACAAACACAATTTACACCCAACACAACAAAATTTGTATTAATAAAAATAATTATTCCCGTATTAAAATAAATATTAATAAAACTTTATTTAAATTAGCTTTTATTTTATAAAAATATCGACACGAATTTATTAATAACAAGAAAAACACGACTGAATTCATTTTCACAAAAATTTGACGTTTAAAAAAAAAAACATATAACGTGGTGAGGCATTTGAGGTGGGGAGATTTATTATACATTTCGGACGGGATAATAAAAATTTATGAATGTAGGGGAATAATTATCAAATAATGTCAAAATTCTGTACTAAAATTACAGGTTTCGGACACAGCCTTAGTGTTAAGTTGAGCAACAATGTAAAAAAATGATTGAAATTACACTGTTGAAGGGTAAGTTGTATAATAACTGTTACAATATCAAAGGACGGAATTTGTTTTATATACTTATTGGCTCGAAACTGGTCATTGTATTTGTTATGATCCCCATACCCTAGGCAAAATTACAGTGCTCAGATAGCAAATTTGGTAAAAGTGCAACATATGAGAACTGATTTTTGACTGTATCACAGTACGTATGGCCATTGGCCATTTCAACTTTCGAAATTTTTCAGAATTTGCCTTATTAATTTCCAAATACCTAGGAATTTGAATATTTATTTCAAATTGGATATTTTATTTAAAATTCAAACGGTAGTTATTTATTAAACATCAATTTAGAGAATCAAGAAATTTGTAAAATTTGTTAGAATTTATTTGTAGTTCAAATTTCAGAATATCTGCATAAATCTAACTGATTAGATCAAAAAAAAATTCAAAATATAGTTTATAGAAACTTGAGAGTTCCACAAATTTGGTAGAAATTCAGAATTTAAACTTGAACTATATGTATATATAAATATATCAATGTTACTTTTCGTTTCCTACGCAGATAAATGGTAATATTAAATACAATGACTGAGCTGAGATACAGTAATCATACAACGGTCTTTGTACCATCTGAATTCCACTCATGTGAATCGGACAGTGAAAGTGCTCAAATAATATTGACTGTCTGTACTGTATGAAAGCATTATCCAAACGAAAGGCAAGGTTAGGCAAAGTATTATTCGAAACCTTGTATTGGTGCCACTACAACTTTTAGAATTATACCTTGGCCTTCATTAATATAAAGGGGTAAATACACGATAGGTGGATAAAGATAACTATTCGATCATTTTTACCATATACATTTCAAATTAAAGTATTTTTTTTTTAATTTTAGATTTCTCTGGGAATTGTCAATTTAATATAAAAAGCTTAAGGTATTTTTTCCCTATAATTTTCTGGTTTTTCCAAATTGTGTATTCGGTGTCTGTCAAATACTTCAGTTCAAATGATTCACAATATGAGTGGCAAGTAAAAAAATATTACGTTGGTATTCTTGAAACTCTATTCTTTTATTCTTTATTTGCGTCTGCGATTAATTGGAAAACAGTATAATTTTACATAGCCACCAAAACTTTGAAATAATTGAAATAAAATGTGCAAGAGGATACCTATTACCTACTGCTCATTCATCAGCGAAGGGTCGGTTTACATTAAATAACGTCTTTTGATGTTGTGTAATATTTCAATGTTAAATAAATATGCATTAATTTATTTTTTACAAAATTTACATAATAAATTCTAATTCAATTTAAAAAATTCCAGTTTGGGGAAAAATTGGTAATTTCGCTAGAAATGTATCTAGGATACACAATTTATTGTTCTTAGAAACACCCAGAATATGGCCACAGTAATTAAAAAGTCCTATTATTTTATTCCTAGTCGTTGAACAACATTTATGTGCATTTTTAGTTAACTTTGATGTCATTTATGCTAACTTTTGACAAAGTACCAGACAATTTAAAAAAAAAGCCAACACCCGTTATGTTTTGTAATCGTCCAATTCGAATATCTACCAGTCAATGGTTCAATTATGCTGTTCTTTGGTAAGCAGCCTTCACTGCTGTGGAAGGTAAACAGATAATCTGATCGCTATATTTTCGAGAGAGGACACATCCTTCCATAAGCGTGATATACAATCTTTTTAACTGCGTAGACCATTGGAGTAGGCCGTAGTTATAAATTATACATATTTTAAGGTCATATAAAAAGTCTCCGGGGTTTTTGCGACTAGATGGAGTTGATACCTACATATATCGGGCAACACTCACCCGATGGTGTCAATGTGCTTAAAAGGTGACATTTCAGCTTCCATTGTTTGTGAATATTGTTTTATATATCTATACTTGTGTAAAAAGTTATATTATACGCAAATATATACGCAAATAAATTTGATGAACCGAATTGACATCAGTGAAATGCTGCGAAATCGAACCATTTTTGAAGCGAATCATTACAGGTGATGAAAAAGTGGTGAAATACGAGAATATCAAACGTAAGCGATCATGGTCAAAGACTGGTGACCCTCCACAAACGACTTCAAAGCCTGGATTGACGGCAAACAAGGTTATGTTGAGTGTTTGGTGGGATTGGAAGGGAATTGTCCATTATGAGCTGTTGCATCGTGGCGAAACCATCAATTCGATCCTGCACTATGCACAACTCGACCGTTTGAACGAAGCAATCCAGAAAGAGCGACTAGAATTGGCCAACAGAAAGGGAGTTTTGTTCCATTATGACAATGCGCGTCCACACACATCGGACGGATCTTGGTTGGGAAGTTTTGATGCAGCCACCGTATAGCCTGGACCTTGCACCGTCTGACTACTATTTGTTTTGGTATCTGCAAAACTCTCTTGATTGTAAAAAATTTGCAGTCCGCTGAAAATCACAAGTTTTTCGACGATAAACCACTGAAGTTCTACACCGATGGAATTATGAAACTACCCGAAAAATGGCAAAAGGTCATAGGTAATAATGGTCAATATTTACTTGATTGAAATTTATTTTCAATAAAGAAATTTTGAAAAGAGGAGAAATCACGAGTTTATAATTGTTTATTTCAATACTCGAGTTGCTGAAGCGGCTATTCGGGGTAATAAAAAGTTACAAAATAATTACGGGTACGTGTTATTGGTAGTTGAAGTTAATTTTGAAACTTTCTATTACTCTGGCTTTTCCGTGACTAAGATTGTTTAATTATACAAATGTTTACTATTTTTCCAAAACTAAATAACTGACATATATGATTAATTATGATCAGTGCAATTTGATAGCAATTTTATGATATTGTTATTAATTTATTTGATTTATCCATGCAATCTATCTACAGAAAAAACATTTAAGTTCATATATTATGGATATTGCTTATCATATCAGCAACGATTTGATAATTCGGTCATATTTATAGAATAACCGCCTAAAGTATGTATTAAAAAGTGTCGAATGTACTACAGACAGTGGATATCTTATATATAGTGGAAAGATTAATAAACAGAGGCAAAAAATCCGGTTTGTATTAACTTTAACAATAACAGCTCATTGGAAATTATTAATAAAAGTTTTATTAGAACATTGTATTAGTGTTTACCAAGTGCTTTTAAAATGTGCCCAAAGTGTATTTTATATACGCCATCGGCTTTAAGTATGAATATATATTATAGGGATTTAGATACTTGGGACTTTAGTTAGTTAGGGTAATTGTTTTCCAAAGCATTATAGGCATAATGCATCGTCATTTTTGAAAAATCACAATGAAAATCATTCCAAATGTTTTTGGAATTTTTGGAAATAAAGAACATTTAGGCGAATTAGTCGTAATAGTCGTATGTTTGTTTTCACTGGCGTCGTTCAGTTTTTACGATCATTAATTTCAACATACTCGTATACAAATTTATATAAATTATATTAATCTAAAATCATAAATAATTTTAATTTTTTTGGTATTTCTAAACTGGTCTTTTAAACTTCGTCTGATCCTCATAACTTATATAATTGTTTTTATTGGGTACTTCACTGCAAAACTGCAAAAGTTTTAAAATATTAAATGTGTTTGTAATCTAAGCCAAAAATTGAAAATATAATTATTTTTAAAAAGACAGCATTCTAGAATCGAACTGAAACCCTCAATAATGGCAATCTCATGTGCTATTGGAGCTTTTGGAGCTTCTCGAATTCATGTTTTTCGAATCGTAAATATAAGTAATATAGCTTCATCATGCTTAAGTAGGTTTCCGTAAACTAGTTTTATTTGAACTTTTTTATTTACCGCCGCTATAGTTGTTTTCACTTCCGAAATTCGTCTCTAATCTATTATTTTGTTTGACTTAAATAGCAGAGATAATCCACATATGTCCATATCAATTGAAAGCTGCCCAATAATTGCATTTTCCAAACCTAGCGTTTCTCAGACGATTAGGGAAGGAAATACACTTATGTTCAACATCTAATTAATGAATGTTTTGCCATATAGCATTTTGTAGTGCATCCAAACTGCATTTAATTGGAACTATTGGAGCTCAGCAGGCCATTGGAATTAGATGCCTAATTCTTGAGCCGGCTGCAGCGAAACTAATGTTGTCTTCGGCTTCACAGTGACACCGAAATATTTTTAACAATTTTTTTCTTAATTTGTGTTTATTACTAATTAAAATCCTGTTTCATTCATAAAAAACGCATATTCCCAAATATATAAGATTGCAAACCATGTTGCAAATAGCTCGAAATATTCCAATTGACCCTGTAAATATATGTTAGTTAATCTAGGTTAGGTTAGAGTGGCTGCCACGGCACACTGGTAACGGTCCGTTGTGATACCAAAGGGTCTTACTTCCCTTTTATCTCTAGTGAAACTGGTCAGAGCTAATAATGTAGAGTAGTATGATCATAGGAAGTGAGCTAAAGCCTTTTCCGCTTCCTCATCGAATTTTGGATGTGCTTCCAACCCAGTTTTTGCTAAATTTGCCGTGCTACGCATAAGTAAAAGTGTTAATCGACCTCTGCTTCGCTTAAGTTAATGTATCTAACCAATTTTCTTAGCAAGTAAGCATAGGTTATGTAAATGGGAGTTGGTAGGGGCGTGGATTTTAAGATAAATGTTTTCTAACCGAACCAACTGGCATAGCGATGATGGATAAATGAAAAGTTTTCACTTTTTTAGTGATGTGAATATTATTGTTATTTATTATTAAAAGAAGAATTTAAATTTTAACTAAATCAATAATGATATTTAGTAAATATGTAGTAGGCTTTGAATACAATATTTTATTTTTACTATCGTGGTGCTATAACTTGTATAGTAACTAGTAAGTAGGCTCTGAAATAATTGAAAAAATTCAATTTTGCAATGCTGGTTCAGATTGTTCAACACTAAATTATAATTATACTCTCTATAATCATAGAAATAACTGATATGGCCTATCTTTGTAGATATACGTTGACACATTAAAATTTATCAACGCATACATAATTAAAATTCGCATTTTTATTTATTTATTTTAAAAATGAAGGCATTGTTGCCATTTTGAAGTCAATTAACTATTTAAAATTATCTTAATATATTTAATTTATGTATATGTTCGGTGCAGAATCCACATTTCGGTCTTTAGCATTCTCAGCTCCGAGCAAATAGCGCAGTGGTCAAAGCAGCGACGTTTGGATCTTAGATCGGGAGGTACCGAGTTCGAATCCCAACAGAGGATGCAAAAGAGATTTTTCACCTCCCGATTACGATCGGTGATTAAATTGAAAAAAAAAACATCTATGACCCTCTGTTGGAATTGGAATATAGAACACATGGGCCGACCCATCTTCCATGTCACTGTACAGGGTGACATGGAGCTATGCAATGCACAGGTGGGTATACTTGTGTGAATGGGATGAATGGGTTGAATGAATGTTGTGTGAATGTAAGGCAAGGCTATGGACCAAAAATGTGTCTATGCACGGTCCTTTAAAAAAAAAAAAAAAAAAAATTCTCAGTTCCAGCTCCGTTCTTTTAAAACCATAACTCCGAATATTTCAATATTTCAATGAAATGATTCATAAACTGTTTTTTGGTAGTAGATATATCATTTTATTTTAATAACTATAATTCTATGGTTCAGTATAACGATAATTATGGGAATATTTAAATTATAAACAGCTCCATAAACCGCAAATAATTAATAAAACCAAAATTTTTATTAATAATCTAATGAGACGACATAAGTTAGCCTGTATATTGCAATTTCTTAGTTTCTATTCAAAACTAAAACCGGGTTTCTACAAGTTTAAAGAAATCAGAATTGTTGCTGTAAAGTTTGTCTGAAAGTCAAAAATCTAGAATTTGTCCCAACGCTATGGGCATAGCTGAACCAAAATATGTATTTGTTAGATTTGTTCATCTTCCGATTTCGGATTTCATTTACAAGCAGATCTAAATTTTAAACACGTGATACAACTTTAGCTAGAAAAGACATCGTAACTTGAAAAGATGGAATTATTTGTTCAACAAATAAACTATTTTAGAAGCATGCTTGAACCAATTTAGCATTTATAGAAACCTGAATATTATTAAATTGAATTAATTACTTATATTAAGTATATTGTATTCCATTACTACAGCTGCCATTTTATTGAAGACAGAAATATATTATTTATCAGTTTTTAATTCATGTATGGTGTTAAGACTAAAATGTAAGAAATACAATTGTACCCGTATATTTATAAACACATTCTTATCTATTTTGTAGTTCATTATACGATCTATATAGTTGATAATTTGTAAACAAACTTTATTGCCGCTTGTTGTCTATTCCCTAACACCAAACTTGAACCGAAAATGATCGACTGTATTTTAGCGCCACAATTTCACTTCCCACACAACATTCGTACATACATTAAAATGTGTGTACTGCATTTTTGGCATTAAAAAAACTGCATTGTGGCAGAGAGATATTATATAAAGTATATTTGTCAAATTAAGTATGTGTACTCTATGGTATTTACATTTGTATTATTCCTCGATTCACACAGTGATAGCAATAATTCAAAACAAACTTCTGTTCTGTATATGAGATAAGAAAAATTTACTCACTGAATCAATTATCGCACGCCATTTAGTCCAAGGGTCAATTGTTCCGAATGCGACTTGATCCGAATGTACGAATACTTTGTTTTTCTAGTATTTCGTTCAGTATATTTTGGTCGCTTGATGATAACAAAAATTTGTAAATGATGTCGATCAGTGTTTCATAATATGTGTAGAGTATTCGGTATTCGGAAGTAATTTTAAAATAAATTACTACTAAGAGTGTATATAGTAGCATCAATTTCACGTGTACAATTTTTTAGAGCTTAAGTTAAATTTATAAAATTGTTTTGTGATCAACACATGATTGTATAGTTTTTTAAGAGATAGTTTTATTTATAATCAAAAAAAATATTTAAATACGTTTTAATCTCTTTGTGACATTAAAATTTTATATTTTTATTGAGAGTGTAGAAATTGTGTATATGTGTTTAAGTTTTAAAAATATTTTCTTAAATAAAAATTATAAAAGTATGTATAACAAAACATAAAACTAATTTATTATCTTCACCAAACTACCATATTACTAGTTGATTTTACTTTCATTGTACGTTATTTACACAACGCAAGTAAAATTTATGTTTCAACAGTCGTTTATATTGGTTATACACTTTAGTATATTGTGTATTGTAATGCACGATTGCATTAGCAGTTCGGCCTGAACTTATTAACAATATGTACTATATAGGTCCGTTCGGTTCATTATTATTAGCTGAAATCTTATTATAATTATAGTGTTTTTATATACATTTTATAATATCGTTTTCTAAATTTAGTGTCGTAATATTTTGTTGATAATAAAATTTAAATTAATTTTCGGACGCAATCCAGTTTATTCTACATTAACCAAAAACAAAATGTGTTTTGAGTGTAACTTCTTCTGTTATAGATAATTAGTTATCTGTTTAAAATATCTGTCTGTTCAGATGTATTCTTTTTGATTACACAAAGTATTGAAAGTCAAGGATACATAGTCGCACATGAGATAGTTGTACATATAGTATTGTTACCACTCGAAACTATGAGAATAAAAGAGATAGTTTCAAGGTATAATCTAAACAACAACAGAAAGATAAAAGTATGTTTAGTTGAATGATAAAATAAATACATTAGGCGTTCGTATTAACTACATATTTTCACTGCTATCTAGTTGTAGACACAGTGTATATAGAAAGTTGATTATTAATCAAATTAATATATTGACTATTCCTCTCAGACCTATATTTTTTTAGTTATATATCTTGGAGACATTACTAAATAATGTGAAAATATATAATTATTCACAATTGATAAATAAATTAAGTATCGACACGTTTTTCCTGTTTATAAGCAACAGAATTATGCGGATTTATTGTATAACCTTTATTATTAAAACTTGCATTATACGTCCGCATTATACACTGTACTATATAGCACTATAAATTATGTTGATTTAATTGAACATGCAACACATTTTTGGGAACGTTGATCACTGATTAAAATATTAACCATAAGTGGTAATCGTCTAAAAATTTAAACCCATAGAAACAGTTGAAGATAGGCATATAAATACCGAAATATTGCTAAACTATCAAATGAAGAGCATTTATTTAAAAATTAATATATTTTTTATATTCTTTATATTTAATTTAACGAAAATTGTAACTATTTTGCGATTTTATAAATGTGAAAATTATTTAACAATTATTATTTTTTTTAAAACGAAGAAACTTTGAGACAACTTATTGTTTGCCGGAGCCAGTTTCTATTCAAGCTTGACTACGTTCAGAATTGGAAAGTAAATAGTTCAGTGTAACGGTTAGAAAGCTTGCCAAACTTGTAGATACAATATCACCGTAATTTTTTGAATTGTTAGATTACACCAACATTTGAGTTTAACTTAAGACCGACCAAATAGACTAATGGTTCGAATCATCCCAACAGAGGCGGGGGATGAAAAAAGCATATTACGATCAGCGATAAAATTGAAAACATCTATGGCCTCTGTTGGAATGTAGAATTTATGGGTCCGACCCATCCTTTATGTTAGTGTATAGGCTAGCAGTTAGCTATGTAGTGCGTATTCCAAACTCCATTCACGCAATTTGTATGTACCTAGAATAAGAAATAAAATTATTTAGATCCCCTTGTCCAAAAATGTAAATATGATTGCATTCACTGTATATTGTTTCAAATAAGGCTTAAGAAAAACAGAGTTAATGTTAAAAAGGGATCTTTGAGTTTCAGTTATAGTTAGAGGCTATACAGTAAAAAAATCTATTTTCGTATACGATAAGCACTTTGCGACTTTGGATAAGCGCAGTTTCTAAAGTTAAATACCTTTTTTCTTCACCTTTGAACCATATATGCATGAAATTGTTTTACTATTCTAAGGGCTAACCAGCGAATCTATAACAACTTAACGTGGTCTTACGATAAATGGAACTCGAATATTATTGACCAGCAACACTTTAAGAACTTTCCTCTCAGTTTGGTTTAATTTATCGATCAAATCTTTTCAAAAGCATACTATGTTTGAAAATGATTAAACGTTATACTAACGATTTAATACTGAGTGCGTTCTTTTATTCATTCCGCATATTCCAAAAATTCTGAAAATGATCAAATTAATCGTTCTTTTATTCATTCAATGTATTCTATTCTTTTTATTGGAAATGAATTATGAAAAACTCGAAGAACGATAAGATACAATGAAACCGCTGCAATTATTTCGGATAGCCACTGTGGGAATAAACTGCAAGGTGACGATTTACAACTCAAAAACTAAATATGTATGCCGCCCTCGATAGCACAGTAAGTAGCGTGCTTGCCTTGTTATTTGAGAGTCTCGGGTTCGATTCCCGGTGGTGACCAAAAATCACGGTTGGGGGTTTTTAATGTGTAAGTATTTGTGTTTGTCCGGGTATTGCACCGTGGGCCCATTGTGGCATTGAGTGCTGGAGTAATCCGCCCAATTTTAATTTAATTTAAAATATGTATAGAATTAAGAAAAACCCAGAAGAAAAACAAATTAACCAAAATTGACTTATTTTAAATTTAGCAATAAAAAAATTAATGAATAATTACAAACACAAAAAAACACTTAATAGCATGGTGAACGGAAGCAAAAAAGTTCTGCGATAATTTATTCATGCGGTTTTCATAAATAGCCAATAAAAAAGAAGTTTTTTGAATATAGAACCATAACATTCGCCTTAAGGCGTTGTCACATGACAAAAATATCGGCGAAAGCCTGGGACCGATTTTTTCTTTTATAATTAAATGATTGCATATTTTTGACTTAAATTATTGAGAAAATATATGAAATAACCACAATTAGTAATTAAAATGATAAATTTATAATAATATAACAATTTTAATTGAATAATAAGAGTTTTTCTATTCTGTCGGTCCGACAACCGATTTTTTACGTAAATGGTATAAATTTTGTCGGTTCCGAACGCTTCCCAATATAAATTTTGTCGGTTCCGAATGCATCAAATATCACCGATATTTATTTTCGTTGTGACCATAACCTCACTTCGGTGATAATTTGGTTTGTTTACAAACGTAGCTGTCAATCTGTACAATTTATTGAAAATTAAAAATGAGTATGGTATTAATTTGATAAAATATATAAATTAAATGTCAAAAACAAATGACAAAAAAAAAAACAAACAAAAATTTTGTTGTTGTAAAAATTGGTCGGATCATTGTTTTGCTCATGTGGCGTGTCTTATCATATTTTCTACCCAATCGGTCGGAAAGCCAACTGCATGTGGCATCGCCTTTACCTTGTAGCGAAATCGCGAAAAGGGATAGAGTGCAAAATTATTCCAATAGGCTGAGATCGCAATAGAAAAAAAAAATTCAAAATTGGATTCACGAAATAGCGTACAATTTAAAAAGAGAACATAAACATCGATCGATAGAGAAAAAATTGTGATATTGACAACTTACAACATGTCATAGGGAGTTCCAATAACAGCTGCACAATTTATTTAGATCCATAATTATGCACAAATGCGTAACAAAACTTTACCAAAATAAAATAGTACCGTGCCAGAAGAACTGTGATAGTCATGGTGTTCCATTTAAAATCTAAAATCCAAAATTTACGTTGAAATTGAAGTGAAATTAGTCTGAGATTTATTCAAACAAAATCATGCAGCTTTTATTGAAATACCCTTTAAGTATTTTATTTTATTTACAAAAATATAATTCAAAAGGAAACACAACCACATTTTGACTGTTTCCTCTTTTCGTCATGCAGTTTAATTTTATTGCGTTGGTATTTGTGTGTATTTATATCAATTTAATGGAGAAATGTTTTATTTTCTATAAATTTTATTAATAAATATATCAAAAATTAAACAACTTCTTTGATCAAGCTTTGAATCAATTATAAATTGATAATTGTAGATTCTATTTCAATGTTAAAATACTTAATCCATCGACATTTTCATTGAAAAATATCACACCGAAAAAAATTTAATTTTTCATGTTTTGTATGGAAAAAATGTTTTTTTCGTCAATTTTAGTTCCTCTAGAAAAAGCTCAATTTTTAACCTTAGGGCTCTGTATATATAGGTGGCTCTGATATAATCAAAGCCATCTTAATATATAAAGCCTCCATGTTGAGCGATATTTTCAAACGAGCTTTTTTTATTTAACCAAAAAATGTGTAATTTACAAAGAAGTCTATGCAATCTCATGGCAAAACATACAAACTTATTTTGAATTGTTCAACTATTAATAGTGAGAGCTTTTAATATTTTATTACATAAAGTAATAGATAAAGAATTGAATTAGGTGATGGCCAGGGTTATTTTTCGAAATTATATTAATTAAACATAATTTTTATGATTATAAAATTGTCATTAATTTAATTTATTTGCGCTTTTAAATTTGTAATACAAACATATATCTGATATATTCTAATACTCTCTTTCAATATACTGCATTCACTCCAACACAGAAATAAAATAGTTCGATTCAAAATCTAAACAACGAAAAATATGTATAAAAATTATGATAACTACGATAAATTAAAATTTAGGAGATTAATCGGATAAACGCTGGGAAATTTCTCATTAAACCAAAATAAAAATATTGAACGTATCGATCAAATAAATGATAAAATATTGTGTTTTGTTTTGAAGGTTACAAAAGGTTACATAATTTATATACAATATGTCAATTAGGATTAGGAGAGGGACAATTTGATCACGCTCTCAATATTATTTTTTATGCGATTACTTTTTGTTGTTGCTATGAAATAAAAAATTGTGTTCATATATTTTTTCTCGTTTTTTGCGTTGTTTTATGATCATTATGTTTGTTCCATTTAAAAAAAACATTGATGTTTTCTTCTTTTGGTTTATTTGTTTGATGGGAATAAATTATTTTGTTGGTTATGTACACAATAACACAATGTCCCTTTCTTACAAATTTGTATTCTATTTCTATTTGAGCTTTATTAGAGAATAAAGTATCTTATTTTCCTTTAATTAATACAATAAAATGGAAAACCCCACGGAAAAATCCTTCAAGTCAGGTGAAAACCAATGTTTATAGTTTCAATTGATATCAAAAAATTATAATTTTGAGTTACTTTTCATTCAAATATTTCTATAAACGAAAATCATGTCTCTCCATATAAAATGTATGAAGAGAGCGATTATTTTTGTCATTTTAGACTCACTAATAAAAGTTCGTTTTGAACATGGAGGCTTGATTTATTAAGGCTTTGATATAATATACAAAATGGTACGATAAAACTTTCGTAGTATCCAAAGTCGTCTAACAGATGTCCTTGTTTCAAAATAAAACTTTCGTAAATGTAAAATGCATTAAGGTTTGAATATAAACTATGAACTCAAAACTGCATTTGCTTGACGATAAAATATTAACCGAAACAGAAAAAATTTGTGAGAAAAAAAAACTATAAAAGTGAACAGACGTAAAACATTTGAAAATTAAAAATTTAAATTGCTGTCAAAAATACGTTGAAACTAATATTTTTATTTTTATAAATTGATTTGGTTTGTGTAAATAGAATTTCTATATTTTGTATAATGAGCGCGTCTGCAAAATTCTTTAGTCCGAGACGAAATAAATCCACGCAGGCGACAACGGCGGATCGAAAATATAAAGACTTGGACAGGAATACCAGACAGCAAAATAATATTTTCTTTAAATCTGCGGTGAGTGGCACCGATTATTTTATTAACCCCGAATCTTATTTATCTTGGTGATTTATGTAATAAGTGCCTCTATTGTGACGCATTTATTTTAAAATCTGAAAATAAAAGTAGTTGTTGTCATCAAGGCAAATTGTCAAATTTACCGATAAGCACTAACTTCCCAAATGAAATTAAGGAACTCTTTGTTGGTATTGACAATAAAAGCAAAAATTTTAAGCAGTATATTCGACAATTTAATAATGGTAATGCATTTTCCTCTATGGGAGCAAAAATTCAAGATATGCCGGGAGGCATATGTACGAGTATATTCATTTAAAATATATCATCGTTTTTCAGAAAATATTCCTATATCGATTTATCATTAAATATCGATAAGTACCCAGAACGTGGTTTAAGTTTATCTTACACCGAATTGTTTATGTATGACATCGACACAGCTGTAAATATTCGCATGAACACCGGTCAATTAACAGTACTTCAAACTATTTCTCCATATGCCACAAGGCACTGTGAGGAATGCCATCAGAAATGATCACACCGTAAATTAGGTATCATTATGGTTTGCTCGGAACCTTCACGACCACCAACGTATTTATAATGCGCCAAGAAATACTGAGGACGTTGCAATAGTATTTGTACCAGATAGAGATGGTAATATATGAAACGAATAAACACGTTATCTAAACATTTGGATCTTTTCTTCCCAAGTGGAGAATTTGGCTGGACCTTAAATATATATATCAGTGCTGATCATGCTACCGCCATTCGAAATAAAATTACAACTTTACAGTTCTATTCACCTAAGGTCGCAATTCGTCGAACAATTTTTAATCCTTTGTATTATGGTGGTAAACTATTCCAGCAAAATTTAGTTTACGCCTACGCACGCATAGATGATAATAGGTTAAGTTTTATCCGGTCAAATCAGAAAGCGATATGTTTAGGATCTTATAAAGACCTCTTAGACTATGTAAATAACATAGGTCATGATAATAGTGCACGTGTTGGCAATATATATATATATATATATATATATATATATATATATATATATATATACATATATATATATATATATATATATATATATATATATATATATATATATATATATATATATATATATATATATATATATATATATATATTCTACCTTCTTTGTTTCTTGGCGGCTCGCGCTTCATGTCAAAGTTGTATGAAGACAACATGGCGATGGTAAGGAAATTCGGTCGTCCTGATTTGTTTACATTCACGTGTAACCCTTCATGGAAAGTTTTTACTTTAAATTGTTGTCTGTTATGTTAACATAATCAAGCATAAAAACGTGGACTTCCTCATGCTCACTGTTTGTTTACAATTAGTAAATAAGATAAGTTTAAAACATCTCATGATGTTGACAGAATAATTTCTGCTGAGATGCCTTCTAAGACTGAAAATTTAGCTCCGCATGAAATAGTTCTCAAACATAACATTCATGGTTCATGTGGAACAGGATTTACCTAACTGTGTTTGTATGGTGGAAGGAAAATGTTCTAAACAGTTTCCTAAATTATTTTGCACTGTAACTGACATATTTATATGGATAGTTATTCAAAATACATAAGGCGCCCTCCAGAGAGTTGTGAGATTCTGCCACTATCACGCTGAAATATACCAATTGATGTACGATTTATGATTCCCTACAATTCATTTTTAAGTTTAAAATATAACGCGCATATTAATGTAGAGTTGTGCTCAACCGTAAAGGCCATTAAATATATCCATACATATATCACAAAAGGTCATAATAGTGCTCGAATTGGCGTTCAGGTGGACGATGTTAATAACTCTCACGATGTGGTTCAATATGACGAAATTAATCAATTTCAAAATTGTGGTTATATAAGTTCGCAAGAAGCAGCATGGCACCTTCAAGAGCTTCCCATACATGACCAGTCGCACAATGTTGTCCATCCACCTTAGAGAGGGACAATCAATTTTCTTTTATGAAGACATTATAGAAAACGCATTTCGACGTGAAAGAAGCACATTTTGGAGAAAAAATTATCGGCAGAATCAAATCAGTTTCTCCAAGAGATATTGAGCTGTACCACTTCAGATTACTACTTCTTTCTGTTAAAGGGACCGAGTGGCACAACTGTTTATTAGAAGTGGGCAATCATATGTTACCCGGTTCATTGAGATCATTATTTGTAACAATATTGTCACTGTAAGCCTGCAAATCTATTGGAACTTAATATTTTCAATATGCACATGATTACATAATCAATATGCACATACAAAACTGGTTCAATTTAGCGAACTAAATTTATCGTAGATTTGGCCCGTAGGGACCGCAGGCCAGTAGTAGAGTATGTTTGTATTAAAAAATAAACAACAGTTGGCGGTTTGGAAATTTTAATTTTCCAATTCAATTCTTTATCCATAATATCAAATTTGTATTTTATTTTTAAATATTATCTCATGAGATATAATCAAACACACACATGACAATCATTTTCAGATCCCATGCATCATATTCATATTTAACTCAAGATCCCAATCATTAAATCCAAATCAGGAAAGAAATTCAAATAATTCATTCTCATATGTGTCCAATACAGACAAAATATTGTAAATAAATAAATTAAAATTGATTATGATAATGTTTTTATTGATATTATTAAACACATCAACAAATAAATGAAAAAATGTACAACATGTACAGATATCAAAATTTATCAGCTGCTGACAAAATATTCAAATGAAGTTGTAATATTTGTAAATGAATAAATTAATTTTGTTGTAATTTGCATGAGTATATATACAGACAAATAAATAAGTAATTTTCAGTTAAAATATTTAATCTCTAGTAGTTTATGGTTAAAAATACTGAATTTATATTGAGGTTGTATACAGGTCTGTTGTTAGGTCTAATTCAATTTATAATATCGTTAAACTTCATATTAATAGTTTATTTACCTAAGATCACGTGTTTGTGTACAGTTTGCATTTAGTGATATGAAGAACTGCGCAGAAGACAAATTCCGTTGGCTAAGCTTTCGTTGAACACGTGATAGATATGCGATTTTTCTATAAACGAGTTTTTATTGGGTAGTGTTATACGTTCATAAAACCAAATGTTAAAATTCTCAGTGCATATAGGACCTAGTGATACCCAATGACGTCAATTTACTATAATATGTAATTACAACCGTTTCAAAGTCAGAATTACATGATACGAGTCAGTAATTGTTATACTTTCAATTTACTTTTATAACATAACTAATTTCAATAATATTAATTAATTCTTACTAGTTGAAGGCTACAATAATAACCAAAAATTCTTGGCTTCTCGCCAAAAATAAAATTTTATTGTTTTGATAAAAAGTCAAATAAACCACGCTTGTTGGTGGTTTTCTCAGTATAAACATCGATTCGCGCCCAAATAAAAATTAGGTTTTCTCCGCGACGCTAAAATATGTTATTTTTGTATTGTGATAATTTTTATGATACACGAATTCTTCTATTATTTTATTAAAATATTTGTATGTGTGTTAAAAATAGTTCTTCCATCAAGGAAATAATTAACATATATAAAAACCATGCATGGTGTCAATGACACTTTATATAGTTATATTTTATAAATATTATTGCTAATAATTTTTCATTTTCAATTAATTTTCAGTTGTACGTTACATGACTTAACAGCATCAAGGCAATCGGTCATTATTTACTTAATTTCCTATTAATATGGAAAAAATTTCAATCGATCGTATGGAAGAACCATTACGTGGTTTTCAACGACAATATAGTCATTCACGCAAACCAAATAGATTTCATGGTCCATTAAAAGCATTTCGGCTATGTATATTAGCAATAATACTTCCAGGTTTATTTATAGCTGTTCCAATATATATGAAGTAAGTATCGCATAATTATAACTATAACACAATAATTCACTTGAGCTAATTACTAAACCTAATTTATTGTATTATAGATTTCGTGTATACGATTATCAATTGTATCCAGTTGGTATGGCTGATATGAGATTGATTGATAGTAAAATATCGACAACATGGTGTCAGGTAACATAATTCCCATTTACATATATTTGACACATTATATGCTTCTAAACAATCCAATTTTTTTTTGTACACACAGAAACAATTAGTCAAATTTAACTCAACATTTAACGCATTTCTAATGCCTAAAACACCAGCGATGTCAACTAATCAGCTGCATCTCAATATGACACGAACTTTAGATTTAGTAGATGATATGAAAGAGTATTGGGGATTTTATTTGCTGAAAGGTTCTACGGTTACGGTCTCCACATGTGCCAGGTTACTATCTTTATTTACAATATTTTTGATAATTCATTGAAGTTGTATAAATTTATTTAAAAAACCTAATTACATTTTTATGGAGTAATATTAAGACGGCGTATATTTGCTCAGTAATTTATTGTGCTATACATACATAAATATTTAATTTTTTAGTCAATTCATTCAGAAGTTATATAAAATGTTTAGTGCGAAATCGGAAGAGACGCATTTTATAGAAACATAGCCATTATCTGTTTAGTAAAGTAAGCAGAAAAAAACTTTCCTATAGAAAAAATTCTTTAATTGGTGTATTAAGTTTATACTATTTATAGTAGTTACTACGCGGTACTAGCTTGATGTATTTGGTTTCTAATCAAAAGCTTGTGCCGTTAATAATAAAAATATATGACGTTACGAAATTTATCGCGTTTGCGAGTGATATACTTACTTTATATTAAGAACGCATTACAATTTGGAAATTTTTTTTTTCAATAGGTAGTAAAATAATAGTTTTCATAAATATTAGTTTAGTTTAGTTTTTGATAAATGGAATACTTGTCAATCAATTTCAAATACAGCACAAGAAAGCATTAGTTAAAGCATTAGTTAAACTACATATTCAAATTCACTTTAATTATCTTTCAAAACACATTCAAATTGCGTTCAAATTTCCGTTGCATTTAATATCAATAAAATTAAAAAAAATAAAAAATTCTTCACTTCAACTCAGAAACAATTTTTTAAATTTGTTGAATCGAGTTTGAATAATTAACTTTATAAAATCACATAAATCAATGGAACAAGAATAATTGAGTAGAATTTTAGTTAAATGTGAAAAGATTACAATTTTAACAAAATTTGAAAAGGTAACATTGAATTAATTCAATTATTAACAGATTTATTGAGTTTGAAATTAGATTATCGTATTTAATGCTGTAAGCCCCACGCCAATATTTTCGGCTAATTTATGATTAGATCAATTGGCTAATTAGTTTAGCCGCCTCGTGAGGTTGCTTTTCATTTTAATTTTGTTAAAATAAATTTTGATTTCATTGATTGTAGCAAATTGTAAAATTTTGAATGAAGTTTTGTTAAAAATATGCGCTCTTTTAATGGGATAGGTTTGGAAAAATAAGGAAAGTTTTGAGAAAATGGTTCAATACTGATCTATCTGATATATTTTATAATAAATTTGAAATGTTATTAAAAACGTTATTATATAAAACATGAGGTTGAGGTAATTTAAATTACAACCAAACTTTAAACTAGTTTAATGTTACTCAAACATTTATTTAACAAATTAATCCTGTATTTAAGCCAGTTATATTTTTTTAAATCCTACAAGATTGTGTATACAATACTACAATGCGCGCAAGTAAAGCGTGTCATTAACCGACTAGACAAATTACACGTGTATATTTCAAAAACTTATCAGATAATTCTCAATACGCTGATGGAATCTTATAAACTACAGTATATATAACAATAAATAAATTCTCCTCAATATATACACAGTTTATTTATTCTTAAATACAAAATAGAAATTATTCACATGTTATATAGTCATACTCATACGACATATCTAATCTCTTAATTTGACGACAAATACAATCGATAAAATAAAAACATCGCGTGTATAATAATATACTTTATTTGGCAATAAATACTTCATAATGTCATTAGACTATATAATATGAACGTCTAATTGATTAAGACGGCGCAATCCAATAAGTGTGGCCACATGATAATACGTAAGACTTATGTATATTCCAGATATAAGTGAATTATACCACTTAAATGGAGTTTTGTTATTACTTAATCTATAACTACTTGTAGATAAAGTTGGTAATTTATTGTTTCCAGAATTATACTGAATTAGTTTTACACTACACAATTTGCATTGTTTTATTTCCCCTAAAAGACGATCAAGTATTTATTTTAACTTTGGTTTGTTTCTTAGGTTTCGACGATGCTGTTTAATAATAATAATTTGGTTTGTATTATATTTTCAGGTATCCAGGTGCTTCTCTCATTTTAATTAAAGGTCATCGCAATCTTCACGAATGTGCATATATAGGCGATGATTCATCCGAAGAAATTGAAGAAATTCTCGATAAAGCGAAATCAATCGGGATTCATACGCTCGATCATGCCGTTGATAATCCATCAAATGAACCAGATTTACTTCGAAAACACACAGCCGATGTTAATTTTCATGATCCAGAAACAAAGCTCATTGCCGAAAAATATCAAAAACAACCCAATAAAAAGAGTTCGAATGACGATAACGATGAGATAAATGCGAAAGAAATGAAAAACTTGCTGCATCAGTTGAACACAAGAGTGGATATTTACAATCAAAAGCAACAGCAAAAAAGTGATGCTAAAAAATCTACAAAAATGCAGCAAGGGCAATCTGTTCCAACTGTTAAGGAAACGTCGCTTGCTGATTGGAATAAAAACAAAACAAAGAAACATCACCCAACGTTTGATAACAAACATGTACGTCGAGAACCAGCATTTGGAAAGGAGGAAATGGATAATATTGTGTTTGAAGATGGCCAAATGGAGGTCATGGCTAAGAGTACAGTCAAAGAATTTGCCACTAAAAATCAGACGTCTGCCGAAATTTTCAAGGAAGTTCTGAATAAGCTTGAAGAGTTAGGACCACGCGGTTATAGAATGCTAACCGAAATAAAAACTGAGATGGAAAATAACCATCTGAAAGCAACAACGGTAAAAAGTAATTCGTCGAATAATTTCGATATCGATGTCACCAATCTCAGTGAAGATTTTATCAAAAAAAATCTAAATCGGGTTCGAAAAGACATTGTCATAGAAAATCAATTAATCGATGACTTGAATAAAGACGATGAAGATGAGAATTTAGCAATTGAAGAGGGTTTTGTCCCGGATGAACATGCTCAACATCATGAGCGTATTAATGAAACGACACTAAATGATCGATCGAATTCAGAATATTGGTCATCGTTTTCGTCAAGTGAGGAAGCGTTGCTAAATTGTGCCGGCTTGATATTAAGTTTGCCATTGATTCCAAAACAATTGTGTGAGATTAATGCATCTAATCCGGATTTTGAAAAAGCAAGTTTACCGAATAAAATTTCGTATCAGTAAGTGTTTTTATATAGGTAATTCGATATTAATTGTTATCTAATTTATTTATTTATCGTAATATATAGTGTTCCATCAAATGGTTACTACTTTTTCGTCTTCAGTAGTGAAAACGAGAAACAGAATAATCCCGTACGAGTACATTTCGATTTGACAAAAACTTTGTATGACATTTCACAACCACTCGATGTATGCAACAATTCAGTGACCGAATGTTCTTTCCCGCTGAATTTTTTCTCAGATCAAAAAGTTGTATTTGAGATGCCGCTCACCAATAATGATTCGATGTGGAACGGAGATTATGTTGTTGTCTCAGAGTGTGAACCAAGAACCATAATTTACTTGATTTGTGTGCTTTCGGTTCCGTTAATGATTTTATTGTTTGCCTTTCAATGAGAACTTAAGTTAAAATGAAGTGCTTATTATGTGTAGCACATTTTTAGTGTTACATAATTTTGTAATTATTATAAATATGTAATATATTTTGTTAAACATTTTTATTGTTGTAATTTTAAAGAACTGATTTTCTATATATAAACGACTGATTCCACTTTTTGTATATATAAATATATACGTACATACATATTATAAGAAATAACATATTGATACCTGATAATTTTTAAAATACAAAAATGAAATTAAATAATAATAAATAAAAATTATTTGTGTGATATTGTAATATTAATTAATGATTTGGTAAATATTTTTTTTAATGAAATCGATAAAACTATATCAAAATTAACATTTTATTCTCAAATAAAATAAAAACTGTACATACGTATTTAATAAATATTTTATATTTTACACGTTTATTTATTTGTTGTCGTTGCATTGATTTCTTCGGTCTAAAATTACAATTTTTTTAAATTAAAATTGGGCAGATTTTACTCCAGCACTCAATGCCACTAATGGGCCCACGGTGCAATGCACCCACATTCATTCAACCCATTCATCCCATTCACACAAGTACAGTATACCACCTCCATGTCACCCTGTACAGTAACATGGAAGATCTTCGGTCTAACAAATTTACATGATCCTCAAATTTTTATTAAATGCTTAAAACTAATTTGCATAATTCTGTAATATAACAATATCGTCCTTTAAGGCTAATAAAACGTTTTTCACAGAACAAATTTTCAAATTTAATTTAATCGTAGTCCATTCTTGTATCCTGGCAAATTTACCCAAATGAGTTGAAATAAAAAGCCGATAATTTATCGTGGAATTTATATTTTTCGATTAAATATTTTGTTGTCACACTTTAATTCCATTTCTTGTGCCCATCATTATAATATTTCCCAAAAACTTTTTATAGAAAATTTGTTCGAGCTCGATTTTATTTTTTGAAAAGTATGAAACCGATGGGGATTTTAAGACACTTTGATATAAAACGGCTTCTCTGAAACGAAAACGAAACAAACAAAATTTAAAGGGATCCCGTTCATTATTCTACGTTCGAATTGAAATGTACGTTCAGTTATCAACTAAAAGTATTCAAAATAAATGAAATTCATTTTCGAAAATAAATTACAAAAACTTCGACTAAAATTTGGAATCGAAATTTGGTTTTTGATGCAAAAATCTATTGCAGCGTTAAATAAAAACATTTTTATAAACATGTTTTACGGAAATTGAAAGATTATGAATTATTAATTTACGGATTAATGACGAATATTGTCGAAAATTGAATCTGTATATAATGGGTTAGGTAATGGTGGCCGTCCTAAAGGACTAGCATAGACACAAAATTGGGCCGTAGCTGTACCACATTCGAGCTTCCTCCTCTTCACTCGTTGAGTTGAACCATCCTGAGCTTACCAAGAAGCGTTGAAAGTCCCTGACACCGATCTTACTAAGATCCGTCAGGTCGTCCAAAGAGGAAGTTCCCATAAATTTTGTTCTGCTATACCCTAGACTAGGACAGATGATGGAGCACAGTTCCCCCCCTCCTCTTCATCACCGCAGTTGGCCGGATCTGGACCGGTCAAGTCCAGGCCAGATTTGCCTGGTTATTACACACGAACTAACGTTAGACCATCTGACGTTCGTTTCTTTTATGGCTTCTTCCTGAAGCAGCAGTTTACATGAAGCTGCCTTTACATTCTCTGCGATATTGAAGTGCCCTGGCACCCACGTCAAGCGGATGTTGAACTGATCAGCCATCTCATTTAGAGATGCCAGACAGTTCTGAGCTACCATCACGTCAGGGAGTATATGATCCCTCGTAGATATTACATTATACTTCAACCACCCCATGACTTCCATTATCGCGATAGGTTCAGCTTGAAAAACACTGCAAAAGTCGGGAAGACGAAAAGAGAGGTTGACCCCTGGTGCCTCACAGAATACCCCGCAACCAACCCTTCTATCCATTATTGGCCATCCGTGAAGAAGTTTATCGCCTCATTGTCCATAACCGTCTCATTCATCCTGTCCTCTCTGGTGGAAAACTCAGTTTGGGATCTCGCCTCAACAGATGGCGAAGGAATAGCGTAGTCGGTAGTTTCCGGAATACCCCTGTTGCATAGGATGGACTGGTGCCCTTCATTGTTACAGCTCCCCACATAGATATTGATTTGGGCCGAATGGCTATGGAAGATGCCAAGAGAATGAGATGAAAGAGAATCTCCAGAGCTTGATTAGGTGTGCTCCTGAGAGCCCCACTTATACATATAAATTTAATTTGCTAGCCATAATTTTAAACGCTGGCCACCAAACGACAACCCCATACAGCAGTATAGGTTTGACCACTGAGACGTAGAGCCAGTGTCCTATGTGGGGCTCCATACCCCATCTCTTTTCAATGGCATTATTACAGGAGTAGAGCGCTATAGTACCTTCCTTTACTCTCTCTAAGATATTTGGTTTCCAGCTTATCTTGCTGTCCAAAAGAAGGCCAAGGTATTTCGCTCTATCCTTAAAAATCAAACGAGTACCATTTAATATTGGCGGGTCACAATGAGGAAGCTTGTGCTTCCTGGTAAAGAGGACCAGCTCCGTTTTTTGTGGGTTTGCACAGCATACGCTCACTCAGCGTACAAGGATATTTACCAAAGACTGCAATAACAACACCATCCAAAGACTGCAATAACAGTGGGCAACCCCCTTAAAGCCTTGCTCTTACAAGTTTAGTAACAGGTCATTTATGACCAAGTTCCTAGGAAGGGTGGATAAAACCCAACCTTGCGGCGTCCCTTTCCTTACGTTCTGCCGGCAGACGTCCCACCCAGATAAACTGTCACGATCCTACCTCTAAGCATTTGATCTATCCAGCCTCTGAGTTACCCCCATGCACGCAAGGGGCCGAGTAATTGCCCCGGCCTGACGTTGCTAAACGCCTCCTCTATATCCTAGAAAGTTACCATTGATTATTGTATTCAAGTGATTTTTCAATCGGGCCAATAAGGAAGTGGAGAGCTGTTTCCACCGATCGACCCTTACAGTATGCGTGTTGAGATCCCGACAGCTCACCCGGCTTAATTGAGCCTCTAATGTAAGCCTATATTTGTCTTTCCAGTGATTTTAATAGAAAAAAGAGGATAAGCTTATAGGCCTAAAGTCTTTGGGATAGCAGTGAGATCTCTTTCCCGATCTCTTATTTTAACAAAACAAAACAAAATGAGCAATATTGAAACGTGTGCCAGACAATTTTCTATATGTTTTACTATGAGTTCTTGCAAAGTCAACTGAAATTTGATATTGAAATTTATTTTTTTTATTTACTATAATTTAAGAAGACTAATATTTTCTTGATGTCGATGGGTTTTTTGTTTTTTTGAATACAATTTTTGCTGAATGGTTAAATGAACGTTTAAGGTATTAAATGAATAGTCCTCTTACCCAAATGTCTGAGAGATTGAGAAATTTATTTAAAAAAATAGTAATTTGTAACCTAAACCTATAATTATAAAATCCGAAAAGTTCCGTTGATTTTAATAAAAAATTTTGTTACATATTCATAAAATGTAAAATTGGTTGCTAGCTATACATTTAATTATTAATTAATTAATTTAATTACATTCTTGGAGCAGTTAATGCTATCTTAATTCTATTAAATCAAGACAGTAGCTCCTTGACGATGGTACTTCGTGAGCAGAATAGCGCAATCAGTCACCAAGCAGCAATTCGAAAATTTCATAAAAATTAGGATGAAATCGGATAGTGCGGTTTGTATCGAAATGCATCCTATAATCAAGAAAATGGACTGGAGTTTAACTCATAACAGTCGCATCGAAAATATTCAAAATAAGCTACCATATCACAAAAAATATTTCTCGGCTACCACCTTACATTGAAAGATGTCATAAATATCAAATTGCAACACTGAATAACCGAAGAAAACAACTGGGTGTTTCAATGATATAGGAAACGTTCTGTAGAGACAATGTGACTGTATATCCTGGAAAACAACTCCTAACCTCCAACCAAGATTATTCGTCGTTAGATTAAGTTAATTCAATTAGACTAACATCGCACTCTGTAGAGTTAGAATGAACCTATGAAAGTTACGTAAGCATAATGGTTTTGTATCATGGCTCCATAGCTGCTTTTTACATCCCATTTACTTATTATATGGTTGGTTGGGATTTATACTCGAGCAATTTACATCTGACTTTTTAACAAATAAGTTCACGAGAACCAACCTTTAAAAGTTATATATAAAATATTTAATTCCTTTTAGTCCCAATTCAAAACATAAAACATTCCTAATTTTCCATACTACACATGAAATATTTTGTGTGGTGATTACGTAACATATTCGAGGGAATAAATAGAAAAGTTGAAAAATAACTATACAAGCTATTTACAACTTAAACTGAGGGATTTAATTATATACTATTTAATGAACAAAAATAACCTTTGAGAAATTAAAATAATGAATATTACAATACAATTAATTATTAAATTTCATAATACAATTCACCACTTCAACTTTAATAATTCTAATTTCTAACTCTTTAATTTAGAGTTGTCACTGTAAAATATATTTATTATTGCTTATCAGACCTGCCATCTATTAAATAAAGTAACAACACGTATCTACATTACCGACATTACGTGTGTCTCGACTATATAGCTTCATGTATCGCTCGCGTTTATTATTTTATACATTCAAATACAGTTAAACAGATGGCAGCATTAAATAATTATTAAGTTAAAGCATTGAATAACGATATGTTATATTCAATATATGTCTTTATTCAATGGTTAAAGATATTAATTTTCATATTAATTTTAAGATATTAAACTTAAGAGACATATTTATGATAAATTTATTAAGCTACAAGAGATGAATTTACATTTGCACATCAAAATTCGATATTTCAAACCAACTCTATGCTCTACTTAATTTACTGTGGACAGAAACATTAAATTTATTTTTATGAATTCACAACAAAGT
The DNA here is from genome assembly GCA_951394425.1 of Tipula unca. Lineage (NCBI taxonomy): Eukaryota > Metazoa > Arthropoda > Insecta > Diptera > Tipulidae > Tipula > Tipula unca. The sequence continues at coordinate 101,270,285 of OX596381.1, forward strand.
CATTCAATTGTTGTGTTTTATGTATAAAGTAAATTATAAGAAAATTTGTATTTGTTGCGTAACACTGACAAAATTTCACTTAATTATGGGACTTATAAGTGATTAAATGTACATAATATAAGAAGAGATGTTTTTGGTGACGAAATTTTGTCTGAGGTGCACAACAAAGCTTTGAATGCAGGGATGGGCGAAGTAAAATACGCCGTGTAATCTACGCGGTTGTCGACACGTAATTTATTACGTAGATTACTTGGGAATAATATTTGCTAACGTCGACAATTAAGAGAATGTCAACAACATCCGATATATTAGTAATTTGAAATAAAATGCGCCAGTTCGAAGTTTTATTTTGTAAAAGGACGATAGAGTTAAGCCGTATAAGAAGAAATTAAACAATTATTCAATTTACACTGGAAATCACTCACCACAAATAAAACAAACCAAAGCATTAATTAAAGAAAGTTTATTACACTAAACGAATTGATCAACATTTCAAATTTTGTTTATACGGATACTGTGAGTGACTAGCTATTCTACTGGGTCTAACACAACCTACTCATCGAAAAGTTACTTTATCCGCCATAATTTGAAACAAGATATTTTATGCATTTTGCATTAGTCTTTAGCACAATTTTAATTCTAAGGCTGCGGACCAATTCAGGGATAAAAGTCGATTTTTACTTTAATTTTTGGTAAATTAATTTACCCTATCAAAATGTAGGGTAAAGCGAGTACACAAAAGTAAATATTTAACGTTTAGGTTATTGATTTTTTAATGATCTACAGATTGAGTAAGCTGAAAATAAACAAAATCACGTATTTCAATAAAATAAAAATACTAAAAATCGAATTTTACCTGAGTAATTGATTTACCCGTGGATTGGTCCGCAGCCTATGGATAACTCGAAATTGTTAAAATCCAAAAATGTCAAATTTATATATTCCACATAATCGATTGTATTTCTCATTTTTAATTTTAACATTCAGTATTACAATGTGGCCCACTCTGGTTCAAGTCCCACGGGCCGCTATACTGAGTACGAGTTTTTCGTTAAATATTTATAAATATTTCATATAATATTAAATCGCCACTGTTTGGCTTTTGAGTCCACAACTGCAAATCACTTGCTAAGTGTTTATATTTAACGAAACCATTATCACTATTTTGGGCAAGATACAAATTTTGATCTGCTAACCATGTTTCAAACCCAATTTCACGTACGCATCGATCTATCATAGCAAATTCACTAAATTTTGCCAAAACATGGTCATAGAGCAGTCTGGCACGTTTAGCGGACAAGTTATTGTTATCTAGATGATTTTGCTTTTTAATAACTCGATAACTTTTTTAACCTTCCTGAGTAAGACGAGTTCGAGGTCTTACCATGGAATGAGATGTACTCGATTTTATGGTACGGTCATAGTCAGAGAGCTCCGTATTATTTATAATGGGACTTATAATGTTATTGTAACATGATGAAATGTTTTCGATTTTTGTGAGCTTCTCGTTCTACGCTGAGACCCTTTTAGTACCGTTTTATAACACTTTGTACTCGTACCATGGTTTTTTTCCAAATTTAAGTAATTATTTTGCGACATATAAACCTGGCGTCAACGGAATCATGGTATTTGTGCACAGTATGGATACATTTTAACGACGAATTTTAACTCTAAAAATTCCAATCACTGTAGGCTAAACTTACATTATTTGATTCGCAATTCTATTTGAATTATTCTTTAGCTTAAAAACTAGTTATCTAAATAAAACAGTTTTCATGTTTCATTTCATTGATTTTCATTTTTGAAAATTGTAGATTAAAATGCATTGAAGAAAATTCTATTAAATTATTACCACCCGTATTGCATTGATCCTAAAAAATTTGGCGACCTTATCTTAAAACTGAATTATATATATGTAACTATAAATCTACGCTCACCGCAGTAACTGAGTCATTTAAGTGAGATTTGTTTATAGCATATAGCCTTAGCACTAAAGTATATGAAGAATAGGTTTAAATTAGGATACGTAATTTAAATTTGAATAAATAAATGTAAAATAAAAATGGTATCACCTAGGTCGTGGAGCGAACTTGTAACCCCCATCGGGTGCATCCCCAGGTGGTGGATCCCTATCCAATGGAGGAAATACCAGGTGGTATATCAGTCAGTAAAATTCGGGGGCAGGCTTCTACAACCGCATCCATCGAATCACAAATATTATTTAAAAGGCACTGGCAGAGTAAAAAAGGTTCTCGATGATTTCACAAAGTATGACATGAGGGAACCCTAACGTTGTGGGAAACAGCAATGATGAATCAACAGAAAAACTACAGATAGCCATATCACAAATACATAGCTGGACTGAGAGATGGCGTATTATATTATATAAAGTAAATCTGTGCACGTCTATTTGATTTTCTGGAGAATCGAATACAAACCTATATTTTCAGTATTCGAACACAGAAAAATAGTTAGGCATGAATAATGCTAAGCTACGATAGAAGACCCATATGAAAAAGAAAAAAGAAGAATTGCAACTTAAATACAGAAAAATACACTGGTCAATAGGAAGAAATTCCTCTCTATCTACATATAATAAGCTTTTCCTAATATCTGTCATGACTTATCGAATACAGTTCTGAGGTTTTACTATAACTTTTTTTTTTTTTTTTTTTTTTTTAACTGCCAATGGCTTTATTCTTGAATCTTTCTTTATAAGAAACTAACAAGAAGTGAGCAAAGCTTAATTAATTTAAATGTGTGTTAGCTTAAATATGTAGTTAAATTAAATTTATCAATATATTATATCTAGTAGATCTACTCTGGGAAGCCGTCTATATTTCGGTTGCCTTAATAGTTGCCTTTCTAATTCATTGGGGTGAGTTTCTAATTTCGAAAGGTACTTCAAACTGTATGCATGGATCATATCTTTGACCGTTTTAATCCCAAGGTCTCTATGGATGTTGCAATTTCGGATATACCGTATTTGTAATACAACGAAGTATTTTTGATTGCGTTCGTTGTAAAAGATCTATATTTGATGCGCTTGTACATACCCATAGTTGAATTCCATATGTCCATATAGGAATTAGGATCATTTTGTATAATAGAACCTTGCATTCTAGGGAAACTTTTGATTTTCTTCCAATCAGCCAGTACATTTTTGAGAATTTTATTTTTATTTGGTTGCGCTTTGATTCAACGTGTTTTCTCCATGTCAATCTTCTATCAAGATGACCCAAGTATTTGACATTTGTTTGTTGAGAAATGGTAACACTGTTTAATTTAACCGCTGGACATGTACGCTTATTCAACGTAAATATTATGTGTGTTGATTTGTTTTCATTCGCTTTGATCCGCCACGTTCAAATGATCTTGCAATTCTCTTGATGCAGTTTGATCTTGCAATTCACATGATAGCAGTGTCATCTGCAAATTTTGATGTGACAACCTTATCAGTAGTTGTTAGATCGGCAGTATACAGCAAATACAATACTGGCTCCAGTACGCTGCCTTGTGGAACTCCTGCTTTTATATCATTTAGTTCAGTAATGGCTGAATCGTGTTTAACCTGGTATTTTCTTTGAAACAAGTAGCATTCAAGGACTGCATGTAATTTTTTTAGCAGAGAAAGTGTAGAAAAGTTTAGAAATCATCGGAAGTATACTTATTGGCCTGTACGATGCGACTTGTGTTTCGCCTTTTCCAGGCTTTAGAATCATTGCAATTTGCGATATTTGTTCGATTCTATTTCGATATAACGCCCATTTAGTTAATTTAGTTATTAGACGTTGAGTTTTTATTATTGGTGAGTGATCGGAAGATAAGTAATAGCAACTTACTATAAATAAAGTAACATACAAATAATTCAACGCTTTCAAAGCAAGGAACTTCGTGGCATAGTAGATGCACCGTGGTATATTCGCAATGACGATCATACATAAGGACCTGAAAATTAATCTCGTCAAGAATGTTACAAAATGTAAATTACAAAATGTGCTTAAAGTGATGAACCAGCACGCAAACATCAAAGCAAGCCCGCTCTTGGGCAATGCCAATATAGTAAGAAGGCTCATACCCTTTTGAACTGGCAACGCTGTGAAGAACAACAAATAATTAAAATCAAACTAACACAATAAAATCGTGTTAAAATAAGTTAAAAATTAAGATATTACGTATCAATGGAAAAGTGCTTAGATAATTAAGTCAAATTTTAGCAAATTAAGTCAAAAATAAATTACTTATGCATTTTCTTGTAACTAGATTGTAACGGTATAAATGAATTTAGATCGTAACCTAGGTATCTAGATCCGGAACCTATTGCGAGAGTTATGAGCGTATGGCATAACATCAGCTATAAAATTGTGATTGTTTACATGTTACATCTGTCGTTATATAAAAATTTATATAAAAATAACATAAAATAAAATAAAGATGAATTTTTCATAAAAGTAATTAAAATTTAGGTTAATTATTTGCTTAATTATAAATGCAAAGCGAGTATCTTATATATGTATATATGTAATGCAAAAATAATTGTAATGCTCAACATTTTCAGTTTTATTATTTAATTATAATTATAACTTAATTTAATGTATGAAATGCTTCCGTTATTTAACAAACACATGTCATTTTGGTTTATACATATAATAACTAATTATGTGAACCTTGTCAGTAAAATGTGGAATATATTTAAGTTTATACAATGAACAATTTGTTTTTACACGAATGAAGTATATCTTGCCGGACGCGTATCAAAATAACCTACATATATACTGAGGTTACGTGTTGAACCGAAACGTGACCGACTGAGTCGTGAACTGAAATTGTGACCGAACGAAATTTTCATGAAATTTTCGGTGGGGGGTTACATAAATAAATAAGCTCTGAACCATTGAATAATTACATATAGAAATGACACTAAAAAAAATAAATTGTTATAGCGCTGCCAGCAGAGGTATCTTAGATAAATTGAAATTAAAGGTTTGAGTATACACTACATATATATAAATATAAAGTAGTAAGAAATGAAAAAATATTTTTTTTTTATATGGTTTTTCGTATCACAGGAACCTAGCAATAATTAAAAAAGCAAAGACACTTTAATATAATTTAGTAAAGATTGTTGACGCCATGCTCATATGTCGCTGCTAATTTGGAAGTGTCACCTTCTATATGTAATTATTCAATGCTCTGAACTAAATTTTGAACTTCAACCAGTCGTTAATGCAGTTCGTGAGTCTCTTCCAGTCAACAAAATAGTTGCTATCGCTTTATATATCGTCGAGTGCGGAATACAAAGTAGTGGTATACTAGTTTGGAGTACATAAGCAACAGCAAGGAAATGCTTAAATAATTTTGTTGCAGCAGTGCTAAAAGTAGTTTTACCGAAATTTATTCATTTTCCAGACGAAGAAGATGTTCAATTATTAGCAAAATCCTTCCAAAAAATATTTAATTTACCGAATATATAAGGAGCAATTGATGGCTGTCATATACCAATGAAGGCTCCCAATATTGGATATTCTGAGTTTATAAACCGGAAAGAATCGACGTCGGTTGTTCTACAAGGAACAAATTACATGTAAGTTAATTTTTAACTATAGTTAAAATATAATATAATTTTTTTAAATATATTGATAGAATTATAGGTTCAGAAGTATTATCTGCAAGCACCCGGGATCGTCGCAGAAATACAATTTTTTCAGGGAAGGATAGTTTGCGATCAATAGGTTTGTCAATGTGTTTGGTTGGTGATACAGCATATCCCTTGAAGGACTGGCTTATTAAGAACTACCCAGCGGGCAATACAATAGAACAGGAATCTTTTAATAAATAAAGCACGAATAGTCGTTGATAACGCTTTCGGTCGTATAAAACAAGGTGGCGAATGATTTCTAAAAAAATAGAAATTGATTACAAATATGATCCTGATGTTGTTGCAGCGTGTTGTGTACTGCACAACATTGTCGAGCAAAATAAGTGTGCATTTCGGACTTCGTGGTTAGATCAACTTCGTGAATAGGAATTAAAATGTATAATTAATTATACCCAACCAACAGATCCAACAGAGAATTTATCTCAACCATCTGGAGAAACAAATGTGCGAAATCTGTTCTGCACTTACATGAGGCAATTTCCAATTTTGAGTTCTAAACAATCATAAATAGACAACATGAGTATAAGACGACATGTGTATTGGATATTTATAAATATAAACAATATTTTAATCAAAAATATAAATTTAATTCATTATGCTTGATAAAAAATATAAAAACAAAAACAAATCGTATTTGAACTTCAGTAAAACTTAGTTATTTAGTAAAAAAATTCATCACGTTTTAAGATCACAAAGTTTTAGTAAAAAGACTAGTCGTTGGCAGTTTCATTCAGTAAATAATCCTTTTCAGTATATATGGAGGAGAATATATTTTTGTAAGACTAGATAACAATGCAAAGAATTCTGCATTTGAATCTTTTAAAATCTTTGATGTTTCGGCTAAAAAATTATTTTGCAGTTCCTTCATGGATTTGCTTCGATTTAGTTTTTGTTTTTGACTTCTGAACATTTCTTTAACATAAATAAAAAATATGTTACTGACGTATATAACAGTTTTTATTAGAATAAATTACCTTAGGTTGTTGAAGGTCCAGGTGTCATCTGGCTAATGCTACTATTTTCCAATGCTGGTTCATCATCAGTAATTAAAACTGATGAAGAACTAATTTCTGATTGCAACAAACGTATTTTTGAGAAAAAACAACATAATAATAAGTACAATAAACTATAAATCAATAACATCGGTATTGATTTCTTCAAAAGTAGAAACCGGATCCATTTCCTTTCTTGCGGCACCACTATATTATTATTAAGTTTCTTACATTCTCTAAACTCTGCCTTCAGTTTTCTCCACTTTAAAATTATTTGTTCGTAACGTTTAGTAGAACAGCTCACGAGCAACCATTCCTTTTTCTACTGTTTCATTCCTTTTTCGATCAACATTTCTAAAAGAACTTCAACATCATATTCGGTCCAAATATTTCGTTTTTTAGAAACACAAACTTTAAATTTGTTTTTAGTTTTTACTAACAGTACAGCGTATATATCAGAATATTATGTTCAATTGTCATTTCAGTCGGTTTCGGTTTACATGTCACATCGAAAAATAAAACCGACTCAACCAACCTAATGTTAACCATAATGTCATCTTTTCAGTCACAATTTCAGTTGGATCGTATAGTTTACATGTTATACTTTTCGGTCAGTTTTCTGTCGGTCGCGTTTCGGTTCAACATGTAACCTCAGTAATAGGTGTTAGTTTCAAAAAACAATATTTAACTAAAATAGAAGTTATAGTGGTATACCAATAAACATATAGTTGTATAGGTTTTTTAATTTATTTGCAAATTGAATATACTCATTTTATTCCATCAATAAATTAGTGAACAAAAATATTTGTGGCGCAAAAGTATTAGTCGTCGGTTTGTATATAATCGTATGACGCATTCTAGCTTCTCTGGATTAAATATCGTCTAACATGGAACCTTCAAAAGAGATTTATGACAAGCTTTATTCTTATGATAATTAACTTCTTGTTTCAATATGTACCAACTATTATAAAATAACCGAAACATGCTTTACATGCGTATTTGTTTGCTGTACTTATTTATTTAACAGGCAGCGCAAAGAAAACTTGCTATTATATCAATCGTTTTGAATTTATTTACATATTTGATTTTCGGCTTAATTAGTAAAACCAACAACGACGGATTCATTGAATAAGTTAAGCATATAATGTGTGTGTATTATAATATATGTACACATTTCAGTATGTACTTTCGCAGAAATATTATTATATTTTACTCTTTACTATTTTACTTGCTACTGTTGATTTATTAACAAAGTTGCAAGTCCCACGAATAATAAACAATTTTGAACAGATACTATTATGTATACATTTTACATTATGATGTAGTAAACTCTATAAGCGTAAAGCAAATTATTAATTAATGGTTTGTTTGAACGAAATTCACTATTTCACTATACATATATACATGAACCAATTATTACGTATGAGATAAAGATGTATAGACGATTTAATGAACTATATCAGTATAAAAGGCTTTAGTTAACAAAATATTAGTTTTAATCCGGCTTCATCAACAACAAAATTTTGGTCTGGTAATAGTGAAAATTCATGTACGCATTATTACATAGCCTGTACATTTAACACTTTTAATTTATTTACTTTTTAAATTAATAATACTATTAGTCCAATCAACGAATCAGTAAGAAACTTTACAGAGTTTGACAAAAGTATTGCCTTAAATAAACTTTAGTTATATATCAAATATCGGACTTCGAATCCGTAAAACAACTTGTCAAGTGGTATTGATCCATGACCACAACATTTTCTAGCATATAGGGTGCTAGAACCACAGAATGGCTGAAATTTCGAGCTGCGCCAAATATCGGGAAAATTATAAGACATAAAAACAAAGCAAAGTAATTAACATGGAATTATACGGTTTCTCCGATGTTTATTTTACTTCCGCATAATTCAACATAATGGAGAAATCTATGTTATATTGTGGTCAACAATCGTACATTTCAAATCAGGTGAAAATCCTGCCGGTTGCGGATTGAGGGGGAAGAAGCCGGAACAGTTGCAAATACTTTCAATTTATGATGGCTGAAGTGGTTAAAGAATAATGCAGAATGGCACCGATATACACAAAGAGTAACACTGCGATGGGAGAGAGAAAAACTCATTCAAAATTTTAAACAAGTTTCCCAGTTTCACTAAAATGATAGAATTATTACAATTTATTTGCAAACCAACGAGTTAATTACTGCTGAAATAAGGCGTGTTTGCACCATCTAGAAGATACATTTTACATAAGACACATTTTACAAACACCCAATAATATTACCAGCTAGAGATCATCTCACCGAAGTCATTATAAAGTAAAACCACCATCGATATCTGCATGCAGGACAAACTTTGATGATAGCCACCGTTAGACAAAATTATTGGACCCGTTGCAGGAGTTCAGTAAAAAGATTATGTATATATTACCAAGTATAAAACAAAGGAAATAACTGAAATAATTAACCTACCATAGAAGCACGAGTTTATCTAATATATACAATCGTTTCTAAAAGTGGGATCGACTATGCCGGCTAGAGGAAGAATATTTGCTGAACACCTCGAATGTTTATTCCAACTACATGATGACTCAGATTTGATGCCGAAATAACTACCAAAGTTGTACAAGAAAGTTGTAAAACCCGACTAGCCATACCAAATGAAATCTTGCATGAGATAAAAGTCAATATGAATCAGAAAAAGGCTGGTATCTAATTATTGTAGAAACTTTAAAGTAACTGCCAAGGAAAGCTTAAGTCATAAATGTCGCCTTTGAAAATACTTACTTAGCTTAAATCTTAGCTTAATCCGATAATCGAGAGTAAAAACTTGAGCTTCAAATCATCAATTCGGTTTCCGTAATCAACACTCAACAATTGATTAACACTGTGTCCGAAACCTAGACTATTTTTTAGAACTAATTTTTGACATTTATTTGAGAACTCTTCCGCTACATTCATAATTTTTATTACGCTATCCGAATACTGTAATAATTTGGCCGTGGTACAAACAAACAAAAATACATTTTCTGTCAAAATTTAGATTTTTTTTTAGTTTAAATTAAAAAACCAACACGGCTAAGTACCTTGGCATGACACTAGATGCAAAACTACGATGGAAAGCACACGTCAAAAAGAAAAGTGAAGACCTGGGGCTTAAATATAGAAAGATGTATTGGCTGATAGGAAGGAGCTCCGCTCTATCAACATACAACAAACTTCTATTATATAAAAAAATATTAAAACCGGTTTGGACTTATGGTATTCAACTTTGGGGTTGTACCAAACAGAGCAACGTGGAAATCATCCAAAGATTTCAAAACAATGTATTAAGGAACATCGTTGATGCACCATGGTATGTTAGAAACAGAGACCTCCATAGGGACCTTAAAGTGGACACTGTTTCATTGGAAATCCAAAAAAATGCAATGAGACATAGGCAAAGGCTCGAACAACATGTTAACACTGAGGCAACTAAGCTGTTAAACAACACAGATATTGTACGCAGGCTCAAACGAACTAAACCTTTTGAGCTGGTGTAATTGCTAGTGTAAACAGCGTAATGCTGATGTAAAATCCACAATAACGATGTGGTTTAATTCTATTTATCAGACACTATGGAACACCAGTGGGAAGAAGCCATAGATTAATACAACATAGTAAATTAAGTTAGAATAAAATTGCTCATTAGTCCAGGTGACTAGATTGTAATAATTGTTTATTTAAAATATTTAAATAAAATTGAAAAAAAAAAAAAAAAAAAAAAAAAAAAAATTAAAAAATATATTATGGAACTAATAAATCCTAATATTGATATTTTATTTTTATTGGCTTTACGTACAACAACGACTGAATTCCAGAATGACGTTGAGTAATAATCAATCGTACTATGAATTATCGTACACACCACAAAGCCGGAACGTAATTGTTTTAAATATTTACGAATTTCAGCCAAAACTTTCAAACAAATAGGTTGCTTTTTGAATAGAAAATGTCAAGCATGGTATCCAGAACTAGAGCTTGTGGTATTTTTATTGTGGCTTGGATGTGGAATAAGCTATAGAACGGTAGGGGCTGTTATGAGTATACCAAGATCATCTATTAATCGAATAGTCCACAAAATGCTTCTGTTTTTTTTGTTCGATCGAATAATAACGTGCTCGAAATTTGAAACTTCTTTTATAATTATTTGCCATCACAAATCGAATTAAAATTGTATAAATCGTATTAAAAAACAAGAAATTATTTGGCGGCTGTCAAAATTTATCACAGAATAGACCATAAAAATTTGGTTGTGTGAGGTTTTTGCAAATAAATGTCAGAAACTTACTAAATACCGTACTAAAAAATATTTATTATATAGGTTTCGGAGACAGTCTAAAGTCTACAGAATAAAATAATCGATGATGTATGATGAATGAAAGGGAAGCAGATATGATGTGATCCGTATCAGATCATACGTCAAGAAACACGGCTAATATTAGCAGACAGCGAGAGAAAAGCAGCGGAAAAACTGGCAAATGAAGCGATAACAAATTTAAACCCAAAATTAGAAGAGCTAAATTTAAACATCAACCCTAATAAAACATACTTTATAAATCGCACCTCCCAATTAATACTATGACAACTCGAGTTATCATAGTTTATTTTTAATTGACCATCGTTTTCTTTTAGGTTAACCCCACGTTGTGTCAAAATTTCATTTCGATATCGAGTATAACTTCAGAGTTATGATTATTTAAAAATTATTTGTCATACTTTATTTATCTAAAATTTAAAATTACAATTTTGCTAAAAACAGTTGAAAAATCTAGTATGACATATCATTTTATCATACATTTCCATATATTATGTACTAATTATTTGAAAGATAAGTTAAATAGTCATACTTTAAACGGAAATAATAATTGGTTCAGAAAACTACCGGTATTTTTTTTCATTTTTATTATTTTTCTGACAACAAAATTTGGTGTGTTTGTGGTTTTAATGGTGGAAATGGTAGAAAAAAAATATTACAAAAAGGTAACTATGACAATTATTATTAATTTATAATAAAATTATTGTACAAAATTATAATAATTATTATAGAATTTATTTTAATTTTGTTAAACACTTTTATTGGAAAATCATTTTATGTGTGTGACCGTTTCGATTGAGTTTTTTAAAGAACTTCTTGATGAAACAAAAAAACTTTCCGACTCTGCCAATCGGAATATCGATGATTATTATAGAAAACGAAAATATGAATCAGAATATTAATTTGCATGATAAAGCTGAAGAAATTCTAGCAGAAATAGAATAGTTTCGTGACACTGCCAGTCGGTATATTGATGATATAGATAAAGAGAATATTGAGTTTAACAAATTTTATAATATAACTAATTTTGTCATTTGAATTGTTTATACAATTTTATTATATTTTGTTATCAAAGAATTGTGATATCTTGTAATATTTTTAATTTTTTACAATAAACGTTATATCTTAAACCGACTTTTTTTTAATTGTCACAACGTCCAAATGGTGTTGCCAATTTCAATTTAAATTAAAACTATGACTTCGTGAGATAACATTATGACATTTTAATTACTCTAAAAATTAAACTGTGACAAATTAAGTTGTCATATGTTAAGTTTTATCAAGTTCCCCATAAAGTATGATTTTATTAGTTTTTGTAGTAAACTGTTGGATTCTGAAGTGTTTTGCAATATATTACGGTTTCTTTTAATTAAACAAATATGTAAACTAAACAAAAACTAATTTTTATTGGCAGATAATTAAAAAAACCATCTACTGTAAAGTTGATGTTTTCAACTTGTCATAGTATTAATTGGGAGGTGCGAAATATAAACAACAAAAGAATTCAACACCTAATAAAAATAAAAATAAATAACATGGATATCTATGTAAGGAAGTAAATCAAATAAAAACATTAGGTTATACAATAGACAAAAAATTAAACTTCAGCCAACACCACAAAGCTCTAAAAAGTAATTGCATTTCAGCAATTAATATTCTAAAAAATTTGCAAGAAAGAAAGGAGGGGCGCATCCATCAACACTCTTTAACTTACACAAAAGTTTACTAGAAAGCAGAATAAGATATAGTGCAATATTAGCCATAAGTAACAAGAATAAAGACACAACACAAAAAATTATAAACGCAGGACTTAGGATAAGGACCAATAACAGCAATTATAGCCGAAGCAGGAGAGCTACCGTGTCAACTTAAGATACTACACATATATAGCAAAACACCTGTACAACAACGCATCGTTAGAGCAAAGTATAAGAAACGGCAAATCAAACAAAATATTGTACGATGTATATTTAACATCAAAACTCAATTGTAGAAAATACCCAGCAAAGGAAATGAAGAGCCAAACAGAATAATGAAACGAGAATGAAATAGAAAAACCAAAGGGTATAACAACAAATTACAAATAAAACAAATAGCAATAGAACACATTGAAGAAAATAGTGGCAACAAAATATGTTACACTGACTGGTCCATCACAAACAATGAAAGGGGGATTGGAATCTTCAACAACGAAACATACAGTTACAATATAGAATAACAAATTTCAATAAAATCTTTAAAAACAGGAGCGATATTAGAAGCTAAAAAATATCCATCAAACACAACATTGTGGAATTAACCATTATTACCCTGAGAAGTCATTATAAAAGCAAAAATCCAAAATATTTCGAATTATAAATTTTCCAATTAATAAGAAGTAACAACACAAACATAAAATAAAAATTATATTGATCCCTCGGCATATAGACATAAGTGGAAATGAAGAAGCCGACAGAGCAGCTAAACAAGGAACATGTACAAAAAGACAACTAGCGACTGAAACACCAGTAGAAGACAACATCAAAATATTTAAAAACGCAATATATCACAAATGGAATACGGAATTTTTAATGAAGACAATATCAAAAGGAACACAACATAGGATCACCACAAACGGAAAAGTCACCATGAAACCTTGGTTTTATAAAAAAAAGCCTAGATGCCGAAACGATAAAAACGATAACAAGATTAAGGACAAACTACACATATGATAAAAAATACCTAAAATTAATTTAAAAAAATGATAATGACATGTGTAAGATGTGTAACGTAAGAGAGGATGCCAGACACATAATCGAAGACTGCAAAAATCATGACAAGATAAGAACAAAATATAAAACTATTATCAACAAAAAATTACAAGATATTTCAGCGGATAATCAAATTGAAGAATACATGGAGATTAAAGGTGCCTTCACTAAATTGTTCGGGACATTTGGCCCGCGGGCCAACATAACAAAGTTAAATTTTTTTCAACTTTTGAAATTGTACTACAGTGTCATACCAACGAAACAAAAAAAAAATATATTTTTTTTAGCTCTATTTGTGGCTTATTTTTTGAAGTTAATAAATATAATTAAAAATAAAATTTATATTTTTAACTTACATGAACATTCACAACATACACAGATAATAGATAATATATATTATGATGACAGCTACAAACAAAAATATTTATAGCCACTTTATGTTTCCATAAAGATCTAAAACATCAATTGATGCACAAAAAGAGCTAAAAACTAAAATAAATTTTTTTTGTTTTGTTGGTATGACTTTCAAAATTTAAAAAAAATTTAGTTTTGTTAAGTTGGCCCGCGGGCCAAATGTACCGCAGAACAATTTCGTGCAGGCACCTTGAGCGACAACGCTCAAGCCAAACAAATAAAAAATAATCGATATTATATTATTGAGAGATAAAGACAGGCGTACCACTGGGCATTGTACTGAAACCATTCGGACAACAATGCGAAGAATTTACGCAGAAAGTGCAATCTGGGTCCCTATTTCTGAATACGATACGTACTCGTATGATATACGAAATGAAAATGAATTGGTATTTCTGAATTCGATCGAATCAAATATTTTTACACAGTCATGTATTCATTGGGAAATTTATTTTGAATGGTTATACCTCTACGGATTTTAAACCTTGGGTATATGATTTTGACGTTTGAAATTGAATATAAAAAATATTTAGTTTTCATTTATTTGTGTCATAACACAAACATTTTTTTCGTTTTTAAATGAAATAAATCGCCTCAATAACGAATTGCGGTACAATAAATTCAACAAGATAAGTATTTTTTACAACATTATTTGTACATCTAATTTTAGATGAAAGATTTTATTCAGATTCTCTTCATAAATAGCTCAATTGGAATCAAATTTCGTGACTGATGCTTACAACCAATTACAATTAATTACAACTTATACGGCACTATTGCAAATCCAATGGGGCAACTTCACAGTTGTATAAATAAGAAAATGTATTCGTAACAATATGTATGACAAAGTTTGCAAATTCAATAAAAAAATTTAAAATCATTAATTAAATGTATAGTTATTTCCTTAACACAATTAATTAAATTAACTAAATTATGTAATTATTAAAAAAAAATTACTAAAAATTGTTTTCACAATTTTTTTATATGGAGTCGTCAACTAATTCATGAACGTACAGAAATCCGTTCATAATCGAACAAAATTGGTTCGAATTCGTATTGCGGAATAAGGGGAATTTTGCAACGTATCAAGTAGACACGAATTCGTATTAGAATTATTCGAATTCGTATTGAAAAATACCAATAGTACGAATTCGTACAATTTTTATACGAATTCGTATTCAGGAATAGGGCCCCAGGTATCAAAACATAATTTAACAAAAAGATGGTCAATAAAACTAAATGAAACTAATGTCGTTTTCGTTTGAACATAAAAAAAAATTACACGAAAACCTTTCGTTTGAACCAAAAAAAATTGCCTGACAGCTAAATTGTTTGCACATTTTACACCAATTTTACACCAATACTATAATTTTATCTGTCACTGTGCTGCCATTTTTATTTTTGTGAACAAAACCGTCTATCTATAGACGGTTTTGTTTGTGAATATTCATTTTTTTTTTCAGAAAACACAAATATAAATGACGGTAAATCGATTTCATGTTCGATTGACGCACAAAATCAGTGTACTTGGCCAATGAGGTGAAAAACCAAACGAAAACGACATAACTCATTCAGCCTTGGTTTCATGGCTGTACTTTGTTTTAAATGAAATCTAGATTTTAGAAGATGTAAGAAGAGCTACAGAAAGGTTTCAGCGCAATCTGAATTCTGAATACAAAAATTTACTAATGAAATGAAATTTTAACGTTTCATGGTTTTAGCATAGAGTATTACATAAGTGTAGTAACTTTCATATATTAAAATGGCACACAACTTTATAAACAGCGTAAAATAATTGTGTGGCTATTTTAACAAAAAGAGACCAACAATTGTATAACTTGCTAGGCCTGCTAGGATGTTATTTTTCAGTTTATAAAGATTTTTTTTATAAATAAGGATAGTTATACAATTATTATGGTCTCTTTTCGTTAAAATAGCCACACAATTATTATACAGTGAGTTACTTTTCGATTCATATACCATTTTAATGTATGACAGTTACTACTCTTATGTAATTCTCTATGGTTTTAGTAGTTATCAACCACACAGAAGAAAACTCAAAGAAACAAACCTAATTTGTGATGTTACTATATGACGTTTTCTACTATCCAATTTTACAAAATAATTGTTCACGGATCTGACAAAATTTAATTTTAATTGCGACCCGACAATCTAAATCTATACAAAATCTTAATTACAAATAATAAAATCATTACTTATTTTATTATGAATGAAATGTTAATTATATGCATATCAGAAATAAATATTCTTATTCAACAAATTATAATTATTTATTAGCATTGTAAAATAATTAAACGTTGTACATAATCGTAATCACGAAAAATAATCAACAACATAACATACACACAATACAATATAAAATTATTAATTTATTTTAATGCCAAGGCTCTGATTTCCATATCATGTCAGATCCATTATACATAGAATTTATTCTATTGTGACATTAAAGATACCTGAATATGTGATGCGAAGGAGGCTGGAGGACTGCAGGGCTAAACGAAAAAATTAATTCTAGCCACTAATAAAACTAGAATTTTTATTGATAAAACACGAACTATTTATTTTTTTTTTATCAAGTATTTAGAATATTGACTTTACAATTTATGTTAATGTGATTCAGCTCCACACACGTCTAATTGAACCCGTTTCTTTATCTGTTTATGCTATGAATGAAATTTTTACAGAATATTACGTATTCATAAAATTTACATAGCAGAAAATGGTAAATTAAGTTCAATGTTAGCGTTCCAAAATATTTGTTTATGCCATAAATACGTAATCTTCATAAATATTGGGCCAAACAGGTTCATTAATGTGATATTAGTAAAGAACGTGCGCATCAAAAAGGGTACCATGCAAAAACTAATAATTCAATTAATAATAAAAGAATTAAGTTGATTACGATTATGTATTGTTGTTTATGAGAAAATTAATTTAAAATAAGAATACTATTATAAAAGATGATCGTCAATTTGAGTATAACACAAGTGATTGGTATGTCTTTATGTAAAGGTCAAAGTAATAAATCGGCAATTATTCAAAATAATCGGTTATTAAATATAATTTCCAACTTCATAGGTAATAAAATAATAAATCTCAATGCAAATTTAATATTTTTTTTTCTATTTTGTCGTTACTTCAATTCAGAATTGGATTATTTGACAGAGGCTATTGCGCTACCTACGCTTATTGTAAAACTTTTAAGCTCGAGCCGGATGATAATTGGGAATTTGCATATTACTAGCAAGTGCGAGCTAGATAAAACTAATCCGAACGATAATAGGCGCAGCAATTGCGGGGAAAATCACACTGCTAACTATAGAGGATGTGTGGTGTACAAAGAGTTAAGGAAATAATTGACTCCAATTCGGAGTTGCAAGAACAAGCTAGAACCAATTATACAAAGGACTAATCAATGCGAGGGAAATATCTGCTACTATAAACCCAAAAATCTCCGACCTTCAAACGACGATCAGCGAATTTATAAAATTATAAGTCCCCTCTACGAAATCCATGAACCAATTTGCATCATGAGACCAATATGACTTTCATGATGCAAAATATGAATTCTCTCATTCAACTTTTAGTCCAAAACCAAAATTGAATGAACTTAAATTAGCGGTAAGGTGCGTCAAAGGACTAGCGCAACATAAACTAGAAGTGCAATGTTTTATTTGTGAACAAAACATTGACATTATGCTATAGTTTCTGAAACACATTTCACGCATATGAGCTGTCTTAATTTGAAAGGATGCAGAATTTACAATACCAAAAACCCAGCGGAAAGTTTTAAGGTGAACAGATGAATAAGACCAGCATAGTGAAGAGCATATTCAAACAACTATTGTATGTTTAGAAGAAGGGACAGACATTCGCAACATATCTGCATTTTATTGCCCAGCAAAGCGTATTCAATTAAGAGGAACCAATTTGCAAATTTTTTCAAAACTCCGAGTGATAAATTTCTAACAGAGGGCGACTACAATTCTGAACATCCTCAATGGGAGTCAAAGTAACACCAAAAGGTAAAAAAATGTACAAAGGTATGCAAAACGAAAAATTGGACGATATATGTATGTACTGCTCGCCACAGATTTTTGTGTAGCCAGAGGAATAGGCAGACATCATGAATCTACCGTCAGATAATTCACCAATATTAAAAGTCTAAGCATGCAAGTTAGAAAATGACCTTTATCTGTACACTTAACAAATAAATATATAAACTGTGCAAAATTTAAATATATAGACAAGGAAAGTAATCCATTCCATTGAAAACAGGAGATGAAATTGAAGAAGTTGTTCAAAATCTTCAGGTATTAAAAAAAGCTACAGCATATGCTACACCCAGAAAGAAGCTCCAAAGAAAGAAACCACTGGAATTGGGAAGACTACAATAGGGTGGCCAAATTTTTAGAGACTAACTAATGGGTTATATCTCTGCAAATTGAACATAAGAAAGATAGAGAAATTACTAGATGATATATGTAATCAGTTGTAATATTTAAAACAATAAAAAAAAAATAAAAAAAATATGCTAAACCCAATAACGTGAGTGAAGGCGCAAACAAGCTAAGAATGTACAATGTACAACAGCTTATAATGTTAAAACGTTCTATACGCTCAGACAATGGCAAATACAACAATCGCCAGCACTTAAATCAAAACTAAATACAGCTAGCAAATATTTTAATAACGCATTAATGTGATGAAGAAGGAGTCCAGAACAATCTCATCGCGGTCTGATGGCGACGGAAGCAACCAATTACTCTCTGTGGAAAGCTACTTATACAACTCGGATTTGAACGCCATTTGAGAACGACGTTAATCTCTAAATACACACAGCATACAAGTTACTGTTATACATTGTATTGGATAGAATCACTCCTCTAGCGGAGCGCTTGGTTGGTGACTATCAAGGAGGATTTCGTCTGAACCGATCAGTCACTGATCCCCGCACATCAGGTGTTCCTAGATTTCCGGCAGGCCTATGACTCGATCAATCGAGAGAGTTTGTGGTATGCCCTGGAATGCCAACAAAATTGGTACGACTGTGTAGGATGACAGTGACGCAGTCTCAATGCTGTGTTAAAGTTGAGAACAGGCTCTCGACAATTTTTGCAGTTAACTCGGGTGTTCGGCAGGGAGATGCTCTGTCCCCGATACTCTTTAATCTCATGTTGGAGTACATCTTTCGTAAAACAAAAACACCTCAGCGCAACATCTTATATCGCCAGTTCAGCAACGGAGTGAAAGAAATACTTGATCCGCTTGTGGAGTTTTCAGCTTCAGTTGGACTTCAGATCAATGAGTCCAAAACGAAATACCTGATCGCTGGTTTCCAGATTTTAGTAGTGGCCACCACACGTTTGAGGGAGTGAGGAGGTTCAAATATTTGGGTTCTCATATCACTCACGATAACAGTGTGGGTGAGGATATTAAAGTGCGCCTGGAAGCTGGCAGTCCTTCTTTGTATCCTCTAAGGCCAGTGCTAAAATCTAAACACTTATCTAGTGCCGTGAAGCTGAAGCTATACAAAGCGTTGATCAGGCCCGTTGTTATGTTTGGATGTGAAAGTTGGACGCTGACGGATGAGTACGAGAGATGGCTCCTTACATTTGAGAGAAGAGTTATGCGTGTGATTTACGGCCCAAAACGCGAAATAGATGGTACATGCCGAGCTCTGTACAATATCGAGATCAGGGATCTGATGAAAATCCCCGATATTGTACATGAAGTATAAGATCTCAGCGAGTACGCTGGCTCGGGCACGTTCTGCGTGCTGATCCGGAACGAATTGTGCAGCGATCTCTGAAAGAAGAGCCACCATACGGTAGACGCAGAGGTCGTTGCAGGCGACGATAGCCCCACAGTGTAGAGAATAACCTGGCTCAGGTTGTCTAGGACAGTATGAAGACCAAGCCCAGGATCCAGACCGTTGGAGCCGGATTGTTCACTCAGTAAGGGGCCAGTAATGGCCTTTAAAACTGTTCATTATTATTTTTTAAAGTTTACTACTTTCAAATGATGGCCGCAACTACGATGGTCCTTTCTGAAAGTCCAATTTTTGATGACGCGTTCGAAATTATCGAATGGTATTTGGCAAACGGAATAATGTTGGCTTCCAATGACTCTAATTCAGCTGGTTTATTCACATAGACTTTGGACTTTGCGTAACCCCAAAGAAAAGAGCCTAGAGTCCTCAATTTCAGGCAGCAAATATTCCGTTATCATGGCGCAATAACGAGCCCTATTCACGGTACGTCCCGGCCGTTTTATTTTTGAAGAAATATGGACGAATGACCTCACAGGCGCAGAAACTACACCAAACCGTCTATTTAGTCGCGTAATATCCAATACTGTAAACTTGGTTTAAAATTTTTCGATGGTATTCCAAATAGTTATGTCCATCGTAACTTGGTCTAAGCGCGCGAAACACATTCCTCACAGAACGCTGATTTTCGTAATAAAGCTGAACAATTTGTAGACGTTATGCCGGGTTCAGTTTTTCCATGATGAAATGGCAAACAATACTGAAATAAATAAAATAACGATAATAGTTTGAAACTATATTCATGCGTCATTTGTCAAAAAAAATCAAATGAAAAAATCACCTCTAGATGAAAGCTTTTACAAAATACTCCCGCAAACTGGCGCATTTTCGATTTCAAATGGCTAAAATATCGTAGGTTGTTGACATTATTTTAATTGTCGACGTCGACAAAAAGCACTGCCAAGTAATCTACGTTATATTTTACGTATCGACAATCGCGTAGATTACATGACGTAATCTATCTCGCCCATCCCTGGTCGTGTTATGTCATAAAACTCAGACACCAATATTGGCCAACTAAATTGTGCTGTTTTAAAAGAAAATGATCTGTACATACGAGACAAGCCAATCATTAGTGACAGTTATATGGGCGATTGGCCGATTCTATAATACCGCACGCAACTATACATTTAATAGAAACATAATATAATAAATAATAATTATAATAATAAAACATTTATATTACCTGTTGTATCTTCCTTGTTCATTACCGCGATACTAATTAACCATTCATTTTTCAAACATAAACATTTACAATTTTATTAA
Organism: Tipula unca; assembly: GCA_951394425.1. Lineage (NCBI taxonomy): Eukaryota > Metazoa > Arthropoda > Insecta > Diptera > Tipulidae > Tipula > Tipula unca. Next base: position 101,291,572 of record OX596381.1, read on the forward strand.
TAACTCAATTCGTTTAATTTAAGAAAAAAATACATAAACATGTACAAAAAAATTAAAAAACTTGCTGCGCCAATTAACCGGTGATAGCCTTTAAATTCTTCGAATGGTTTTTATATATTATGTACAAGTTGTTCTAGTTATTTGTACATGTACTCGTATGTTATATTTGAATAAATTTATAAACTTAAATCGATTTTCAAATGTTTCAGCTTTAATTTTATTGAATTATATTTTATTGCGATTTATTTCGCTTTCAATTTTTTAAATATAATATAATTAACCCAAAATCAAAATCAATTTGAAGTTATTGAAATTATAACTATTCCAAATGGTTCCTTCTCATTGGGTTGCAATTCGCTCGGTATTCGGCATTTGTATAAATCGCTGATATTTTCTGTTCACCACCTTGAAAATAAATCCGTGACCAATAGGTGCTTCTTTCGGATGGGGCTCATACATTTGCGTTCAATTCGATGGATTAGTGTTGTTAACTTCTTCTTCTGTTAAAGAATTTTGGAAATATAAATTTAGATAGATAGTATCAAAAGAACCAAATAAGATTAATAAGTGTATTGTTTTGGTAAATTTGAATTTTTAAATTCGATAGAACATACAAATGTGTACGTACACCAGGGTGGTCATTCTGTGGTGCTACGAGTATCTCACATTAGGCGATAAAAAACTGTGAGGTAATAAATTGTCGTAGCTTATGTGGCTGAATTTTCGATGAATAACGTCACGTCGCTTTATATGAATACGTATTGTATGGATACGTAATTTATATCGAAACGTAATTTTTTTTTTCAGAAAATCATGACAATTATTTACTGTCCTTTATTTAAGTATGTCCTCTAGACTGGACTGACACTACTTGGAGCTACTGCTTTCAGTTCTTCCCACGGATTCCATTCTATTGACATGGTAACATTCTGTTTTCCTTAATGTGTGCCCAATTTATCTATATTATGCGCTTTCTAATTTCTGTCTCAATTTTTGTTTGGTTTGAGAGAATAAATAAACTTTTAAAATTAGAGTCACGAAATGTTGGTCAGTGTAACATTTGTTAGTCTGTTTGCTAATATTGTTGTTTGGACAAATCATCAAAAAATTTGTTCAAGAAGCTTTATTCAAAGAGCTTCTAATACAATTAGAACTATAGTTCGTATTTTTATGGTTTTCATTTTATTCGCGTTTTAAATCGTTCATTTTATATACAATATCTTTCACCCAACGCTTTATTCATTGTGAATTACCGTGGACCATAGTATTACTGAGAAACATATCCCGCTAATCTTGTAATTAAATGCGAGTGAAGTTAGACCTAAATTAGAACTAAATAAAAAAAAAAAAAAATAGTTTTAACTTAGTACAAACTTCACACGCCATATATGACTTGTGAAGTTTATACTAAAACTAAATATTTGTGAATGTATTAGTCAAATAATAGTATATTATAAAATACAGTCATCATTTAGGCAAATAATCAAACATTTAAAAAGTAACATTGAAAATTAATTTACTTCCTTTTATCATAAAAATTTATGAAATAAATAAAGCTAGAGATTCAATATTTAGCACAAATCTCAAAATACCTCACTAAAATTTTCAGGACTGAACTAATACTACAATCTTGACTAACCGTTTGAAAAGCTAATGGCTTTCACATGGTCAAAATGAGGTTTCAGTAAATTTATACTATAGGATTTTCTTAAGAAATTGCGTATCTTAAGATTTTCACTATTTAGCACAAATCTTACTATGATTTTTCGATAGGACTGAACTAACACTACAATCATGCCAAACCGTTTACTGAAACCTCAATTTGACCATGTGAAAGCCATTAGCTTTTCAAACGGTTTGGCATGATTGTAGTGTTAGTTCAGACCTATCGAAAATTCATAGTAAGATTTGTGCTAAATAGTGAAAGTCTTAAGATACGCAATTTCTTAAGAAATTTGGCATGATCTTAGTGTTAATTCAGAGCTATCGAAAAATCATAGTAAGATTTGTGCTAAATAGTGAAAGTCTTAAGATACGCAATTTCTGAAGGAAATCCTATAGTGTAAATTTACTGAAACCTCAATTTGACCATGTGAAAGCCATTAGCTTTTCAAACGGTTTGGCATGATTGTAGTGTTAGTTCAGACCTATCGAAAAATCATAGTAAGATTTGTGCTAAATAGTGAAAGTCTTAAGATATGCAATTTCTTAAGAAAATCCTATAGTGTAAATTTACTGAAACCTCAATTTGACCATGTGAAAGCCATTAGCTTTTCAAACGGTTTGGCATGATTATAGTGTTAGTTCAGACCTATCGAAAAATCATAGTAAGATTTGTGCTAAATAGTGAAAGTCTTAAAATACGCAATTTCTTAAGAAAATCCTATAGTGTAAATTTACTGAAACCTCAATTTGACCATGTGAAAGCCATTAGCTTTTCAAACGGTTTGGCATGATTGTAGTGTTAGTTCAGACCTATCGAAAAATCATAGTAAGATTTGTGCTAAATAGTGAAAGTCTTAAGATATGCAATTTCTTAAGAAAATCCTATAGTGTAAATTTACTGAAACCTCAATTTGACCATGTGAAAGCCATTAGCATTTCAAAAGTTTTTGCATGATTGGATTATTAGTGTTAAGCCTTTAGTTTTATATATGGTTGAGCACTTAGAACTATTTGGATATACAATTTTTACTTAATGCAATAGATACAATAAATAACTATATACAAATAATTTAATGTTCGCCTAAATGTCATATATTTTCGATATTTACTAATACATATACATATTACGTTGTTTTTGTTGGTTTAATTCTAATTTAGGATAAACTTCACAAGCGTGTAATTAAGGTATTAGGTATTTTTTATACTTTCTTTTTCTGTTGATTTTCTTGATAAATTTACACAAACTGTCTTCTGGAATGTCAACATCACAAGTATCCATAATAAACGTTCTGATAAACATAATATTTGGAACAGTCTGAATATCAACCGATATCTTTTCCTATTTTTTTAAACCAATTTATATAAATTATAAATATAATTTATTAAAAACCCAAAGACAATGCATGTATGTACAATGCATGTAATTACAAATAGGAAAAAAATGTACAGTAGAAACTAAAAAAACGTACTGAAATTTTTGAATGCCAAAATTGAAGAAGATCAGTTACAATGTACTAAAATGAAAAGTGGTAACACTGGTTAACAGCTGGTTGTTTAATGCAAATAACTTATAATACTATAAGGGAAATTGCTGCAGATTTGCTTATCAAGATATGGCAGATTTTAGTTTAGTTTAGCTTTATTATCTAGATGGCACCACTGGCAATATAACGCAATGTTTCAAATCAAAATCAATTCAAATCAAAAACGCCTCTTTTTCTCTTGTTGAGTTAAAATATATTTAAATTTTAGCAAAAAACTCGCAGACGACCAACTTAATCACACAAAAATTCTCTCAGAAAGAGCTCGAATTTGATTTCGTAGGATTTGAATTCGGTCTCGTGTACAAGGCTAAAGGAAATAAAAGAAAACGAAAAACGCATGATCGAAACATTTGTTTTTGTTTTTGTTTTTTATATTAAAACATATTCGTGAAGGATCGTAGTTCTCGACGATTTTTTTAAAAATGCGATCTTTTGATATAATATAAAATATGTATGTCTTATATAAAATACATTATATGGTAATAGTCGTGTTTTTTAATTCAAAAATTTTCTTATTGGAATACTGTACTGGATAAGAATTTTCTCGTTTATTATAATTTTGTATCGATTAATATCAGCGGCGTAACTACAAGGGCGCTAACAAGGGCGTCCCGTGATCTTTGTTATTATCATGAAGAATTGTTCCATACCCTCCTAGTGTTTTGCAGGTAATAACATGTTTATTATTGTTTCTCACGTTACCTGTTATCGTCGCAACAGCGGAACGATCGTTTTCTAAATTGCAAATAATAAAAAATGCGCAACTCCATCGGTGCAGATCGTTTAACCGATTGGTCCATTCTCTCTATTGAAGCAAAAGTGGCGGGAAAACAAAAACTTTAATTAGGGATTTTGCCAATATGAAGTAAACAGCGAAAAATCTAACATTTTAATATTTATATTGTATTTTTTTATTTTTTTTTATTATTCTTGGAAAAATGAATATCTACATCTATATATAATTCGCAAAGTTCGTGTAACTATATTTTATTTAAATAAAAAAGCTATATTTTCGATGAACAACATTTTTTATAACTCTGAGGGAAAGATATGCAAGGTGGAGGGAGGATAGTCTAGGGGCACACATTACGTTTTGAGGAGGAGCCCAAAATTTCGAGTTCGTGTACTATGGTTTTATCGAGTACATCGAAAAATAAAGTTAAATTTTATTTTATTTCGATAATAGTGAATTGAAATATGTAGTTTAACATTTAATGTATTAAATTTATCGAAAAAAAATTAAATTCATTTAGATTTTACGGAATAAACGAGAAAATTCTTATCCAGTGTATTCGAACTCGAACATTTTTGAATAAAAATGCACGACTAATTTTTAGATTTTTATTTTCTATTTATCGGATGTAGAAGGGAAAAAACAATAATTTAAATTTAACTCATTTTCCTGGTAAATTACCAAAATTTATTCAATCCTATTTTGATATTATCCGAAACAATAATGCGTGATTTACACGTTTCAACAAATTTTTTCTAACAATTTTTGTAGACATTAAAGGTGCCTTCACGAAATTGTTCGGGACATTTTGTACTGCAGTGTCATACCAACAAAACAAAAAAAAATTATATATTTTTTAGCTCTATTTGTGGCTTATTTTTTGAAGTTAATAAATATAATTGAAAATAAAATATATATTTTTCACTTACATGAACATTCACAACATACACAGATAATAGATAATATATATTATGATGACAGCTACAAACAAAAATATTTATAGCTACTTTATGTTTCCATAAAGATCTAAAACATAAATTGAGCCACAAAAAGAGCTAAAAAATAAAATAAAAACTTTTTGTTTTGTTGGTCTTTACTACTTACTTTACTCTCTACTTTCAAAATTTAAAAAAATTTAGTTTTGTTATGTTGGCCCGCGGGCCAAATGTACCGCAGAACAATTTCGTGCAGACACCTTCAGAGCTGCTTAAAAACAAAATTTGGCTATAAAATATACTCGGGTCGAGTATATTTTATAGTCAAATTTTGTTTTTATGGAACAAATTTAAAAAAAAAAGAAAAAAATGCAACAAAATTTTGTTTGTTTATATGTTTGTTCTTGTCTTACAAATGGATTTCGTGATATACTAATCTCTTCATTTTTTGTTGGCCAAAATTTTAAAACACGTTTTTATTATTAATTTTAGATTAGTTTTTGTTTTCTTTATGTGATATTTTGAAACATTTTATGTTTTAAAAAAAGACTAGTTTCGCGCATGTCGCGCTTTCTCAACTTTGTACTATTCTGAAAGAAGAGTACAAAGTTGACAAGACGCGACATGTGCGAAACTAGTCCTTTTTTTAAAACATAAACATTTTTGAAAAGATCTCAAAATATCACATAAAGAAAGAAAAAACTAATCTAAAATTAATAATAAAAACGTGTTTTAAACAATTTCTTTATTTAAATATAAAAGTCTGATTAAAAGTTAAATTCCTAATCAAATTTTTCAAATATTGAAGAATATTATTAAAATTTTCAATTGGCAGCTTTTTAAAATTATGCATATAAAATTTTATTTTATTTTATAGATTACAAAAATTTTACTTCAAACTAAATTTAATCCGCAAAATATTTTTTTTTTTTTTTTTTTGAATTTTATTTAAATATTTTAAATAAATAATTATTACAATCTAGTCACCTGGACTAATGAGCAATTTTATTCTAACTTAATTTACTATGTTGTATTAATCTATGGCTTCTTCCCACTGGTGTTCCATAGTGTCTGATAAATTGAATTAAACCACATCGTTATTGTGGATTTTAGATCAGCATTACGCTGTTTACACTAGCAATTATACACCAGCTCAAAAGGTTTAGTTCGTTTGAGTCTGCGAACAATAGCTGTGTTGTTTAACAGCTTAGTTGCCTCAGTGTTAACATGTTGTTCGAGCCTTTGCCTATGTCTCACTGCATTTTTTTTGGATTTCCTTTGAAACAGTGTCCACTTTAAGGTCCCTATGGAAGTCTCTGTGTCTAACATACCATGGTGCATCAACGATGTTCCTTAATACTTTGTTTTGAAATCTTTGGATGATTTCCACGTTGCTCTGTTTGGTACAACCCCAAATTTGGATACCATAAGTCCAAACCGGTTTTAAAATTTGTTTATAAATATAATAGAAGTTTGTTGTATGTTGATAGAGCGGAGCTCCTTCCTATCAGCCAATACATCTTTCTATATTTAAGCCACAGTTCTTCACTTTTCTTTTTGCCGTGTGCTTTCCATCGTAGTTTTGCATCTAGTGTCATGCCAAGATACTTAGCCGTGTCGGCATACGGTATTATTTCTTGATTAATTGTAACCGGAATATGTTCGAGTCGTTTGTTTGTAAAATTGATGTGAACTGATTTAGTTTCGTTAAGTTTAATTCGACATCTTTTGGTCCAGTTATGTATTTGAATAATAGCTAACTGTAAACTATGAGTTGATTCTTCGGTGCTATCTCCAACAGCTAAGATTGCCGTGTCATCAGCAAATGTCGCCACAGTGTGGTTTTCTATATACAGGTAGATCATTAGTGTACAATAGGTATAGGACCGGACCTAATACACTGCCCTGCGGTACTCCTGCCTTGATTTCATTCAGTTCAGAATAGGAATCGTCTAATTTTACTCTAAAGGATCTATCTTTCAAGTAAGATTCTAATATTGTAGTGAATTGCATTGGTAGTACAGTTCTTAACTTATAATTAAGTCCTCCGTGCCAAACTTTATCAAAGGCCTGTGCAACGTCTAAGAATATCGTTGAGCAGACTGTTTTCCCCTCTAATGCTCTTTCAATAATATTAGTTATTCTGTGTACTTGATCTAATGTTGAGTGTTGGTTGCGAAAACCGAACTGATGATTTGGAATCAGGTCTCTCCAGTTATTATTTCGGCTTTCAATGATTGGTCATCATGTGGTTCAAATATTTTTTCCAGATATTCAGCAAAATTTCGTACTTTATCTTTGTTAGTTCTGGCCCATTTGTTATCTTCTGTTCTGATTGGAGGAATCTGCATTATTGGCCTTTTAATTCTTCTGTTTGCTCTCCAGAGAGAATAATCAGTACTATAGTATCATTAAATAATTTTCTGAGGTAGTTACTGATAGATTCGTCTTTCAAATCTTTGATTTCCCTTTTAAGTAGCTGAGTCAGATTGTTTAGCTTAGTTTTATCTTGAGGGGCTCTTGTTTGTTGCCATATTCTCCTTGCCCTTCTTTTTTCTGCCAAAAGCTCTCTAATTTCTCTAGGGTAGTTGTTTCCCTTATTTTTCTTTTTAACTTCAGGAGTGTTTTCCCAAGCTGACTGCTGGTAAGTCACATATGAACTTGTGAACTTCTTTTTCTAATTGCTCCTCACTCCTATTGTGAAATCTAAATAAAACCCAAATTCACACGAAAATACAACGATACGAACACTTGTGCGTATCTAAATTACATAATTTCAAACAAAAACAAAAATCAATTACATTTTTTAATAAAAATATAAATTAGCATAAAATTGGAACTAAAAAATCACGTAGAAAACAAATAAATAAAAAAACATAATTTCCAAAAATATCAAATTTCAATATTTATAAAATAAATTACAAAATTTTAATATGCGGAAAATAAAGTAAAGTAGAGTAAATAAAATATGAGACACAATTCCAATATGCACATGAAATAACATACGGAAAACCCAAATATATTCAGGTCACAAATTGACCAAGAAAAACTAGTATATATAAAACAAAATTTATTAGTATTAAGCGTTGTTCATTCTTTAAGCTAAGCCAGGACGTCATAACGTCGGTTTACAAATTAATAAGTTCAATTCAATTCAGTTGATTCATAAATATAAGTTTTAATTAATTCAAGTGCAAAGTTCAGTGAACTGTTATAAGTTAATGTTCATATAATCAAAGAAATACAGTTTTATCAAAGTGTTCATTAAGTTAAATATAAATAAATTGTATCAAATTTGTAAGCCAAATACAACATTTATTAATAAAATAAAAGTGAAATAAAAATAAATAAGTGTCAGATTCTAATAAGTTCGAAATGATTACTTCATCATCACTACGCCAGAGATTTTTAGCAGCACGGCAACCCAGGTAAGAGTTTCAATATTATATTTACTATTATATACTAACATACAAACTTAATAAAACAAATATAACGTAACGACATAAACAACACATAATAATACAATATATTGCCATTCAAATTTATATACCAAAACATCACCCGCTATAAAACATTAGTCACACACCATAAAACATTCCAAAATATAAAACATTATATAAACAAAATATAAAACATTGGCGCTGTAGAAATTCGCATCTGTGGCGAAATTAGTTAAGCAAAATTAAGGTTGCAAACCCTACCAAAAAACATAACATTAAGGTCGAAAACCCTAATAAAATCAATAAAAACTAAGGTTGCAAATCCTACACCAAACAAAATCAAAACACAAGGTTGTAAATCCTCGAAAAACAACATTCCTAAAGGTCGAAACACCCACAGTCCACAAAATAAAACACCCACCATAGGTCGAACTCCAATTCCAAAAATTGACTATTATTCGAATTTGATGAGACGATTGCAATAGATGTGCATAGCAGATACATGACCGGATACATCGTGGATATAGCTTTAGTTTCATCAAATTATAATGCACAAAGTATCTGCCACAAATAGATAGTTGTACATAGGATAATAAAAAATTACCAAAAACCCTCTCAAAAACACGGTCGCAAAACCCAATTTACAAAAATTCTCACGCCACCTATGACCGAAAATCTCCCCACCCAGAAAGTGCCAGTAAGAGCTAGTGAAAGACCATAAAGTCAATCCAGCCCTACCAAACAACAAATACAACAGAGCATCGCGAGTTTCGTACCGGAATTCAGCGGAAACAGAACAAATGAATTAATAAGATTTTTGGGTACCGCAGACAGCATATACGAGACACTAACCACAAATGATGAAAAGAAAATCTTCGATAGATTAATCAAACTAAGACTAACAGGCGACGCTTATACGAGAATAGCAAAAACGTAGAGAATTATAAAGCATTACGAGACATACTAAATAACATCTACTCGAAATCATACTCCTTAGAAGAATTAGAAAAGAAGATTACCACAACAAAAATATCGATGGCATCATAAGTGAAACAGAGGCAATAGAGAAACTTTTAACACTCACAACAGGAACGCAAATAAACGATGCAACCCAAGAACGAAAAGTACAAAACCAAGCACAGATGAACCCACAAACGAACCCACAACGAAACAATTACAACAGAACACCAATTACGTGCAACTACTGCCAACGACCATACAGGACATACATGGATCATATGTCGCACAAGAATGAACCAGGAGAGAAAGAGAAGGGACACAACAAGAATGCAACCAAATAACCCAACACAATTCCAGAAGAATCAACACTACTACCAAACACATCAAGAACCCTTCAACCAACAAACCCGAAGCCGAACGAACCAAAATTACTTTCCACACACACAAAACCATTTCAACAAGGAACAAAACAGAAATTTTGATCTAACACCCCAACACTCATATACCCACAACAATACATCGGAAACCGATTTATCTCAAACAAATATTGTTCGCACTGTAAGACAACTACAGGGCACACGTTCGATGAATGGCGTAGTAAATTTTTCAGTAAGAACATACAACAACCAGCAAGGTACAACACACCACCGTCACCAAACGACACGGGAGAGAGGACTAGCAAATTCAACAACATGAGAATAAATACGATAAACCGCCAACAGAACCAAGTGGAACCAGAACAATATCTGAACCAGGGAAACTTCAACAGATCTGACCAGTCATAGGAGAGTCACTGTCATCGGATCAACCGCAAACAAACCAGAAACCAAATCAACGCAAAACCGAACTAGGATATTCTCTCCAATTGGCTACTATCCCAGAAATGTACCTCAACTTTTCAAAAATAAATAAACAAACGAGCCGAGACGCTCACGGATATAATCAAACGAGCCCAGACGCTCGCAATCATTCAAACAATCAAACGAGCCCAGACGCTCACAATCAATTAAATATTCAAACGAGCCCAGCCGCTAACACAAGTAATTTAGTATATAAGCCAACGAGCCCAGACGCTCATAATCAATCAAACAATCAAACGAGCCCAGACGCTCACCCAAGTATTTTAGTATATGTATAAGCACACGAGTCCAGACACTCAAAAACAAAAAAATACGAGCCCAGACGCTCAACAAAACAAAAAAACAAGAAACGTTCTTGAACAAGAACAAAACACAACAAACCATAAACACAACAAACCATATACAAAAACGCACGTTATACATTAACTAAACTAAAACAGAAATTAACAATAACAAACTAATAAATTAACTCACTCTAACCATAAAGATAACACGAAAAGACTACGAATATTACTGCGAAAAAGAACGAGATACTTCAAGAAACATTTCTCACAAAATATCCCACACCCGGCACGAAACAAAACAATAGTAAACAGACCAACCCCCTTTACAAAATTCAAAACCTACAACATTCTCTACAAGGATTTCAGCGAAACCGATACGTACAACCTGACAAAAATGTTCTACCCAGACACAACCTCAGTAAATCTAATTTCTAACTATAAAACCACCAGAAATACCATATCACCACTAATCAACCAGAAACGACCATAGCGGAACCATTAGGTTAATTTTTCTTTCTAAAGACAGGCTAAAGTATTCCCAATTTGTGTGCGTGGGCAGTAAATTCCAATAACACTAATAGAGTTATTTTTGGTCTTGATATCAGCAGCTCTTGCTTGTATTTGTTCTGTTTCATATTTTAATTCCTCGAAGTGATTAATTCTATTTCTAATTATAACAGCACAACCCCCTTGGCAGTATTTCCCGGGTGAATAGTGTGATATGTTTTACAATTTCTAAATCTGATAATTGATTGCCTAGTGAAGTGAGTTTCAGAGATGAGATTAATTAATTAATTATCAATTAATCGATTTTCTCTGTGTCCCGAACCATTTGCAATTCCTTTTGATGTTGGTGAGGTCCATTGGCATTGGTTTTGTTTAGGAATGGCTCCCTTAGTACTGTATTCTAGTTTCTGTAATCGCTGATCAAAAGTATTAAGTTTGCTTAATATCAGCTTAAGCGTTTGATTTATGTCGTCTGTTTGAGGAGTTTTTTGTTTGTTTTCGTTATTCATCATTACTTGAGCGTAAGTTTTTTTGCCCACTTCTGCTTGAGAGGCTATCAACGCTTTACGCCTTAAATCACCTTTATATGATTCAGGCCTATTTATTCCAACAGTTTGCTACTTTATTACATTTGTATTTTTAGCATGTATGTTTTTATTTTTGATGTTTTGCAATTCAATAGCAACATTGCATTCTCTGTAGTTAGCTGGATGGTTTTCTCCAACATGTTCACATCTAGGATGTACATCTGTGGGTTTGACACAATCTCTAGTATGGTGTTTACCTGGACCTTTGACACACCTGGGTTCTTTGTTACAGTATTTTTGAGTATGTCCATATGCTTGACATTTTTTACATTGTGGTATAAGTCTAGATCTTCTTAGCGGCTCAATATTGACCGCAAAATATGAAAATAAAAATGAATTCTAAGTCTTCATTTACATGGTTGTTTTCGTCGTTGTTTTCGAGTGTTGTTTTCGACTTATCGTGGGACAACAACAAGAACTTAACTAATCGCTTTTTGGTTTTAACATCCATATTTGTATAACATTATGAGTAGTATTTGCACAGTCGACTGCAATTTCTTGCTCAATTAATTCTAAATCGGCTTCAAAAGACTCATTTAGGAATTCAATTTCGGAATAATTTATGGAACTCATATTAGTATTTTTAAATGATTTAGCGGAACGTTTTAATAATGCACCTCTACACAATTGAAAAATTATTATTATATTTGTACCACTGACAGGTCAGATTTGTAAACAAAAAAAATATCGATGTATCGATGAGTTACATTTAGTTATTAAATAAAACAACAAAAAACCATTAAATATATATATTTAAATACATTTTTATTATTAAATATATCAATTTAAATTCATAATTGTAATAAATATAAAAAAAATTAAAAATATATTTAAACAATCCATATTATTATTATTAAAATTGGCCGGAACCCACGAGGATTCCGCACTCAATGCCACAAACTCGCATGGTGCAAAACAATCGATAAGTTATTTTTCGAAAACAACCAAAAAAATGTTTGGGGGACATATTTCTGTTGTTTTCGAGTGTTGCTTTGGGTACACTGTCAATGTACATATTCAATATTTTTACGGTGTAAACGATCAATTTTTCTATGGGAAAAACAACAACAAAAACTAAAACTGAAAAACAACACTCGAAAACAACGACGAAAACAACCATGTAAATGAAGACTAAGGATTTAAATCCAACAATAGAGAATTTTTAGTAGTAGTAAATAACAACAATGACAAAAAATTAATATATATTGCGTTTACATATTATTATGGCGTTTCAATATATGGCGTTTGTATATCTTTATATGAATTGATCTATGGTAGTATTGACGTTTGAAAATGAGCTATTTTTAAAAATGACATTTAGTATAACTAAAAAATTGTCCAAAATTATCCAATAAACATATACTGTACATATTTAACGAATGTATATCAGCACTCAGGTATCTATATACATATATCAGTATATCAGCACTCAGTTATCTATATTTAAGTATTTATATTAACGTTTTACAAATTAAACAAATGTTAAATTGGAAGGTCGCTCAGTTTAAAATTTTTCCGCTTCGTGGAACCCATGACCTTACAATCATCAATAAGGATGAAGATTATGTTTTTTGTGCTCTAGTAGGCGGCCAATACAATTAAATGGGTATTTCCCAAATATGATTGAATTTATCGATCACGTTTTGTATTAGTCTACAAATTTTATTATTGTGTTGATCTCTTAAGCCTTTTTCAAGCTCTCATCTTGCTACTAAATTGTTCTAAATCTTCTTCCTTCTCATACAATCTATTAAATACATAATTATAGCCGATCATAAATGTTCGACTGAACTTAGTATCCAAATTCTAGTTTAATCAATTAGTTAAATTTTCATCACCTACACTGAGCCAAAAGCTTATGTAAAACCAACAAAAAACGTAGTGTAGCGCACCCAAGTAACTTGGCAATATTGATCCATCGAAATTTTTGAATAAATGATCAAAATTTATTTGTATATTAATTCACCTATAATCAATAAGGTGACTTATCAAAAACTTTGTTAAGTCATACATCGTAATTTTCTAACAAAATGTGCATTACATTAATTGTTTTGTACAGGTTGTTTGGTTATTTTTTCTGCTAGGAAACTGTATAATTTATCGTAGCTTTAGCAATTTATCTACCCAATATAATTAGATGAATTAGCAAAGCATATACTATATGATACACACAAATGCATGTATAATTTTTCTTAGTTGTTGCTAATTTTTCTCCCAAACTTCTTAGGGTGTTTAAACATGCATTTATAGGAATGAACTAAATACTGAGCAGAATTATTATAAAAATATGATGAAAAACTAATCAAGATTAAGGTGAAATTACAAACCTGAAATAGTAATAAATGAAAATATATAATAAAGAATACTCATGAAAATTTGTAAAACAATAAATAAAATTTTACAAAAAACCTAATATTATGTGAAATTTCATTTATTGTTTTACAAATTTTCATGAGTATTCTTTATTATATATTTTCATATATTACTATTTCAGGTTTATAATTTTAGCTCGGAATATGTTTGAAAAACATTTAAACTAAACAACAAAAATGTATTAGTTTTATAAACCAATTTTATATATGCACCTATCAACAGTTATTTAGAAAGGATTAAATAATAATACAAAATCGTAATATAGCACATTATAAATTTTTATTTAATTTTCCTTACTCTGGAAACATAAAATTTAGTTTATTTAATTCATTAATCAGGCACATACAGTATTTAAATAAAATAAAATAATTCATTACATATATACTCGTACATATAAAGAGATTCAAGTTATGTATTAATTTTTTATATATATTTAAAAATAATTCTTTCTTTTTAGGAACTAATGTAAGAAATAAAGCAAAAAAAAATTAAATTTTATATGCAACTAAAACAAATTATATATATATATATACATATATATATATATATATATATATATATATATATATATATATATATAATTTGTTATAATATATATAATATATATAATATAATATGTATATATATATATATATATATATATATATATATATATATATATATATATATATATATATATATAAATATATATGTATATATATATATATAAATATATATGTATATATATATATATATATATATATATATATATATATATATATATATATATATATATATATATATATACATATATATATATATATATATATATATATATATATATATATATATATATATATATATATATATATATAAATATGTACATATATATGATCATTATTTCATATCTGCTATTAATGTATCAATACTTGGATAATCTCCAAGAGTTTCATTAATTCCAAATAAAAATTTTTGAATAAAAATCCAAACTAAATTACTAGCGATGGGGTACTTTAAATTTAAAACATAGAATAATTTAAAACAATATTCTAATGCTGCGATGTATGTATTAAATTTAAATTTGATATCATCCATCACGACAAAAAAATCTTTGGAATCAAATTCATTCCCGATGACAACAATAAGCGGTTGCAAGCTAGATTTTTGTTCTTTGCAAGCATTCCGCATTTGCGATAACTCCTCATCTATTTCTTCGTATGACTGGACAATTAATTGAAAGGATAGCTGCGAATCTTTGATACTAAATTTTTTCCTTTTTCCAGATAAAACTATCGTTGTTGGAATTAAAACAGCATGCAAAAGTTGGATCAACAGTACATTTATTGAATCTGAAAAATGTGAATTTTTATAAGTAAATTAGATGCAGTATATTTTTATTTTTATTACCGGAATTAATTTTGTCTTTCTTTTTTATGAACTCACGAAGCTGATTTTTAGAAACAGGAACCTTAATTCCTTTTTGATAAATGTTTACTGCACTATTGCAAAATTTGTCCCATTGTAAATAAAAATTGTCCTTTTTTGAGTCAAAGTACTCGAAATCAATATCAACCTTTTCAAAGCAAAATAATAAAATATTAATATAAATTTAACTTTGAAATTTATTTAAAGCTCTTACTAATTCCGGTGCCTGTGCATATTTGTACAAAGGCCAATTTATTAAAATTTGAAATAAGTTTGCGTCAGTATTTTCATCAATCTCAGTTCGGCGAAAACGAATTGTCTTTTTCCACTTAATCAGTACTTCGTCCCACTTTCTTAAATGTTTTAATGTACTCTTCATTTCTTCCAACTCCTGTTGGGTGAAATCTGCAACAAAATATTATTAAAATACATACTAAACTATAAATATTGTAACTACATTTTATTAAAAGTAATTAAAATATCTTTATAAATTATAGTTACCTAGATCAATCGTTACATCAGTCGCCAATTTGCGGGTAAATATCGTTTTTAGTTTTTTTGGACTTTTCGTTCCTGTTGGACTAGTTCTTAACTTTTTTAAACTTCTTCTCCTACTTTGATACCTGTCCCAAAGCTTACCTTTTGGCGGTAAACTGCCTCTTCCAATAAAATAAGTTTTCTGAAAAATGTGTATTAATTACTATTTTGATTCGTTTGATTCTGTTTCTAACACTACCTGATTTTCAGTAGGAAACAGTTCAACAATTTGTTGCGATAAATGTTTACATTTAGCTACTGAAATATTTAATCCATTTTCAATATAAAATTGTATGACGCAGTGGACAAGATTTGTACGATGTTGAGGTTCTAATCTAGTGTTTTGGTGGTAGTAGGTTGTTAAATATCTGCCATTCTCTGTTTGAGTTAAAATATTGGCTACAGTTTTCTAAAAATAATAATAAAAAGGATACACATTAATATTTTTTTAAATAAAAGTTGTTTTTTTCTTACTTCTTCTAAAACTGTAGTATTTTGCTGCAGAGATGGTGAGGAACACAAAGACATAGAGCTTAATGATGATGGATTGTTACCACTCATAGTTTTCATCCATTCGGATATCGATGAGTTCATTGATAAAGTATCCTGCTCATACTCAGAATTTAATATGGGAAGGCCCTGTGAATGTATTTAATATAATACATAATATTTTCCTTCGTATAATTTACTTTTTTATACCATTTTTTTCTGCCATTCTGCTAATTTGAATTCAAAAATAATTTTTGAATTTAATTGGTCTGCTGAAAACAATTCCTCTATGTGTCTTCTTCTCATATATTTTAGTCCATCTAAAGTAATTTTCCTTGCTGATAAAAAATAAATTTATTTATATGAGTTTATATAACTTTATTCTGTTAATATAATTATTTTAGTTACAAATGAGTATCTGCTGTATTTCATCTGACAAACCCCAACTATTTATAAGTTCAGATAAAGACTCATCAGAATTCAGTGCATATTTCTGGTGGCATGCATTTTCATTTTCTGTATCCACCAAAATGATGTCATTTGAAGTTGAAAGAATTTCGTTGTCAGTCATAACATTATTTTGGCTATCATAAATTATGACATTGTTTATACCTTTTATTCGTACAAATTCATTTAACTGGCAATTATTTAAATTAATAAACTCTGATTCTAAGTCTACGTTGTTATTATTCATTTTTGGTTTTCCTACAAAATGTTATAATTTCAAATGAAATGAGTTTTAACAATATTAATTAAAAAAATATATATATATAAATAAAAAAATTGTGATTTTATAATTAAAATTTTTTGTATTGTCAAACTTTAAAAAAAATTCTTTTTTCTTATTAATGTTTCCCCATTTCTGGTTCGATTTATATGAATTGGTGGTCCATCAAAATATTTTACAGCTAAAATTATGGGTTTATAAAGATTTTCCGTCACAGGCAATATTTCATAGGAAACAAAGTGATCATTATAAACAACTGGTATACTTTCACATAAAAAGTATACTTTGTCACTTTCTAGTATTTTAATTATTTCCTTAATTTTAAATAGCTCAGTAGAATAACCATCTGATTTAGTTAAATAAAATACATTTCTATACTTTAGACCATTTAATGAAAGATGTGAGGAGATTTGAAAAGTATTTACTGCGATATTTAATTCACTGCATATAAAATCGATAAACACATTTTCAATTTGGTTTTTTTGGTCAAAGTTTAAATCAACATTTTTTTCTAACATTAATTTATTTGCAAACTGTAATTGAATTTTAGTCGCTAGAGTTAATGGTACGTTTTGTCTATTGGTAATTACTTTAGCGTAAGTTTTTATTTCGCGATGTTTTCCTTCAAACCTGAAACACCAGTAAAACTTTGGAGGTCCTGATTTTTTAATTATACGAGGATAATGAATTAAAAAGTGGTGTTTAGGTTTCAGTGTATCATCAAATAGTTTTACGTACTGATTATTATGTTGTTCTATTAAGTCAGCTAATAATTGTATCGTATCGTTGTCAAATTTTGATAAAAGCAATAAATCTACCATTTTAACAAAATTACAGACAAACAACCAGACTTTATCATTTGTCGGAATTAAATGACCTACCATTACAGTAAAAAAATGTGTAAATGTCCACATTTCTCTTGCAGAGGTATTTAATTTTTTTTTCTTCAAGTGTAAAAGAGTTATATCTTTACTAATATTTCCTACTTCGGACTCACCATAAGAAAAATTTCGTTTTAATTTATTTAAAGATTCTAATGTAAATGTTCCTTTATTAATATAATGCAAAATTACGTGCGATAAGTTGTAATGACAAATTCCTTCGAATATGTCATGCATAATATCAACAGCAAAGTTTTCTGTGACATGAAATGAAGGAATATTATTTAGCAATGATTTGCCAGATACACCTGTTTCTGAAGAATTGTCAGTTATAATATCGTCTGCATAATTTTCTAAATTTCTTAAAGAACTATTATTTTCTTTTGATAAAAATCTAGCGGACTGCTTGGTTTCTTTGCAAAATCTGCAATAGCTGTTTGCTGAAAAGGATTTACTAAAATCTAATAATTGATTTAGTCCCAGATTATCTCCAAGAATCAGACCTAAAACAAAATATACTTTTTTATAACCCTCAGGTAATTTTAAAGTTAAACCATCTATTTCTAAAGCAATTATATGTTCTATTAATGTACTCATTGCTAAATTATTGCCATATTTTTTTATGTCTTTAGCTTTAAACAGAGCAGCTGTGTATATTTCATTTAGTTTTGAAAGATTCTCAAGTGTTGGGAAATTATAATATACAGCTGTAATTGATTGGCTACCGGCATGAGAACCCAAAGGATTATTGATCTCCAAGTCATCTATATAAATAAAATACGGAATCAGGATTTTGTTTGGATATAATTTGCATTTTTCTTTCCATAAGTTGCCTTGTACAAAATTTGATATATATGTTACTTCCACTTTTAATTTTTCTATTTTTTCAAGGCAGGTTTTGAGAGTGTCTTTCTTTTCAAAGATTTTTCTAAATTGAAAGTCTAATGGAAGTACAATGCCCTTATCAATTACTTCATCATATTTGAGAATACCATGATCATGGACTTCTGAAACATGCTTATTTATTATGAATTCATGTGGAATTTGAAATTTATCGTAGTCTTTTAATACCTGCAAAAGCTTATATTCAGAATCAATATTTTTGAAGGGTTCTTCAAAAATATTTAAAACTTGTTCTAGTTTTTCACAATCAATATTGCATAATTCTTCAGCGAAAGATCTGATGCTTGTTAAAATGGGAGAAACAATATAATCATTAATATTTTTCTGTAAATTAATTACATCTTTTCTTGTAAAATTATTGTTGTCGTGTATTATTAATGTAAATTTTACAGTGTTATCAAGATATTGAGTTTTCCATTCAGCCGCATTAAAATTTAAATTTCTTGATGGTGGGGGAGTAAAATTAGAGGGTGGTAAAGTTATTTCTGAAGGAATATTGCCTGTTTCAGATTGTATAACATTTTGAAATTTTAATTTGGAAATAGTTTTTGATGGTTGTCCGTCATTATGACATTTAGTAATGTGCTTTTTGAAAGTGGTGCTCTTTTGGAAATATTGATTACACATCGGATGAGTACAGAAATATGTACTCTCTTTGTCACACCCATGTATTATTTTTAAATGACCAATTAATAAATTTGCACTTTGAAAATGTCGAAAGCATATAAAACAATTCATGATATAATTTATGATCCAATATTACCAAAATTTAACTTTGAATGTGTTGACTTTTTGCGAGTTTTGTCTTGTCTTTCGTGTTTTTGTAATGTAAATCTATTTAAAAACAAAAATTACACATTGTTAATATAGCTGAATATTTTTAAAATTTCGTGGTAAAACACAGATTCAGTAAAAAAAAAACTGGGATTATGGGTATAAAACACAAGCCATGAGGTGTAGTAGTAGTCCAAAGTAGTCCCATAAATTTATTAGTGAAGTAGAAACATCATACAGAATATTTATTTCTGATATTATAAAACTATTAAAAAATAAACCTGAACGTTGAGTTATCAATTTGAAAATTTTACAGCATAGTCAGACAACATATAAGTATATACTGTAAAATTTTTAGATTTATTTAATTACCCACTTTTGAGAAATTACAAGTTTATCCCAAAAATTGTTAGAATTTATGATTTTTTTTAAAGCAAATGTATTATATAATATCAGAAATAAATATTCCGTATGATCTCAGTACTTCACAAATAAATTGGTTGGACTACTTTGCCATGGTGGTGTTAGTGTGCGAAGTTCATCATGGCTTGTGTTTTATACAACACACTCCCGAGGGCTTTTTGAGACCTTGTTGTTAACACATAATGTGGTAGCAATCCATCAACCGAATGCTTCAAAATCACCAAAGGCGCATGACTTAGAAAATTAAACAACACTTACCAAATTTTTTACTTTTTTTTAACAGTAAATTACACAGAAATTCATTAATGTGAATAATAATATCATGCAGTTTGTATTTTCTTAACTAATTAAAATTAATTACTTTTCTTAACTTTTTAGCACAACTGTCTCGATGAAAATTATTTTATCGAATGAATATGCTATAGTATATTAGACCACCAATACACGTGTTTAAAAGAAAATAATACATGAGAAAGAAAAGGAAAGAAGAATAACAACTGTAAATATGCTAGTGTAAATGTACAAGGCAATGTATGTTTGATCGAAAGGGAAGTGAAAGACAAAAATTTATACAAAAACTTGTATAATTTATTACACTACTTAGGCAGAATATACCTAAGTAACGCCAATATAATTTGGCGGTCAAAATGAATTCGTACTTGTTGCGTAGTCAATATATACCTAAGTACTAAGCCTAAAGTATATGTTTGTATGTATAAAATAAAAACCAAGTATATGAAATTAGTATTCTAAAATAAAACATAAAAATTTCCTAACTTGAAATCCCTTTTACAAAGTCAGAAGCAAACAATTATAAATTTTTTATACAGAATCTGGGCAATTGATTTAACTAAAAATTTTATATGGATTTGCCTTAATTATACAATGAATTGTACAAGGTTGTAGTGAAGTAATTCTCTAAAACTTATATAAACCATACAAATTATTTTAGAAGATTCAACTAAACTTTTTATGCTTTCACCATGTACAAAAAACCCAATAACTTAGATAAAATAACCTAGTTTTTAAAACTCCATATAAAATATTTCACCAATGCCATTTTAGGTGATTTTACTTTGGTATTTTCTCTGAGTGTATGTATATCTATGTATGTATTTATATTCATACTATACGTATACATAAATTCATAATTTTAATTATTCATTAATTTTCATATTATCGTTATTGTTATGTTCGTTTCGTATATAATAAACAAAATACCCACAGATTTATCTGCTCACGTTTATTTCAATGACCTTATAATTATCATGCCGGAAATGAATTCTTTCAGTATATATGAAGTTCCATATATGTACTCATACTCATATACTATAAGACAGATTAAAAGCTTTGTATGCACTTGATTATAATTTTATATTACAAAGTATATACATAGTTATCAAGATCTGGTTATAAAAGATGATATTCATTCTTTGCAATTTGTCAATTAAACAATGATTTCACATGTGTACATAGCCGAATACAAAGAGGCAGCGGGTAAATTTATAATCACCCTCCCTTTCTCCACATGAATGGTTGTTTTCATTTTGACGTGAAAACATGTTATTTTGTGATAAAAGTACGCCTTTGTTTTATTGTATATGAAGACAAATTCTCAAAACTCTCTCGGTTTGATCGAGTCATAGGCCTGCCGGAAATCCAGGAACACCTGATGTATGGGGATGGCTGTCTCATAATATTTAGATAGAATCATCCGCAGCAAAAAGACTTAATCAATGACTGATCGATTCGGACGAACTCTTCTTTGATAGTCATCCACCAAGCCCTCCGCTAGAGGAGTGATTCTATCCAATATAATGTAGAATAGTAACTAGTATGATGTGCAAAGGAAAGCTATAACACGATAATTCTCACACTTCAAGCGGCCTCCCTTCTTGAAGATGGGGCATATCAGTTCCACAAAGTACCCCCGCCGAATATCAAGAGCCCCGAATTAATGCAGTCCACCCTAGGTGAGCGGTTTCGTTTAAATATCTGCATGGCGCCTTAGTGAATTTCTCATGGAATGGATCCTCAGTGCTAATCTCCGCAGTCTCTATTAGAGGAGGCTCAACAACAGTCTGTGACGGAGCATCAAGCGCAGGTCAGTAGAGTGTCCACTCCATGCGTTAAGTACTGCGTCGATGTTGACACAGAGGTTCCCATCCCGGTCCCGAATGGCATTTGACGTAGGCTAACGTTTAAAGAAATAATGCGCACTGCGCTCATTGATGAGTTGTTGTACTTTCAGAACCTCGGACTTCCACTATTCTCGCTTCTGCCATCTACAAATCCGCTTAGCTGCCCTTCTTGCAAGAGCAGCCTTGTTTTTACTCGCGATAATGAGATGTTGTTGCACTTTACTATGGGCTATATTTTGTTGCTCGACTAGAAGACGACACTCGTCGTCAAACCAATCATTCTTTGATCTGACTTTCAGACAGAGTTCACGCAGTCAGACTGGTAATTAGCTTCCGCAATGTTGTCGCTGACAAGATCCTGATATTGTTTCTTTTGATTCTGATATCGATTCATTTATCAAACCTTCACAGTCGAAACGTCCTATGCGTTTCGCTGTGTTCCACTTCCATCGTATCTTTGCAGCGACGTATTTGGTTGCTGACTGATAAGTTCTCACATCCTGGCACAACCCGAGCCCGCTCTTTAGAAACTAACACATAGTCAATTTGGCTGCGGGAAATTCCGCGAGGATGTGTCCATGTCTCTAGATGTGATCGTGAGCAATTGCAAAGTACATCATTCTCTTACCATTATCGGTCGCAGTTGCATGTCGGCAGTACGAACCTATATGTTTTCACACAAATCATATAAATTAATTGATTTCTGCCAGCTCTAGTATTAAAGTCCTCAATTACCATTCTAACATTGTGCTCGGGTATAGATCCCATCAGATCGTCCAAGTCATTGCAAAATGAGTCTTTATCTTGGGGCTGGCTGACTTCTGTGTGTGCATGTACACAAATTATCGACAGGTTGGCTAACTTCATGCGCAAGCGAAGTTTACACAATCGGTTATTGACTGCTTGGAAATCCAAAACAGTCTTCTTTACCTGCGGCCCAAAAAGAAATCCAGCTTTAAGATTTCTGAGGTCATCTCCACAGTATAACAACGTATGGCCCTATGGGACACATGTTCTTCACTTTTAGGTCAGCGAGTTTCTTGAAGAGCAACGAGTTCCAGCCGATACTCCTTCATGCATGTGATTAGACCCTCTAACGCTCCTGGTTTCTTAAGTGACTGCATGTTCCACGTACCGATCCAAAATCTCGTGTCTGGGTACTTGAGCGAGGGTCCGTTGTTGTTTTGCCGGTATCCATTTTTCGTTTTGTTGACTATAAAGTCAGCTTATTATTTTACTGATGCGGGTCGTCAGCCCAGCGATACAACCGTTTAGTCGCCTTGGTAGCAACCACCAAATATTATGTTAGTAATAAAATATACATTTTCCTGGGCAGCCCTACATTATTCAATTAGTAATTTATTAGCAAAGAGGTATAAGAAACGAGGAAAATACATCGTGCACTGCATACTCGTGTTGATAAACACATACATAAATAGTTATACAATGTCATGTGTAATAAAAGTAAAATTACAGTTGTACCTATTGCATACAATATATCAAAAAAGTGAAATAAAAAAATTTTGAATGAAATAGAAATAAAAAAATTAAATAAAAATATACAAAAATATGTATGCGTAAATTTTGGAATTTCTGATTTTTTATTATATGTACGTACATAATATAAATTTGTATCTAAGTATCGACCCATCCTTCAGGAAGTGGTCTGCTAGTTCGTTTCTATATTTTTTAATGAATTAAAACTATACCTGGCCTATGGTGATTAAAAAACTTCTCGAGTCATTTCTGACATTAAATTATGAGTGCCAAATCATACCATGACCATGAGCAAACCCACCATCTCCTTTTCTTGCTTTTTGCATTCTGAAACATTTCTGCAGATCACAATAGTAATAGCAGCCGTATAGACACACTTCGGATAAAATTATTATTCATATTTTCAATTAAACTATTTAATTAATGTAGCAGGATGTTACAAGTGCTATTTACATTAATTAAATAATTTAATTGAAAATGTCAAAAATAATTTTGTCCAATTTTTTTATTTAAAAAAAACGTCAGAAAATAATAAATACATAACAAGACCAACCAAACAAACACCATCACAAAACGTAACAAATGTATCTTTATTACAAAGCGATTCTTTGTAAAAATTTAGACTAGAACCATAGAATATTACATAAGAGTAGTAACTTTCATACATTAAAATGGTATATGAATCGAAAAGTCACTCACTGTATAATAATTGTGTGGCTATTTTAATAAAAAGAGACCATCATAACAATTGTATAACTGTCCTTATTTATAATAAATTATATATAAACCGAAAAATCAGATCCCAGTAGGCCTAGTTTGTATATATTTATACATAACAAAATCAAAACAATTCAATTATCAAACCCGGTTTGTAATACCACCATAATAGTCTAGTCTAAATATTCTAATTTAGAATTGAAGAAAAACCTTCACTTTATTGCGGTAAAAATATTGAATTGATTGATTCATTCATAATTTCATTATTTTGATTTTGCTATGTAAAATACATAAAAAGTAGGCCTACTAGGATGTTATCTTTCAGTTTATAAAGATTTTTTTTTATAAATAAGGATAGTTATACAATTGTTATGGTCTCTTTTCGTTAAAATAGCCACACAATTATTATACAGTGAGTGACTTTTCGATTCATATACCATTTTAATGTATGAAAGTTACTACTCTTATGTAATTCTCTATGCTAGAACCACAGACAAATATAGTCTGTGCTAAAACTATAGTTTGTGCTAGAACTATAGAAAATCAGAAATAAACTTTATAAAACTCTTAAAATTTGAAAAAATAAAAAAATAATAATAATTCGAAATTACCTGGGTTAGTCATATGAAATTTGTTTGTATAAGCAAAATTTTGACAGATTATATCGAAATTTAATAATTATTAATATCTAACGGATATATTTTATAATATTTCTTAAGTAAAGCAGACATAATCGGCATGACAATGGTTAAAATAAAATTATGGTCTTTTCTCATTTTGTTGTCACCGAAATGCGAACTCATGCGAGTTAATTTTAATTTTAATTTGTTTAAACATTTGATAGTTTTACTACCTTAATCAATGTTAATATGTTTTTATGATTAATTTATGTTGTAAAATATAACAGAAAAACAAACTGTAAATTGTATGTGTTTTTGTATTTACTAACTAATTTATATGTATACGAGTAATGCGTTTTACTGTAAATTTTCATAATTTTTACCGCAGTAATTTACATTGAGCCAAACTTCATAATTGTAAAAAATTAATCATTTTTGATTTGTTTAGTTTGTACGAAACTACAGTACAATTGTTTAATGATGAAAAAACTGTAGTTCTGTTATGTTGCCCCATACAGATGTACTGTAGTACTTTTTGGTGAAGCAAGCATGCAGATAAAATGAACTTTTTCTTTGGTGCAATTATATAGTAACTAATTTTTACATTCAAAACACGGAGACATTGGTTTTACACGTTTATCTGTTATAATGTAAATAATTTGACATCCAAAATTCACCGTCATCTGCGCGTGATTTTATCGTGGGTATTTTCAGCATGTAGTATATGGTCAATTTTCAATAAATCATTTGTTAAGTTAAATTTATGGTTACCTGAAACACCACGTATGTATGTATAATCTTACGCTAAATGTTATTTATTTTAGAAAATATATCCGTCTAAAGTCATCATATGAATTCAAGATTAACTGGAAATTCCAAATAAATTTTTGATTGTTGATTTAATTATTCGTTTGATTAAAATCAACTTATGTCATTATGTGTATATACTAACTTTATTTGATGCAGTTTTATTGTTTACTATTAAAATTAATTAATTCATCGCCGCCCAATTGTATTTAAAATTTAAATAGCTTAACAACAATCTGTTATCGGTGTTTTCTAAAACGATTCGGAATTCGGGAGGATTACGAATTTGTGTAAAATTGATAAATGGCTCGCCAACCTTATAGGCACAAATATTACAAAGCTTGTTTTGAATAGATGGAGCGATTTTAGGCAATTTGGTGTGATCTTTACACCTTTATTATGTATATGTACAATGATACAAATGTGTTAACTTATTCAATAAATCATTATGTATTGTGTAAATATATATATATAAGTAATTGAGATAAACAAGATTCACAAGCAATGATGAGTATATTTGAAAATAGTAAATCAAAAAAAAAATTTGTACAATGATTTGAAATATCATTAAAACAGCGAATATACCATTTGATATAAACAATAAAATGCCGCACGCCGTCTAAGGTCATACTGTTAATGTGAACGGTATAAAAACACAAGAAATAAAACAGGTAACAAAAACACAATTAAACTTATGCTCACTTATGTATATCTATTAAAAATCAACAGCAATATCCGGTTAACCTTTTGTAACACATACTTAATTTATATTGTTGGTTAATTGTTTTATTTCAGGAAACTAGAAGCCTAATCAATTTGTTTATAGAAAATAATCAATCAATATTTAAAAAATTGTATTACAAGTGTTATAACATGACTAAGCGGAAGCTTCATTGAAAATTCAATTGTCGCTTAATTATTCGGTAATTTCTTATAATTATGAAAAATATTTGGCACCTTACTTAAATTTGCGCGTATCGTTGATTTTTCAATTGCATCATTAAATAATAAAACTTGTGAATTTATAAATATATGAGTAACTGGCATGGTTCATGGAAGAAGAAAATTGCAATTTCGTAAAATACCATATTATGTCGATCGACAACCGACATATTATAATTTGTAATTGGTCTTGTATAGAATTGAGTTAGCATGGTTCATGTTGTACGTACATCTAAAATGTACTCTATTTTATGAACGTAGAATGAAACAACCCATATTGTGCATTAAATTATAATAATGAAAAAGTAGGGTTACAATGGATTACAATGTATATTTGCAGGATAGTCTTTTATTACCGTATAATTAATTGACTTTATTTCACTGTAGACAACACATCACTTCGGCATATGTAAATAATAGTCAAAATATAATAAATTAAATTGCGAATAAACTAACTAAAGAGGCAATAGTTTGTTTAACGAATTGCCGAATTTAACAGATAGCAATTATATTATGTAATACCCAACGTTGCAATGCAATCTAAATATTTTTTGTTTTTACCACAAAACTAAATAATAAAATCTTTGTGCGTCAATGTATCTTTGAAGTTCGACCGCCTAGAGAGATCGTAGCCATAGCATTTTTTTCAAGGTTGGTCAATGTCAATTAGTCTTTTTTTGTTTCGTGCGAGAAGCATAGATAAATATTTATCAGTTTACGCACAAAGCGAGGATTATGTAGATAGATCCTCATCCATAATTCATATTTGTCTGAAGGTGGATTATATTTTAATGATGGATTAAGTTTGAAAAAATGTTTAAATGTTACACAAAATAACATGAGTACAATAATAATATGTACATTAATGTTATAACATGAAAATGACAAACCTGTTTCAGCTAAAAACATTGAAATGACATGGATCATCTCCATTGCATAAATTGCCGTATTGCAAAGTCGCTTGCAAAATGATTTACAAAATCATTTTTCCCTGCTTTGGTGTTGTGCTATACTTTGTTTCCCTTCGTTTCATTTTAATTAGTTCATTTTAAGAAAATAATATTATTGAATAATACTGTATTGTTATAATTATTTTTTTTTAAATATTAAATTAGTTTGATCCGCAAACTAGTGTTCTTATATTTCAAACTTGTATTTTGTAATCTAACACTTGTAACCATAATACTAAATTTCATGTATAATTTAAATGGATTATTTTATTTTTAAGGCATTACCATTTTGTATTTAATTTATAATTTAGGTTGAAATCAATATCCTGAATTCGTTTATCCATTTTCGAATGATTTGGGTGGTGGACTGGATCGCGTAAAATTTGATTCTGAAGGAAATTCTTAAAAAAAAATTGTGTATATGTAGATGTACATACCTTGATGCTCGTGGATTTTATGATAAGGTTGATGAGGTTATGTACATACATAAGTACATATTTATTAGATTCTGTTAATTTTGAAATGTTAAGTATCACTGAAAGTTAGTTTAGTAACGATTTCCTTCCAAATAATGAATCAAATTTATGCGAAAAGATAGGTCTGATTTGATAAACGAGGTATTGGTTTATACGTAAAGTAAAGCACCCACAGGAAAACGAAAACGAAAACTGATTTTATATTTCTTGCTATAACTCCAATATTATTAGTATGTACAGATCTTAATTCTATAAAAATTATTCGTAAACACAATACAAAGCTATTTTTATTTAAAAAGTCAATTAAAAGTAATTAATTTTGTCGGAAAATCGAATTTTAATATTTTCGGTCAGAAAATTAATTTTCTGTGTTTAACTTTTATTAAAATCTGTACATACTAATTATATTGGAGTTATAGCAAATAATATAAAATCAATTTTCGTTTTCCTGTGGATAAGGCGCTTAAGGCTGTTTCCCAAACAACGATTTATTTCAAACTTATTGAATTATTTGAAGCTATTTTGAATAAGTCGGTTAAAAAATGTGGCCCCCTACTATTTTGGACGGCTATCGCTTTCCTATTGTAGGCAAATGAAGGAAAAGGTAAATGTTATATGATATTGAAACAATTATAGTTTAATCAGAAAAACTATGTATGTATGTTAATTACTCGTAGAAGCGTGCACTGCTGCAGAGTTTTCACTGCGTGTTACATATTTTAAAAAAAATTTAATACAATTCTTATTTACGAAAAATAGTCGAGTAGATCAAGTTACTAATGTCGTTTTCGTTTGATGTTTTTCCCCTCATTGGCAGAGTACACTGATTTTGTGCGTCAATCGAACATGAAACCGATTTACCCTCATATTTGTGTTTTCTGAAAAAAAAATTAATATTCACAAACAAAACCGTTTATAGATAGACGGTTTTATTCACAAAAGTCAAAATGGCAGCACAGTGACAGATAAAATTATAGTATTGGTGTAAAATAGGGGTAACTCGATCGAAAAAACCAGTGTAGACAAAATTGCACTGAGTGCAAAAAATTTAGCTGTCAGGCCATTTTTTTTGCTTCAAACGAACGGTTTTAGTGTAATTGTTTGCACTCAGTGCAAGTTTTAATGTTCAAACGAAAACGACATAAGGTAACAGTCGATTTTTAGAATATTTTTTTAATTGAAATACGGGCATTTGTTTATTTTCTGCTTGTCCGTATAGGTCATTAAAAAACGAACAACCTAAACGTTAAATATTTACTTTTGGGTACTCTGTTTACACTATTTTTTGATAGAGTAAATAAATTTACCGAAAATTAAAGTAAAAGTCGATTTTTACCCGAGTATTGATCCGCAGCCTAATAAGTTATATAATTTCAAACAATTTTTAATTAATATTAATTAGAATTCTAAGTTTTTATTTAAATTATACAAAATAGTGTATGTTCCAAGGCTATACCATAAAATATGTTTATAAAAATAAATATTTTCTTCAATAAGCTTCATTCTCAACAACAACCGGGTTATAGTAGATTTTCCCCAATTCTGTGGATCGTTCGGCCGCTGCGTTAACGCTGTAAGTTTGCGCAACCTTCTTTGCGTTGATCGACTGCATTAATTTGATCGTTGTGGAATCATGTATGTGGGAATCCAGGATTATTCCGTATCGCAATTGAATTTTCATGGTTTCACACCTATTTATAACTGTGACTGTTTATAAAAATAACCGATATATTATACAGGCCGCTTACTTCCCCGCTTGATTCTCAACAATATTATATCAATGCAATTATAGCCTCTAGGAGCTCTTTATTTATTGTTATTGATTAAGGCTTATTAAATGTTGGGAATTAATTGCGATATATTGCGATGCTTGATCTTTGAAATTGTTATATTATGAACATTAACAAATTGCTTTTTATTTTATAATTTATCTTTTACTTTCTAGATCTTAGTTTTAATGTTTTAATTGTTTTTCTTTTTCTTTATAAGAGTTGGGGCCTGATACAGCCGGAGCTGGTACACTGGCTATTCACTGCCGCAGTAAGACCTATACTTATGTATTATTTGTAATTTTAATTACGTGTGATCTAAAGTTTATCAAATCACACGTACTGCGATTAATTTTTACCAAATAACAGTCTAAGTCTGTTCAAAAATTCCGATTACACTTCCGTTCCAAACACTATATAGTTTCACAAAATATTTTCAATATAGGTACATAGTTTTTAATTGTTCACTTTTAAACATTTAACTTATGAAAATAGTAAATTAAGTTATGAAAATAGTATATTTCATAAAGATAATTTTTTTAAATGTTGCTTCCACAAATAATTTACATTAATTAATTAATTTATTTATTATTAATATATTTAGTAAGTGTATTATGTATTTAATACGTATTTTTTTTTATATGTAATATGATATGAAAACTATCGAATTTTATCATTACTTTAACACAATTTAACAAGTTCCAAAAAAAACAGGTAATATAAATTAAATAAATATGGTATAATAATAACAATAATTGTTATTATAAAAGTTAAATATAAAGTTTAAAAATTGTTTTCTTTTCCATCGTGAAACACAAACTTCTATCTTGATCCGCAAATCACGCGATCAACAATAATAATCCCCCGCATGGTAACAAAATTTTTCTTTTATAGCCCACAACGCCCGTTGTAACTTTTCTCTTTCTCATTTTTTTTTCATCGTCGATAAACCAGAATTTATTTTCTACCGCTAGTCATCCAGAAAAATCTATCATACCAAAACCGTGCGCATAATTAATGTTTAGTTCAGGGGTGATCAACCGTTTGTAATTGTAACGATGATTCGTTACAGTGTAGCAAGACAAGTCTGGCCAAAGATGGAATTGAAACGCTCAAAGACACTAATCTCCCTACGTAGACGTGAATTAAAAACGATCGTGGGAATACTCACAGGACACTGCCTACTTGGAGAACATGCGAGGAGACGAGGTCTAGAAGCAAATGATTTTTGCAGAAGTTGTATGGACAAGGAGAAGGAAGAGACGTTAGTCCACTTCCTATGCTCATGTCCGGCCTTAGCACACAGAAGGCATAAATATATGGGTAGTTTCTTAATGGACAGCGTCTCTAATCTCGAAAACTGTAAAGTACGAGATATATCTCGATACTTAAGTAGCTCAAACTGCAGGTTCAAATAAGTGTAATATAGGCTAGTAAGATCCTGTGGTATCACAATGGACCGTCTTCGGTGTAAGTGTGCCGTACCAGCCACTCCAATCTAACCTAACCTATCCTACCTTATAATTTTAATAATTATGTACTAGTTTTTGGTACTAACTGGATATTACTTTTTGCTATTCTTAATCAAGACGTTTTGTCTTATTGTTGTTTTTCAAATAAATAAAATAAATTTTTCGTAGCAATTTGTAATGTTCTATAGAATATTTTCTTAGAATTATAGTGTAGAGCACTACAATCATAAACGGAAAAAAACATATTTGTTTAAATTTTCAAGTAATCTTTTTATGGAAATCATAGTACGAGTATCTTCCGGAACAAAAATATTTTGGTATTTATACTTTTATATCCCAGCAAAACTATAATTTTATTAAAAGTTCAAAAATAGCAATATGTTGCTCTTTGGTCAACGCCATGTTGACTACAACTAACTTTAAGAAAACTATAAATAACACATCGATAAATTTAAATCGAGTACTAGATGGAAAAGTTTAATTTTATTAAAATAAGTTTAGACGTATCGTGACGTGAAAAAATCAGTTTAAAAAAAAATTTTTATTTACATCTAGTCATCCATCATGAATTGAAGATCAGGCCCCCTGGAGTGTGTTGATAAACTCGACATTGTAACAATAAAATTTCCCCTATTGTTACAAATTCTTGAAACATTACGAAAATTTTCGGTACCGAAAATTTTCGTAAAACTATTTTCGTAATCGTAACAGGAGTGTGTTCATAAACTCTACATTGTAACAATATTGTTAACAATGACAGTTTTAAAGCGTTCATAAACTGCGATTGTAACAACAGCCATGTGCTTTTTGTTGTTCATAAACCCTAACCAAAATTTTCCCTTATTGTTAGAAACGTCATTCCCAACTCTACTCGATACTGCTTTTCTATACGTCAAAAGCATTTGTTATTTGATAAAATGAATAATTCCGGCCAAAACACGCGTCTAGGAAATAATAGTAATGGATATATTATATTTAATAATAGTAATGGATATATTATATACACATTAATCATGTCTTGATTAAAAATTAATTATCCCATAAGAATTAATGTAATGTTTCGGGTAATTTTTTTGCATTACATATGTTGTGTAATTATTAAATTATATCAATTGATTTTTCTTTTGACGTTTACAACAATATCGTTGTTAACTATATACGTAAATTAAACAATGACAGTCGTAACAATATTGTTACAATGTAGAGTTTATGAACACACTCCTGAGAAATCCTAAATTGGTATTCTTGAAATCACTACGAAAAGCAATAAGTGGTGAATAAAAAATGATGACATTTCGTAACGAGGTGATTAAAAATATCAAACCTTTTGTGAAATGTGAATATATTTTATGAATAGTTTTGTGAACCGTATATACTAGATTTGTTTAAAGAAATTAATGAAATTGTTTAATTGTTTTGAAATTTAAATTTAATCAATTTGAAATATTAAATTAGTTGATAATAATTTAACAGAGTTATGTCTAACACATGAAATATTCAATTTTGTATCGCTACCTATAACTATCTCACTCTTACTCATGAAAAATAAAAAACCAAAAATGTATTTCCTATAAATTGTATTGCAAAAATGAAATAGAAACGAAAAAACCTTTACGAATATTTTAGTAACGTTCCGTTGCGAAAATTTTCGGAATCCGATTTCAAGAATACCATTTTATGATTTTCGTAATACTTTCACATTAAATTGGTACCGAAAATTTTAGTAACAGTTCGAGAATAGGGCCCATGTTCTTTTATACTGTACGATCGATTCTCGTTCAGTAAAAAGTAAAATGAAAATAGCTTTCAGTGATGAATAGACTAGACATATCCAAAGTGTATTTGTATGAAAATATGATAAATGCCGTGAAAATATTTTCATATGAAAAAAGTTTTTTATTCGTATTTGGGTGTAAGAATACAGACCACATAGGTACATATAACAAATACATACACATAATAAATTTGAAATTAATGTTTTTACGCTCGACCAATAATAATTAGAAAAAACTATCGTATAATTTTATTGATTTTGATTATTATTGAGCCTATCGTATAATTTTATTGATTTTGATTATTCTATATTGTTTGAAATGAAATACGGAATAATTGTTTTGCAGATTGTGGAAACTCCTCTATCTTGGGAAATTGTTGTGAAAATAACCACTTATGTAGATTTAATGACAACTGTTGCTTCTGAACGATTCACTTTAGAATTTATGATTTTTTAATGTTTTTCAGTCAAATATATATATACATATACATACATATACGCCGTTAGCAAAATATTTTACCTTCAGCAAGCAACAATTTAGAGAAATCAAGATAAGTCGAATCGTGCTTATGTTGGAAGTGCAACAACATATTATGTGCCTAATGAGCCATAAATGCATGACCTAATAATGTAACGCTTCCTACATTGTTTGCGAGTAATGTCGAGAGAAAAATCTGTTAACTTTAAGCGTTAAGCACTTGACACAAATATCGGCAAATATGATTGTCAAGTGTAAACCAAGCATAGCACGATTAATCAACTCATACTTCCACTCAACAGTGAAATTAGTAAATTTTACATTTCAAGAATAAGCATACACAAATAATTAAAAAAAATTAAATTCCTAATTATGCTTGGTTTACATGTAATAATTTTTAGTCAAAATTAGAATTTAAATTTAAAATGTGAATACACTGAACGAATGGAAATAGAACAAAAAGTATATGTGAAGTTTTCCCAGTTATTCCAATAAAAAAAAACTTTCATAAGGCAATGCAATTCCATCCAGATTCGAATTTTAGACATTTCCTGCTTGATAGTATTTCTTGTATTCTTGTATCCCATAATATAATATTTGAAAATAAGAAAATCAAACAATTTCTTGATTTACTTATATTGTTTTACTTTCAAATATTATATTATGAGATAGAATACAAGGAATACTATCAAGCAGGATATGCCTAAAATTCAAGTCTGAAATTAATCTTTATATTTTGAGCATGCAATATAGGTCGAACTGTGATCCAATCATAAATACCAGTCTATATGGCACAATTAATATATGGATGATTATTATAAAATGCCTATTTTGTATATAATTTTATTAATTTAAATGTTTTTAAATTGTTCAGTTTACATACATATTTATTTGAAATGATCTTGGTTTTATATATATACGAATATGTGTATAATCAGTTTTTAAATAGATTGTATCTCATATAATATTGATTTTGGAACAAACAAATTACTAAAATGTTTCCACTGGCTATGTGATTTCTGTAATAAACTTTCAATATTTATTTTTAATACATTTTATATTTTTTATATTTATTTATTACATACACTATATAGCTGTTAGATATACAAGATACAATACGAGAAATTAACACCTGTTTTATGGCAGCCTATAAAACTTGTTCACTGCGAACCGTCAAATTATAAAAATAAATATTCAAAAATGTTGTATACACGCATCGGTTAGATTTTCAATAATAATCTCTTAGAAACCTGGTTATACCTCTAATCTCTATAAGGTAATTTTAATAGTAAATGATGGCTTAGGGCTATCTGATGGAGCGGTTCCTAACACTTCGTTTAAAGTTAACAATAGTTTGAATCCGTCATGGTTTAAATGTACATTAAAAATGGCAATTAGAGAAAGAAATGTGGCCTTTGGTAATTGGCAGAATAATAAATGTAATGAGCTCTGGTTAATTTATAAACATAAACGAAATATCACAACTAGTACGCTTAGAAAATCTAAATTCCAATATTATATTATAATAAGAGACTGAATCCATCGATTAATTCTACTAAAAACTTCTGTAATTGTTGTAAAAAATTAGGATTTTGTAATACAAATAAAACGATATTTACTCCAGATCCTTGTGAATTTAATGAATTTATTTCTAATGTGACTTCTGGATTTACTAGAACTTTATCTAATTCTAATATTTTTTAATATTAAAAATAATAATGTAAATAGCTTTAATTTTAATAACATTGGTTTAATACAGGTTTTAAAGAAATTTAATTGTGTGTCTTGACCAGGTTAAATTAATTTTACCAATACTTTATCCATTTTTAGCGGATATATTCAATACTATATTAACCACTTCAGTATTTCCAAATTGCTGGAAGTTAGCGAAAGTTTTGCCGATTGCAAAAATACCCGACCCTAAATCAATAGCCGATTTTAGACCATTATACATTACATCGTGCCTGTCTAAGGTTTTTAAACACATCTTAAACGATCAAATGATTGAATTTCTGAGTAAGTTAAATTTATTATGCAAATTTCAATCTGGATTTAGGCCTGGCCATGTTACGACTACTACTTTAACTAACATTTCTAATAATATCCGTAAAAGCTGTGACTCTAAATAGATTACTGCCTTGGTACTGGTTGATTTTAGTAAAGCCTTTGTTTCCATCAACCATAAGTTGCTTGTTCGTAAGTTAATTGAACAATTGGTTAACCGTAAGCAAAGAGTTTTTGGTAATGGTTCGTTGTCTAAATTTTATCTTCTGCAAACTGAAGTACCACATGGTTCTGTATTCAGTATGTTAGGTATATTAAGGTAAATAAATTTTCAAAATCAGCTTATAGATGATGTTCAAATATATTTAAACGGTCCACTATATGTATATATAATAGTAGGTTTGCTAATCTTAATTTCGATCTAGGAGCTGTCTCTAATTGGGCAAGGTCTAACGGCTAATTTTGAATGAAAACAAGCCTCAGGCAATTATAATATATAAACATTCTGTTGACACTTGTTTATTACCACCTATTTATTAAGAACCTGCGGACTTAATCGTGAACATAAATCTTACCTGGAATGATCATATTTCATATATTGGTGGTAAAATTGTTGGCAAGCTTGGTAAGCTTTAGACATTCCCATCTTTCACTATAACATTAATTCTCGTAAAACTTTGTTTATGGCTTATCTTTTATTTCATTTTGTATATGCGTCTGAGGCACTTTTTATATTATCTGAAGGGTGTAAATATTTAGTTCAAATGCTTTATAATGCTTGTTCAAGATACGTTTTTAATGTTAGAAAATATGATCATATATATGTATATTATCATATATTAATTTCTAATGTTCAGGGTATCTGCTTTCATATTCCGAATTATACCTAATAATCGGCCGAGTTATTTGGAGTTCTTGTGTACAGTTTCATGATAGTATCTTTTTATACGTGGCGTTATCGACTTTTGATCAATTCAAAAGGAAATACATACTTAAATATATCAGTTAATTACATTAAACTTTTTTATTATAGTTATTATTATTATTTGTACTATTTTCATTTTTAAGTTTATTTTAGTAATTAAGTATTATGTATTAATTGTTATCGTTTTTTGTATTAAATAATAATGTACTGTGTACAAGTAATTATGAGAAGTTCATCTCTTTTGTACAAATTTAAGAATAAATAAATATAAATATCTGCGTAGTGTACTCATCATCATCCATGTATTTTCTACAAATTTGAAATACGATAATAATAATCTCTATAGGATGAAGTATTTAAACAAATTGTTCTCCATTGTGTTTTTTAATTACGTTTTTTCTATTGCGATCTCAGCGTGTTAGAATAAATGCAAACTATCTCTTTCCTCTTTTCACTTGCCATCGAAAATAAAAATGTTGCTCGAATGAATTTATAGAAATAGAATCGAGTAGGCTATGACCACAATAGAAATTGCGAAATTGATTATGAAATAGAATACAATTTTGTTCGTGAAAAAAGAGACACAAACTCCTATCGATTATCGAAAATGTGATGGTAGAACATCCCAGCACAGATTTAACGATCGTTGAGCTAAACAATACTTATGCGATATAAAAGAATTTTCAAGATCAGTCACTGATCAAATCATTCGCTGCGGATGATTCTATATAAATATTTTGAGACGTCTATTCTGGATTTCCGACAGGCCTATGACTCGATTAATCGAGAGAGTTTGGGGTCTGCACTGGAATACCAGAATTTTTGCAGTTAACTCGGGTGCTCGGGAGTTAGATGCCCTGTCGCCGATACACTTTAATCTCATGTTGGAGTACATCTTTCATACAACTGATACACCTCAGCGCAACATCTTATATCTCCAGACCACTTGCATATGCAGATGACATATGTGTGATTGGACGGAATAGCAACGGAGTGACGGAATTATTTTTTTTTTCAATTTTCTACTACTCGTATACCCGGATAATTGCTTCGAGTATTCGAGTAGTATATACAAAAGATATTTAGTGCAAAAACATGATATTAAATTGCCAAGCCCAAAGAACTAAAGTGAATTCACCGTCAATATTCAACATGTGAAATGTGCAACAAAAGATTGCTTTGCCTATTAAAGGTTTTGTTGCTTATCCAAATTATACAATGCCGAAAACTGTTACCACTGTCCTAAAACAAGTCATGGAATTCATTGCAGAAAAGAAACAAGCCACCTATAAAATAATAACAAGCTTAATGCCAATGGTTTGTTTAAAATAAATGGGCGAGTTGCACATCCGAAGTCCTTGAAAGTCTTGTAAGAAATATAAATATAAGGAAAGCTTTTCGGAATAGTAAGTCAGCTCTGCTACAATTAAGCAATACATTTAGTGTAGCTATAAAGACAATATATAAAAACATTACTATAGAAAAAGAAGAGATATTATATGAAGATGACGACATTACTGATGAGGATGATAATGAAAATGGAAGAGATGTAGAAATGAAAATTTCTATACCGATTTAAATTTGTTGTTTGAAGAAATATCGGAGCATGAAGCCCTTTCTCAAACTTCAAACATCAAGCCAGCTTTAAATAAGATGCGACAAAAAATAACATTTTTCAAGAAATCAGCAGTTCCAACCGATATTTTATCCAAGTATGCAGTGCAACAAGAGGGAAATAACCTTAAAATAATTTTGGACTGCAAAACCCGCTGTAATACATTCATTTTTGCAGTTAATCGATTTGTAAAATTAATTAACTGTATTAAGTCAATATTAAATGAATTGGGTTCAGAAAATTTTACTGATGAGGACACTCACGTTTCAAAGTAAGTTTATTTAGTATTAGAACCTTTAATGGTTGCAGTTGAAGAACATAGTAAAGAAAATGCCTTATATATGTATTCAAAAAACTAAAAGAAATAAATACGCCCCTTTCACACGATATAATTGAACAAGTTGAGGAACTTCCACAAAAAGACTTACGTAACGTTATTATTATTCATCAAAAACAACCGCAAAACTGCATATAGACTGTATATACAAGATGAGTTTTGTGTCTGGAATTTACGTTTTCTATTAGCTATCTACAACAATTTTTGGTATTCTCCCTTTTTTTAGGAGTATGACTGAATATGGGAATTATAAACATTTTAATTTGGATGTTGATAGTTTTTCTGTGGGACATATGTTGTTGTCGAATAAACAATTATCAAAATTACAGATTTTTATGTTTTGGACAACAATCTCAAACAGTTTTATAATTTTGTTTCAATAGCTTTTGCTAAGAGTTAGTTATACACTTCACATAAGGTAATTAATTATATCAAATATGATATAACATACAGCATCGTCTTATTTATGTATGCATGGTAAAAATTTGAATATTTATTGGTCAATAAACAATAATACACAATTCGCATATGTGTATCGCAAAGGTAGGCAAACTTTATATAACAACTATTCCAAGGGGAACAAGGTTTTAAAACCGAAAATTTCTAAATTTGGATATTTATATTCAAAAAACAAGTTTATTACGATATAGAGACACGAAATATTCTAATAGTAGATAGAACAGTTCATTTCAATCATCATAAATTCATATAATCTTTCGGTGTTTTTAAAACTATCTACATATATTTAAATAATCTAAATCTTAAGGACGAACGCGTAATTTTGTAAAACCATAAGAATTATGGAAATATATGTATATACAAACCAGTGACACAACGCAAGTTCTCTATATTTTTACCAATAAAATTGTTATCGATATGAGGAAGTAAAACGTTGCTATGAAATTGTATCTATATTTATACTTGTTTTATATGTCAAAGGTTGAGATAATGCCTTGAAATGACAATATTTTATACCTATTTATGTGGGTGCCGAAATTTCTAAATAAATATTTATTTCCGAATCATATAGATACAGTTATTTATCTATGCAAATTTTCAAAGTGGTTATCAAAGGTTGAATTGACAAATTTATTCATATGCAAAAACATAGCAACATAACATTAAAAATTAAGTTTGACTAAAATTATAATTTATGCGCAATTTACATAATTGATGGGTATCGTATATAAATGTCGTACTAACAATTAACAAGTTTCCACGTGAGAAAACGCATAAACAACCGAATAATTTCCATAAACACGAATATTAAATGAATATTGTATTTTTGAAAATTTGAAAAGTGTGAACGATGGTTATAAAGTTTATAACGCGATTGGTATTGTTTTTTCTTTGTCAAAAATGAAAAATGGCTTAAGCATTACTGATTTTATAGTTTGTGTGGTTTTGAGCAATAAATAAACAACATAAAAACAGGTATTATATATACATAGCTAGATGATTTAATTGTGTAACAATTAATTTGATTTAGTATTTCATTTTGTTTTTGAAATTCCAAATAGTTATCGTCATCAACCGATAAATGTCATCAGTTTTCAAAAGGTGATTGAAAAAAATCTAACATTCTAACCATGACATATGATATAGAAGAAAAAATCGTAAGCAAAACTGAAAATAGTTTGTTACCGGTACGCAAATGCTGCACACCAGCACATCGTTGTTTATTCTAATAGATTGCTCGTTTTGAAAATAATTGCATCCGTAATAAGTGAAATAAACGACTATAACCGTGTGTTATTGACGTAAAACGTCTTATAATTCGGTACGATGTATCCTATTCTCGTTTGTTATGCCAAATACGTCATTGTGATATACGTCAGCAGTGATCGATACATCGTTTGAAAGGTAAGGAATATATACACGCTCAAACAAGAATCATTGACAAATATTGCAAACCGGAATTTCACACTATTATCCATCTAAAGCATTTAATATATCGTGAGCCACTCAATATTCGGACAAACAAATGAAAACAAAAATGAAACATACAATATCGTACTTGTCCTAGCTCAAATTTTAATTTTCGTATAAACAAAATACTTAGTTTCAAATAAGTTGATCGATTTATTGGCGTTATTTGGTATATGCTTCTGAAAGCAGGCTATCTTTTTAAATGTCAGACTTCGTTAAACTTGGGATCCGTATTTCAGGTAAAAAATTTATTTTGTATATTTCAAAACAAATCTGAATAACTTTTGCTAGTTTAAATAGTAAATCATACTGAAAATGACAAGTAAAATGTAAAATATCTACGAGGGACTAAGGTAACTAGATATTTTTGAATTATTCTACTATGTATACAGAACAATCCATGATGATTCTAGAATTGTCATTTTTCTAAAATAACAACATAACAATATAACCTAAGTTTATGTATGTTTATTGACATCTTTTTATAAAAGAAGAACAATTGTTTTCACGCTTTATCACAGATTTTACAAATATTTGAGTTTTTTTAGTACAAAAACACTTTCTTATAATGTGATATATTTTATTTTTGTATTACTAGTTTCGAGCTTTATCTGCTCATCATCAGATGTTGTTTAAAACTCTTTAAGAGTTTTAAACAACATCTGATGATGAGCAGATAAAGCTCGAAACTAGTAATACAAAAATAAAATATATCACATTATAAGAAAGTGTTTTTGTACTAAAAAAACTCAAATATTTGTAAGTTTATGTATTGAGAGAGAAGAATTCTACATATTTCAATATGGAAATTAATCAGAAAATTGATTTGTTTGACTCTGTGAGCTATAATTGCCTAGTGCTACCAAAGCATGCAAGGAGAGAAAAAAAACTTTCCTGCAGATCCCTCATTGGAAAAATAACAAAATTTAATTTTTTTATATTTTTTGTATTAACTTGACTGTAATAAATTAAAGAAAGTTTATAAAAAGAAGGGGCTTAGGTTTAGTATAGCTCACCAAGTACTAGTAGCGCCATTATTTTCGAAGGTGGAAATTTTATAAACTAAATATCGTGCTACTTTAATCAAAGTGGGAATTTTTTAAATTAAAAATGTATAATATTTATAGAAATTTAGCTTTTGGAATTAATGCAGTATATATTTTCGCTGTATTGGTTAATAATAAAAATAAATTTATTTATATTTTACAGTGCTTAATTAAGCGGCTTTGAGGAGTTCCTAATAATATTTTATGGTAAACTATAATAATAATAATAATAACAGTGTTAAAGTCCATTACTGGCCCCTTACTGAATCAACAATCTGGCTCCAACGGTTTCGATCCTGAGCTTGGTCTTCATACTGTCTTAGACAATCTGAAGAAACCAAGTCGTTCTCTACATCGTGGAGCCATCGTCGCCTGCAACAACCTCTGCGCCTACCATATGGTGGCTCTCCTTTCAGAGATCGCTGCACAATTCGTTCCGGATCAGCACGCAGAACGTGACCGAGCCAGCGTACTCGCTGAGATCTAACTTCATGTACAATATCGGGGATCTTCATCAGATCTCTGATCTCGAAATTGTACAGAGCTCGGTATGTACCATCTATTTCGCGTTTAGGGCCGTAAATCACACGCATGATTCTTCTCTCAAATGTAAGGTGCCATCTCTCGTACTCATCCGTCAGCGCCCAACTTTCATGGTAAACTATAAACAAATGTACAACTAATCTAAGAAAATTTAATTGTAATACAGATTTGTGTTAAGAAACTATAACGAATTAGATTCATTTACCTACAACTAATTAAATCCATTTTAAATTCATTTCATATTTTTTGAATAGATTTCATATTTTTTGACATTTGAAACTATTTTCAGTTGATTACAAATAATTTTATTCAAGACTCAAACCATTATTGTATCCGGGTAACAAACCAATTGTTACATTCAGCGAGTATATAAGACACCAACCGCCTTAGTTCACAAAAAATCCGCAGTATATGAAGTGACGCCACCGTCGCTTTGTTGTGTGAGCTATACTAAATCTGTTCCCACGAAATAATTACGCAATATGTAAAAGACTGGAAAAGGTGAAATAAGAATTCCAGAATATACGGTAAATGGTATAACATTTGTAAACAAAACGATGTAATTATAAAAATTATTTCTAAATCTGAAACGTCAAAGGTAATTAAACAAAGAAAAACTTATAAATTAGAACAACTCGATAGAATTGTATATGAATGGTTTGCTATTGAAGGTGCGTACATGGTACAAAAAATAAAAATTCTGATGCACAAAAATTCACCACGAAGTTAGCTGTATGAGTTAAAATATTCTCTACTCGAAATATAATTTCATGAGTATAGCCTTTGTTAATATCGAAAATATTATGACTTTTGAGTGAAAACTTTTGTTTAACTTTACTCAAAATGACAATTCTTTGTTTATTTACAAATAAACGAGCAACAAAACAAGCTACTATTTTTGAATTTCTTAAGGCTGATTCAATTTCAATCTTTTTCTCTATTCCATAAAACGGACGTAAGAGAAACAAGTACATTCTAATGCTTTGCATAAACAAAATAGTAGGCATAGTCAAATAGACATTGCCTCTTTCCAAAAAAAAGATGAATGGTTTCAACTTTTTTTTCATTATTTTGTTATTTTTTGTGTAAAGTTCGCAGCAAAATAGTGAATTTTTTTTTTATAACATACATAGTTGTCTTCTCCACACCTATTATTTTTTTCCATTTATAAGCGTATAACTGCTATCTTCTTTTATTTACATATT
This sequence comes from Tipula unca, assembly GCA_951394425.1. NCBI lineage: Eukaryota > Metazoa > Arthropoda > Insecta > Diptera > Tipulidae > Tipula > Tipula unca. The sequence goes on from OX596381.1 coordinate 101,334,845, forward strand.
TGATTTAGAAATAGAATTGGGAAAAAGATTAAAGATTGAATGTAAACCAGCCATTATAAAAGAACATTTTTTTTAAAATATGTTCCATTTACGAAAAAATAGCAACACAAGTATAATTTTCAGTTTTGTTAATATGGCTAGCCTGGTGAAATTTTATTCGAGTTGAGAATATTTCAACTCAGATAGGTAACTTTGTGGTGAATTTTTGTGCCCCAGAACGAGCAAAGAATTCCAATCCATTAGGTATTTATAAAAAAAGGTGATTAGTTAGTTATACTGCTAAAGATTACATCAAACTATGAGTAAATTTGGACTAAATAGCAACGGAGTGAAAGAAATACTTGATCCGCTTGTAGAGTTCTCAGCTTCAGTTGGACTTCAGATCAATGAGTCCAAAACGAAATACCTGATCTCTGGTTTTAGGGACAATGGCACACCAGATTGTAATAGTTTGAGGGAGTGAGGAGGTTCAAATATTTGGGTTCTCTTATCACTCACGATAACAGTGTTGGTGAGGATATTAAAGTGCGGCTGGCAGCTGGCAGCCGTGCTTTGTATCCTCTAAGCCGCCCTCGATAGCACAGTAAGTAGCGTGCTTGCTTGTTATTCGAGGGTCTCGGGTTCGATTCCCGGTGGTGACCAAAAATCACGGTTGGGTGTTTTTAATGTGTAAGTATTTGTGTTTGTCCGGGTATTGCACCGTGGGCCCATTGTGGCATTGAGTGCTGGAGTAATCCGCCCAATTTTAAAAAAAAAAAAAAAAGGCCACTGCTAAAATCTAAACACTTATCAAGTACCGTGAAGCTGAAGCTTTACAAAGCGTTGATCAGGCCCGTTGTTATATTTGGATGTGAAAGTTGGGCGCTGACGGATGAGTACGAGAGATGGCTCCTTACATTTGAGAGAAGAATCATGCGTTTGATTTACGGCCCAAAACGCGAAATAGATGGTACAGATCGAGATCAGAAATCTGATGAAGATCCCCGATATTGTACATGAAGTAAGATCTCAGCGAGTACGCTGGCTCGGTCACGTTCTGCGTACTGTTTCGGAACGAATTGTGCAGCGATCTCTGAAAGGAGAGCCACCATATGGTAGGCGCAGAGGTCGTTGCTGGCGACGATGGCTCCACGATGTAGAGAACGACTTGGCCTCTTCAGATTGTCTTGGACAGAATGAAGACCATGCTCAGGATCGAAACCGTTGAAGCCAGATTGTTGACTCAGTAAGGGGCCAATAATGACCTTTAAAACTGTTTATTATTATGTTATGAGTAAATTTACACCGCTGATGAGCCGGAATGTTCATATAATTCATATAATTTAACTTCAAAATGATCAAAAATTTATTGACATCTCGCATTATGCCAAATTGTGCAGACAAATCTATAGTTAAATAAATATTATCAATAAATCATTGCGTACGATTTATGCGATAAAACAAGCGTGGTGACAAATTTTCAAAATTTAGCCAATCCCTAGAAAATGGAAGTATAACTTGATGAAAATTGATCCTAATTCTGATAATTACTTCCTTATCCTACTCTATTTTCTATATATACTCAGTTCTCGGTGTAATTGATAACACACTTATAACACAAATTTGTGTATAGTTCACAATTATTCACATCAGCTCTTCTGATATAACAACAAAAATAAAAGTTACTGAACTCATAAAACGATATACTCGTATGTATTTTCAAACTAAAATCAATTGACCAAATTAAAAACAATTAACAATTAAATTTTTTATGAAATATGTTTTTAAATATAATCAATAAAATAAGTCTTATTAAGATTTATCAAATTGGTTCAAGTTTGCAACGCTGGTTTGAATTGTTAAATAAACCAAACCCAAAAAACGTACCTTAAACTTTTCAAAAATGCATTTATGATAAAATTAACATTAACCTTTTTAAACTATTATGAGTTGACGTGACATACATAATGAATATGCTATAGTACACTGTTTTAATCGTAATGTTAATGAAGTAAGTGGTTTGTCTTTTAATTTATATTTAATAAAAGTAAATGATGTCGTCATGGTATATGACATTTAGTAATAATTTACAATTTATATGTATAATGACATATTAACAATAATTACATGTATGTATATGCATTATACATAATGTGTTCGTGGATCTACACTAATTAAATTAATGAATTTTGGAAGGCAACCTATATAAAATGAATGATATGTGTCTATTTTGCCGTTAAACTTGCTCTCGATACAGAATAAATATTTTGTTGGTATATTTTTAAAAAAAATGTCTTTCCGCTCACTATAAAGTATAAACTTGGGAAATAAAACTCACAAAAAAATGTAATCGATCTCGCGATCGCTGCTCGTAAATGGAAAGATAGACAAAAACCACCACCCTATATTAGGATTCGAAACAGGTACCTCCCGATCGAAAACTCACAGCTTTTACCGTTGTGCTATTTGCTCGGTTCCAACTGTGTTAAAAAGATCGAAATTAGTACAAACTGTCTCCGGAGTATCACGAGATTTTCATGTTAGCCCTTGTATCTTTATAATCTTCATCAATGGGATTACCGAAGTAATATAGCATTCTAAGGTATTTATCTTAAAATCTACAATAAGGTCTCTTGGTGATAAAAACAAACTGCAAGAAGATATCAACAATCTAACGATTTGTTTGTGAGTCTAATCTTCTTTGTCTCAATATTAACTAGTGCAAAACCTTATCGTTCCATCGGAAAGTGAACTCAAATCAATTTGTATTCATTTTTTTAAAAAATTAATTTTTTTATGTTTGTATTTGTACATGTACTACTTTTTGTATGTTTTATACTCAAGTTTATTTGTAGACTTTGAAAATAAAATGTAGAATGAAAATAAAAAAAGAGACTCAAGCTGCTCTCAAAAACGATTGATCCTAAGGTTTTTTTGATCCGAAATAAATTATTGAATTGATATATTTCATAGTGAGATGGAAATAATTTAACTTTATTATGTTGTCTTCGGCACGAGTTCGGATAGAAAAAACCTTAGGATCATTCGTATGGAAGCGGCTTCATAGCAAACGTGCCGAACATCACACACCACAAATATATACACACAATCACACATATAAGTGGTTAATAAATAAATTTGAAAGTTAAAACTAATTAATGAATAAAATTGTTAAACGCTAATTAAAAGGTATATAAAACAATAAATAAATTACGTACAAATTAAATATAAAATTGGGTATTCAACAAAATTAAAATAAAACAAAACTAATAAAGTTTACTTTCCGAATACAATCAGGAAGAGAGGGACTACCAATAGACTCTTCACCACATCAATACGAATTCAAGATCGCCCTGAACACCGAAAAATTCGACGTATGCCTCATGTAGGAAACACATTTCACTATAGCCAATCAATTATACAATTTAGAAATTATAAAACATATCTCACTATTCGCTAGTAAAGGAGGTAATGCCGCTATAATCACAAATACTAGTCATCATTACAAAGAATAATAATATGAAACAAAAGAGATACATGCAAAAGCGTTACTGTTAAAACCAAAAATAATTGTATTCGTGTTATTGAAGTCTAATGCCCGTTGAAGCACTCACAGACAGATCAAGATTATCTCGAATTGTTCAGTGAACTATATAGGAAAAAGATTTGCAACATTTCAAATTACTGTGAGTATTTCAAAAATTACAAATTATTAAATTAACAAACTTTTGAATCTGCATCAAGTGCGATATTCGACTTGAATTCAATTTGCCATTTACGTAATACGTAGAAGAGTATAAATTGGTTAGTTTACGTAAAATGTTAAAAATAATTTTAAAACGATAAAATTTTGTTAGTTTTGCTTCTTCGTGCTTCATTTTATTAACACGAATGGCCCTTGTAAAAGAAATTGGCTTTGTGATCACTAGGGAAAAAACATTCCAATGAAACATATAATCAATACGTTTACAAAATGAAGGAAATAAGTAAACTGGGTAATAAAGAAGACCAAACTTTGATTAATTATACATATTGTGAAAGGAATTAAAGATGATGAACGCAACAAAATAATTTTGTATGGGGCAGATAATTTTGATGAGTTACAAAAACGGTTAGAGCAATATGAAAAATACAAATAAAAAACAGTACTAATGCAAGAAAATCGTAGTTTACCGCACAATTCGTTGTCTCAAACACGGATTGGTGAAATAAATAGCAGATTTTAAGGCAGTAAATTCGAGTAAATATTTTAATTGTATTAGTATAGTGATCACACGAGGTCTGTGTGTCCAAACATTCGAAAGGGTAAACGTTGTTTCGAAAGACACAACGTTGTTTTGAAAGAGAAAGACACAAGAAAACGTCCAGACTGATAGGAATCGTGCAGTGAGATTTTTATCGAATAATAGTTACAAGAGCATTGCAATCGTAACACCAAATTTTACAAAAAATGTTAATGTTTGATTAACACTGGCAATAAAATATCTGCGATACGGAAAAACGTATATGACAGTATTGGTTCGCCAAAAATCACGCATGATCCAGGCATACTTACCACGTTGCAGTGACTTACCACGTTGAAAGTTTGGGTTGCAGTCGCTTTAACGATAAAAGTTGATAATGAAGACTTCAATGTAATATGTCATATTGTTCCGAAGATAGCCAGATGGGCGCTACTCGCTTCTCTTGGAAGAGTATATGATTATGAAATGATCAGGTACGCAAATGATCAGGTATGCAAATGATGCCTTGTGTCAAAATCCAGCAGGAATATTATTCCTTGAACCAACAGTGACTTATAGAATACGAATAGTGTAAGACAAAGACTGTTCGCCTTTGAACTACTATTCATTCCGCTTTTGCGATGTTAAACAATTGATTGTAATTTCTGAAGACATGCAAATTGAAATAATCAAGAAACCATACGACATTGGTCACTTCTGATTAAGCAAAATGAAAGACATGATTGAGCGACAGTTTAATATTAAAATTTTGGCACAGAAGTAAGCCAGGTGCATTGAATCTTGCGTTACGTGCATTTTAATGACGAAGAAGACTAAAAAAACTGAAGGTTTACTTAATCCTATTCCAAAGGGTAGTATTCCTCTGATAAGGTTATAAAGGGTGTTTTTTAAGCCTGATAGAAATTGAAATTGTAAAAAATAAAAATTAGATTTTTATGAAAAATATACTCTAGCAGATCACAGTATACGCTGGCAAATCACCACGAATAGTCTCACGCTTGAATAACGCTTCGAAATTATTAAAATTTACTTTGAAAATCAGTTGTCGATTCGCGCAACTTATAGACGATTTCGTAATTTTTATGGCGCATATAATCGTCCATCTGAGCAAGCCATCCGTCGAACTGTGAATAAATTTCTTACCACATACTCTCTAGAGGATGCAATAACATTAACACGTCGAAGGAATTTGCGTATTGAAGAGAATATCGCCGCTGTAAACGAAAGTGTGGAAGAAGATTCAAATTTATCGATTCGTCGTCGTTCACAGGAACTGGGGCTCAATCAATGATTTTTTGTTTGAAAATATGGATGATATTGATCCGAACGAGATGTAGTTTCAACAGGGATGGTGCTACGTGCCATTCGGCGACCGAAACCATCGACCTATTAAAATCAAAATTTGGCGATAAGTTAACGGAATAAATTGACCTCCAAGGTCGTGCGATTTGACACCTCTCGATTATTTCCTGTGGGGCTACGTGCAGTCGCTGGTTTATGCTGATAAACCAGCAACAATTGACGTCTTGGAGGCCAGCATTGTTCATGTTATTCGTGACATACGGCCAGCAGTGCTCGAAAAAGTGGCCCAAAATTGGACGTCCAGAATGCGTTTCGTCAAGAACAGCCGCGATGTCCATATGCCCGAAATCATTTTCAAATAATAATGCCATGTATTGATCTTTCGAATAAAAAACATTTTTTAAATTTAATTTTTTGAGTTATTTTTTACAATTTCAAGTTCTATCGGACTTAAAAAAACAAGCGACGAAGAAACGTTATAAGCACGTTTTAGCAGTAGTTGATAGGTTCACAAAGTTTACATGGATTTTACCATTGAATAATTTAGCTATACACGAAACGTTGAAGAAGCGATAAATCATTCAAAGTGTTATTGGAAACATACGTTGTATTATGACCGACAGAGGAGTGGGCATTATATCAAAATCTTTTGAGGAATACTGCGACCAGAAGAATATTAAGCATTTTGTTATTGCTATGGGGCGAGGTAACGGGCAAGTGGAAAGTATCGATCATTATCAATGTTTTGGTGAAGATTTCTATTGATGATCCTACTAAATGGGTTTCACATGTCGATAAGTTGCAGCGATTTATTAATAGCACATTGCAGAGGACCCTTAAAACAGCACAATTTAAAGTCATGATAAGCACGAAAATGCGACTAAGGAAGACAGAAGAATACTCGAGATGATTGATGACGAATTGCTCAACAAATGTGTTATTGAAAGAGATTTACTCCTGCAAGATGCAGCGAATAATATTTTGAAAATACAGGCCGAAATAATATAATAACTAACGAACATTACTTAGGAAATATCAAATTGTGAATCTGGGATCTATTCAAAGGACTCAATTCACTCAATTTGGAAGTGGGCTGAAATGGAGAAACAAGTAACCTCACAATCGTTATGATGTTGATTGTTCGGATACCTAAATAATTTCGATTTTTAAAAACCATAGACATACAATTTTGTTTTGGCGTCTAATTTTACAACATACTCGTACAATGGTTGCAACTTGCAACGAAAGTGCGAGTTTATAATACACATAATATGCAATAGACATTAAAGAGTCAACCAGCGAAACTTTAAGAAATTTAAGTAGCAAGGCGACATCTGTTAATATGTATGCGTATTGACATTTTTTTTTTTTTCTTTTATAAAACGTTTGGAACCTACAGAGAGGACATTACTGACTGTCTTTAAGAACTTTTCGTTCAGTTTCGTTAAATTTGAATTGTCATTTAACGTTCTTTAACAAGAGCGAAAACTACCGCTCAAACTGAAGGAAGAAACGTTAAACAGAGAAACAGTGTGCTTTGCTTAGTGTATAGAGTTTTGTGATATTTGTAAGTTAATATTATGTTTAATTAAAATAATATTGTCTAAAAAATTAAATATTAAATTAAAATAATATATACGTATCTTTTAAAAATGTACATAATTTATTATGTCGTGCAATGTGTAATGTTGTAAAACAATTATTGCATATTGTTAAAAATAATAAAATATGTACAACTTTTTTTCACGCTACACAAAATATTGTATCATAACCTCAAATAATTTTACATTTATATTTTCTTAGGCATCTAATAATATGGACTTTGGCACATTAATAAATGCGGTTGAATGCCACAAATGTCTTTATGACAAAACGGATAAAAACTATAAGGACAGTGTAGTAAAGGAGGCAGCATGGGATGAAATAGCGGAAGTCACCGATATGCCCAGTAAGTTTATATTGTCATTGATCCGTAGAGTTTATATAAGTTTATATATACATTTATTACAGAAGAAGAATGTAAGAAAAGGTGGAACCTTCTCAGGGAAAAATTCAATAAGGAACAAAAAAAAATTGATCAAAGATCAGGAGATTCTCCACTTCTTTATGAGGAGAAAAGGCCGTATACTGAATGTATGATGTTCCTTAAAAAAGTTCATTCAACCCAGAAAGGTATTTTTATGTATGTAATATACCTTGTGTTTATAATTATATAATTTATTTTTTAGAACAAAATCGAACCATTTCGATGACTCATTAGAAAGTCAGTTACAGAGCGATTGCACCACGGAAAGTGAGACTCAGCCGATAAAAAGGGTAAAAGTTGGCCCTTTTACTGATACGTGCAACGTATTTAAAGAAGCCATTCAAGAGTTGAGGGAGCGGCAAAATGCTGTTCAACAACCAACCCAATCAGACCCAGATGATTTTTTCTTAAGATCAGTAAAAGAATTACTAAAAGATTTGCCGGAAGATGTGAAAGGTCAGGCCCGGATTGATATTTTTTCATACGTGACCAACTTAAGGAATAAACACTTACGCAATTAAATAAATAGCAATTTTCAATCATTGTAATTGCCTTTCTATATAAATTATTGAATTGTAATATTTTTTGTTTTTGTTAATAATTTGAAATAAAAACTATTTTGCTTTTTAGATAATGTTTTATTAAAATAAATTATAGGAATTACGCCATCCAGCTGAAACTTCCCTCGTTATTTACGTATTTACAAAGAGTATCCCTGATTTTGATAGCATTGCTACCCCCTAAAACGTGTAAATTGCGTGAGGGTTGAATTGATTTCAGATTATAATTAATCTCTTGTCTCCACATCCCCGACTTCAAGTTGTGATTGGCATCTTCCCAGTCCACAAATTTTGGAGGTGCGTATACATTTTTGGCCTCTTTCGTCAATCTTAAAAAATTGTGTAACGCGACACAAGCTAACACAATTTTTTCTGCGTTGTCTGGCAACATAAAAATGCCAGACGTATTTTCTATACAGCGTCTCGCACGAGATAAACGCTTATTATACATTTCTTTTTCCTTTATCAGACCCACACCCGGATAGGGCTTCATGATGTTTCTTGTTAAATAAAATGCTGCATCAGCAACGAAAAAATGTGAAATGTGATCCGCCGTATTGGGAATGGGTTTTAGCTCTGGAAGCGTTTGCCGAAGCTAGTTATACTGAAAATTCCTATAAAGAGAAAGAAAATTTAAATTAATGCAAATCTTGTCCATCATGAACGTTACTAATACCTCCGTCGTGCTGCGATCCATAAGCACCCACATCGATATGTGTAAACACATATCGGGCATCGCATGCAGCCATCAACACAATAGTATAAAAGCCTTTGTAGTTGAAAAAATGACTTCCAGTGTCAGGAGGGCATTTTATGGCAATGTGCTTGCCATCGATGGCACCTACACAATTTGAAAAATTCCACAAATTGTAGAAATCTTCGCTTATTGTTTTCATATCGGTCATGTTAGGTTCTGTGACGTACAACCCAACTAGGCTTTTCCATAAAGTGTCACAGGTTTCGTAAATAATTATTCGCACTGTCTCTTTCCCTACTTTCCAGCTCCAAGCCAAGCTTTGGAAAGAACAACCTTGAGAAAGGTAACTGTAAATATACATTTAATATTACATTTACATTAATGGAGTTGTCTATATATTATTCACTTACAGCAAAGTTAAAGCAAGACGAAATTCGCAGCTCAAAAGATTTCGGCTATTTTCTATCATTTGCAACTGCACTAGCTCTAATAACATCGAGAAAACCTCCCGCGTCATACGAGTATGGATAAAAAATTGCTGTTGGTCCCAATTTTTTATTTCTGTAAACGTTACCTAAAATAAATTATGTACATAAACTTTTATATATGTATGTAGTTAACATCAATATTTTAATAAAATATGTATATACCTTGTAATAGCCGAATCTATTTCTCGTGCGATTTATTTTTCTTACCGCACAAGAACGCTTCTTTTTTGTTTTTTCTTTAAGGTCTTTTAAAGAGTTTAATCCTTTAAAGAGGATAAATAATTCCTCCAACTCCTCAATCGTCTGAATATTTAATTTTGACGACATCTTAATAATGTGATTTTTTTAAATAATTCATTAAATTTATCCACACATACACTTCAATTTTGCAGTTTTTCTTTGTGTGTTGTTGTCAAATCGTGTTACGGATTCGCTGGGCGTTCTGTCTAAATTTCCGTAACAATACACTTTCGTTAAATTCTGTAAGGTTTCATTACGGATGCTTAAAGACTCGCTGGTCAACGCTTAAGTCCAAAAACTCGACGAATAGGTTGAAAACAATTATTTTATTTATTACAGTGAATCTAAAAATTTTGTTACCAAAAAATCTAAATTTGTCTTTAATTTGAATTGAACTACCTCCACTATTGTTTAAAATAATGAACCGAATATTATTATTCAACTATAAATTACAGATATGTTTTATATTACTAATTCTCAATTATATAGTAAGCGAGTATGATACTTAATTGCATAATGTATAGCATTGAGGTGTCAATTCTTTCAAAAATAGATGACTATCTAAATCTAAATCATGCGCGGAATATAATGAACAAATCAAACTTACACGCATAGCTCGCATAACGTTTATCCTCAGTTTCGTTATTATACTGTTTGTCTGTTTTTTCAGTATAACGAAAAATTGTCAAATCCATATCAAATAAAATCGATAGTTACGATTAATGAAAGATGAGGTCTATTTTGGTTTTCATTATCTAACTTACTAATACTAATTTACTATGCTAATTCTAACGAACCCTATAAAAATTTACGAACTTCATATCTCGTCTAAAGTTTAATTTGAATAACGCTCAATTACCGGAATGAATATACAACGCGTTATACATGGTATTCCTGTTTATAAACATTCTTATAATAATTGGTAATTATGTAAACCTGAGGTCTATGAACCATAAATTAAATTTGAATTTATATGAAATATATAAAAGTAGTTAAAGTTCAATGTAAAATTGTAAAATTTATAAAATAACACCAGGTCATATTACTTCAGTTTCTCAAAATACTCTGTTGCAAAACAGCCATGTGATTACATATACATCTAAATTAGAAAATATAAAATGAATGATTCAAACCGTTTTAATAATGCACTAGAACCGATTATAATTATTCATATTACTCAAATTCACATATTGTATAATAATGGTGACGTGACAATACTAATCTTAATACAATCGTAGAAGAGATTATTGTAATTATGTAATGGAGAAAATATGAATAAAAGAATCTTCCATTTAGCCTAGGTTTTAACAAAACTTATCGAATAACAATTATTGCCCAATAAATTTATGTTCAATAAAAATTAGTAGTTTTTATGTTTTTAATATTGATTAAACTAGTGTGTTTAACGTTGATATAAATTTACGTAATTTCTACAAAAACATAATAAAAATATTTTCATCCTACTAAAGGTATAGCAAAAACTTGATATCAATCATAGTTTAGTTTATTACCTATAAAATAATTTACGATGCTCATTGATTAAATCTTCATCAACAAGTAATAAATGCGCCAAACGTATCGTTGTGTTCGAACTTAAAAATAAAAATGTATTAATTTTAACCTCAAAAATGTATAACAATTTAATAATAAGACTTTTAACGCACCTTGAAGGAACGAGTGACGGTATAATTAAACCAATTTATTTAATATTTGGTCAACCTCATAAAACGCACCATAACTATATCAAGGGCTTCAAGGTTTAGGGCGCAGATCATCAGTGGATATTATTATTTATTTATTACGTATATACATAGTAAACAAGCATTTAAGAAGATGAAATCACGTTTATTTATGCAAATTGTGAATTTATGGTTGGTTTATCTTTATACCATAGATGTAGTGCTAATTATAAATAAAATTCAATTTAAATTAAAAACTAATGGAATAAACCTTGGGATGATGCGGGTAAAGCGCATGTGTTAATCGGGTTTTTTTGTTTCTTAATCACAGAATTTGGCAAATTGAATGAATAGGAAATAAAAGCTATTTGCATTGAAAGTGCCGCTAGTAGTGCCTGTAATCCATACGAGTCAAAGTAAAGGTGGTCAACACTTGTTTATTTCTGGAATTACCTAGACAAATTGTGTTTTATATTCTTCATAACTCAACAAAACTTCGATTGTCAGTGCTGCTCAACAGACTTTAGGTATAGTGAAAGTCAGACCCAAGAATGATTGGTTTGATGACGAGTGTCATCTTGATGTTGAGCAACAAAATATAGCCCATAACGAAGTGCAACAGTGTCTCACAATCGCTAGAAAAAACAAGGCTGCTTAAGAAGGGCAGCTAAGCGGATTTGTAGCCGGAAGAAGCGGGGATGGTGGAAGGCCGAGGTTCTGAAAGTACATAACAACCCAGCAATGAGAGCAGTTCGCGTAATTTCATAAAAGGGACTACTGGAGTGCACCATACTTTCAGGCCTACGTCAACCGCCATTCGAGACCGGGATGGAAACCTCTATGTCAACATCGACGCAGTACTTGTCGCATGGAGTGGACACTTTACTGACCTGCTTGATCTCCATCATGCGTCATAGACTGTAATTGAGCCACCTCTAATACAGACTGCGGAGATTTGCACTGAGGAGCCATCACATGAGGAATTCACTAAAGCCAAGCAGAGATTGAAACGAAACCGCTCACCTGGAGTGGATTGCATTAATTCGGAGCTCTTGATATTCGGACGGGATACTTTGTGTGAGAAGTGTGAGAATTATCGCGGTATAGCTCTCCTTTGCACAGCGTACAAGTTACTGTCATACATTGTATTGGATAGAATCACTCCTCTAGCGGAGGGCTTGGTTGGTGACTATCAAGGAGGATTTCGTCCGAATCGATCATTCACCGATCAGGTCTTTTCGTTGCGGATGATGATGGACTGAATAGCAACGGAGTGAAAGAAATACTTGATCCGCTTGTACAGTTCTCAGCTTCAGTTGGACTTCAGATCAATGAATCCAAAACGAAATACCTGATCTCTGGTTTTAGGGACAATGGCACACCAGATTTTAGTAGTGGCCACCACAGGTTTGAGGGAGTGAAGAGGTTTAAATATTTGGGTTCTCTTATCACTCACGATAACAGTGTGGGTGAGGATATTAAAGAGCCACTGCTAAAATCTAAACACTTATCAAGTGCCGTGAAGCTGAAGCTTTACAAAGCGTTGATCAGGCCCATTGTTATGTTTGGATGTGAAAGTTGGGCGCTGACGGATGAATACGAGAGATGGCTCCTTACATTTGAGAGAAGAATCATGCGTGTGATTTACGGCCCAAAACGCGAAAGCGATGGTGCATACCGAGCTCTGTACAATTTCGAGAACAGAGTTCTGATGAAGATCCCCGATATTGCACATGAAGCAAGATCTCAGCGAGTACGCTGGCTCGGTCACGTTCTGCGTGCTGATCCGGAACGAATTGTGCAGCGATCTCTGAAAGGAGAGCCATCATATGGTAGGCGCGGAGGTTGTTGCAGGCGACGATGGCTCCACGCTGTAGAGAACGGCTTGGTGTCTTCAGATTGTCTTAGACTGTATGAAGACCATGCTCAGGATCGAAACCGTCGGAGCCAGATTGTTAACTCAGTAAGGGGCCAGTAATGGCCTTTAAAACTGATTATTATTATTATATTCCTCATGACCGTCGTGGGCCTTAATATTCTAATTTTTTAAATTTTAGTTTTAAAAAATATATTTTTATTAATTAAGGCGCCAGAATTAATAAAAATAGGGTTTTCGAAACTAAGATTTTGCCAACTAGAATGAATATTAATGCATGTATTTTTCAAAAAGCTGATTTATTTTTTTCACAATTTATAATTGTGGTATTAATTGTCGATTTCATTGTATGTTTATGCCGGCGTATACTTTATATCAATTTTTAAACAATACGAGTATGTACCATTCTTTTGTTTTTACCTAAACAAGAGAAATTCAGTTAACAGCGTGATTTTTAAATAAATTTTGAAAAAATCCAAGCTGTGATTTTGGAACCTAGGATTTTACAAAACCCAAGATCTTTACTAACCGAGGTTATTAAAATGTTAGATACACTTTTCGTTTACCTTGTATTAAAATGATAAATAGTAAATACGACATTATTGTGTTTGACATGATCTACGACAATTGAATAATCGATTAACCACTACTTATATGTATTTTGGGCAGCAAAAACATTTTTCTATTATTTTCCGCTTTCAACTAAGAATGTAATTCTTGGTAGGGTTCTATTACTGCGAGGTTACATGTTCAACCGAAATATTGACCGACTGAAAACTTATAAAAAAAATCTAGCATGTAAGCTGCCACCAAACCGATATTGCGACCGTGTTAGTCGGTTAACAGTAGTTCGATTGAGTCTGTTTTATTTTTCAGTGGAACATGTAAACCACAACTAACTTAAATGACAAAGCAGAACACTCAACCATTGCCACCTTTATACACTGGCCTATGAGTATGACTACAAATGATGACGTAGAATTATGTCTCTATCTGCAGATGGGGTAAAGTTAAGAAAAAACATGTTTTTTCCTATTTGTGGATAACGTTATTGTTTTTTTTTAGCCTGTTTCGTAATGCCAAGGGGGGAAGATATGCGTCTCGAACTTTTTAGTTTTCTTTATTATTACGTAAATTAAGTTTTAATAAATTATATTTTATTTATTGCTATAAATAAATTATAAATTTTATTAATTTACAATACAATCATTCTCTTTTATGCGCATACTTAAGTATATTTTACAAAAATATCATTTTAAAATTTCGCCGCTAGCGGCAGTAAAATAACAAACAAGTTTTTTATCTTATTTTGTAAATATTGTTTTTGTTTTTTTTAGTTTGCTATATTATGTCGAGGTGAGAAGAATTGCGTCCCTTTGTACATCTTTTATAGGTAGAAAATTTCATTTATATGAATTAAATTATATTTATTATAGCATAAATTAACTTTTAATTAAATTTATGTTATAATTATAATATATTTTATTTTATTACATATAATCATTTTGGCTGCGAATTAAGTATAATTTTTTGACGGTAGTAGCGCATAGTTGAATAAAAAGAATTGTTTGTTTTTATACTATTATTGGTTTTCTTTTTTTGATTTTGACAGTTCGTTATTTATTGATGAACATAACGAAATTGCAATATAAATTGCAAAATAATTATTATCATCTAGCTCTGCTATATGATGACACCTATACTATTTTAAAGTACTCGTTATTTACGCATTTTATTTCCTTTAGACGAAAAGCAAACATTTTTTCACTTCGATGTATAATGAAGGAGACTAAAAAAAATAAAGACGAATTTTCGAAACAAAGAGCAAAAATAAAAAATTGTATTTAACTTTACCCCGTCTATCGGTAGGATACATAATATGACGTCATTGACAAAAATTGTGTGTAGCCATAGGCCAGTGTATAAAGGTGGCAATGACTCAACACATCTATTTTCTTATATGTACATATTTAAAGGTGGTAAACAAAACCGAGTTTATTTTAAACGCCATATTAAATTTGAGTTCTCCGAAAAAAATTAAATTGTTGGACTGATTCTGAAGATCCACTTCACTTATTGGGGTAAACTAGACTCGATAGTCTAGTCTAGGAATTCTATTTTACCATGTGAATCTTTAATGTATCCATGCGTAGGTCCCTGTGAAGGTCTCCATTTCTTGTGCCATGTAGCATTTACGATGCTACGAAGAACCTTGTTTTAAAACGTCTGTATAATTTTGGCGTTTGTTTGCTTGGTACATACCCAGAGTTGGATACCGTACGTCCATATCGGCTTCAGTATTTGCCGATAAAGCAGCAGCTTTATGTTAAGTTCTTCTTTTTTCTTTTTGATATGATCACCCACATTTTGTCCCTATAATGAATCTCACCTACGCGTCACCGAGAGACACAACGTCACCGTATTTCAATTTAGTATTATGACTCCCGCCATGAGTAAGTCTAATATCACATATCCTCACCTACAATTTGGTGGCGAGACTGAGCGAGAAAAGAATTGTTGACATTGGTATACATACACACATAATAGTATTTTTTACGTTAGACTAAATGGAAGGCAAAAGTAATGTAATAAATAGTAATTGTTGAATTATAATAAATAATATTATTGTTGTATGTATTATACAAATTTTTATTTTTCATAACTAGAAATAAACCGAAAATAACTAATGGCGAACAATTCGCAAAACTCGTTGAGAAGATGGAAAAAAATATTGCCCGTGGAGGAATACTGGATGAGTAATAAGATGGTTTGAATTTTCCTTCTAGTTTGTCCAATAGATACGAAAGTCCATCTTCATTTATACGAAAAATGCTTGTAAATCAAGAATTTTATCCCATCATGCCTTAGAATATGTTAAAAATTACATTTAAATATCAAATATCAAGTACTTGTCATCCGGTAGTGTGAAAAGATCAGATTTGAATTTAACCAATTGTCAAAAATCCTCAAAACAATAACAACTACTACCTTAAAGAAACTAAACCATCATAAATGACGCATAGCACTGCGTATGTCACTCACCCAAATAAAAACGAGAATCATAATACCGAAATTTGACTCGCGCGATTGTAGATGTCACGGTGAGAGGTAAGGTGAGATGCGAACCATAATATGGGTATAAGCTTGGCATCGAGGGTCATACCAAGGTATTTAGCTGTGTTTGAATATGGCACCTGTCGTGAGTTAATTTCTATCGGTCGGTGGGAAGCCTTTTGATGTGTAAAGTTATCATGCGTGGATTTCGTCTCATTAAGCTTGATTCGCCAACGTTTTGTCCAGTTACAAACCGCATTGTTAATCATCTGGAGGTTACTCATTGCATCAACGATATTAATTCCAATCGCCATAATTGCTGTGTCGTCTGCAAAAGGGGCTATGATTCCTTTATATTTCACACGAAAATGTCTATTGGATGAATAAGATCTTAGTATGGCGTAGAATTGCCTCGACAAGTCTCTATGTAGCTTATATTCCAGACCAATGTGTCAAATTTTATCGAATGCTTGGGCGACGTCCAGGAATATGCTTGAGATTCTATAAACCTGTTCAATTGTAGAATGCTTTTCTCTGAATCCAAATTGATGTGGAGGAATTAGTTATCGGTCCTCAATTATTGATTTAAAGCCCTTTAGTAATAATTTTTCAAATTTTTTTAACATAACAGCAAATAAATTGGCCTGGATGAGTTTTTATCGTTAGGTGGTTTATCAGGTTTTGCTATCATGATTACTACTTTCCATTGCCATGAAACATATTTTAATCGAAATCCATTATCAGGTAGAGCCTTGATAATTTGGCAAGTTATCAAGATGTACCCTGGGGCTTTACAACAATAATAACCGGTGAGTAATCCGATACTATAAAATATCGGTTTTCAATGTGGATGTAGTTCTGAGATATACCTCTTGCTACAATACATAAAAGTCAATTAGGTCCAGACTCTTAGCTTCGTATTTGGGCGACTGTGTTGGGGAACCACCAGAGTAAAATTCACATTTTGATGTCTGCGGCTTGAAATAATTCGTTACCCTTTGACGTCGTATAAGTCTAGATCCCAATAGGTGTTTACGCATTAAGTAACCTCCAATAATTAAATCACATCGTAGCGATTTAAATAGTTTATTGTAACTCCCTTTTTATTGTAGTCCTCCAATAACAATAAGCTGTCTGTGTTTAATGTGTCCAGATTACTATTCTGAAAGTTTTGTTCTTCCCTAACATGTTTTATCGGAGTGCGTTGTGAGAGTTGCATTTTCTTCAGTTGATCAAGCATCATGTTGTTCAGATTACTTTGGTCATCTAGCCGCATTGTAATAGCTTCAATGCTGTTCATAATGTTTTCCATAATTTGGTTATTTTCATAGCCCCTATATTTAATTTGATGTTTGAATCATTTGAATTTCTTGATTTTGCGGTTGATTTCTTAGTTTATCTCTTAATTTTTGTAGTTGTTTAGCAAACTCGATAATTAGCCGGATGTTGACCCTTACAATTTATACACTTCGCTGGCGCAGCTCTCCCTATTGTACATGCCTGAGTAATATGTTTACCAGGACATTTTACTCATCGTGGATCCCGAATGTAATATCTTTCGGTGTGATTAAATCTCTGACATTTTTTGCATTGGGGTATGCGTGTACTGGTTGTATTCATTGGTTCAATTTTTACCTCCATGTGAAGAATTCCTTTTATATCGTTAATGTTTTTGTTCATTCTCTTTGTTATCTAATACATACCAGCATAAAAAGAGGGAATCCCTTTTTACTGAAAGTTTGGATTCCTTCCTGGTTTTCCCTTCTCTCTTCCCTTCGACAATATTCAAAGCATCTAGCATTTTTTTGTAAGTCTTCCATTATTTCTTATTACTGAATAAGATTTAACTGAATTACTGGGTAACTGGTTACGCCCACAATATTTATTGGTGGGGGTGTTTTTTATTTCGGTTGCACCAATGTTGTTGGTAGATTTACTACCTTTTGGTTGATTGATCTCGGGTTGAACAACTTCTGGTTTGGTACTTGTAATTCCACTACCATTTAATTGTTCAGCCTCAGATGATGATTCAGCTTATCTTTTCTTACTCTTCGTTTTTTCTTCTTTAGGATCAAGTCCGCCTATACCTATCTAGTTCATCCTCATCAGTTATGTAGTTGAATTTCTTTGGTTCAATACCTCATATTTCGCTATGTTCTTTTGGATCCCGATTCAATTTTAGGTTTTCATTTTCTTGCTTTACATAGGTGCTAGATTTTTTTCTAGGTCAATAGTTCTTTCACTAGATTTAGCTTCTCGAAACGTAAAATCTCCACTAGCAGCACTTCTGGCATTAGAATAGGCATCGGATTGATCAGCTAACGAGTTGCTACTTTTTTCTTTTTCATATATTGGTCTTCTTTGGAAAGGATTTGATGATCTGTGCTTAAGCAATTTACCGAATATGCTCTCTTTTTCAGTGCGTAATAGCTCATTTACACCTTCACTTTCCCCTGTCCCACTATCTACCGTAATGGCCAGATGATGTACTACAGCATTGCGGTCAATGGATTTCACTGACTGAGGCCCCACTCGCACACTCTCGACAGTCGCCGGTACTGGGTTTCCCAGTCACACCCGCTCATGTTGGTTTTTTTTATCTAGGTATCGAGGGGTATCACTCCCCTAGCATTTTATACCTATTGCCAGGTAAGTATTTAGCTGCCTCTTACATGAGGAACAGGCGCTGTTTGAAGCCGCACCTCGTGGTGAACGGACGCTTCTCGCAAGTTTTGGTCCACGAGTGGTATTTTATGAGAGCCCTCCCCATAACGTCCTGGGGACACGCTCGATAGGAGACTTACAACTGCTATAAGTGATTTTTCAGTCAGTGAAAAAACAGGGTAGCCCGGAGACTTTCCAAAGAAATTGAGTATAGAAAATACAAAAATACAATAATGTGAGAGGAGCTGAAAGACGAGTAGTAAATCACTTTGAAAAATTTCAACAAATTGTTGGAATGTGCTCGGTTTCAAGGTTTCAAGAAATTGATACCTATATAGTATGTATTTACAGTTTATTGTACTTGGGATGTTTTTATAATAAATTTTTTGATTTAATTAGAAATTAATCCATCTGTCGCAGTTCCTGATGATTCTATATCGGATGATCAAGCAATGGATGAAACTGCAGACAATAGTAGAATGTCCCCTAGACCATCAACCACCCTATGTAATTTATTTTAATAAAAACTATTACATACTCCAGTAACATATTTCTTGTTTATGTTGAAAAAGATTCCAGCCTCAAGAAACAAAAACCAAATACTCCAGCACGAAATGAAAATATGAAAAAATTCAAGAATAATTGAATGAAGAATTTTTCGAAAAAGAAAGAGAATTTTTAGAAGTCGACCACAAATTTCATGCATTTCTGGCGAAAACGTCAAGATTTTAAAAGAATCAAATTTTTTGCCTTTTTGTGTAGTATATAACAAAACAAAATCTCGTGGGTATGGATGACCCCCCAGTGACGACTAATATGTACATATTAAATATTGTTTGTTTTTAGCTTAGTTCTTTAATGTAGGATCACATTTCAAAACTCAAAAGAATTTTACTTGTTTTTATACTTTTTATAAATTATGAATGAAATTGCTATTTTGAATTAATATCGTCACAGTGAGAATTACCGATCTTCACCATAGGTGTGACATTCTATAAGCTGGAAATCGATCAACAAATAGTGACAATTTATATTATTCGCATTCGATAATATGACCAATTTAATGTAGAAAATTAGTACAACATTTTACGAAAATTAAAGTTCTGAAGTGATTAGCTGTCAGATTAATTTCATCACAAAAAGGAGATAGTAATGGTGATTTTTATCACTGCAGCATTGAATGCAGAACGTTTATTAAATCCAGCCGAAATCATTTAAAACTAAATAAGTTGAATTAAATTAATTAAAATAACGTTCTAATATTTGTATAATAATAAATACATAAATCAACTTTTGTGACTCTGAAAAAATTAAAATTTATTTTTTTGCCGTCAACACTGGCTTGAACATGATGGATCGGTTAGAAATGCGTAGTAACAAATAAATAAATGTGAAAAATAGAAAAAATCGAAGTTGGTATTTTGTGTAAGCCCAATATTGCAAATATTCAATCCCAACTGATAGAAGTGTGGTACGACTTTGTTATTAAATTAGCATAGCTTTTTATGCTATATAAAAGCCATTTTCTTCTCCACTTTCTCCAAAATGAAAAGAGTTCGTTAGAATAATATTCGATTTATAAATCATAACTACATACGAGTAGTATGTCTAAATTTTGATTTTACCAAATTTCAAATATTTATCTAAAAATAGATATGATACGACTAAGAATAAGTTAATTTAATTTTAGTTTTTATTGTGAAAACGTGCTTTTATAATGTAAGATCAATTTAGATAATTTGTTATGTACTTTCTGTTCTTTGATCTAAAGGAAATTTTAAATAAAAAAGAACCGTGCCGAACCCATCGTTAGTCATTAAAACTTAAGATGTTTTTAAATGCAGAAGTTTTATGAAGCAATTAATGTTTAAATGTTAAAATTAGATTCTTACGATAGTTTATTTGATTTGTTGAGTCACTAATGTAAACCGGCAATAATATGATAATAATAAATCTTCAGTTCACTTCATTATAAAGCAGTTATTATTGATTAGTTGCGGATTTATGACTTATCGTATTAGAATAAAATTATCGACACGGTAACCTTCGTACTAACAGTGGTGATGCTTTTATTATAATGTTTTGAGAATGATCTAACTACATAATACATATAATAAGATAGATACGCCTGAAATAATTTAAATATATATATATATATACAAAAAAAAAAATCTTCATAAACTGATGGCCGAAGGTGATCAGCACTGAAAGATGTGCTTAAAGTAAAATTATTAATTTTTAGCTTATGGCATTTTATAAGTGAATTATAATAATTGCATAAAATAATTTTCACACACTTTCTGAATAATATTTTAATACATACATACATGTTATGAATAATAACAAAATAGTAATGAATATGCCATAATTATAATTATACATTAAATCTTAATTTTTGAACGAATATAACAGTTTCAAAATAATAAATAACCAATTACACGGTACGGGTAACGGATCACAACACAACTTCAATAATTCAGATTCATAAAATTGATATTTACATAATTAATTTTGAATTTTCATTAGTGTACGAATGTATGTACATATGTATGTATTAATTAAAACAACATCAGTGTGTTTGTATAAATTAATACGTACGGGTATTAATGATAACCATAAATATATTAAAATTCCTTTTAATTTTTGGATTATCGTTAATATTTGCGCGACGACCTTCAATTAAATAATTGTATTTTTCTTTTATTTTATCAAAGCCAACAGCAACAACAACAAATAATACTTATTTCTAGCTTATATAAAACTCAAGTAAAATTAAATTATGTTCAATCAGTGATGTACAGTATTTGAAACGTGATTAAAATTCTTAATGCGAAACTTAATTTTTTATTAATAAAAATATTTTCTTGGGAGATTACCACCATGTCACTTCGGACTTTGTAGCTTTGGGGGAAAAATTATATCGAAGACGACGCATACAGGTAATACTCGTACTTGTACACGCATACCCATATTTTATTTGTGATTGATATTTGATTTTAACTAATTTGAATAAAATAAAATTTATTGTGAAAATTGTTTTTGTACATGTCTTATGAATGTATGAATGAATGTGGTAACTAATAAACTAATATTAGTAATACAAACAATTTGCCGTCAATTAATGTGATTTTAAATTTATTACTCAGGAAAAAATTTAAATTATTACTAAAAAGCTGTAATCGTTTTTTTATTTTACTTTACTTTTTGCATTATTTAAATATTTGGTTATTGGTTAGGATTTATCTTTTATGCTTCCAATAAAACGTACCATGGTATTTTACCTAAATTACAAAATTAGTCAAAGATTATAAAACGCTATATGATTAATTTTAGGCAGTCCAGCTTAACAAAGTCAAAGCATTAGCTGTTATATCCCAGCTGGACAGAATAATTGAACTTGACGAGTCTAGTTAGTTAAGTTAAATTATCAAAGTTTAACAAAAAAAAATGTAATTACATGCAAAAAACTAAAGTGGTACCACCAGCGGCATGATAACATAATGTACATTAATGAAAAAGTTATATAACTTCCTTTTTAATTTAATTTAATATGCCTTATCCATGTAGAGTTAAATGGTGTTAAATTTTGCTATTCTCGTTTCACATTTTTTGCTAAAATACTCGTATATGTATTGAAATTTCTTGGTTGAACATTATATCAAACCAGAATTCAGTTTATTGTTGCACTATTTGTATTTGATATAACTTTCAAAGTGTTGACCCAAAGCCACCTGAATATATATACAAGGCCCTAAGGTAAAACGTAAAGAAAAAATTCCATTCAAAATATCAATACAATTTTTGAAACGTTACTCTGGAATGGAAATAAAGTGAAATAAATATTTTATCATTGGAATAATATCTGCAATTTCCATTTTACCAAATAACATATGAAGCGATATTTCAAAAAATTGTATCATCATAACGGTATCATAGTGTATTAGCGTGATCGCAGGTTAGATTTTTAGTTTTTTATTTTATTTATAGTTTTTTTTTAGCCACTAGAACTTAACGCAATATTTACATTCTTTTCAACGAATTTTTTTTTATTCGACGAACAAAATTGTAAGTAGGTTAGTAGGTTAGGTGGCCGCTTTTTACAGCACACTACGACCGGCGACGGTCCGTTGTGATACCACATTTTTATCACACACACACACACTTCAACTAATTCACCCTCATTCACACAAGTACAGTGTACACGTGCGCAATGCATAGCTCCATGTCACCCTGTATAGTGACATGGAAGGTGGGTCGTCCTACAGTTATAAATTCCAACGGTTATAGATGTTTTACAGTTAAATTAATCATCTCCCCGTAATCGGAAATGAGATGAAAAATCCCTTTTTGCATCCCTTTGTTGGGATTTGAACCCGGTACCTCCCGATCCAAACGTCGCAGCTTTAACCACTACGCTATTTGCTCGGTAACAAAAATGTAGATAATCTAAAAAAAATTAATAAAATAATTAATTAAATATAATATTTCTAAAATAATTGTGTTTTTTTAAACCAAAAATAAATTTAATAATAATTTATTTAGTGTTAATTTTTTAATAATTACTTTCAATTCTAACTTAAACTCAACTCAACTAACTAAAGAGCTAAGAAGTACACAACACACACGACAGGATCTACTCTAATTATATTTTGATTTAAGATGAAACTTAAGTAATTAGACAAAGTGGTGAAACCTAATTTTATAATATATTTCTATTATGTTTTAAGTAATATATACAAATGATTGCCTACTTTTGTTATAAATGTTAGGCATTATTATCACTAAAATTTAAATTTTAAAGAGTAACACTCTGTATCGTATTTAAAATCAGTTTATTATAATTAAATTATTCGGATCTTAATGTAGGGTTTTAAACATTTTCTCACATTCGCGTACTAGTTTAAAAATATTTTTAGAAGGAATTAATTAATTCCCCATTTTTTAAATTAAAGTAAATCATATATATATTTAATATTTCAAAACACTCTTTACATTGTAAATATTTAGGTTATTATTTTGCTCCGAATAAATAAGTGATTACATCACCACAAATACTCATCCAGCTCTACTTTAATTAAATCTAAAGAAACTTTTATTTCTTCAATTCCTAAATTTAATTCATTTTTATTTCGGCTAAATGAGCCAGGTTATATTTCCGGTAAACTTACATTTCCCGTACATTGAGCTTTAATATGGTTTTATTAACTATTAGCAGAGCCATCTATATATGACAGCCGTAAGGATCAGCCATATTTTTTGTCGAGCTTTTTCTAGAGGAACTACTTTTTGCATTATCCCATAAGAATCAATGTAAAAATGACCATTTTCGAGTTACTTTTCATCAATGAAAAGTTAAATCTTTCATTTCTATAAACACTTTGTGGAATTGATTCTATATTGAAGCAGCACATATCTGAAAGTCAGAACCTTAAACCTTTTATTAATTTAATAAACAACAAATCAAAATTAAATATGAATCTATCATATTTATGTAAACATGAATTTATTTGAATGTGTAGGTAAAATAAATAAATAAAACATATATTGTCATCCTTTCGATCGATGATTTTGTCTCTTTTTTAAGAATTAAATCTCACACTTTTTCTTTCTTTAATTTCGCTTTTTCTATTGCGATCGCAGCATGCTCGAATAAAGCATTATTCTATTTCCTTTTATACATTTGAAAATATATCACCACATATTTCTATTTCATTACCTTGTAGCGAAATCGGAAAAGGGATAGAATGCAAAATTATTCCAATAGGCTGAGATCGCAATAGAAAAAAATCAAAATTGAATTCACGAAATAGCGTAAAATTTAAAAAGGGAACATAAACATCGATCGATAGAAAAAAAATTGTGATGTTGACAACTTACAACATGTCATAGGGAGTTCCAATAATTATGCACAAATGCGTAACAAAACTTTACCAAAATAAAATATAACCGTTCCAGAAGAACTGTGATAGTGATGGTGTTCCATTTATAATCTAAAATCCAAAATTTACGTTGAAATTGAAGTGAAATTAGTTTGAGATTTATTCAAACAAAATCATGCAGCTTTTATTGAAATACCCTTTAAGTATTTTATTTTATCCACAAAAATATAATTCAAAAGGAAACACAACCACATTTTTACTGTTTTCTCTCTTCGTCGTGCAGTTTAATTTTTATTGCGTTGGTATTTGTGTGTATTCATACGAATAATCCTAAGGTTTTTTCGATCCGAACTTTTGACGAAGCTAACATAATAAAGGTAAATTATTTCCATGTTACTATGAAATATTACAATAATTTATTTTTGTTATGTTCAATGTTTTTGTTAATGTTTAATTCAATAAATCGATTGAGGTGCGCGCTCTATGTCATGTTGTGCCATCTTGTTGAAACCACATCTCTTCCACATTTATGCAATTCAATTGACAAAGTCAGTAATCATGGATCTATAGTAGGCTTCATTTACTGTAATGTATACTGGGGATCAATTCTCTCTTTTCATTTACATCTAGTCATCCATGTTCAATTTTTCAAATCACAAAACAAAATTGTTCAGTTGTTTTTGTACTGCACTACAGCGGGCATTACCTCACTGTCATTTGAAAATTTTAGCCCACTTATTTTTTTCTTCAAATTCGTAAAAAGAAAATAATTACTTGAATCTAGATCTGGTCTAGATTGTAAGGTGGATGTGGAATTTCATTGAGCTTGCAATCTCGTAGGGCTGGTTGTTCGCCTTATAAACTGGTAAATTGTCATGTAAAAGCAATATTTTTTGCTTGATTTGACCTCGTCGGTTTTCTCTGATAGAATTTCCAATCTATTCAAAAGTCCCGCATTATAAGTCCCTGTTATTGTGGTCTTATGAGGTTAGTATAGTCAATCGTCAAAATTCCATCAGAATCCCAAAAAATTGTTGCCATTATCTTACCCGCAGATGGTTGAACCTTAAACTTTTTCGGTGGTGGATTTCTTTGCACTATCCATTGCAAGAATCCCTATTTCGACTCTGGATCATAGTGATGAATCCACGCTCCATCACGGTGACTATTTGGTTTATAAATTTAACCGGATCGTCTTCAGTCATTTCTAAAATTACCTTAGAAGTTTCCACTGGAAATATATTTGGTCTATAGTTAACATTCTGGGAACCAATCTTGCACTAACTTTTGACGGCTTAAGATGATTGTGTAAAATTGTGCTAACACTGCCAATATATTTAATATTATACTTAATTTTGAAATGGTGATCTCCCCGTCTTCCAATGTTTGAGATACATATTATAAAAATATAACGTTTTTAAAGGATTGTGTGCGATTTTTAATGCATGTTTTTATTTATTTAAATATGGAAATTGTACTGAGGGGAATTACAACAGTCAGATCAAAATATTCTCTTTGAATTTCATGATTAAGAAGCCACATATTACGATCTGTTAACTGTTTATTAAATTTGGTGTCCAACAAAATCACGTTCAGAAAGTGCTGGTTCGAAAAGCAAACCTGAAGATGAAATGATTTCATTTCATTCTGTTTCCAGCTCGGAAGAAATATCCTCAGAGTCGAAAAATGTGAATATAATATAATACGGTAATGCGTCCTGAAATATTGCGCAGCTCTTGAAGCTGCCAATGTCGCTCATTATTTTTCTGATAATAGTAATTCATTGCAGTATATCCAATTTAAATAGAATTTTACGATTACTCTAATAAAATATGTTAGCATATAGTTATTTTTGCACGCAAGTAGGAAAGCATTGGGAAATGTGGTTTTCAATGACTTCCGTAAATTAAGACCAATTACAAATCAATTAATTGCACATTTATTAGTTTATGTGGGATAATAATATGTATAAGTATATATAAATTTATGTCTGTACTGTTTATAGCCGCGAGTGCTAACAAAATATAATAATATTTGAAAGATAAATAACAATGTATAAATTACTGTGTTCAATATTTGTACAGCCATAATTCAATTTGATCGTTGGTTCATAAACTGTAGGTTTATAAAATCAACAGGAGCATTGAACTAACAAAACAAACAAGAATTGAAACGCAACGTAAATGCCAACAAACTACCTTGTCTATTTTTATAATAAAAAATAGTTATAGAAAATACCTTTTTAATAATAATTATTATAAAACAAGAATTTTCTTAAACAATTTATTTTCAAAGACTTTGTCTGTTCTCTACGTTCTTCTATACGTCTTCCAAGATTGCATTTTATCGTTTTAGTTTTAGTTTTTGTTAAAATCCTTTATGAATATGTTTATAAATTCCAAATTAGTCATTGCCTTTTATAAGAATTATAATACCGTCTTAAGTAAAGGTGTAAAACATTTCAAGGTTACGTTATTTCAGATCAAATTACACACCCGATATATACTATATTAGAGTTTTATGAAAACTAACTATTTTACTAAACTAACACAAATATTTGATTTATTTTCATCATGCTGCGAATTATTTAAGTTTTTATCTTATGGACATCATACCACATGCTATTCTTTGTATTCTTGCAAAACCTTCAATGTATAGTAAACAAAGATAATTTTATTATTAATTAGCATTTTACACAATTGTTTAACATATTGTTACAAAATATGTTTATATTTATTTATAAGTCACCATAATTGAAATATATTTTAATTGATTCGCAAAAAATTCTAATCCAAAAATTAATTTTAATCGCGCCGTTCAAATCTGTCGTCTTTTAGGTTTGTTTACTTAAAAAATATCTAAATATTATAATTTATTGTCGGTAATAAATTAAATACAAATAATGTATATAAATCTATAAATAATTTGCTTTTTAATTTATATGTGTACTGTAATATATAGTAAGAAATAAAATTGCATTGTACATAGTAATTATTATATGGTGAAAGTAGTTAATTATGTTACGTAATTTATAAAATATTTGCTAGAAGATTGCACTGAGTAATTTTATGAATCATGAAATGTTGTATCTGATTTATTACTATTATCGTATTGGTACTAAACCAAATCTATCCCTATATCTATTATATGTACATAGTATAATAAATAAAATGTATCATTCATCATCATATAATATTCAAAGTACGTCTAATTTAAGATACGTGAATATAATTGTTAACTAAGTTCTTGGAATAATTTATTTAAAAAAATTAGATTTATTTAAAAGTAAAAAGAACATCTACATGTGACTCAGATGTTTAATTAAGTTGTGTATGATGTATTGAAATGGAAATACGTATGTAGTCTAGTAAACCTTTTCAGTTAGCCAGGAAATTTATAAAGATATATACGATAGATTTACAGATATTATTCGCAATGAATAACCTGTAGGGTTATTATGATATTCCACTTAGTCCAAAAGTAAAATTAGTAAAATTTCTATGAATGTGAATTATTTCCTAAACATTCCTAAACCAACAATAACAATCTGTATGAATGAATGTATGTGTAAAACTAAGTAAAGGCTGTATTCCATTGTGAAAAATTTACTGACAGCAATTTTTTGCTGCCATAAAGAAAGGAGAAAGAAAAAGAAAAATTCTATTAGTTTGACAGAGTCGTATTTTTTTATTTTTTATTTTATACCAAAACTTTTATGGTTACGTTTTGACAGCTTCTGTAACATAACCAAAAAATTTCATAATTTTTTTTATGTTTAGAGTGCGAACATAATTTTATTCGTTTATTCATATGCTATTACATAATAAATAATTTATTGTAATATAATTAATAATAATAATAATAATAATTTATTATTATAACGTCTGAAATATTAAAAAAAAAATCTACAGCAAAATAACATTTGACCATAATTAATTAAAACAGTTTTAAAGGCCATTACTGGCCCCTTACTGAGTCAACAATTCGGCTCCAGCGGTTTCGATCCCGAGCATGGTATATATTCATACTGTCTAAGACAATCTGAAGAAGCCAAGTCGTTCTCTACACCGTGGAGCCATCGTCGCCTGCAACGACCTCTGCGCCTACCATATGGTGGTTCTCCTTTCAGAGATCGCTGCACAATTCGTTCCGGATCAGCACGCAGAACGTGCCCGAGCCAGCGTACTCGCTGAGATCTTATTTCATGTACAATATCGGAGATCTTCATCAGATCTCTGATCTCGATATTGTACAGAGCTCGGTAGGTACCATCTATTTCGCGTTTTGGGCCGTAAATCACACGCATGACTCTTCTCTCAAATGTTAGGAGCCATCTCTCGTACTCATCCGTCAGCGCCCAACTTTCACATCCAAACATAACAACGGGCCTGATCAACGCTTTGTAAAGCTTTAGCTTCACGGCACTTGATAAGTGTTTAGATTTTAGCAGTGGCCTTAGAGGATACAAAGAACGACTGCCAGCTGCCAGCCGCACTTTAATATCCTCACCCACACTGTTATCGTGAGTGATAAGAGAACCCAAATATTTGAACCTCCTCACTCCCTCAAACGTGTAGTGGCCACTACTAAAATCTGGTGTGCCATTGTCCCTAAAACCAGAAATCAGGTATTTCGTTTGGACTCATTGATCTGAAGTCCAACTGAAGCTGAAAACTCTACAAGCGGATCAAGTATTTCTTTCACTCCGTTGCTATTCAGTCCAATCACCCATATGTCATCTGCATATGCAAGCACCTGATTGGACTGGCGATATAAGATGTTACGCTGCGGTGTCTCAGTTCTACGAAAGATGTACTTCAACATGAGATTAAAGAGTATCGGGGACAGAGCATCTCCCTGCCGAACACCCGAGTTAACTACAAAACTTGTCGATAGCCTGTTCTCAACTTTAACACAGCATTGGGACTGCGTCACTGTCATCCTACATAGTCGTACCAGTTTTGTTGGCATTCCTAGGTATTCCAGGGCAGACCATAAACTCTCTCGATTGATCGAGTCATAGGCCTGCCGGAAATCCATGAACACTTGATGTACGGGGATGGATGTCTCATAATATTTAGATAGAATCATCCGCAGCGAAAAGACCTGATCGGTGACTGATCGATTCGGACGAAATCCTCCTTGATAGTCACCAACCAAACCCTCCGCTAGAGGAGTGATTCTATCCAATACAATGTATGACAGTAACTTGTACGCTGTGCAAAGGAGAGCTATACCGCGATAATTCTCACACTTCAAGCGGTCTCCCTTCTTGAAGATGGGGCATATCGCGGCCACTTTCCATTCGTCAGGCATAACTTCGGTTCGCCATACTAATTGAATAAGGTCGAAAAGACAGTTCAACAAAGTATCCCCTCCGAATATCAAGAGCTCCGAATTAATGCAGTCCACTCCAGGTGCACAGTTTCGTTTCAATCTCTGCATGGCTTTAGTGAATTCCTTATGGGATGGCTCCTCAGTGCAAATCTCCACAGTCAATAAAATTTGATAATAAGATAAAAACTAAGTTGTATAGGTATAGGTAGTAATAATAAAATCATTCTTTTAAAATAAATACTTTGATGTTCTCAAAAACTGTTACAATATTCAGAATTTCAGAAGAACTTCATAAATCATCTAAAATTAAAAGAGATTTATTTAGCATTTTTATATATTTAATCCTTATGCCCGGTTGCACAAAAATATTTAACTAGAGATAGCTAGCGGTTAAATGCTAAAATGGTTTTTCAATTCATAGCCGGGATTCAATTAAATTTAATTTATTTGCACGCATGGTACGTTTCGACTGTGAAGGTCTGATAAATGAAGATCAAAAGAAACGATATCAGGATCTTGTCAGCGACAACATTAATGAAGCTAATTACCAGTCTGACTGCGTGAACTCTGTCTGGGGGGTACTGAAAACTTCGGTTGTCAGTGCTGCTCAACAGACTTTAGGTATAGTGAAAGTCAGACCCAAGAATGATTGGTTTGATGACGAGTGTCGTCTTGCAGTTGAGCAACAAAATATAGCCCATAATGAAGTGCAACAACGTCTCACAATCGCGAGGAAAAACAAGGCTGCTCTTGCAAGAAGGGCAGCTAAGCGGATTTGTAGACGGAAGAAGCGAGAATGGTGGAAGGCCGAGGTTCTGAAAGTACAACAACTCAGTAATGAGCGCAGTTCGCGTAATTTCTTTAAAGGAATTACTGGACTGAACCATACTTTCAGGCCTACGTCAACCGCCATTCGGGACCGGGATGGAAACCTCTGTGTCAACATCGACGCAGTACTTGACGCATGGAGTGGACACTTTACTGACCTGCTTGATGTCCATCATGCGTCACAGACTGTTGTTGAGCCACCTCTAATACAGACTGCGGAGATTTGCACTGAGGAGCCATCCCATGAGGAATTCACTAAAGCCATGCAGAGATTGAAACGAAACCGTGCACCTGGAGTGGACTGCATTAATTCGGAGCTCTTGATATTCGGAGGGGATACTTTGTGGAACTGTCTTTTCGACCTTATTCGATTAGTATGGCGAACCGAAGTTATGCCTGACGAATGGAAAGTGGCCGCGATATGCCCCATCTTCAAGAAGGGAGACCGCTTGAAGTGTGAGAATTATCGCGGTATAGCTCTCCTTTGCACAGCTTACAAGTTACTGTCATACATTGTATTGGATAGAATCACTCCTCTAGCGGAGGGCTTGGTTGGTGACTATCAAGGAGGATTTCGTCCGAATCGATCAGTCACCGATCAGGTCTTTTCGCTGCGGATGATTCTATCTAAATATTATGAGACATCCATCCCCGTACATCAGGTGTTCCTGGATTTCCGGCAGGCCTATGACTCGATCAATCGAGAGAGTTTATGGTCTGCCCTGGAATACCTAGGAATGCCAACAAAACTGGTACGACTATGTAGGATGACAGTGACGCAGTCTCAATGCTGTGTTAAAGTTGAGAACAGGCTATCGACAAGTTTTGTAGTTAACTCGGGTGTTCGGCAGGGAGATGCTCTGTCCCCGATACTCTTTAATCTCATGTTGGAGTACATCTTTCGTAAAACTGAAACACCGCAGCGTAACATCTTATATAGCCAGTCCAATCAGGTGCTTGCATATGCAGATGACATATGCGTGATTGGACTGAATAGCAACGGAGTGAAAGAAATACTTGATCCGCTTGTAGAGTTTTCAGCTTCAGTTGGACTTCAGATCAATGAGTCCAAAACGAAATACCTGATCTCTGGTTTTAGGGACAGTGGTACACCAGATTTTAGTAGTGGCCACCACACGTTTGAGGGAGTGAGGAGGTTCAAATATTTGGGTTCTCTTATCACTCACGATAATAGTGTGGGTGAGGATATTAAAGTGCGGCTGGCAGCTGGCAGTCGTTCTTTGTATCCTCTAAGGCCACTGCTAAAATCTAAACACTTATCAAGTACCGTGAAGCTGAAGCTTTACAAAGCGTTGATCAGGCCCGTTGTTATGTTTGGATGTGAAAGTTGGGCGCTGACGGATGAATACGAGAGATGGCTCCTAACATTTGAGAGAAGAGTCATGCGTGTGATCTACGGCCCAAAACGCGAAATAGATGGTACCTACCGAGCTCTGTACAATATCGAGATCAGAGATCTGATGAAGATCCCCGATATTGTACATGAAATAAGATCTCAGCGAGTACGCTGGCTCGGTCACGTTCTGCGTGCTGATCCGGAACGAATTGTGCAGCGATCTCTGAAAGGAGAGCCACCATATGGTAGGCGCAGAGGTCGTTGCCGGCGACGATGGCTCCACGATGTAGAGAACGACTTGGCCTCTTCAGAGTGTCTTAGACAGTATGAAGACCATGCTCAGGATCGAAACCGTTGGAGCCAGGTTGTTGACTCAGTAAGGGGCCAGTAATGGCCTTTAATACTGTTTATTATTGTTTATTATTATTATTTGCACTTTACATGGAATTATAAATATTTTCTATCGATAAAGCAAAAAATAAATATAATAACTGTTGCTTATTAAATATTTAACCCCAACAAATAAACTGATTAACTTTGACATTAGAATTGTATAGTTACATACTCATTAAAACTATTATAAACTTATAAAACATAACTAAACTCATTATCAACTTGTCATGTTTGCTAAATTAAAGTTCTCATCTTGTTCATATTTCATTTTCTTTTTAAATCGGAACTACATATATTAAAACTATATTTATCTCTCTCGCTCTTTTTACTTTATTATACAAAGTTAATGAAATAAAAATACTACCTAACCAAAGTTGTATTATTATAGGAGTGCGACTCCTCAAGGTGGATTCAGGAAATTATCAAATATGAAGCTTGACGAGCTCAGGAGTGTGTTCATAAACTCGATATTGTAACAATAAAATTTCCCCTTATTGTTACAAACGTCATTACCAACTCTACTTGGTACTACCTTTCTATACGTCAAAATGACAGTCGTAACCATATTGTAACAATATTGTTACAATGTCGAGTTTATGAACACACTTCAGCTTTATCGAGCTTAAAATATGTTATTTGATAATCATAACATTCAAGTTATACAGTTATCCACCAGTTTTATATTTTTTAAATCCACTTTAGTTTATTTAATAATTTATAATAATAATAAGTGATTAAAATGAGTGAGTGTACAAACAAAAGACAATGTAGTGCGCAGTAAAATAAAATGAAAAGGTGTACACACTTATGCTGTGTGTCTTAACACACTAAATATTGACTAAACTAAATAAATTGAAACTTCCACTAGTGATCACCAGGTTTCAGCTGAAAAGTTAAGTTAAGTTAAGTTTGTACGAGTATCGAGAGAAACTTTAATTTAATTCTGTTATTTATGTTTCGCAAGAGCATATCTCATTTTTCCCTGACGAACAATTTACATGACATATAAATAATCATTATGTTTAAAATTGATATAAAAACACAAAACATAAAATAATAATATATTTCTGAACAACTCTCCTCGGTGATTCTTTTTTTTCAATTAAGATACTTGTGTGTTCATTTAAGATGTTGATTTTCCGGTTTTCCATTGAGTGAATGAAAAATATGTATATTTGAAATGATGTAAAGAAATTTGGAATATTTCGTCGTGTCTGAATTTGATTATCCTACTGTTATTCGTTTATTTTAGGGTTAATTACTGGTACTCTTAAATCAGTTAAATGTGTTCCCAAATGAACTGCTTGGTAAAATTTTAATAAATAGAAATAATGATAAAATATTCCTTTAATAATTATAAAAAAAATCGTTACTTTATGTATTTAGGATGTAGTTTTTCGAACTATTTTGACATTTAATTTAGTTTAGTTAAAGTTGAGGCACAGATGCTGACTTTTATGCTAGTGCCATCTATACATATATTGCATTAACTAACCTAACTTTAGTTTAGTTAGTCAATTTATTCGATCGAGGCACACAGCATTACAACTTACAGATTTGTGCATGATTGCTGTTTTGCTAGACGACGAAAGGCGGCATGGTCGTAGTTTGGTTTCTTTTATTTTTTTGATATCTCTGTGGTATGCATCTCTGCAATTGTTCCACTGTTTCTTACATTCAGGTCCTATAAAAATATAATTTAAATTTTTTAATTAATTAAAAACTAATACATTTATTTTGTTTCTTGAGGAGTATAATAGCTTTTAGTTATATCGACTGGGACATGCTACGGTTTCAAAAATAGCGAATATGTTATAATTACACATCTTGCATGGCTAAAAATTCCAAACGAATTTTGTAGAATTTTCAAAGTCGTATTTAGCTCTCTATATTTCAACTAAAAAGCTGAATAGTTAGTCTATTTTATACGCGGCCTACAGATCCATCTTTTAAATGGCGATCTGCACACGACATAGTTCCATTCTAGCCAGTACTAACAAGAACGATGGGTCCCACGAGTTCTAAAGGGTGTTTTTTCACATTATCCTGATAAAACTTGAAATTGTAAAAACTAAAAACAAAATTTAAATTTTTTTGAAAAATAGACTGTAGCAGATCACAGTATACTCTGGCAAATTATCATGAATAGTCTCACGCTTGAACAACGCAACGAAACTATTAAAATTGATTTTGAAAATCAGTCGTCGATTCGCGCAACTTATAGACGACTTCGTGATTATTACTTATTATGCACATGATCGTTCATCTGAGTAAGTCATCCGTCGAACTGCAGACTCCATTACATCTAGAAAAATGCACCATGTGGTTCGGTTACACGCTGGTGACATCATCGGACCTTATTTCTTTAAAAATGATACCGGGGATCGCAGTACGGTCAATGGAGATCGTTACCGCACCATGATCAATGATTTTTTGTTTGAAAATATGGATGACATTGATCCGGACGAGATGTGGTTTCAACAGGATGGTGCTACGTGCTATATGGTGACCGCAACCATCGACATATTAAAATTAAAATTTAGCGATAATTTGATTTTGAGAAATGGACCTGTCAATTGGCCTCCAAGGTCGTGCGATTTGACGCCCCTATTATTTCCTGTGGGACTACGTGAAGTCACTGTATTAATGCCATGTGTTAATCTTTCGAATAAAAAAAAATTGTTGATTACATTTTAATATTTTGTGGTACGTTTTACAATTTCAAGTTCTATCGGGCTTAAAAAAACTCCCTTTACATTCCAACAGAGAGTCATAGATGTTTTCAATTTAATCACCGATCGTAATCGGGCGATGAAGAATCCCTTTTGAATCCCACATTTGTTGCAATTCGAACCCGGTACTTCCCTACTTAGTTGCTCGGTAAAATTCGAAGATGGATGTAGCTGGCGATAAAAAATTACATAATACAGACACGTGTATGTCTCACGTAATTGTGGCAGACAAAGCAATCCCGCATAAAAGCTCATATGTGGATACCATATTCTAGAGCGCAGTTACAATTTACAAACATAAAACAACATTATAATTATCGACACTCTCGTGCAAGAAGAATGTCCGAGAATAGCTTAAAAAGAGAATATTATATAAATAATATAATATAAACATCGATCGAAAGAAAAAAAATTGTGATGTTAACAACTTACAAGTTACAACATGTCCATAGGGAGTTCCAATAACAGCTGCACAAGTTGTTTCCAACCATAATTACGCACAAATGCGTAACAAAACTTTACCAAAATAAAATAGAATCCTGTCAGAAGAACTGTGATAGTCATGGTTTTCCATTTATAATATAAATTATTAAGTTTACGTTGAAATTTAAATAAAATTAATTTGTGATTAATTCTAACAAAATCATGCAGCTTTTGTATTGTACGGTATCCAAATACCCTTTATGCATTTTATTTTATTCACAAAAATATAGTTCAAAAGGAAACATAACCACATTTTAACTGTTTTCTCTTTTCGTCTTGCAGTTTAATTTTATTGCGTTGGTATTTGTGCGTATTGTATAATTATATCAATTTAATGCAAAAATGCTTGTTGTCTATAAATTTTATTAATAATTATATCAAAAATTAAACTACTTCTTTGATCAGGTTTTAAATCAATTTCACTGTTAAACACTTAATCCATCGACATTTTCATTGAAAAATATGGCGCCAAAAAAAATTGAATTTTTGAAAATTATGAAAAAAGTATGAAAAAAATATTTTTATAAAATTATGAAAAAAATTAATTAATTAATTAAATAAAATTATGAAAAAAGTATGAAAAAAATGTTTTTATCGTCTCTTTTAGTTCCTCTAGGAAAAGCTTAATTTTCACCTTAGGGATCTGTATATATAGATATAGCTCTGATAATATACAACTGAGGTGACGATTAATTTTGATAAAATAATTTATGTAGGATTAGAATACATAATTTGAATTATAGAGTAAGTTTAAGATAAGATTATTACTTAAATTTTACTATTTGTTTAATTAAATTTATGATTATAAATTAATAGTGAATACATTTTGTAATTAACTAAAGAAATTACTTTAATCAAACGGGATCAGAAAACCACAAAAAATACACTTATTCTTTAAAATATACACTTGTTATCGATGTTATCGAAAAATTCATAATAAAAGCTATTCTGGACGTTGTTAAATTGGTCGGCATTGTCAAGAAAAAGACGATATCAAAAAATGGTTAGTAAGTTCCCTACCCCATTTTTTTTTTTTTTTCTTTTTTTTTAATTGGGCGGATTACTCCAGCACTCAATGCCACAATGGGGCCCACGGTGCAATACCCGGACAAACACAAATACTTACACATTAAAAACACCCAACCGTGATTTTTGGTCACCACCGGGAATCGAACCCGAGACCCTCGAATAACAAGGCAAGCACGCTACTTACTGTGCTATCGAGGGCGGCTCCCTACCCCATAGTTTCTAAAGAAAATTGCACAAAACACTATTTTCAACTAAATTATTTTGCAAACTATTTATTAGAAAAAATTGAATTTGATTACAAAAATCAACTTTTCTTAAATTAATTCATAAAATAAATTTTTATCAATTATATGAATTAATAAAATAAATATTTATTTACAAATGGATTTAATATATTTTTTAATGAGACCTACTAACAAGAAAAATAATTGCAGAATTTTTAATTGCACGATTGTGGAATTGCAAGATTTTGTAATGCAAGATTTTAATGTTGCAAGATTTTGTCACTGCAAAATTTTCTAACGCGAATTAATAAAATGACGATTGAATAAATTACAGATACATATCTGTATCATTTGTAATTACATAACCATGATCACCAAATATAGATTCAATTTCTTTTTGTTATTAGTATCATCACCGCGGCTTTTGAATTAATAAATTGCCATTACTTTCTGCTATCCTTGTAGCAGTCGATAAAAATAGTGCGATAATAGTTTTCCTGTTTAACATCGTTTATTAAGACGTCTTAAACGAGCATTTAAGTTAGAGCCCCTTGGATGTTTTTCGAGCTTCTTTAAAAATTTTAACAGTAAGACTACTATGAAATATTGTCAAGAACAATTGCAGTAAGCTTTTTTATGATAATAAAAGGCTCTACAAGAAAACTAGATTTCCGTTCGCAAAGAATAATTCGTTAAAGCATAACTGCTTTAAAACATTTAATACCGGGTGTTCTTTGGAAAGGTATATAGTGTGGCAAATTGTTCATGGAACGATATTCGATAAATCAACGTGTTTTAGTGATTAAGACGTTTATAGACATGGTTATAATTTAAAAATATGTTTACATCCTGAAAAAGTGTCAGTGTGGTAATTTTGTTAGAAGGAGTCATTGTACCGTACTTTTTCGAACATGGAAATGAAATTTTTACTTTTACTCTAGACAACGTATACATATTGAAAAAATGTTGACACCTGGATTGGATGAAGATCAATACAACATCTGAAGATCAACGAATACATTTACCTAACCTTATATCGTTAAATTTTAGTTTTGCAATTTTTGAACTTAATGACATATTAAAAGAGATAATATGCAACTTCTGTATACATATAGTTTTATAATTTTGTTAATTGAGATTAGTTTTAAAAACTTAAAATATCTTGAACTAAAACATGTTTTCCCCACTACATGATATATTAGAATAGTACAGATGTATATTAACTTATTTATATACTGAAAAATAAACCGCTGAATTCTAATCGCCTTGCGCGAAATTTAAAAAAATTAATAATAACATCAGAAACTTGACTTGTCGTTATTACAATTTTCTTTTCATCTCTTATATGAAATGAAATATATGCGCTTTGTGTTAAAGAAACAAAACACAAACAAAAAAAAACACAAGTGGAAGGCTTACACTTTTATGCGATTCGAGTGGTGGGGTATATTTTGTTTTCAACGCGAAATGAAACAAGTTCGGCTAATTAAATCTAAACATTTTTTTTTCAACATTTCGCATAATATTATTGAGCTTTAAAATATTTTTATAATAGTTTGTATTTATCTGTGTGACTATCAATTGATACAAAAATATTTCTATTTTTTTTTTTTTAAGTGTTGAAATTTTTAAACTTTTGTGTAAATTTAAGTAAAAAAATAGTTATAGAAAGTTTAAAAAGTCAGATTTAATATTTGTGTTGCAATAGTTTTATAAAATTGTGTGAAAATTAATTTGATAAATTGAATGAAAATATGAAATAGTGTACATGAAATAAAGTGATTAAAAATAAATTAAATTAAAATAAAAAATTAAAAATATTTAAAATGAAGAGCTTGCGGCAAATGTTGCTAGTGATAATTTTAATTAATTTATTATTATTAATCAATACATATTCATGTGTTACACAAAAAAACCAGTGTGATAATAAAAATCATAGTTGTGCAGTGACACGAAGTAGTGTTCTAGCCCGTGACATATTAAAATGGGATGAAACACATACGATTTCATCGATTGACTGGTCTCTGCTGGTGCAACAAAATAAAACAGTGAATTTTAGTAGAATTACAAACGGAAATATTAACTATATAATTGATAGTATTTACAGTAATAATGCAACAAAGCTAATTAAAATTAGTAATAAGATTCTGTCATCAAATAATGAAGAAGGTAATTATCGAAAAGTCTTAAGTTTTATAATATTCGTTAAAATTGTATAATGTGAAATAAATTTTCCCAAAGTGCCTAAAACAGTATTTAAATTAAAATTAATATATTAAACGTTACATAAACGTTATTTAATATATTTAAAAAAAAATGAATACAAAATTTAATTTCACTTTCGACCGAGAATTAATTTTATAAACAGAAAACGTTTTTACAAAATACCATTATTACATTATTTATATTTGTTGTATTTAATACATTGGAACACATATCGATAATTAATGTGAATTGTATTATATTGTGCTGTAGGGCTATTTTTGCAATTTAACCTAACAAATTATGTGTCTGTCTTGATTGTACAAACGGCAACCATAAAATTCATAATTATATTTTATTTGTGTTACAAAGGTCACTTGCATAAAAAAAAATAATAATATACCCATCTTGAATAGCGCAAAGACCAAATTAAATAAAACAATTGATTTAGTGAACATATATGGCGGGCAAGCCATAATTGGAATGGCAAACGTACACACATACACATATGATATAATCATAATAAAACATTTAAAAGCATATGATTTCATAAAAAAAATATACGTTCAGTATTCAACGTGAAATAATTAATTTATATTTTCATCATTCACCATCTATATACATAGCATGTTAATATATAAGAGGCGATGCACTAACGTCATTAAACAAGTTTATTCGTCACCAATAGTTTCAGATTGTATTCATATGTATTTCGAATAATAATTTCTTCTTTAAGGTAAAAAAAAATATTACTGATTTAATAGTTTTACAAAAAACCAATTTTTTGCGGTGTGGTCTGCGGTTTCTGTCTGCAGTTTTAGTTTTAGGATTTTAAACTGCAAGTAACCTGCAAACATAGTCACTAACAATTAAATTATTATATATGAGTCATATAGATTCATCACATTATGTTTTATCTTCAAAATAGTGCTTAACTAATTGCAAAATGACTTATATATACGAATAGATTAATCAATATACCACAAGACAATATTACGTATTTGAATATATCAATAAAGTATGCTAATTGACATTCACATTCTTCGGCATTTTTTTGAATTAATTTAGATGAAATTCAGTTCTGTTTTAATTATTTTAGCTAATTTTAATTTTTGGAAATAGAAATCGAAATTAGTTAAAAATTAATGAAATTTTAAACTTTTTGGAGGGTAAAATTAATCCAGGCTAACAAAATTATAAAATAAACCGAAATTATAAACCAATTTTTGGCAAACGAAATTATAAAATGGGTGAAAAACGTTTTGGATAGTAATTAGTTACGTCTCTAGTTTCGACAGTAAAAATCAAAGACGTGCTAAAATGCATATCTCTGATCGCATCGAAAATGGATGTACGGACTCTTAATGT
Organism: Tipula unca; assembly: GCA_951394425.1. Taxonomy (NCBI): domain Eukaryota; kingdom Metazoa; phylum Arthropoda; class Insecta; order Diptera; family Tipulidae; genus Tipula; species Tipula unca. The sequence goes on from OX596381.1 coordinate 101,375,486, forward strand.
ATTAAAATAGTTTTATTTTAAATTAAAATTATACTCCAATTGTATTTCGATAAATTTATTTTAAAAGATTATTTATTTGTAAATAAAAATCGAATTGTCGATCAGGATCACTTGACAACAAGCTAGATTTATCCGGATATTAGGCATGTTGGAGATCTGAGGATATTGTATTATCTATAAATCTATGTATACGATTGTACAAATATATGCCGGTATATTATTTAAAAAAAATGCGGACTGCACGTTAAAATATTTTCTGCTGATTACAGATTGATCTTTATCAATATTTTTATCATTACGAATACGTAGTCACTGTCAGGTACACAAACATAATTTAAATAATATTGTCTTAATTAAGAATAATGCCAATTTAAGTAAAAAAGTATTTCTTAAAATTTCAATTATTAACTCACGTCAATAATATTACTCATTAATTAATTAATAGTACCTACACTTGTATGATTGACTGGTAAGAAATTGTCAATTTGTCATTCGAATATACTTTTTTTACTTTAATTCGTAATCCAAAAATAATATTTTCAGGAAATCCAACAGTATCCTTGAAAAAGTTTAATCTGCATGACGCTATGAAAAATGTTCATTTGTTACAAAATCTTAGTTAAAAATGAAAAACCTTGGACACGGTTAGTTAGCGTTGGCGAATATTATATATTTTTAATGTATATATGGATGTATCACCATTATTCGTAGTTGTTTTTAGATGTATGTACATAAATAATAACTTAAATGATTTTATTTTTTATTAGTTTTATTATCCTTTGCTAGTAAAATATTTCTTATAAATTGTTTAATTATTTAAATATAAAACATCAATCGGCTTTTACGAAATAGTAAATTACCGAATAAAAATTGTTCCACAAATAAAAATCATTAGAATTGATTAAACTATAACGAAGATCATAATCAAATTTAACGACCATGTCATAAAGTTACATTATTTACCCATAAAATTGAATTACATAATATGGATGTGAGTAAACAACAACTCAACAGTAGAAATTTCAAAAAAATGAACGAATTTCTATTACGATAAATATATTTTTAGAAATACAAATACCACGATCATCAGGATATTCTTGAAAAGTAAAAAAAAAGAAAAATGTAAGATTCTATAGAATAAATTTATAATAATTACAACCTTATGTATGCACGTATACAAACAGACATAAGCAAAACGTATATGTAATAAAAAAAATAAACTGTTTTATAATTTTTCTTTCGCTTTCGTAAAGTTGTTGAACTTTTCATTTCATTTTATATCAAGGTTGATCGGTGTAAGAAGAAAATAAACTTGATAATGATTGGTATCGTGCGCCGGGTTTATTATTTTACGCATATAAAGTTGCAATTCAGTTCGTGCAAAGTAAATTTACATCGTCCGCACTTGTTTCACTGATTGTAAACAAACATATGTTATAATTACATCATTGTTTTTGTTATTGTTATGTACTCACCATACAAAAGTTATTTAAACCCTCGGTTTATATTTGAGAAGCCTTAACAAAACTATTTAGTTTTAATTATGCCAAAGAATAAATGTGGCCAGTAAATGTATAACTTTATCAAGTTATATAACCGTTGTTATGGTTTGCGCATAATTAATTGTTTATAATTGATTATGTAAATTGTTTGTAAGATATGTATATTAAATTTAGAGAAATTTTATGATAACAATAAAATATTAACTATATACTAGGATTAATATAAAAAACACCGTAAACACCGTAACACCGTACATGTAAAGACTCTCTCTATGCAGTATTACCATAATTATTTATAATGATTGTTTAAATCACTAACAAATTAGGTAATTGTGTAATAATTTATTTGATGGCATTGTGATATTCTCGGTTTACAACGTAAGCAAATTTATATATTCGGATTAGTGGTAACCTTCATTGAATTATAAAATTTCTCTCGGAGATACATTGATTGTCGTTTCCTCCTTATATGGATATTAACCTATAAAGTTTCTTCAAAAATAGAGAACAACATAGTCTAGTTTCTGTCTAGTAACATTCATCCCACTTAAAGCCTACTTTATAATGATTGACGTTAATATTACTATTGTTTACAATAAAAATATTTCCAAACAAATTAATCATTAAAGGTCGTATACCATACTGATATGAATAAATAGTTTACAGACGTCCAAGGAGGCAAAAAACATAAAATAGGTAGTTTCACGTAAAATTAACATTGGCAGAGCATTTAAAAATTATGTAATATGCTGGAAACGGGCGTACAGAATTATGCAGCTATAGATTAGAATAGACTAGTTTATGTGGAATGGAATACAAGAATTCAGAAAATTGTCTATTTCTACTTTGCTGCCTAGCGGAAAAACACGCTAAATAAAAGAAAACAAACCTAGTAGGTTGGTACACATTTTTTTTAAATAAAACAATACTGTGTGACAAATATGACATAACTCAAGCTATTAAAGAAAAAAAGGGAAGTTTATAACTTACATATTATAGATTTTGTTTATTCATTATTTTACACATTTTTTATTTTTCTTACTGATTATGACAAATAAATTGATGAAATTGAAATTTAGATTTAATTTAAACATGACAGATTTTTGTACCTTAAGACCTATAAGTCTTCATTTACATGGTTGTTTTCGTCGTTGTTTTCGAGTATTGTTTTCGACTTATCGTGGGACAACAACAAAAGCTTAACTGATTTTCGGTTGTAGCATCCATATTTATTGTGATGTCAAAGTGTCAATATGCAATTGAAAAATATTTGTGACACTGACAGATTGCATTTATAAACAAAAAAATATCGATGTATCGATAAGTTACATTTAGTTATTAAATAAAACTACCAAAAACAATTAAATATATATATATGTATATTAAAATCAATTTAAATTTATAATTGTAATAAATACAAAAAAATTAAAAATATATTTAAACAATCGATAAGTTGTTTTTCGAAAACAACCAAAAATATGTATGGGGGACATATTTCTGTTGTTTTCGAGTATTGTTTTGGGTACACTGTCAATGTACATATTCAATATTTTTACGGCGTAAACTATTAATTTTTCTATGGGAAAAACAACAACAAAAACTAAAACCGACAAACAATACTCGAAAACAACCATGTAAATGAAGACTAATAATGAAAATATATAAATTTTATAAAATTACGTTAAATAATTATATTCTGTTTAAAACAAGCGGATCCTAGATCAGAGGACCACTAATCAGAAACTAAAAAAATACTTTTGTCCACGACAATCTTATATTATACTCATTATTCTTTTGTTTATTATATTATAGTAATATCCATTATTCACTGTTATTCACTTTCGAAATTTTATCTAGTAGTCTCTTCTCTTCTTCTAACCCGCGAGTCAGTAAAGGCGTTGCCACATGACAAAAATATCGGCGAAAGCCTGGGACCGATTTCTTCATTTATGATTAAATGATTGCATATTTTTGGCTTAAATTATTGAGACAATACATGAAATAACTACAATTAGTAAATAAAATCATAAATTTATGAAAAAAAAAAAAAATAATAAATAATATAACAATTTTAATTAAATAATAAGAGTTTTTCTATTCTGTCGGTCCGACAAACGATTTTTACTTAAATGGTATAAATTTTGTCGGTTTCGAACGCTTCTCAATAAAAATTTTGTCGGTTCCGAACGCATCAAATATCACCGATATTTATTTTTGGTGAACTTAATGTAAAAAACTCATAACAAAAAAAACAAAAAAAAAAATGTAAAAATCGGTCGGATTATTGTTTTGCTCATGTGGCGTGTCTTACCATATTTTCTAACGAATCGGTCGGAAATACAACTGCATGTGGCATTGCGTTAAGAAGACGACATTTGTAATATGTATGTTAAAAGATATTACTGACTAGCGAAGTGCTTAAGGATCATTTTCATTATAACTAAATAGAGATGTCAAAATGTCGACGGAAATTATTTTAAAATTATTTAAAGGATTTGATCATAAAATACAATATTATTTATCGGTATCGTTATTATTAAGTATCGTATGCTACTCGCGCATATAATTGCTATTATCCACTCAGATGATTTATGACGCTCGTCGTATCGGTAAACTTAACGCGAGACAAAGGAAATTCAAAATCATACAACCCTCTCTTTTATTTAACCGATAATAGTTTACCAATGCATATAAACGTTTTATCCGGCTCTATATTTAGTGGCATTACTCAAGCATTTTATATTGAACATACATAAACATAAATTTATTAAATATTTAAAAAATTTTGCGGGTACCGTGAAGTAATTACTAAATCCTCCTAAACTAACAAAAATAATCTATTTGTACACAACAATTTAACAATTTCTAAAACATTATTCCATGACAGTTATCACACGCTTAGAATGTTGGCAAAAGAAAAATATTATCATTTGAAAATGAAATTGAGAAGTTTTGGGATTAAGGATGTTCTTTATACAATTGTCGTTATGTACTATATGTTAAAATTATACGATTTACAATAAATATTTTTCAACAAACCAAGGTGAAATACTTAAGCATGTACCTGGATACAAGGCTAACGTAGAAGAATCATATTGAAGCAAAGCGCAAACAAATAAAAATAAAAATTTTCAAAATGTATTGGTTGATGGGAAGAAAATCTCAGCTGTCATTAGTCACTAAAGTTTTATTGCCCAAAGTGATAATCAAACCCATATGGACTTATAGTCAAACAGAGAACTCCTGCAAAGAACCCAAGTGAAAATACTTCGTAGTATTACCAATGCTCCGTGGTACATTCGAAATAGTAATATGTAATATGTATACACTTTGATCTTGGATTTAAAACTATTAAAGAAACCATTAGAGAATTCAGTTCGAAATATTACTCAAAACTAGAGACACATCCCAATGAATTGGCCAGGGATATATTAAAACACGATTTAAGCCGCGATTTAGGCGACTGAGAAGAGCAGATCCACTTGGGCTGATGAAGGTGTAAATATATTAAATGTTTAGGTTTTACATTATTAACATTGGTTAAGACTAAACACTAATAACAAGTATTAACATTGGTTAAAACTTAAAATATGTAATAATTTTAGCTTAAGATTTGAATACTTCTTGTTAGTTTTTTTTGTAGAAAGATTCAAGAATAAAGCCATATCAATGTTAAAATTCTAATTCTAAAACTATGAATATAAAGCATGTGAAGTTATCCCAGTTTTTCATCCCAGAAAAAAATAAAATGTTCATCAGGCAATACAATTTCATCCCATCCCAGTTTTTTTCTTTTATGTATAACAAATAATATAAAATAATTTTTTTCATTTATTCTATCCCATCCCAGTTTTTTAATAATTTTTTTGATTTTCTTTTACAATTTTTAATACATATGTATGGTATAAAATAAATGTATATGAAATATTGTACTACACTACTATCTCCTAAAAACTTAGAGGGCCAAAAACTTTGAGAACTGTTTTGAGATGGTTAAGGTTAGGACTAATTTTTGGCGCAGAGAACAGGTCAAGTCTATGCACAGAATTTTTGCAAATGGCCAATTTCTAATGGGCCCATATAAAAAATGTACTACACTACTATCTCCTAAAAACTTAGAGGGCCAAAAACTTTGAGAACTGTTTTGAGATGGTTAAGGTTAGGACTAGTTTTTGGCGCAGAGAACAGGTCAAGTCTATGCACAGAATTTTTGCAAATGGCCAATTTCTAATGGGCCCATATAAAAAATGTATATGAAATATTGTACTACACTACTATCTCCTAAAAACTTAGAGGGCCAAAAACTTTGAGAACTGTTTTGAGATGGTTAAGGTTAGGACTAATTTTTGGCGCAGAGAACAGGTCAAGTCTATGCACAGAATTTTTGCAAATGGCCAATTTCTAATGGGCCCATATAAAAAATGTACTACACTACTATCTCCTAAAAACTTAGAGGGCCAAAAACTTTGAGAACTGTTTTGAGATGGTTAAGGTTAGGACTAATTTTTGGCGCAGAGAACAGGTCAAGTCTATGCACAGAATTTTTGCAAATGGCCAATTTCTAATGGGCCCATATAAAAAATGTATATGAAATATTGTACTACACTACTATCTCCTAAAAACTTAGAGGGCCAAAAACTTTGAGAACTGTTTTGAGATGGTTAAGGTTAGGACTAATTTTTGGCGTAGATAACAGATCAAGTCTATGCACAGAATTTTTGCAAATGGCCAATTTCTAATGGGCCCATATAAAAAATGTATATGAAATATTGTACTACACTACTATCTCCTAAAAACTTAGAGGGCCAAAAACTTTGAGAACTGTTTTGAGATGGTTAAGGTTAGGACTAATTTTTGGCGTAGAGAACAGATCAAGTCTATGCACAGAATTTTTGCAAATGGCCAATTTCTAATGGGCCCATATAAAAAATGTACTACACTACTATCTCCTAAAAACTTAGAGGGCCAAAAACTTTGAGAACTGTTTTGAGATGGTTAAGGTTAGGACTAATTTTTGGCGCAGAGAACAGGTCAAGTCTATGCACAGAATTTTTGCAAATGGCCAATTTCTAATGGGCCCATATAAAAAATGTATATGAAATATTGTACTACACTACTATCTCCTAAAAACTTAGAGGGCCAAAAACTTTGAGAACTGTTTTGAGATGGTTAAGGTTAGGACTAATTTTTGGCGTAGAGAACAGATCAAGTCTATGCACAGAATTTTTGCAAATGGCCAATTTCTAATGGGCCCATATAAAAAATGTACTACACTACTATCTCCTAAAAACTTAGAGGGCCAAAAACTTTGAGAACTGTTTTGAGATGGTTAAGGTTAGGACTAATTTTTGGCGCAGAGAACAGGTCAAGTCTATGCACAGAATTTTTGCAAATGGCCAATTTCTAATGGGCCCATATAAAAAATGTATATGAAATATTGTACTACACTACTATCTCCTAAAAACTTAGAGGGCCAAAAACTTTGAGAACTGTTTTGAGATGGTTAAGGTTAGGACTAATTTTTGGCGTAGATAACAGATCAAGTCTATGCACAGAATTTTTGCAAATGGCCAATTTCTAATGGGCCCATATAAAAAATGTATATGAAATATTGTACTACACTACTATCTCCTAAAAACTTAGAGGGCCAAAAACTTTGAGAACTGTTTTGAGATGGTTAAGGTTAGGACTAATTTTTGGCGTAGAGAACAGATCAAGTCTATGCACAGAATTTTTGCAAATGGCCAATTTCTAATGGGCCCATATAAAAAATGTATATGAAATATTGTACTACACTACTATCTCCTAAAAACTTAGAGGGCCAAAAACTTTGAGAACTGTTTTGAGATGGTTAAGGTTAGGACTAATTTTTGGCGCAGAGAACAGGTCAAGTCTATGCACAGAATTTTTGCAAATGGCCAATTTCTAATGGGCCCATATAAAAAATGTATATGAAATATTGTACTACACTACTATCTCCTAAAAACTTAGAGGGCCAAAAACTTTGAGAACTGTTTTGAGATGATTAAGGTTAGGACTAATTTTTGGCGTAGAGAAAAGATCAAGTCTATGCACAGAATTTTTGCAAATGGCCAATTTCTAATGGGCCCATATAAAAAATGTACTACACTACTATCTCCTAAAAACTTAGAGGGCCAAAAACTTTGAGAACTGTTTTGAGATGGTTAAGGTTAGGACTAATTTTTGGCGTGGATAACAGATCAAGTCTATGCACAGAATTTTTGCAAATGGCCAATTTCTAATGGGCCCATATAAAAAATGTATATGAAATATTGTACTACACTACTATCTCCTAAAAACTTAGAGGGCCAAAAACTTTGAGAACTGTTTTGAGATGGTTAAGGTTAGGACTAATTTTTGGCGTAGAGAACAGATCAAGTCTATGCACAGAATTTTTGCAAATGGCCAATTTCTAATGGGCCCATATAAAAAATGTATATGAAATATTGTACTACACTACTATCTCCTAAAAACTTAGAGGGCCAAAAACTTTGAGAACTGTTTTGAGATGGTTAAGGTTAGGACTAATTTTTGGCGTAGAGAACAGATCAAGTCTATGCACAGAATTTTTGCAAATGGCCAATTTCTAATGGGCCCATATAAAAAATGTATATGAAATATTGTACTACACTACTATCTCCTAAAAACTTAGAGGGCCAAAAACTTTGAGAACTGTTTTGAGATGGTTAAGGTTAGGACTAATTTTTGGCGCAGAGAACAGGTCAAGTCTATGCACAGAATTTTTGCAAATGGCCAATTTCTAATGGGCCCATATAAAAAATGTATATGAAATATTGTACTACACTACTATCTCCTAAAAACTTAGAGGGCCAAAAACTTTGAGAACTGTTTTGAGATGGTTAAGGTTAGGACTAATTTTTGGCGTAGAGAACAGATCAAGTCTATGCACAGAATTTTTGCAAATGGCCAATTTCTAATGGGCCCATATAAAAAATGTATATGAAATATTGTACTACACTACTATCTCCTAAAAACTTAGAGGGCCAAAAACTTTGAGAACTGTTTTGAGATGATTAAGGTTAGGACTAATTTTTGGCGTAGAGAACAGATCAAGTCTATGCACAGAATTTTTGCAAATGGCCAATTTCTCATGGGCCCATATAAAAAATGTACTACACTACTATCTCCTAAAAACTTAGAGGGCCAAAAACTTTGAGAACTGTTTTGAGATGGTTAAGGTTAGGACTAATTTTTGGCGTAGAGAACAGATCAAGTCTATGCACAGAATTTTGGCAAATGGCCAATTTCTAATGGGCCCATATAAAAAATGTATATGAAATATTGTACTACACTACTATCTCCTAAAAACTTAGAGGGCCAAAAACTTTGAGAACTGTTTTGAGATGATTAAGGTTAGGACTAATTTTTGGCGTAGAGAAAAGATCAAGTCTATGCACAGAATTTTTGCAAATGGCCAATTTCTAATGGGCCCATATAAAAAATGTACTACACTACTATCTCCTAAAAACTTAGAGGGCCAAAAACTTTGAGAACTGTTTTGAGATGGTTAAGGTTAGGACTAATTTTTGGCGCAGAGAACAGGTCAAGTCTATGCACAGAATTTTGGCAAATGGCCAATTTCTAATGGGCCCATATAAAAAATGTATATGAAATATTGTACTACACTACTATCTCCTAAAAACTTAGAGGGCCAAAAACTTTGAGAACTGTTTTGAGATGGTTAAGGTTAGGACTAATTTTTGGCGCAGAGAACAGGTCAAGTCTATGCACAGAATTTTTGCAAATGGCCAATTTCTAATGGGCCCATATAAAAAATGTACTACACTACTATCTCCTAAAAACTTAGAGGGCCAAAAACTTTGAGAACTGTTTTGAGATGGTTAAGGTTAGGACTAATTTTTGGCGCAGAGAACAGGTCAAGTCTATGCACAGAATTTTTGCAAATGGCCAATTTCTAATGGGCCCATATAAAAAATGTATATGAAATATTGTACTACACTACTATCTCCTAAAAACTTAGAGGGCCAAAAACTTTGAGAACTGTTTTGAGATGATTAAGGTTAGGACTAATTTTTGGCGTAGAGAACAGATCAAGTCTATGCACAGAATTTTTGCAAATGGCCAATTTCTCATGGGCCCATATAAAAAATGTACTACACTACTATCTCCTAAAAACTTAGAGGGCCAAAAACTTTGAGAACTGTTTTGAGATGGTTAAGGTTAGGACTAATTTTTGGCGTAAAGAACAGATCAAGTCTATGCACAGAATTTTGGCAAATGGCCAATTTCTAATGGGCCCATATAAAAAATGTATATGAAATATTGTACTACACTACTATCTCCTAAAAACTTAGAGGGCCAAAAACTTTGAGAACTGTTTTGAGATGATTAAGGTTAGGACTAATTTTTGGCGTAGAGAAAAGATCAAGTCTATGCACAGAATTTTTGCAAATGGCCAATTTCTAATGGGCCCATATAAAAAATGTACTACACTACTATCTCCTAAAAACTTAGAGGGCCAAAAACTTTGAGAACTGTTTTGAGATGGTTAAGGTTAGGACTAATTTTTGGCGTGGATAACAGATCAAGTCTATGCACAGAATTTTTGCAAATGGCCAATTTCTAATGGGCCCATATAAAAAATGTATATGAAATATTGTACTACACTACTATCTCCTAAAAACTTAGAGGGCCAAAAACTTTGAGAACTGTTTTGAGATGGTTAAGGTTAGGACTAATTTTTGGCGTAGAGAACAGATCAAGTCTATGCACAGAATTTTTGCAAATGGCCAATTTCTAATGGGCCCATATAAAAAATGTATATGAAATATTGTACTACACTACTATCTCCTAAAAACTTAGAGGGCCAAAAACTTTGAGAACTGTTTTGAGATGGTTAAGGTTAGGACTAATTTTTGGCGTAGAGAACAGATCAAGTCTATGCACAGAATTTTTGCAAATGGCCAATTTCTAATGGGCCCATATAAAAAATGTATATGAAATATTGTACTACACTACTATCTCCTAAAAACTTAGAGGGCCAAAAACTTTGAGAACTGTTTTGAGATGGTTAAGGTTAGGACTAATTTTTGGCGTAGAGAACAGATCAAGTCTATGCACAGAATTTTTGCAAATGGCCAATTTCTAATGGGCCCATATAAAAAATGTATATGAAATATTGTACTACACTACTATCTCCTAAAAACTTAGAGGGCCAAAAACTTTGAGAACTGTTTTGAGATGGTTAAGGTTAGGACTAATTTTTGGCGCAGAGAACAGGTCAAGTCTATGCACAGAATTTTTGCAAATGGCCAATTTCTAATGGGCCCATATAAAAAATGTATATGAAATATTGTACTACACTACTATCTCCTAAAAACTTAGAGGGCCAAAAACTTTGAGAACTGTTTTGAGATGGTTAAGGTTAGGACTAATTTTTGGCGTAGAGAACAGATCAAGTCTATGCACAGAATTTTTGCAAATGGCCAATTTCTAATGGGCCCATATAAAAAATGTATATGAAATATTGTACTACACTACTATCTCCTAAAAACTTAGAGGGCCAAAAACTTTGAGAACTGTTTTGAGATGATTAAGGTTAGGACTAATTTTTGGCGTAGAGAACAGATCAAGTCTATGCACAGAATTTTTGCAAATGGCCAATTTCTCATGGGCCCATATAAAAAATGTACTACACTACTATCTCCTAAAAACTTAGAGGGCCAAAAACTTTGAGAACTGTTTTGAGATGGTTAAGGTTAGGACTAATTTTTGGCGTAGAGAACAGATCAAGTCTATGCACAGAATTTTGGCAAATGGCCAATTTCTAATGGGCCCATATAAAAAATGTATATGAAATATTGTACTACACTACTATCTCCTAAAAACTTAGAGGGCCAAAAACTTTGAGAACTGTTTTGAGATGATTAAGGTTAGGACTAATTTTTGGCGTAGAGAAAAGATCAAGTCTATGCACAGAATTTTTGCAAATGGCCAATTTCTAATGGGCCCATATAAAAAATGTACTACACTACTATCTCCTAAAAACTTAGAGGGCCAAAAACTTTGAGAACTGTTTTGAGATGGTTAAGGTTAGGACTAATTTTTGGCGCAGAGAACAGGTCAAGTCTATGCACAGAATTTTGGCAAATGGCCAATTTCTAATGGGCCCATATAAAAAATGTATATGAAATATTGTACTACACTACTATCTCCTAAAAACTTAGAGGGCCAAAAACTTTGAGAACTGTTTTGAGATGGTTAAGGTTAGGACTAATTTTTGGCGTAGAGAACAGATCAAGTCTATGCACAGAATTTTTGCAAATGGCCAATTTCTAATGGGCCCATATAAAAAATGTATATGAAATATTGTACTACACTACTATCTCCTAAAAACTTAGAGGGCCAAAAATTTTGAGAACTGTTTTGAGATGGTTAAGGTTAGGACTAATTTTTGGCGCAGAGAACAGGTCAAGTCTATGCACAGAATTTTTGCAAATGGCCAATTTCTAATGGGCCCATATAAAAAATGTATATGAAATATTGTACTACACTACTATCTCCTAAAAACTTAGAGGGCCAAAAACTTTGAGAACTGTCTTGAGATGATTAAGGTTAGGACTAATTTTTGGCGTAGGGAACAGATCAAGTCTATGCACAGAATTTTTGCAAATGGCCAATTTCTCATGGGCCCATATAAAAAATGTACTACACTACTATCTCCTAAAAACTTAGAGGGCCAAAAACTTTGAGAACTGTTTTGAGATGGTTAAGGTTAGGACTAATTTTTGGCGTAGAGAACAGATCAAGTCTATGCACAGAATTTTGGGAAATGGCCAATTTCTAATGGGCCCATATTAAAAATGTATATGAAATATTGTACTACACTACTATCTCCTAAAAACTTAGAGGGCCAAAAACTTTGAGAACTGTTTTGAGATGATTAAGGTTAGGACTAATTTTTGGCGTAGAGAAAAGATCAAGTCTATGCACAGAATTTTTGCAAATGGCCAATTTCTAATGGGCCCATATAAAAAATGTATATGAAATATTGTACTACACTACTATCTCCTAAAAACTTAGAGGGCCAAAAACTTTGAGAACTGTTTTGAGATGGTTAAGGTGAGGACTAATTTTTGGCGCAGAGAACAGGTCAAGTCTATGCACAGAATTTTTGCAAATGGCCAATTTCTAATGGGCCCATATAAAAAATGTATATGAAATATTGTACTACACTACTATCTCCTAAAAACTTAGAGGGCCAAAAACTTTGAGAACTGTCTTGAGATGATTAAGGTTAGGACTAATTTTTGGCGTAGGGAACAGATCAAGTCTATGCACAGAATTTTTGCAAATGGCCAATTTCTCATGGGCCCATATAAAAAATGTACTACACTACTATCTCCTAAAAACTTAGAGGGCCAAAAACTTTGAGAACTGTTTTGAGATGGTTAAGGTTAGGACTAATTTTTGGCGTAGAGAACAGATCAAGTCTATGCACAGAATTTTGGCAAATGGCCAATTTCTAATGGGCCCATATTAAAAATGTATATGAAATATTGTACTACACTACTATCTCCTAAAAACTTAGAGGGCCAAAAACTTTGAGAACTGTTTTGAGATGGTTAAGGTTAGGACTAATTTTTGGCGCAGAGAACAGGTCAAGTCTATGCACAGAATTTTTGCAAATGGCCAATTTCTAATGGGCCCATATAAAAAATGTATATGAAATATTGTACTACACTACTATCTCCTAAAAACTTAGAGGGCCAAAAACTTTGAGAACTGTCTTGAGATGATTAAGGTTAGGACTAATTTTTGGCGTAGGGAACAGATCAAGTCTATGCACAGAATTTTTGCAAATGGCCAATTTCTCATGGGCCCATATAAAAAATGTACTACACTACTATCTCCTAAAAACTTAGAGGGCCAAAAACTTTGAGAACTGTTTTGAGATGGTTAAGGTTAGGACTAATTTTTGGCGTAGAGAACAGATCAAGTCTATGCACAGAATTTTGGCAAATGGCCAATTTCTAATGGGCCCATATAAAAAATGTATATGAAATATTGTACTACACTACTATCTCCTAAAAACTTAGAGGGCCAAAAACTTTGAGAACTGTTTTGAGATGGTTAAGGTTAGGACTAATTTTTGGCGCAGAGAACAGGTCAAGTCTATGCACAGAATTTTTGCAAATGGCCAATTTCTAATGGGCCCATATAAAAAATGTATATGAAATATTGTACTACACTACTATCTCCTAAAAACTTAGAGGGCCAAAAACTTTGAGAACTGTTTTGAGATGATTAAGGTTAGGACTAATTTTTGGCGTAGAGAACAGATCAAGTCTATGCACAGAATTTTTGCAAATGGCCAATTTCTCATGGGCCCATATAAAAAATGTACTACACTACTATCTCCTAAAAACTTAGAGGGCCAAAAACTTTGAGAACTGTTTTGAGATGGTTAAGGTTAGGACTAATTTTTGGCGTAGAGAACAGATCAAGTCTATGCACAGAATTTTGGCAAATGGCCAATTTCTAATGGGCCCATATAAAAAATGTATATGAAATATTGTACTACACTACTATCTCCTAAAAACTTAGAGGGCCAAAAACTTTGAGAACTGTTTTGAGATGATTAAGGTTAGGACTAATTTTTGGCGTAGAGAAAAGATCAAGTCTATGCACAGAATTTTTGCAAATGGCCAATTTCTAATGGGCCCATATAAAAAATGTACTACACTACTATCTCCTAAAAACTTAGAGGGCCAAAAACTTTGAGAACTGTTTTGAGATGGTTAAGGTTAGGACTAATTTTTGGCGTGGATAACAGATCAAGTCTATGCACAGAATTTTTGCAAATGGCCAATTTCTAATGGGCCCATATAAAAAATGTATATGAAATATTGTACTACACTACTATCTCCTAAAAACTTAGAGGGCCAAAAACTTTGAGAACTGTTTTGAGATGGTTAAGGTTAGGACTAATTTTTGGCGTAGAGAACAGATCAAGTCTATGCACAGAATTTTTGCAAATGGCCAATTTCTAATGGGCCCATATAAAAAATGTATATGAAATATTGTACTACACTACTATCTCCTAAAAACTTAGAGGGCCAAAAACTTTGAGAACTGTTTTGAGATGGTTAAGGTTAGGACTAATTTTTGGCGCAGAGAACAGGTCAAGTCTATGCACAGAATTTTTGCAAATGGCCAATTTCTAATGGGCCCATATAAAAAATGTATATGAAATATTGTACTACACTACTATCTCCTAAAAACTTAGAGGGCCAAAAACTTTGAGAACTGTTTTGAGATGGTTAAGGTTAGGACTAATTTTTGGCGTAGAGAACAGATCAAGTCTATGCACAGAATTTTTGCAAATGGCCAATTTCTAATGGGCCCATATAAAAAATGTATATGAAATATTGTACTACACTACTATCTCCTAAAAACTTAGAGGGCCAAAAACTTTGAGAATTGTTTTAAGATGATTAAGGTTAGGACTAATTTTTGGCGTACAGAACAGATCAAGTCTATGCACAGAATTTTTGCAAATGGCCAATGACTTGATCTGTTCTCTGCGCCAAAAATTAGTCCTAACCTTAACCATCTCAAAACAGTTCTCAAAGTTTTTGGCCCTCTAAGTTTTTAGGAGATAGTAGTGTAGTACAATATTTCATATACATTTTTTATATGGGCTCATTAGAAATTGGCCATTTGCCAAAATTCTGTGCATAGACTTGATCTGTTCTCTACGCCAAAAATTAGTCCTAACCTTAACCATCTCAAAACAGTTCTCAAAGTTTTTGGCCCTCTAAGTTTTTAGGAGATAGTAGTGTAGTACAATATTTCATATACATTTTTTATATGGGCCCATTAGAAATTGGCCATTTGCAAAAATTCTGTGCATAGACTTGATCTTTTCTCTACGCCAAAAATTAGTCCTAACCTTAATCATCTCAAAACAGTTCTCAAAGTTTTTGGCCCTCTAAGTTTTTAGGAGATAGTAGTGTAGTACAATATTTCATATACATTTTTTATATGGGCCCATTAGAAATTGGCCATTTGCAAAAATTATGTGCATAGACTTGATCTGTTCTCTGCGCCAAAAATTAGTCCTAACCTTAACCATCTCAAAACAGTTCTCAAAGTTTTTGGCCCTCTAAGTTTTTAGGAGATAGTAGTGTAGTACAATATTTCATATACATTTTTTATATGGGCCCATTAGAAATTGGCCATTTGCAAAAATTCTGTGCGTAGACTTGATCTGTTCTCTACGCCAAAAATTAGTCCTAACCTTAATCATCTCAAAACAGTTCTCAAAGTTTTTGGCCCTCTAAGTTTTTAGGAGATAGTAGTGTAGTACAATATTTCATATACATTTTTTATATGGGCCCATTAGAAATTGGCCATTTGCAAAAATTCTGTGCATAGACTTGACCTGTTCTCTGCGCCAAAAATTAGTCCTAACCTTAACCATCTCAAAACAGTTCTCAAAGTTTTTGGTCCTCTAAGTTTTTAGGAGATAGTAGTGTAGTACATTTTTTATATGGGCCCATTAGAAATTGGCCATTTGCAAAAATTCTGTGCATAGACTTGATCTGTTCTCTACGCCAAAAATTAGTCCTAACCTTAACCATCTCAAAACAGTTCTCAAAGTTTTTGGCCCTCTAAGTTTTTAGGAGATAGTAGTGTAGTACAATATTTCATATACATTTTTTATATGGGCTCATTAGAAATTGGCCATTTGCAAAAATTCTGTGCATAGACTTGATCTGTTCTCTACGCCAAAAATTAGTCCTAACCTTAATCATCTCAAAACAGTTCTCAAAGTTTTTGGCCCTCTAAGTTTTTAGGAGATAGTAGTGTAGTACAATATTTCATATACATTTTTTATATGGGCCCATTAGAAATTGGCCATTTGCAAAAATTCTGTGCATAGACTTGATCTGTTCTCTGCGCCAAAAATTAGTCCTAACCTTAACCATCTCAAAACAGTTCTCAAAGTTTTTGGCCCTCTAAGTTTTTAGGAGATAGTAGTGTAGTACAATATTTCATATACATTTTTTATATGGGCTCATTAGAAATTGGCCATTTGCCAAAATTCTGTGCATAGACTTGATCTGTTCTCTACGCCAAAAATTAGTCCTAACCTTAACCATCTCAAAACAGTTCTCAAAGTTTTTGGCCCTCTAAGTTTTTAGGAGATAGTAGTGTAGTACAATATTTCATATACATTTTTTATATGGGCCCATTAGAAATTGGCCATTTGCAAAAATTCTGTGCATAGACTTGATCTTTTCTCTACGCCAAAAATTAGTCCTAACCTTAATCATCTCAAAACAGTTCTCAAAGTTTTTGGCCCTCTAAGTTTTTAGGAGATAGTAGTGTAGTACAATATTTCATATACATTTTTTATATGGGCCCATTAGAAATTGGCCATTTGCAAAAATTCTGTGCATAGACTTGATCTGTTTTCTGCGCCAAAAATTAGTCCTAACCTTAACCATCTCAAAACAGTTCTCAAAGTTTTTGGCCCTCTAAGTTTTTAGGAGATAGTAGTGTAGTACAATATTTCATATACATTTTTTATATGGGCCCATTAGAAATTGGCCATTTGCAAAAATTCTGTGCATAGACTTGATCTGTTTTCTGCGCCAAAAATTAGTCTTAACCTTAATCATCTCAAAACAGTTCTCAAAGTTTTTGGCCCTCTAAGTTTTTAGGAGATAGTAGTGTAGTACAATATTTCATATACATTTTTTATATGGGCCCATTAGAAATTGGCCATTTGCCAAAATTCTGTGCATAGACTTGATCTGTTCTCTGCGCCAAAAATTAGTCCTAACCTTAACCATCTCAAAACAGTTCTCAAAGTTTTTGGCCCTCTAAGTTTTTAGGAGATAGTAGTGTAGTACAATATTTCATATACATTTTTTATATGGGCCCATTAGAAATTGGCCATTTGCCAAAATTCTGTGCATAGACTTGATCTGTTCTCTACGCCAAAAATTAGTCCTAACCTTAACCATCTCAAAACAGTTCTCAAAGTTTTTGGCCCTCTAAGTTTTTAGGAGATAGTAGTGTAGTACAATATTTCATATACATTTTTTATATGGGCCCATTAGAAATTGGCCATTTGCCAAAATTCTGTGCATAGACTTGATCTGTTCTCTACGCCAAAAATTAGTCCTAACCTTAATCATCTTAAAACAATTCTCAAAGTTTTTGGCCCTCTAAGTTTTTAGGAGATAGTAGTGTAGTACAATATTTCATATACATTTTTTATATGGGCCCATTAGAAATTGGCCATTTGCAAAAATTCTGTGCATAGACTTGATCTGTTCTCTACGCCAAAAATTAGTCCTAACCTTAATCATCTTAAAACAATTCTCAAAGTTTTTGGCCCTCTAAGTTTTTAGGAGATAGTAGTGTAGTACAATATTTCATATACATTTTTTATATGGGCTCATTAGAAATTGGCCATTTGCCAAAATTCTGTGCATAGACTTGATCTGTTCTCTACGCCAAAAATTAGTCCTAACCTTAACCATCTCAAAACAGTTCTCAAAGTTTTTGGCCCTCTAAGTTTTTAGGAGATAGTAGTGTAGTACATTTTTTATATGGGCCCATTAGAAATTGGCCATTTTCAAAAATTCTGTGCATAGACTTGACCTGTTCTCTGCGCCAAAAATTAGTCTTAACCTTAACCATCTCAAAACAGTTCTCAAAGTTTTTGGCCCTCTAAGTTTTTAGGAGATAGTAGTGTAGTACAATATTTCATATACATTTTTTATATGGGCTCATTAGAAATTGGCCATTTGCCAAAATTCTGTGCATAGACTTGATCTGTTCTCTACGCCAAAAATTAGTCCTAACCTTAACCATCTCAAAACAGTTCTCAAAGTTTTTGGCCCTCTAAGTTTTTAGGAGATAGTAGTGTAGTACAATATTTCATATACATTTTTTATATGGGCCCATTAGAAATTGGCCATTTGCAAAAATTCTGTGCATAGACTTGATCTTTTCTCTACGCCAAAAATTAGTCCTAACCTTAATCATCTCAAAACAGTTCTCAAAGTTTTTGGCCCTCTAAGTTTTTAGGAGATAGTAGTGTAGTACAATATTTCATATACATTTTTTATATGGGCCCATTAGAAATTGGCCATTTGCAAAAATTCTGTGCATAGACTTGATCTGTTTTCTGCGCCAAAAATTAGTCCTAACCTTAACCATCTCAAAACAGTTCTCAAAGTTTTTGGCCCTCTAAGTTTTTAGGAGATAGTAGTGTAGTACAATATTTCATATACATTTTTTATATGGGCCCATTAGAAATTGGCCATTTGCAAAAATTCTGTGCATAGACTTGATCTGTTCTCTACGCCAAAAATTAGTCCTAACCTTAATCATCTCAAAACAGTTCTCAAAGTTTTTGGCCCTCTAAGTTTTTAGGAGATAGTAGTGTAGTACAATATTTCATATACATTTTTTATATGGGCCCATTAGAAATTGGCCATTTGCAAAAATTCTGTGCATAGACTTGACCTGTTCTCTGCGCCAAAAATTAGTCCTAACCTTAACCATCTCAAAACAGTTCTCAAAGTTTTTGGCCCTCTAAGTTTTTAGGAGATAGTAGTGTAGTACAATATTTCATATACATTTTTTATATGGGCCCATTAGAAATTGGCCATTTGCAAAAATTCTGTGCATAGACTTGATCTGTTCTCTACGCCAAAAATTAGTCCTAACCTTAACCATCTCAAAACAGTTCTCAAAGTTTTTGGCCCTCTAAGTTTTTAGGAGATAGTAGTGTAGTACAATATTTCATATACATTTTTTATATGGGCCCATTAGAAATTGGCCATTTGCAAAAATTCTGTGCATAGACTTGATCTGTTTTCTGCGCCAAAAATTAGTCCTAACCTTAACCATCTCAAAACAGTTCTCAAAGTTTTTGGCCCTCTAAGTTTTTAGGAGATAGTAGTGTAGTACATTTTTTATATGGGCCCATTAGAAATTGGCCATTTGCCAAAATTCTGTGCATAGACTTGATCTGTTCTCTACGCCAAAAATTAGTCCTAACCTTAATCATCTCAAAACAGTTCTCAAAGTTTTTGGCCCTCTAAGTTTTTAGGAGATAGTAGTGTAGTACAATATTTCATATACATTTTTTATATGGGCCCATTAGAAATTGGCCATTTGCAAAAATTCTGTGCATAGACTTGATCTGTTCTCTACGCCAAAAATTAGTCCTAACCTTAACCATCTCAAAACCGTTCTCAAAGTTTTTGGCCCTCTAAGTTTTTAGGAGATAGTAGTGTAGTACATTTTTTATATGGGCCCATGAGAAATTGGCCATTTGCAAAAATTCTGTGCATAGACTTGATCTGTTCTCTACGCCAAAAATTAGTCCTAACCTTAATCATCTCAAAACAGTTCTCAAAGTTTTTGGCCCTCTAAGTTTTTAGGAGATAGTAGTGTAGTACAATATTTCATATACATTTTTTATATGGGCCCATTAGAAATTGGCCATTTGCCAAAATTCTGTGCATAGACTTGATCTGTTCTCTACGCCAAAAATTAGTCCTAACCTTAATCATCTTAAAACAATTCTCAAAGTTTTTGGCCCTCTAAGTTTTTAGGAGATAGTAGTGTAGTACAATATTTCATATACATTTTTTATATGGGCCCATTAGAAATTGGCCATTTGCAAAAATTCTGTGCATAGACTTGATCTGTTCTCTACGCCAAAAATTAGTCCTAACCTTAACCATCTCAAAACAGTTCTCAAAGTTTTTGGCCCTCTAAGTTTTTAGGAGATAGTAGTGTAGTACATTTTTTATATGGGCCCATTAGAAATTGGCCATTTGCAAAAATTCTGTGCATAGACTTGACCTGTTCTCTACGCCAAAAATTAGTCCTAACCTTAACCATCTCAAAACAGTTCTCAAAGTTTTTGGCCCTCTAAGTTTTTAGGAGATAGTAGTGTAGTACAATATTTCATATACATTTTTTATATGGGCCCATTAGAAATTGGCCATTTGCAAAAATTCTGTGCATAGACTTGATCTGTTCTCTGCGCCAAAAATTAGTCCTAACCTTAACCATCTCAAAACAGTTCTCAAAGTTTTTGGCCCTCTAAGTTTTTAGGAGATAGTAGTGTAGTACAATATTTCATATACATTTTTTAAATGGGCCCATTAGAAATTGGCCATTTGCAAAAATTCTGTGCATAGACTTGATCTGTTCTCTGCGCCAAAAATTAGTCCTAACCTTAACCATCTCAAAACAGTTCTCAAAGTTTTTGGCCCTCTAAGTTTTTAGGAGATAGTAGTGTAGTACAATATTTCATATACATTTTTTATATGGGCTCATTAGAAATTGGCCATTGGCCAAAATTCTGTGCATAGACTTGATCTGTTCTCTACGCCAAAAATTAGTCCTAACCTTAACCATCTCAAAACAGTTCTCAAAGTTTTTGGCCCTATAGATAGTAGTGTAGTACAATATTTCATATACATTTTTTATATGGGCCCATTAGAAATTGGCCATTTGCAAAAATTCTGTGCATAGACTTGATCTGTTCTCTACGCCAAAAATTAGTCCTAACCTTAACCATCTCAAAACAGTTCTCAAAGTTTTTGGCCCTCTAAGTTTTTAGGAGATAGTAGTGTAGTACAATATTTCATATACATTTTTTATATGGGCCCATTAGAAATTGGCCATTTGCAAAAATTCTGTGCATAGACTTGATCTGTTCTCTACGCCAAAAATTAGTCCTAACCTTAATCATCTTAAAACAATTCTCAAAGTTTTTGGCCCTCTAAGTTTTTAGGAGATAGTAGTGTAGTACAATATTTCATATACATTTTTTATATGGGCTCATTAGAAATTGGCCATTTGCCAAAATTCTGTGCATAGACTTGATCTGTTCTCTACGCCAAAAATTAGTCCTAACCTTAACCATCTCAAAACAGTTCTCAAAGTTTTTGGCCCTCTAAGTTTTTAGGAGATAGTAGTGTAGTACATTTTTTATATGGGCCCATTAGAAATTGGCCATTTTCAAAAATTCTGTGCATAGACTTGACCTGTTCTCTGCGCCAAAAATTAGTCTTAACCTTAACCATCTCAAAACAGTTCTCAAAGTTTTTGGCCCTCTAAGTTTTTAGGAGATAGTAGTGTAGTACAATATTTCATATACATTTTTTATATGGGCTCATTAGAAATTGGCCATTTGCCAAAATTCTGTGCATAGACTTGATCTGTTCTCTACGCCAAAAATTAGTCCTAACCTTAACCATCTCAAAACAGTTCTCAAAGTTTTTGGCCCTCTAAGTTTTTAGGAGATAGTAGTGTAGTACAATATTTCATATACATTTTTTATATGGGCCCATTAGAAATTGGCCATTTGCAAAAATTCTGTGCATAGACTTGATCTTTTCTCTACGCCAAAAATTAGTCCTAACCTTAATCATCTCAAAACAGTTCTCAAAGTTTTTGGCCCTCTAAGTTTTTAGGAGATAGTAGTGTAGTACAATATTTCATATACATTTTTTATATGGGCCCATTAGAAATTGGCCATTTGCAAAAATTCTGTGCATAGACTTGATCTGTTTTCTGCGCCAAAAATTAGTCCTAACCTTAACCATCTCAAAACAGTTCTCAAAGTTTTTGGCCCTCTAAGTTTTTAGGAGATAGTAGTGTAGTACAATATTTCATATACATTTTTTATATGGGCCCATTAGAAATTGGCCATTTGCAAAAATTCTGTGCATAGACTTGATCTGTTCTCTACGCCAAAAATTAGTCCTAACCTTAATCATCTCAAAACAGTTCTCAAAGTTTTTGGCCCTCTAAGTTTTTAGGAGATAGTAGTGTAGTACAATATTTCATATACATTTTTTATATGGGCCCATTAGAAATTGGCCATTTGCAAAAATTCTGTGCATAGACTTGACCTGTTCTCTGCGCCAAAAATTAGTCCTAACCTTAACCATCTCAAAACAGTTCTCAAAGTTTTTGGCCCTCTAAGTTTTTAGGAGATAGTAGTGTAGTACAATATTTCATATACATTTTTTATATGGGCCCATTAGAAATTGGCCATTTGCAAAAATTCTGTGCATAGACTTGATCTGTTCTCTACGCCAAAAATTAGTCCTAACCTTAACCATCTCAAAACAGTTCTCAAAGTTTTTGGCCCTCTAAGTTTTTAGGAGATAGTAGTGTAGTACAATATTTCATATACATTTTTTATATGGGCCCATTAGAAATTGGCCATTTGCAAAAATTCTGTGCATAGACTTGATCTGTTTTCTGCGCCAAAAATTAGTCCTAACCTTAACCATCTCAAAACAGTTCTCAAAGTTTTTGGCCCTCTAAGTTTTTAGGAGATAGTAGTGTAGTACATTTTTTATATGGGCCCATTAGAAATTGGCCATTTGCCAAAATTCTGTGCATAGACTTGATCTGTTCTCTACGCCAAAAATTAGTCCTAACCTTAATCATCTCAAAACAGTTCTCAAAGTTTTTGGCCCTCTAAGTTTTTAGGAGATAGTAGTGTAGTACAATATTTCATATACATTTTTTATATGGGCCCATTAGAAATTGGCCATTTGCAAAAATTCTGTGCATAGACTTGATCTGTTCTCTACGCCAAAAATTAGTCCTAACCTTAACCATCTCAAAACCGTTCTCAAAGTTTTTGGCCCTCTAAGTTTTTAGGAGATAGTAGTGTAGTACATTTTTTATATGGGCCCATGAGAAATTGGCCATTTGCAAAAATTCTGTGCATAGACTTGATCTGTTCTCTACGCCAAAAATTAGTCCTAACCTTAATCATCTCAAAACAGTTCTCAAAGTTTTTGGCCCTCTAAGTTTTTAGGAGATAGTAGTGTAGTACAATATTTCATATACATTTTTTATATGGGCCCATTAGAAATTGGCCATTTGCCAAAATTCTGTGCATAGACTTGATCTGTTCTCTACGCCAAAAATTAGTCCTAACCTTAATCATCTTAAAACAATTCTCAAAGTTTTTGGCCCTCTAAGTTTTTAGGAGATAGTAGTGTAGTACAATATTTCATATACATTTTTTATATGGGCCCATTAGAAATTGGCCATTTGCAAAAATTCTGTGCATAGACTTGATCTGTTCTCTACGCCAAAAATTAGTCCTAACCTTAACCATCTCAAAACAGTTCTCAAAGTTTTTGGCCCTCTAAGTTTTTAGGAGATAGTAGTGTAGTACATTTTTTATATGGGCCCATTAGAAATTGGCCATTTGCAAAAATTCTGTGCATAGACTTGACCTGTTCTCTACGCCAAAAATTAGTCCTAACCTTAACCATCTCAAAACAGTTCTCAAAGTTTTTGGCCCTCTAAGTTTTTAGGAGATAGTAGTGTAGTACAATATTTCATATACATTTTTTATATGGGCCCATTAGAAATTGGCCATTTGCAAAAATTCTGTGCATAGACTTGATCTGTTCTCTGCGCCAAAAATTAGTCCTAACCTTAACCATCTCAAAACAGTTCTCAAAGTTTTTGGCCCTCTAAGTTTTTAGGAGATAGTAGTGTAGTACAATATTTCATATACATTTTTTAAATGGGCCCATTAGAAATTGGCCATTTGCAAAAATTCTGTGCATAGACTTGATCTGTTCTCTGCGCCAAAAATTAGTCCTAACCTTAACCATCTCAAAACAGTTCTCAAAGTTTTTGGCCCTCTAAGTTTTTAGGAGATAGTAGTGTAGTACAATATTTCATATACATTTTTTATATGGGCTCATTAGAAATTGGCCATTGGCCAAAATTCTGTGCATAGACTTGATCTGTTCTCTACGCCAAAAATTAGTCCTAACCTTAACCATCTCAAAACAGTTCTCAAAGTTTTTGGCCCTATAGATAGTAGTGTAGTACAATATTTCATATACATTTTTTATATGGGCCCATTAGAAATTGGCCATTTGCAAAAATTCTGTGCATAGACTTGATCTGTTCTCTACGCCAAAAATTAGTCCTAACCTTAACCATCTCAAAACAGTTCTCAAAGTTTTTGGCCCTCTAAGTTTTTAGGAGATAGTAGTGTAGTACAATATTTCATATACATTTTTTATATGGGCCCATTAGAAATTGGCCATTTGCAAAAATTCTGTGCATAGACTTGATCTGTTCTCTGCGCTAAAAATTAGTCCTAACCTTAACCATCTCAAAACAGTTCTCAAAGTTTTTGGCCCTCTAAGTTTTTAGGAGATAGTAGTGTAGTACAATATTTCATATACATTTTTTAAATGGGCCCATTAGAAATTGGCCATTTGCCAAAATTCTGTGCATAGATTTGATCTGTTCTCTGCGCCAAAAATTAGTCCTAACCTTAACCATCTCAAAACAGTTCTCAAAGTTTTTGGCCCTCTAAGTTTTTAGGAGATAGTAGTGTAGTACAATATTTCATATACATTTTTTATATGGGCCCATTAGAAATTGGCCATTTGCAAAAATTCTGTGCATAGACTTGATCTGTTCTCTACCCCAAAAATTAGTCCTAACCTTAATCATCTTAAAACAATTCTCAAAGTTGTTGGCCCTCTAAGTTTTTAGGAGATAGTAGTGTAGTACAATATTTCATATACATTTTTTATATGGGCTCATTAGAAATTGGCCATTTGCCAAAATTCTGTGCATAGACTTGATCTGTTCTCTGCGCCAAAAATTAGTCCTAACCTTAACCATCTCAAAACAGTTCTCAAAGTTTTTGGCCCTCTAAGTTTTTAGGAGATAGTAGTGTAGTACAATATTTCATATACATTTTTTATATGGGCTCATTAGAAATTGGCCATTTGCCAAAATTCTGTGCATAGACTTGATCTGTTCTCTACGCCAAAAATTAGTCCTAACCTTAACCATCTCAAAACAGTTCTCAAAGTTTTTGGCCCTCTAAGTTTTTAGGAGATAGTAGTGTAGTACATTTTTTATATGGGCCCATGAGAAATTGGCCATTTGCAAAAATTCTGTGCATAGACTTGATCTGTTCTCTACGCCAAAAATTAGTCCTAACCTTAATCATCTTAAAACAATTCTCAAAGTTTTTGGCCCTCTAAGTTTTTAGGAGATAGTAGTGTAGTACAATATTTCATATACATTTTTTATATGGGCCCATTAGAAATTGGCCATTTGCCAAAATTCTGTGCATAGACTTGATCTGTTCTCTGCGCCAAAAATTAGTCCTAACCTTAACCATCTCAAAACAGTTCTCAAAGTTTTTGGCCCTCTAAGTTTTTAGGAGATAGTAGTGTAGTACAATATTTCATATACATTTTTTATATGGGCTCATTAGAAATTGGCCATTTGCCAAAATTCTGTGCATAGACTTGATCTGTTCTCTACGCCAAAAATTAGTCCTAACCTTAACCATCTCAAAACAGTTCTCAAAGTTTTTGGCCCTCTAAGTTTTTAGGAGATAGTAGTGTAGTACATTTTTTATATGGGCCCATGAGAAATTGGCCATTTGCAAAAATTCTGTGCATAGACTTGATCTGTTCTCTACGCCAAAAATTAGTCCTAACCTTAATCATCTCAAAACAGTTCTCAAAGTTTTTGGCCCTCTAAGTTTTTAGGAGATAGTAGTGTAGTACAATATTTCATATACATTTTTTATATGGGCCCATTAGAAATTGGCCATTTGCCAAAATTCTGTGCATAGACTTGATCTGTTCTCTACGCCAAAAATTAGTCCTAACCTTAATCATCTTAAAACAATTCTCAAAGTTTTTGGCCCTCTAAGTTTTTAGGAGATAGTAGTGTAGTACAATATTTCATATACATTTTTTATATGGGCCCATTAGAAATTGGCCATTTGCAAAAATTCTGTGCATAGACTTGATCTGTTCTCTACGCCAAAAATTAGTCCTAACCTTAATCATCTTAAAACAATTCTCAAAGTTTTTGGCCCTCTAAGTTTTTAGGAGATAGTAGTGTAGTACAATATTTCATATACATTTTTTATATGGGCCCATTAGAAATTGGCCATTTGCCAAAATTCTGTGCATAGACTTGATCTGTTCTCTGCGCCAAAAATTAGTCCTAACCTTAACCATCTCAAAACAGTTCTCAAAGTTTTTGGCCCTCTAAGTTTTTAGGAGATAGTAGTGTAGTACAATATTTCATATACATTTTTTATATGGGCTCATTAGAAATTGGCCATTTGCCAAAATTCTGTGCATAGACTTGATCTGTTCTCTACGCCAAAAATTAGTCCTAACCTTAACCATCTCAAAACAGTTCTCAAAGTTTTTGGCCCTCTAAGTTTTTAGGAGATAGTAGTGTAGTACATTTTTTATATGGGCCCATGAGAAATTGGCCATTTGCAAAAATTCTGTGCATAGACTTGATCTGTTCTCTACGCCAAAAATTAGTCCTAACCTTAATCATCTCAAAACAGTTCTCAAAGTTTTTGGCCCTCTAAGTTTTTAGGAGATAGTAGTGTAGTACAATATTTCATATACATTTTTTATATGGGCCCATTAGAAATTGGCCATTTGCCAAAATTCTGTGCATAGACTTGATCTGTTCTCTACGCCAAAAATTAGTCCTAACCTTAATCATCTTAAAACAATTCTCAAAGTTTTTGGCCCTCTAAGTTTTTAGGAGATAGTAGTGTAGTACAATATTTCATATACATTTTTTATATGGGCCCATTAGAAATTGGCCATTTGCAAAAATTCTGTGCATAGACTTGATCTGTTCTCTACGCCAAAAATTAGTCCTAACCTTAATCATCTTAAAACAATTCTCAAAGTTTTTGGCCCTCTAAGTTTTTAGGAGATAGTAGTGTAGTACAATATTTCATATACATTTTTTATATGGGCTCATTAGAAATTGGCCATTTGCCAAAATTCTGTGCATAGACTTGATCTGTTCTCTACGCCAAAAATTAGTCCTAACCTTAACCATCTCAAAACAGTTCTCAAAGTTGTTGGCCCTCTAAGTTTTTAGGAGATAGTAGTGTAGTACATTTTTTATATGGGCCCATTAGAAATTGGCCATTTGCAAAAATTCTGTGCATAGACTTGACCTGTTCTCTGCGCCAAAAATTAGTCCTAACCTAAACCATCTCAAAACAGTTCTCAAAGTTTTTGGCCCTCTAAGTTTTTAGGAGATAGTAGTGTAGTACAATATTTCATATACATTTTTTATATGGGCCCATTAGAAATTGGCCATTTGCAAAAATTCTGTGCATAGACTTGATCTGTTCTCTGCGCCAAAAATTAGTCCTAACCTTAACCATCTCAAAACAGTTCTCAAAGTTTTTGGCCCTCTAAGTTTTTAGGAGATAGTAGTGTAGTACAATATTTCATATACATTTTTTAAATGGGCCCATTAGAAATTGGCCATTTGCAAAAATTCTGTGCATAGACTTGATCTGTTCTCTGCGCCAAAAATTAGTCCTAACCTTAACCATCTCAAAACAGTTCTCAAAGTTTTTGGCCCTCTAAGTTTTTAGGAGATAGTAGTGTAGTACAATATTTCATATACATTTTTTATATGGGCTCATTAGAAATTGGCCATTTGCCAAAATTCTGTGCATAGACTTGATCTGTTCTCTACACCAAAAATTAGTCCTAACCTTAACCATCTCAAAACAGTTCTCAAAGTTTTTGGCCCTCTAAGTTTTTAGGAGATAGTAGTGTAGTACAATATTTCATATACATTTTTTATATGGGCCCATTAGAAATTGGCCATTTGCAAAAATTCTGTGCATAGACTTGATCTGTTCTCTGCGCTAAAAATTAGTCCTAACCTTAATCATCTCAAAACAGTTCTCAAAGTTTTTGGCCCTCTAAGTTTTTAGGAGATAGTAGTGTAGTACAATATTTCATATACATTTTTTAAATGGGCCCATTAGAAATTGGCCATTTGCCAAAATTCTGTGCATAGATTTGATCTGTTCTCTGCGCCAAAAATTAGTCCTAACCTTAGCCATCTCAAAACAGTTCTCAAAGTTTTTGGCCCTCTAAGTTTTTAGGAGATAGTAGTGTAGTACAATATTTCATATACATTTTTTATATGGGCCCATTAGAAATTGGCCATTTGCAAAAATTCTGTGCATAGACTTGATCTGTTCTCTACGCCAAAAATTAGTCCTAACCTTAATCATCTTAAAACAATTCTCAAAGTTTTTGGCCCTCTAAGTTTTTAGGAGATAGTAGTGTAGTACAATATTTCATATACATTTTTTATATGGGCTCATTAGAAATTGGCCATTTGCCAAAATTCTGTGCATAGACTTGATCTGTTCTCTGCGCCAAAAATTAGTCCTAACCTTAACCATCTCAAAACAGTTCTCAAAGTTTTTGGCCCTCTAAGTTTTTAGGAGATAGTAGTGTAGTACAATATTTCATATACATTTTTTAAATGGGCCCATTAGAAATTGGCCATTTGCAAAAATTCTGTGCATAGACTTGATCTGTTCTCTGCGCCAAAAATTAGTCCTAACCTTAACCATCTCAAAACAGTTCTCAAAGTTTTTGGCCCTCTAAGTTTTTAGGAGATAGTAGTGTAGTACAATATTTCATATACATTTTTTATATGGGCTCATTAGAAATTGGCCATTTGCCAAAATTCTGTGCATAGACTTGATCTGTTCTCTACGCCAAAAATTAGTCCTAACCTTAACCATCTCAAAACAGTTCTCAAAGTTTTTGGCCCTCTAAGTTTTTAGGAGATAGTAGTGTAGTACATTTTTTATATGGGCCCATGAGAAATTGGCCATTTGCAAAAATTCTGTGCATAGACTTGATCTGTTCTCTACGCCAAAAATTAGTCCTAACCTTAATCATCTCAAAACAGTTCTCAAAGTTTTTGGCCCTCTAAGTTTTTAGGAGATAGTAGTGTAGTACAATATTTCATATACATTTTTTATATGGGCCCATTAGAAATTGGCCATTTGCCAAAATTCTGTGCATAGACTTGATCTGTTCTCTACGCCAAAAATTAGTCCTAACCTTAATCATCTTAAAACAATTCTCAAAGTTTTTGGCCCTCTAAGTTTTTAGGAGATAGTAGTGTAGTACAATATTTCATATACATTTTTTATATGGGCCCATTAGAAATTGGCCATTTGCAAAAATTCTGTGCATAGACTTGACCTGTTCTCTGCGCCAAAAATTAGTCCTAACCTTAACCATCTCAAAACAGTTCTCAAAGTTTTTGGCCCTCTAAGTTTTTAGGAGATAGTAGTGTAGTACAATATTTCATATACATTTATTTTATACCATACATATGTATTAAAAATTGTAAAAGAAAATCAAAAAAATTATTAAAAAACTGGGATGGGATAGAATAAATGGAAAAAATTATTTTATGTTATTTGTTATACATAAAAGAAAAAAACTGGGATGGGATGAAATTGTATTGCCTGATGAACATTTTATTTTTTTCTGGGATGAAAAACTGGGATAACTTCACATGCTTTGAATATACACATTTGGATTATTTTGGATTTAAACTAATAGAAGAATATCACTATTTAAAATGTTATAGTAGTTATATGATGCAATTTGCATATTAAACTACCATTACCCTAAAATCCAAAACAACCCAAAACTGCTCTTAGTTGGAAATTATTTTGCTTCATATGAAATTTTACTTACTAAAAAGTATGATTGGAACTATACTCCCTGACGTCGAAGGTAGCCCAGAACTGTCTGGCATCTTTAAATGAGATGGCTGATCAGTTCAACATCCGCTTGACGTGGGTGCCAGGGCATTTCAATATCGCAGGGAATGTAAAGGCAGATGAGAGGGTGCATCACGCTTAATAACTCAAAGCAGGCGGGATATAAAGATACCGCTTGCTTCATGTTAACTGCTGCTTCAGGGAGAAGCTATAAAAGAAACGAACGTCAGATGGTCTACCGCTAGTTCGTGTGTAATAACCAGGCAGATCTGACCTGGACTGGACCAGTCCAGATCAGGCCAACTGATATCGCGTCGACGGCACCATATTGGTATGGTCGTGGGAGCAGCCCACGATTTCTGCCGCAGCTGTGGTGATGAGGAGGAGCAGGAAAATATGCTCCATCTGCTCTACACCTGTCCTAGTCTAGCGTACAGCAGAACAAAATTTATGGGAACTTCCCCTTTGAACGACCTCACGGATCTTAGTAAGATCGAGATCCGGGACTTTAAACGCTTCTTGGTAAGCTCAAGATGGTTTAGCGAGTGAAGAGGAGGAAACTCGAATGTGGTACAGCTACGGACCAATTTTGGGTCTATGCTAGTCCCTTAGGACGGCCACCCTTACCTAACCTAATCTATGTGTGTCATATACTAATATTTCAGAAGAAAATTTTGAATTTGGTGTAACTATCGTAGCTTCCGTTTTACTAGTTTCTTACAAAAACTTAATCCATACTAATAACAAATTGCAAAATTTACAAGATGATTGTGATTATTAGTTTATGACTAATGATATTAATAATTGATTTTGATTGATTGAGGCACAATATCTTAAGTGCCTTAAATTTTTGTCTATAATTGAATGATTTTACAAAGACATTGGAAATGATGGTACTTGACTACCGATAGAAAATGCTTTTTTGTGAAAACTCACATATGTGGGCAAACTGTTTGGCTTTACTGGTTAATTCGAATAAAATATATGCATATAAACAATTTAGAATTTACGTATTTGTATACAAACGTGTGAGATTTTAATATTTTTACATTTTTTGGATAGCATAGGAAAAACTTCACACGAGTTATGTTAATAAATACTAATTACTAAAGTTAAATTTACATAATTAAACTATGTAGTTAACGCAGTGTCTGACATCTGGTGAAATATTTTTAAAGTAGAGCAAAACTCGTAGATCAACTCGTATAAAATAAAATTTTCTTCTAGCCACATATATTTTCAAATTTTTGATGATAAACGAATTTAAAACATTTATTATAGATAATTATTTTGTTATGGTGCATACGAAGATTGACAATGATTATATAATGTTATTATAGTTAGTAATTATATTCAGTGAACTTGAGTTTGAGATTGAAATATTAAAATATGAACAAAGTGTCGAAAGTTAAATCTTATACATAGATTTAACATTCGACACTTTCTTGAAGATTTATAGTGAAAAATACTTTTGTAACCAGCATATAATAAAATTATGTTAGATAGATTTGAAATATACATCTCTGAATTGTAATTCTCTGAATTACATATTAAATAGACCAGATTTCATAGTTTTATTTAAATTAACTAGGTAAATTTTAACTCAAATACGTCATAAAAAACGAGTTTAAAATGTGTATAGAAATGTCAAATAAATTTAGTAAAATTTGACACACCTTAACTTTATTGTAAATTAATTTTTAAAAATGACATATCCACAGTTAATTGTCGAATTACTAAAATTAGGTTTGCCGTTTAAACATTTTGAAAATTGGGATTCAATTTGCAAATAAATTACTGTTTTCGGGATAGTCGAAAAATAAAATTATTTTCTAAGTTTTTAATAATAACTTTTGATTTCGAGTTTAACAGATTTTAGAATTTCTAACTGTTTTCTAAATAACACAAAATCACAAGAATATTCTAAATTTAATTGATTCTTACACTGTTATACTTGAAATTCTAAATTCTAATTCTATAATATATTCTAATTCTAAATTCTAATTCTAGGTAATATTAGAGGTCAATCTGATAAATGTTTTGGTTTAGTTTAATGTGGCATTCAGATGTGTTACAGACCATGAAAGTTTTCTGAATTTACATTACGTTAAATTCAAGGTTTAATTAAAGAATGAACAAGGAATTACTAAATTTTGGGAGTTCTGTTAACCATTTGTAACTTATTAGGGTGAATTAAGCACGTTTCATTTGGTCAAAATACGTTTGGCATAATCATTTTTGTAAAAAGAATTATTTAAAATAATTCAAAAATATATTCTATATAGACCCGTAGATATTTCGATGAAACGTATTTTTGTGAAATGTTGGCTTCTATTTAAACTGAGCCCGGCGGATTAGACCTATACCACTTTATTAAGGTTTTAAAACTAGACTGTCTATTATATATAATATAATATGTGTAAAACTACATATTTCGAAATCAAAAAAGAAAACTGTGAGCACTCGTCATCAAAAATAAAACATAATTGATTTAGACCCAAGCCATTTTCGATTTTAAATAATAATTATTTCATCATTAGTGGATGGTCTATGGATGGTATACAAATATTGAATGACTACAAATGGTTTATCATTCAATTTTTTTATTTTTACTTTAATCAAAATCAATGAAATCATCTTTATCCGGCATTTTAATTTATATATACATATATGTATGTACATAAATAAATTATATATACATATATAGATGTTCTGCTATTAATCGTTGTTATTCAAGGCGTACATCTTCTACTTGGAAAATTTTAGCATATCACCGATTTATACCATATATCAATTATTATAGTTTATTGGTATTTAAATAACCTTAAACTTGTAAATTTCTTTAGCTGCAGGTATATTTTTAAATAAAATCATTTATTTCTGATTATTTTATCCTTGTGCTTTTTATTTATTTATCACAAATCACACAAAATTAACGAGGTTTTGCCTCCCTTTATATGCAATTTGAAATAAAATTAAAATATTCATTATTGTTACTCTGAACATATACACTGCTGACTGCATATGAGCCAGCTACAATTTTTTTATAAACATTAAATGTGTGATGAAAAAATTGACTGGATTACAAACGTAAGTCACACACAAATCCTCGAACTAAACTATAGAATTATAATATATTCGTATCAAAAAATATGGTGATCGCACAGACGATTAAGTAGTTTTTACATAATCCACATACGTAATATATTTAGTATCTTGTCTTATATATTTATGCAGAAATAAAAAACTGGTGTTTCGCACAAAAACTGGTTGAATTTAAAAAATAAAAAATAAAAATTCCAAAGAGTATAATCGACTTCACACTTGAACTGTGTTATTGAAATATATTAATTTTTATTATTTATTTTTATTTACAGATTTACTAAGGACCATTTCATCCCGATTGCTTGCACTACACGAA
Source organism: Tipula unca (assembly GCA_951394425.1). Lineage (NCBI taxonomy): Eukaryota > Metazoa > Arthropoda > Insecta > Diptera > Tipulidae > Tipula > Tipula unca. The sequence continues at coordinate 101,409,090 of OX596381.1, forward strand.
CCGTTGGATGCATCAAAAAGCCCTTTTGCATCTGAAAAATGTCGCAAGGATATGTCTAAATATTTGTCATCGTTGAAAAATCTTGACTTATGGGCATTACGAAGTAAGTTAAAAACATTGTGATTCATTTATACTCGAGTTTTTTTGCTTTAAACATTAACAGAGTTATTTGAGCTAGAACTATCCTTGGCTTCAATCGGCTCAATTAACTTTTACTTTTGCATTGACCTAAAATTATGATTTTTTTGTATTTTACATTTTAATTCTTGCTGCACTTTTTGCTTTTAGATGAAGCACGTGTAAATGTATAAAGTGCAAATTCTGTGTGTTGAATAAAATACATAAATATGTATATACATTTTATGCTTTGCGCTATAATTAAATTTGATCGCAGCTAAAGAGTCACAATACAAAAAATGCACATGTTGTGAGATAAACTGTTCAAGCAGTTTCATGATAGAGAAATTTGTCAGATAAGGATTAAAATGATTTACTTTAGTTTAAATTACTAAATTTTTAATGAATCGATTCGTAAACTTCGTATTGTGTTTCCTCATCCTTTTCATAAAATTTCAAAATTTTCAACAAAAAATAAATTATTAAAGTTTTTAGTAATCTCAATATAATCTCAAGTAGTCTCTTAAGTAATCTCAATTTGTTAAGCTTTATTCGTAAAATCATTTGTTTAACTAATAATTGGCATTTTTGAATTATGCAAATTTAATCATTATGCAAATCCATATGCATATAGCTAAAGTTATCGTTTGGCCGGTGTCATTGGGAATTCTTTAATCTGTCATATATCTTCGTTGGGTGATTGAAGAGCGAGTAAGATAGTATTCTTATTTATTAGAAAATTCTATTGCCGAAATTTTTCGAAGACTGTATTAATATTACTCAACAAGGAATCCTTGACCCCCATATATACAAGTTTTATGATTTCTCAATATTACAAAATTCGTAGGATCACCGATATTATTTTGTTGATATATTTTTTGTTAGTTTCATTTTGCCGTTATCTGCAATAAATAAAATAAATAAATTTTTCGATCAAATTAATTATCGAATAATTAAACAAATTTGTTTATAACAAATTATTTTATTTATCACAATATCGTATATAAAAAAAATTGAACACAATTTTCTGTAGCTATGTCCTCGACTCCACTTCTTGCCATAGAATCCATTCTTTCTTTGCCTCAGTTACGCACCTTTATTTTAGGCACAATCTGTTCTGCAGCATATCGTCTGTGCATTAGGGCATGGAATGTTTTCGGTTCTATCGTGGAACATAGACAAATTTTTAAAAATTATTATTCATGTTTACCAGAAATCGATATGGTTAATGACAGACTACTACCCAAATTCCATTTCTCAAATCTTTTCTCGGTGGCTTATCCTTCGAAAGATTTGTGGAGTTCGCAGGATTTTCTTAACAAATTAGATGAGTCAATTGGCTTATTTCTGATGGACCTCAGTGCAGGTTTTGGAATCTACTGTCCTTGGACGGATCTAAGACTTTTCGGTGTCTTGGTTCGCATTGTACTGTTTTCAGGCGGAACTAGTAGCGCTGACACGTAGTGTTATTGAGGCTTTGAATTTTGCTGTTAAAAACAAAAGTATTCTACTGTGTACAGATAGTAAAGCTATACTTAACCCTTTAAGAAATCCCTTGACTGTTTCTAAACTCGTCAAGGAATGCAAACATTTCATGAAAAATCCCTTTTGCATCCCGCCTCTGTTGGGATTCGAACCCGGTACCACCCGATATCAACGTCGCAGCTTTAACCACTGCGCTATTTGCTCGTATGTGTTTAGCTCATGATGTTATTTGCGAGGACTGCTTTGAGGAAGATGATGACTGCCTTCACTTCGTGAGCAGTTGTCCTGCTTTCAGTTCTATACGAATTCAGGTATTCAACTTTAGGTCTTTAAATTTAGATCAGTTGTCCTCTCTGCCTTGGTCTAAACTTGTTCAGTTTGGAAGGCAGCAGTGCGCGTTTGCGAATTGGGATAGAATCCTAGGTTTGCACCATGGGCCTTTGTGGCATTGACTGCAGAATCCTCGTGGGTTCCAGCCAATTTTAATAATAATAATAATAATGTACCTATATCTATACCAATAACCCAAATTTTCAAGATTTTTTGTAAGTACATACATACTAGTATTATTGGACTGAATTAGTTTCAATTCCCTAAATCGTGTTCGAGCCAGAAATTATATACTGAAAATCGGCTTAGTTTTTTAAAAAAGTTTTTACGAGTTGGATTAAATTAATACGTATTATGTAATTTAAAAACATATAATTTTAAATCAATCTATATTCTTTTTAAAATATTTCATCAATGTATTTTGAATGTAGTTTATTTCACATTCTAACATATTACCTTTCTAATACTTATACATATGTATAGCAACCTTGCAGTTTCATCAAATGTGAAACAGCCATACAATCTGAATTAACTATACTGTTAGTATTTCAATTGAATCAAAATATGAAATTTTTCTATACATAATCCAATATGACTCATCCTTATTTTAAATCGCTATTAAGTAATAAAACCAAATTAATTATAAATAAATCAAATAACAAATTCAAACATTGAACTCATGAAATATGATCTAAGAAGGGAAAACGACTACCGGTTCAATTGTATTATTTTCGGGATAAGTCCAATCAAATTGCTGTTTTCAATTATAAAAAACGAATTGCTAAAAATAAAAGACCTTGAGAAATAATTAATAAATATTTTATAGCAATTACTATTTCAGTACGTGATGAGAATGTACATATGTATGTATATGTATGTATATCTTCCGAATTTCGTAAGGTGTACATAAGTATGTAGTTCGCAATCATTATTCCAGGTCACAGAGTCACGAAATTATAAACTTTCCTGCTAATTTCACTTTCAGCTGCAACAAAATGTGTACATATTTCAGAAGACCTCGAAAATAAATAATTCCAAAAATCGCTAAATTATAAGGAATTAATAATAATTACATAAAATATCATAACAAAAACAATAAGAATAATTTTTCGTCGGTAATGGATGGATACCTTCATACTGTAATACCCATAATCACATTCATGCATATGATATTATAGATTATAGTACATTAAAAGTAAATTATATTATTTGAGTATCACTAAAAATCGATTACGAAATAACGGCGATGTTTTTGTTAACTTATTATCATATTATGTATCATTCTATATCATACATAGACCTAGATTACATAATATAATGCGATAAAAAGCGTTTATATATATTTGTTTAAAACAATTTTTTTATGAATCATTAAACTTGCAGGTCACGCCAAATAAAATGAATAGTAAATTATATAAAGGTCACCGTCGTTCACCGATTTTGAAAATTGACCATTTCTTTGCGGTTTTACAATTAAATAAGTAATAAAATTAAAATTAAACCTTATATATTAATTCTTATACTATCCATTATGTATGAGTAAGATAGTTTGTTATAATAAATAAAACTCGATTTTATGAATGAATCGCGTATAGTTTATCCCATTAAATAATATTTTTATAATCTGAACTAAATGTTTGTACTTTGTACCTCGTATAATGAATTGCAGCACCGGTAAACAATAATACTAAATAACGATTTATGAAATACTATATAAAATGTTTGGTAAGTTCAGTGAATGAAACAGTTCTCCACCTGAGCAGAGTGAAATTTATGAAAGCCGCCCATCTGGGGAGGGAAGAGAAAATTTTAAATGTGGTATAGCTGCTGACCAATTTGCATCTAAGCTAGTCCATAGGACAGCCACCATATCCTATCCTAACCTAAAACTACCTGTATATAAATTTTAAAATCTTCAAGTATTTAAGGGAAAGTTTGCTTTTCTATGTACCGTTTTTTAATAATTTAGACTGGAAATATTTTCAGTATATACTTGTAAAAGAACCATTTACTTGAACGTTAAGTCTTAACTTCTCCACCAGTAAATACTTGAATTTTCTTCATCAGCTCATTAGAAAACACCTAAAAGAGCACACACAAACAACATGAAAATAATTTTTTTTGATTCTTATTAATTTTAATAATTTTATTTCTCTGCTCCGGAAATACACAAAAAAAAATACTAACTTATTAGTATCCGATATCCTTTAGAAATATTTTTGCTTTTAGGGTTCCATAAACCGATACATTAACGCCATAACGTGCTATAATAAAATAAACGCCATAAACTGATCGGCTGCAATAATCGTAACACAATTAATTGTAGCGTTCAAAAATATGCAAATTTAAATTATTAAACAAAACTACTAACTTAAATGAAACAAATTAAAAGAAGGTAGACTACCAATCAAGTAATGTGCTTTTATCATAGACGGTTTAATTCGTTCTTATTATGACACACAACGAACTTAAACTCTTTGCGCCATCACGTTATATCATATACCGCGTTATGCCACATACATAGTTGAAAACCGAGAACGTAACGTGATTTCCTAAATTAATATTTACTGTTTGCTACGCGAAATTGAAATTAAATTATTACAATAATATAATTATTATTACAACAATATTTAGGTTATTAAATATGATGTAAATTTAAGACAAACAATTAAAAAGGAAACTAAACCAAATAAATCAAAGTTATAAATTTAAAACTAACTTAAATTTCATCAAATAGTTGGGCGATTCTGACTAATCGATTTAATTTTAGGCATCTCTCTCGGCAGTGGCACGCTGGTATTTATTTTGATAACGCCATAAATGTATCTAGCGTTACGTATAACTATAATAGGCAACAGACGATCGATATTGCCTTTTGGTTTCCGTTTCTGTTTTGTCAGTTCAAAATGACACGTTCAATATTTTATTATGAATATGACACCGCATATAGCATGCGGTATAACATCTAGCATGGCCTGAGATGTAAAAATCACCAAATTATGTCTAAAACAGTTTTTATGTTCACTAAATACTTCCTCAGATATGGTGGAGAAAAATAAAAAATATTTTATATTTAAACTTTAACGTATATTGTAAATATAAACTACATAATTATATTTTTACAAATTTATTATTTCTTTACACCAACAATTAAATATTATTTTGTCTAAATATTTATATAGTGATTAATTCTTAATATTAATTTATGATAATTTAGATTACTATCAAGTTACCGACATTATATTTAGTCTTTTAGTTTTTAATTTTTTTTAATTTATGTTTAAATTTTCGTTTATCAATTAATTACTTTTAACGTTTAATCAACGTTGAGCCATACAAAAACAATGCGGGAAGAGAGTAGAGCAAAATCATATTTACATTGTTGATCCAGAATATCTGCCAGTATGGTACAAATGAAAGAAGAAGAAGAAAAAGATGCGACCCACATTTAAATTTCAAGTTCGACTTTAATGTCATAACGACACGAATTAATAATTTATTAAGCGGAACTATGCTGAACGATGTTTTTTAATCAGCCTCGCTAGTGATCATCTTATGACCTTTGAAATATATAAATCATTAATGCTAAGCTATTGTTAATGATAAATTGTTTTAAAAGGTGAATACATCAGAAAGGTCTTGTGATTACGAATATTTATTTTTTGAAATGAACCAACCGCAATTAACTAGTTTCCTTGTCTAACGGTATATTGTTAAATAATTTATTTTAGCTTTAATTTTTATGTTTAATCGTCTTTAATTTTAGATTAATTCTGTTTTTTTTGGGAGTTGGGAAATGCCCAACTAATTTTGCAGTATTGGTAAATGATGATCCAGCAGTTTTACAATTCAATTGAAATATGTTGCTGACCTATCGTAATTTTATTTAGGCGATACATTGTACTATGGACCTTTTGTGACTAGCATGTTTCAAAAATTCTTTAAATTCTACATTGAATGACAATCTTTGCATGGTTTTTTATATCAATTTACCAGTTTTGCAATACATACATGTTATAAAATTGAATGGAATTGAATAAAATTATTATTTGAGAAACATATTGATTATAAGTATGTTAGTATGTATACATATTTAATTAGACCAATAATAAAATTACATAATTTATTATGTTGTTATTCATTTGTAACATTATGGAGTAATCATTTGTAAGGTAAAGTAATTATCTTTAATTGGCCAATAAAAATAAATCTCAATTGAATTTGAAAGTTTAAAGAAGGTTACTTGTCATACATTGTGTCCTTAAAATTTCCATAGAACTCAAAAAAAAAAATCATTGATTTTGAGAAGAAAGTATTCAAATAAATAAATGGGTTTAAATTTAAAAGCTCCCGGCAATGGAAATGATCAGACGATAGTTTTGTGCATCCATGATGAAAATACTTTCTTGTTAATAAACGTTTTGTTTACCACCGCATTGAAATAAATTAACAAGATCAATCAATTAATTATTAATTTAATTCATTTTGTATAAAAAAAAATTGTATTTTTTGCATAAAAATAATTAAGTTAGGTGGGATATCCTTTTAAAGCGATACTAACGGCGAGTCATTTCATCGTATTCATCAACTTAATCAGTTTCTCAATCAGTATTCTCTTCCATGCATCGCTTAAGGCATTGAAAAGTTGCGGAATTTTCGATTTGACATGAGGTAGAAATGCTTAGCTAGAGAAGAGAACAAGTGAACTTGCTTTCATTGATCCAAAGAACTATAGACCATCTTTCGAGGTTCATGAAATGTGGTTCTTGGAAAATTCGAGTTGCGCCATCTGGTTCGAAATCCAAAGAGACCCTCCTTTCTAAGCCAACGTTTAACCATCAAATATTTAATTTTAACTGATGTGGTTAAGTTAAATTCGGGTGTTATTGCTGGTTCAGGTGGTTTTTGATTTCTAGTTAACGTTCATCTATCCGTCTTGTAATTTTTCGAGGACCTTCGGATCCTCAACTCTTTTTCTGATTTTTAGGGATACCTTTCTGGTTTTAGGCATTAAAAGTAAACTGTATAGTAATTAACAAAACTCACAAAATAATTACATTTCATGTTAAAACCGAAATTAATAACACAATAAATGAATTTTTTTTTTTGTAGATTTTTTATACTCGAATGGAAAAAACTTGTCAAACCACGTATAAAACAAAATAGAATCAATTTTGAAAAAACTGTTTATTGGATTTATTTTCAAAAATAACTTAGAATAAAAGATACTTTTGAACGCTAGTGTAAATATATTATGTAATGTCGTCAATTACGCAACTGATTGGCTTTTTGGCTGGATGAAGATTGCTAGTGGTTATTCACAGACACATTTAAAAAAATAAAAAAGCTTAATTCAGGAAAATGTCCAATGATTTATGAAAATATATGAAACCAGCGATGGCAAATACGTGGCACCAGACTGGCACTCTAGAATTTTTTTGGCGACTTGTCGATCAATTCAATGTATCTATAAGCTTTTACTTTTCATTGAAAAGTGTAAACAATTAATTACAATAGTTAAAATCATATATTTATTTGCAATCATTCAGACAGAATATTCGAAAATCTCAAATTTATTCTGAACTACAATCAACATAAATGTAATTGAGAGCACAATTTAACTAGACCGAAGCATTCTCAAAATTTCTAGATTCTACCAAATTGCGGCATTTTCATAGATTTAATGATTTTAAGATTTGAAAATTTACTAAAGATTATCAACTAAATCCATCAATATGCAGAATTGCGATAAGGAACTCTTCGATTGCATCCAATAAGAACATTTAGAAAAACTGAAAATCATTGACTTAAAAAAAAATTTAAAGTGAATTTAATTGTGAAATTTTTGTAGTGTTGAACTTTTGTTCACAACAATTGTTTAAAAATGACTGGAAAATGAAATACAAACGTGCGGGGAGCAGTGGAATTATATAAAATAAAACTGGTTTGGCACAAATCTTGAGTACTTCATTTTAAAACGACATACATTGTTTTGCTATAAACTTTAAATTTCGTGTTTCGATTTACAATCAATTCTATGAAAATTCCGTTTCATCCAAATTTCATTGCACCCAATACTCTTGCAACAATTTGTAAGGCGTATTCACGTCAAAATCTAATATTTTAATTAACCTGTAAGTCTGCAACATATAATTCTATTTGAGAACATTTGTTGATGAATTGGATAATTGTATACAATAATATATACAGCACGTTCAGCAGTAGATCGATAAAAATGGTTGTTAGGACAAAAAATAGCAGCAAATTTAAATAGTGACCATGTTGCGTAAACATTAAATGCTTGCAATTTGACGCACGCAGTGATTATTGAAGTACAGGACATATAAGAATTTCTTAAGTTCAGTCACACACACTTGAGATCAAAAATTATAGTTTCACTAGTGTGTTCACTTTTGTAATTCGAATTTCATTTGATAATTGCGCTCTATATTATAGGTAATATAGAAACGTAATTAATGTTATACATCCGCTAACGATTATAAATTATGCGCACAGTGAAAAATCACTTGGACTTCAGCTTTCCTTTTACACTCCATATTACAAACATTAGTAGATGTAAATATTTTGCAAAGATTAATTTAATAAATCATTTTTTTTTATTTCTAAACGTAAAAATCCTTGAAATATAAGTTTTACTGGTAAAAAAACAAGTTAAGACATTTTTTTGTTGGGCTAGACTGAACAAAATGCAAATGACTTTTTTTTTCTAAATTTGTGAGCCAAGTTTAATTAAGTATTGTGTGATAATCGCAACAGATATAACCGCATGATTCAATTTTATCGTACGTCTGTATTAATCGACATTATTGATTACTTAGTCGTGCTCAAAAAGTGGATCACCATTAATATTGTATTTATGTACATAAGATAAATAACAAATATATCTACTACATAATATACATAATAAGCATATAATATAATATATTTATATTTATATCAAAAGTTAATTGTCGACGGAACAACAAGGAAGAACCAAATATATACATATAAACATTATGTACTCAAGATTTATAAATAGAAATGTGAATGTGTATGTGTATTGTATAGTCTTCCGCGTTACCTACTTTATGATAGCAAAACTTATTAAATTAACATTAATATTTTGTATGATGTAAAAATTACTTAACATTATTGATTAATATTTTTATATACAAAGTGAAAGTTATTTGTTAACTTTCTTACCATTTTTGTAAAAAAATTATAATTTTCATGACCATGGAAAAAAACAAAAATGACCATGACCTATATAAACAGTTCGATAAGTCTATATTAATAAATATAACACCACTTATAAAAAATGGTATCACTTAAATAAAACTAACCAATAATACATTTATAATGTATAATATAGCGACAATTTATTTAGCATGCGAAATTCGAATCGCTCACATGACTTAAATTTTGGGTTTTTACCAAATCCAGAATGTTTTTTTCTCTAGATCACATTTTATTTTATCAAACAACAACATTTTTTTGGTATGTCACCGTATGTTAATGGTTCAACAAACCTTGCGGTTTTATCAAGATTTAATTATAATGATAGTTGAAAATTGTAGTGAAAAGAAACATATACAAAAATTAAATTATGGTCTAACGCCAACAGTTCATTCAACCATTCCACGCATTTCATTCTATTATCTTATTTACCGCAATCGACCACCACACCTGTTTGTTATAAAGTTATGATACTTTACATTATTGCTCAGCAATGCCTCCTTGTACTGAAAAGAGGATGCAACTAAACAAGTGCCGTAAGTTGTCTAATGAAATTATTATTATACACAGTACAAAAATGTCGATTTCCTTAGAAATTCCTAATATCCTATTTCTAACAGTGGCTCAAGAAACATCTAATTAATGTGCTAATAAAAATAATTTTAGAGCAGTAATGCTGTGGCGTTCAATAAGTAATACTGTAACATTTTATTATAAGCAATTATATAAAATAATTTACATGGTTCGATTGTTTTTCGGTATTAAATTAAAAGTACATCTCTGATTGGACAAATAAAAGTATGGATTTAAATTTGACATTTGGTGGATTCCCCGAAAATAAAAACAATTCACAGAAAAACAATTCATAGAAACACAATTCATAGAACCACAATTTCACGAATACACAATTCCTCGAATTTACAATTCATCGAATTCCCGTTATCAGGGGAAAATTCTGTATAGAAAAGAAGATTAAGAAAATTGAATTTTGATCGTGTTGATCAACTTTCGATTTCAATTTTTGTATGTATATAATAGAAGAAGATTAAGAAGTTAGGAATATGATCTAATCAATTCGGCAAATTATTTCGTTTGCAAGAAAATCATTTGTTTGTAAGAAAAAATAAATAAAAAATTATTTACTCTTTTGTTAATAAAAAATAAAATTTATAAACAAATTAATTATTTATAAATTTATTATAAATAAATGATATTTTGTTGATAATTTTATTCAATTTTTGGTTCAAAAATTAACTCGAAACTCAGTAGAATAATCCCATAGTAAAATAAATAAATTCCATAAATTGTAAATTCGAACAATTGTTGTTCTAGCAATTTTCGTTTCCCATAGGAATTTTATATGAAAATTTTACAATTGGTCGCATTCGCGATTTCTCGAATAATATATATCGGAATTTGTTGTGACGTAGTCTAATCGATTAATTTATTCTTTCTGTTGGATTTGTTCATCAGAAATTTATTTGTTTATAAATAAATCAATTGTTTGTAACAAATTCTAATTGTTTATACCTTTTATTTAAAATTTCCGTCAAATATTTTATAAGAAAACATTAAAAAAAATTTGCCGATTATTTACTCAATTGTTAATAACAAATAATATTTATAAACAAATTAATTGTTTAATTTATATTTTTTATATTTTTATTTTTATTTATTTTTTATTTATATTTTTTTTTAATTTTTATTTTTATAAATAAATGATATTTTGTTGATAATATTATTCAATTTTTAAAACTATAATTAAGGCCTACTCCCCCCTGTGTCTATAAACCGGCTCCAACCGTTGCGATCCTAAGCTTAGGTTTCATACTGCCCTAGACTATCAGAAGAAGCCAGATCGTTCTCTACTCCGTGGAGATAAATACGACCAAAATGTTTTTTGATAAAACGTGTTGCACGATTGCTTCATTTTGTTATTGTTTTTGTTTTGTTTTTAAAAATGTTATTGTAATTTATTTTGCAATTTCAAAACTATAGCGTTCATCAGAATTGTTTTTGTGTTTTAAATCGAAATTGTTTGTATGTTTTAAGCAAATTGAATTAAATTTCAAATAAACCCAAAAAATAAAATTAGAATAATTTTATTCAATTAATCGTATACGGTATAAACATTTAATTATTGTTAATTTATTTTAAAAAAGACAAAATATTATAAAATATTAAATTAATTTTACCTGCCTATTACCTGTCACCACACTGACAAGTGCTGTTTTATCAAAATGGAATGAATATCTAACAGATTAAACTATTAAAAGTTTAATAAGTGTTCCTATATTATTATGACTACTAAAAATCCTTAAAATCCAAAAATTTATTTGATTAGTTAATTTTGACAAATTTTCCTTAAAAACAATCATTTCTAACATTACGAGTGGCTTGTCGTACTCAAAAATTTGTACGAGTAAAATAACAACAAAATGTCGCAATTACGAGAATTCGAAATATCTTACATAATCGCGTTTGGTCGTAATTTCGAAAAACTCGTAAATCGTAATGCTTACATAGTCGACCCCCTGCGTCGATGTAGACACAGAGGTTTTCATCCCGGTCCCGAATGAAGGTTGACCCAGGCCTGCAATTTTGGTGCAATCCATTCGTTCTTGGGTCTGAGTTTCACTGTACCTTACATCCTGAGCATTACTGACAACTGAACTATTGAGCAGAGTTCACACAGTCAGACTGTGTTGGTGTTCTAGGAAAATATGTTCGTTCAATATACCTATAGATTTACGAGATGCAATATAGATTGCCTCCTGACCGCTAGGGTGATTTAGATTAAGCCAAGTTATTTCTAATAAGCAAAAATGAGCTTCGTCGCTGCACACAATTTTTCCTAAAAATCGGATTTTTTGCCGTGGCCAACATTTACGTGTTTACCGTTTCAAATCAAATCTATTAATCTATAGTTTCAAAATCTTTTCAAATCTATTTCAAATATTTTTGTAATTTAACTGTTTTTTAAATTAATGAATCCATCCTTTATAATATGCGCATCGTACTGGGTATTTAAGTCATTTGTTTAAATTAATAAGCGGATTTATTCGTTTTCATTGAATTGAAAACTTTTATACATTTTGTTTAGTTGCTAGATCTTTAAACAAAAGTTCTTAAAGATATGGGAAGCTAACGATCGTTTTTAACGATCGTTGTTTATCAACAATAGCGATAAAATTCTATAACTTATGTATCAATATTTTGAATAAAATTCAATTATTTATAGTTGTTTACTAAGAAAACTCTATAAACAATTCGATATTGTTATAAACAAATATAGCAAACGAAATAATAAGCCGAATTGACTAGATCATATTCCTAACTTAATCTTCTTCTATTATATACAAGAAAATTGAAATCGAAAGTTGATCAACACGATCAACATGATCAACATTCAATTTTTTTAAATCTTCTTTTCTATACAGAATTTTTCCCTGATAACTGGAATTCGATGAATTGTAAATTCGAGGAATTGTGTATTCGTGAAATTGTGGTTCTATGAAATGCTGTGTAAATTGTATTCAATGAATTGTTGTTCTTTCAATTGTTTAATCGATGAATTGTTTTTCTAGCAATTTTCGGGTTACCCATTTGGTGATATGAACTCAAAAACTAAATATAATTTCAGTAATTAGATTTTTTCAATTATTTTTAGAGGTTTATCCTATTTTGGTTTTGCTTTACCTTATATAGAAGAGTAGTTTTAAGTTTTTGTTATATAGCTACCTATACGTACATACCTCTTGTAAAGGTGCAGGTAATTTTGACTAATAAAAATGTTCGCAATTCTAACTGAAACTCGTTTTCTTCAATATCGTTTTAAAATAAAAATTATTTTCATTTTAATTTTTAATGCATTTTTAATTTCTTAAAGTGTTGTTATCCTAAAATTGTTTGCGCTACGCAAATATAATATTCTGTATTAAATTTTGTATGTTAATTTGAAAATATTTTGCATTTGCATTCGTTGTTCTCAAAACTAACATTTTATCATTTTTTGTAAAATTTTGTGCAACGACAAGCTCTTTACACATCAATTGCACTTAAAAAAAGGGACACAAATTGCTATCCAACATCGAAAATAGTGATGTTACAACATCCCACCCCTGATTATAAATCTCCCTCTACGGAAATAATTTTCAATTTTGCATATTGTGTTGTTTCGGGGTAAATGCTCGACGGAGTAGCAAGCAAACAACTTGTGCTATTCAAGTATACGACTACTCGATTTACTCTAACATACCAACTTGAATTTAAAATTAATTTTTTTTTGAAACAAATAAAAATTCTTGCGATTGTACAGTAAAAAAATGAAAAAGTGTTATGCATTTTTAAGTAAATAGAAACTAGTAAGTCAAGATGGGCGAGATAGATTACGCCATGTAATCTACGCGGTTGTCGACACGTAAAATATAACGTAGATTACTTGGCAGTGTTTTTTGTCAACGTCGACAATTAAAATAATGTCAACGACCTACGATATTTTAGCGATTTGAAATCGAATGCGCCAGTTCGCGGGAGTATATTGTAAAAGCGTTCATCTAGAGGTGATTTTTTCATTTGTTTTTTTTTAACAAATGACGCATGAATAATTTCAAACTGTCATCGTGTTTTTATTTATTCAGTATTGTTTGCCATTTCATCATGGAAATACTGAGCCCGGCAGAGCGTCTACAAATTGTTCAGCGAAAAGTATGAATCCCAGTTTACAGTATTGGATGATACGAGACTAAATAGACGGTTTGATGTGGTTTATGCACCACTGAAATCATTTGTCCATATTTCTACAAAAAAGAGGACGGCCGGGACGTAACTGTGAATAGTGCTCGTTATTCCGCCATGATAACGGAATATTTTCTGGAATTGAAGCCCGGCCTCGACGAAATTTGGTTCCTAGAGCTCGGCGCTATTTGCCATATAGCGCGCGAAGCAATGTACTTATTCAAAAATCATGTTGGCGAGCAATTAATTTTACGGTTCGGATCGTTGAATGATACCTCTAGACACTTTTCTTTGGGGCTACGTAAAGTCCAAAGTCTATGTGAATAAACCAGCTAGGTTTGAGGCATTGTGGAAGCCAATATTACTCGTGTCATTCCCCAAATACCATTCGATATTCTCGAACGCGTTATCAAAAATTGGACTTTGAGAAAGGACCATCGCAGTTGTGGCCATCATTTGAAAGAAGTTATTTTAAAAAATAAATGACAAGAAATGTTCTTTTCAATGATAATAAAGTTTCCATACACAAATTGAATTTTTTAAGTTTTTTTAATTTTTGCACAAATCACCTCTATAGATTTTGTTATTACGGATAAAATAACACACATGTTGTTTGATGCTCCCTATTTCTGACATAACTGCCGGTGTGACTTTTGCACTTCAGTACTCTTTCCACTATATCCAAAAAACCTGATACATCGAAAACCTGTGGACTCTTTGAGATAACATTGATTTCATTAATCACGTGCAAATTTATTGCTTCTGTTGGAATTATAGAGTCGTGTGAACGAGGTATATGGCCAAAACTTTACTGCTGAATCGTGTTGAAGAATTAGCGGCAAAATACGTCGTTATAAAAAATGTGACAAAAAACTGGCTCCACAACTGCAAATTGCAGCTGGCCATATTATACATTTTTCTGCAAATGAATCTAACTTGAAGTGTTTAAAACCAATTTCATGTATACGTTTCGTCATCCATCAAAACACATCCATTAAATTTTGTGAAAATTTTGTCATCAGTCTGGCACATATTTTATCGAACAAGTGTTGGTTATCTCAACGATTTGGCTTTTTAATAACTCGGTAGCACTCATAGCCTTCCTAAACTCGAATTCGATTTACCATGGAGTGTGTTAAATTTTATGGCACGGTCATAGTTAAATTTCCCCGGATTATTTTTAATGAAAGTTATAATCTTTTTGTAAAGATTTCTATCAGTTGTTCAGCACCAATTTTTAATACGCTAATAGTCGAGTAAGCAAGAGTCAATGCTCTTGAAATCGTGGAGTCGAGTTCAAGACTCGTCAGCGCCAAAACTTTTTTAATTTAATTTCTGCTGAAAAATTACATTCAATTTCTGCGAGTATAAGAGCCATCTCTTGTGTATGACCGTAATGAAAATGTAAGAACCATCTCTTGTGTATGACCGTAATGAAAATGTAAGAGCCATCTTTTGTGTATGACTGTAATGAATTGTCCATTCCTGTTGCTAAAATTGTCAATTTTGTCTATTGAATTGGCAAACACAAAAGATTTGTATAGCACCAAGTTTATATACGCCGGTGGTCTAGTAAACAGAGTCGTTGCATTTGGAATTGTGTACTTGAGTTCAAGCCTCGGTTTGGCATTAAATAATTTATAAATTAAATATTAAATAAATCTATATATGGAAATGGTGAGGTGGTAAAGTATGTCATACGATTTGGAATCGTGGGTGTTGTGCAGTATTCGAACCTCGATTAAGGGTAAACCAATAAATTTAAAAAAAATTGCTTTTTGATTTAAAAATGACAAATTTCCATTTAAATTAAAAATATATATTAAGGCTTAAACTAGTCATGATTAATATCCAATCACACAGCTTCTTTTACCACCGAGCCACCGTCATACATATAAATAGTGATATTCCTAGCGTTTATAGTTGCCATTATCGCCGTACAATTTCATTACCGCTCCTATACCCATACCCATGACTTTCCACTTTTACATGGAGAATATTGAAGGTTTGAACAGAAGCTGTTAGTTGGATTTGATTAATTTATTTCACCATCACCAATTTGACAGGAGGAATTAAATCAAATAATGTTCGGCTCGATCGAGAATCGAACTTAGATTCAAAAATCCAAAGTCACTGACTTTGCTTACACATTTCATGCTATACAAATATTTTATACATATCTGCCATTTGAATAGAAAATATTGAAAATTTTAGCAAAGGCAATGGACTCATTGGACTCATTGTTTATTTCATCATCGCTATATACCCATCTTGTATACATGCCACTACTTGAAAAATATGAAAATGTTTAACACAAGCTGTGTGTTGAACCAATTTGAATACAGAAGGAATTAAATTAAAAGAATACCGTCGCTAATGGGACTCGAACCTATGTCTACAAATCCAAAGTCAACCACTCTACTATCTCGCCCATCACAGTATATTTGATGTTATATGCAAATATTATATACTTTCCAATTGAATTGAGAAACTTGGGAAATTTTTTAACAGAAGCTGAGTTGAACCAAAAATGTCCCAACATTAGGTGCGTTTTTTTATTAACAGAACTTCAAGTTCTATAAGAACATCGGGAATAATACTGGGAAATTTTATTTAATTTAACCAATATATTTAATTTAAGTTCTATTTATTTGAATAAATTTCAACTTCTAACTATATTTTTTGACGTCTATTGTGAAATAATACAGGTATCAAGCATAAAACAATGAAAAATATTTGTTTAAAATATTTCCTTTTAAAATTTCCCTTTTTTTTCGAGTTCGTGTACTATGAATTTATCGCGAACTTGAAAAAACCAATGTTTTATCCAGAACATTGAAAAATAAAGTTAAATTTGATATTATTTCGATAATAGTGAATTAAAATGTGTAGTTTAACATTAAATGTATCTTATTTATTGATAAAAAATTAAATTCATTTGGATTTTACTGAAAAAATGAGAAAATTCTTATCCAGAACTTCATTCCAATAAGAAAATTTTTGAATTTAATATCGTTTGAAACTTAACTGAACTGCATATAGTGCCAGGTGCATTTAATGCGATGACATTCCAAGCAGTGTATTTCGAAGAAGTTAAAAATCTGACCAGCTATTTCTCCTTATGTTCTTAAAAATTATAAAACTTCCGTTTCAGTTAATGATGCTTGATGCGATTTTCTAGGCGGGCCACAATAGTCGTGTTTTTTAATTCAAAAAATTTTCTTATTGGAATGAAGTTCTGGATAGAATTTTCTCATTTTTTCAGTAAAATCCAAATGAATTTAAATTTTTATCAATAAATAAGATACATTTAATGTTAAACTACACATTTTAATTCACTATTATCGAAATAAAATCAAATTTAACTTTATTTTTCAATGTTCTGGATAAAACATTGGTTTTTTCAAGTTCGCGATAAATTCATAGTACACGAACTCGAAAAAAGAGAAATTTTAAAAGGAAATATTTTAAACAAATATTTTTCATTGTTTTATGCTTGATACCTGTATTATTTCACAATAGACGTCAAAAAATATAGCTAGAAGTTGAAATTTATTCAAATAAATAGAACTTAAATTAAATATATTGGTTAAACTAAATAAAATTTCCCAGTTTTATTCCCGATGTTCTTATAGAACTTGAAGTTCTGTTAATAAAAAAACGCACCTAATATTGACCATTAACCATACAAATTTTAAATTTAAATCAGTACATGAATAATGTCCAAATAAAAAATTTCCCTATACAAACTGAAAGTATAACCAATAGGTATATAGCTGAGATTAAGTCTCGATTAAAACTAAAAAAATTAAATTTAATTTAATTTCTTACAAATTAATTCAATTCAGATTCTGTTAAATTTTCATTTTTCCCTATTCAAATGGTGAGTATAAAAGATGGATTTATCAGTAATGAAATTGTATACGGCAGTGTTCAAGTAAGCAAAGTAATGGGCGTTTGATTAGTGGAAGTGAGTTCAAGCGGCATTCGGGCTAACGTTTTTTTAATTTAATTTCATCTTACAAATTAGTTTAACTCAGCTTCTATTAAAATTGTCAAATGTTTCCAATTAATTGCCAAGTATAAAAGAGGAATGTAGCACCATTGAAAATGTACGGTGATAGTCAAATAAGCTGAGCCGAGAAATACTTTTGCGGTTATAGAAAAATCGATCAGATCAGGTATTTTGCCTGGGTCAGTTGAAATGGATTCACATCCATTTTCTGTAATGATAATCAATAATTATTTTCCTGAGTTTAACTCTGAGATTTGTTTATTTTTAATAGAATGTCTTGGTGGACAGTACAATCCTGCCACAATAATAGGAAAATTGTTGGTTTTTATATACATGAACAAGTGTTGGTTATCTGAACGATTTGGCTTCTTAACAACTTGGTAGCACTTATAGCCTTCCTGAACTCAAAGTCATTTTACCATGAAGTGAGGTGTGTTAATTTTTATAGCACGGTGATAGTTAAAGTTCCCCGGATTATTTTTAATGAAAGTTATAACCTTTTTGTCTGATTTTTTGTGAGCCGTTTTTTCGATTTTTCTGTGACCTGGTCTATACCGTTCCACCGTTATAAAGAGGGCCCCGCTTTTGGGTTAATTTAAAAATTTTGTAATGGATAAACATGACGCTGAAGTAGATTCATGGTATTTGAGCACGATTAGCTTTAAATTCCGCTCTTTTTGAAAAGAGATTTAAATGCACTGACGGACATTCTATAAAACTATCACCAATAACGCAATAAAGAAATTTGGTCACCCTTTAGTTTAGAACTAATTGACAAAATCACTCTAGGAATGGACTACATTATCGACGTTGTCTACGCTGTTGACGTTATCTACCAGTTGTCGACACATCAATGAAAATAATAGATGCCGCGTAAACGCCCATCCCTGCAAGACATATTATTTGCTTGCTAGACGTGCGAGCATCTACTCTATCGTCAAACCACCTCGTATAAATTCTACTTTTAACGATCAATTAAGTGCGAAAATGTTTAATCAATAGTGCATTGAGTACTATCGACATTTGTTTCGTTGTTTGTATAAGCAAACTATTAGCATTCTTGTGAATATAATTCTAAAGCAAACACCTAAAGTCGTCACATTAGTTCACGCAGATTACACTAACAAATAGAAAACACATCAAAATTAGAAATGAACCAGACATCAGTTTCAAGTACAATAAAGCGTTATCGAAATTCGAATAGTATAAAACTATATGTACAAGGATGTTGAATCCAAAACCGATTAATAAAATTAAAAATAAATATACACAATGGAAAATTAATAAAAATTTGTAAAAATGTAGGAAATGAATCCATTTCTGTATTAAATCTTTGTGTCCATGACTTTTGTAAATAAACAGTTTATAATATCGCAAAATTAGCAATTGTTTGTTATATAAAACTGAGATAGATTTGTATTTAACATATCCCAATGTTAATTTATAAATAGCTAATACAGAACTTTTTATTGACTATAACCGCGCAGTAACTTAATTGATTGTTAATAGTGCTATATACTGGGGCCCTATTTCTGTATACGATACGAATATTCATTCGATACGAAAATGATAACGATACGAATATGAATTGGTATTTCTGAATACGATCGTACCAAGCATTTTAATTTTTGAAGTGTAGGCATAGGAAAATTTTTTTTAAGTGAAGCAGCCTTGAAAAGTGACAGTGTAAACCAAATAGTTGTCAAATTTTTGACATTTATAAAATATAAACATTGAAAATAGAAAAAATAATTTAGTTTTCATTTATTGTCTGTGTCATAACACAAACATTTTTTTCGTTTCCAACAAAAATAAATCGCCTCAATAACGGATTGCGATACAGTAAATTCAATAAGATAAGTATTTTTGACAACATTTTATGTACATCTAATTTTAGATGAAAACTTTTATTAACACCCTTATTCTGATAGTCGCGACGCTTCAATCGACACGACTACTGTCACGTCACTTCAAATATAAATTGATATTCTCTTAGTCGCCCGCAGTGACGTGACACGACAAATAGAATTATCTGGCAGCACCAATAATTTCCTGATTTTTGACGGAATATTGACGTTTGAAATACACATGAATTGTCAGTTTTGCATTTGTCATGATATTTATCTTGTAGGTTAGCTAAATATTTCAATATTTTTCCATCAACGCACAAATTAGTAGATAAAAAATAAAAATATAAAAACATTTTAAATTAATTATATTTTGATTCACTAAATATAAAATACATCAAAAAAAATAAAATTAAATGTTTTGCTATCTTCCGATTTTCTGCATTTTTGCTCCTGTCGCTTAAAAATTTTACGCGTCCAGAAATGTCATTTCAGGTGACACGAAACTTTTCTAACGACTACTAGAATACGATGTTTGTCACTTGAAATGACGATTGTCACTTCAATTGCCTTAGGGAATACCAACATTTGACTGTCGGTACAAGTGACAAGTACCACGACTAACGGAATAGGGGTGTAAGATTCGCTTCATGTCTTCCTAAATAGCTCAATTGGAATCAAATTTCGTGACTGATGCTTACAACCAATTACAATTAATTACAATCGATACGGCACTATTGCAAATCCAATGGGATTCAATGGCAGCTTCACAGTTGTATAAATAAGAAAATTAAATATTTTGTATTCGTAACAATATGTATGACAAAGTTTGCGAATTCAATAAAAAAAATTAAAATATTTAATTAAATTTTTAGTTATTTCCTTAACACAATTAATTAAATTAACTAAATTATGTAATTATTAAAAAAAAATTACTAAAAATTCTTTCCAAAATTTTTTTATATGGAGTCGTCAACTAATTCATCAACGTACAAAAATCCGTTCATAATCGAACAAAATTGGTTCGAATTCGTATTGCGGAATAAGGGAAATTTTACAACGTATCAAGTAGACACGAATTCGTATTTGAATTATTCGAATTCGTATTCAAAAATACCAATGGTACGAATTCGTACAATTTTTATACGAATTCGTATTCAGAATAGCGGCCCAGAATAGAATTTGGATAATCCAGAATTTACATTTGTTATTTGGTTTCAAAACAATGCAAACATATGACTATTGTGAGGATTCGATTTAATTTTATTATTTTATCTGTAGCTAAATAAATAAAAATTATAATTGTAATATCAGGTTTTACTGTACACATTTTTTAAAATAAACACTCATTTGCGATTGTCAATGTGCTGTAAATCAATTATTTCACAACATATGTATACAGATGGATGCCCAGTTTCCCAAACCCTTCCATTTGAATTTGATTATTAACAAATAATTTGCTCCATATATAATATATCCATCACTAAAATATTCTATCGTTAATCAAAAATAAATAGCGTGAGATAATTAATACTGCACTTAAAAATGAAAGTCTTTAAAAAATGTTTAACAATATTTTCAATCAACATTGCTTAACAAATGCCATATAGCAATTAATTGATTTTGTTTTTAGACTTAACCTAAATTAAAAAAATTTTTAATTATCAACCTAGTACAACACACATTAATGTCCATCCCGCATGCAAATATAAACTTGAATTATAATCAACACATTCATCAATTCAATGTTTTATAACACATATTTTTTTCAACCATAAACAACATTTGGTGTGTTATGAAATTGACCTTACTCATTTTAGCTCACTCATGTTTTACTACATACATAATATGTACATATAAGCCATAGACTATATGTTAATTGAATTATTAATTTAATTATTTTTGCTTTTGTTGATACATGGTAATCGGTATCTGAACCATAGTAATACTATCAACTATAGAAATGGATTACCAAAAAGAAAATTAACTAAGCACGTCTAGATGGATAGATATGTGAAGAATAGTTTATAGTTTAACGAAACTTAAGCAAATGTACTTATTTTATAATAATATATCTTTTAAAATGACACCGTCATTTGAACACATGTTTCGTAAACTTAAATTGCACGAACATGTTTTCGTAGAATACCACCACAGTATTCTTTGCTTGTCGTAGGAGGCGACTAAATGGTTGGATCGCTGGGCTGACGACCCGCATTCGTAAAAAAATAAACTGTTTATAAAGTCAACAAAACGAAAAATGGATACCGCCAAAACAACACCGGACCCCCGCTCAAGTACCCGGTCCCGATATTAAGGATCGGCACGTAGAACGTGCATTCACTTAAGAAACCAGGAGCGTTAGAGGGCCTAATTACATGTATAAGGGAGTATCGGCTGGAACTCGTCGCGTTCAAGAAACTCGCTGGCCTAAAAGTGAAGACCAAGTGTCTCAGGGTCATATGTTGTTATACAGTGGAGATGACCACGGAAATCTTGGAGCTGGAATTCTTCTTGGCCCGCAGGTATTTAAAGAACGCTGTTTTGGATTTCCAAGCAGTCAATAACCGATTGCGTTTAAGCTTAGCTGTATGAAGTTAACTAACCTGTCGATAATTTGTGTATACATGCGCCCACAGAAGTTAGCCAACCCCAAGATAAATACTCATTTTACAATGACTTGGCGATCTGATAGGATCTATATCCGAAGACGATGTAAGAATGGTAATTGGGGACTTTAATGCTACGCTGGCAGAAATCAGACCGACTTGTGTGAAAACATAGATCCGTACTCCCGACACGAAACTGCGACCGATAATGGTAAGAGAATGATGTGCTTTGCAATTGCTCACGATCTTAGAGTAGCAAGCACATTTCCCCCTCACAAACAGATACATTTGGAAACATGGATCCATCCTTGCAAAATTTCCCGCAGCCAAATTGACCACGTGTTAATTTCAAAAGGGCGAGCTCGGGTTGTGCAGGATTTGAGAATTTATCGATCAGCAACCAAATACGTAGACAGCGATCATTATTTGGTCTAGGGATATCCATTTTATATATTAAAATAATAAATCAAAAAATAAACCTACAAATAGTTTTATTTATATAAATTATTTGGTCGCTGCCAAGCTACGATGGAAGTTTTCGTACAAGTCTGAGAACACACCGAAACGGAAGGTCTGATAAATGAAGATCAAAAGAAACGATATTAGGATCTTGTCAGCGACAACAATATGGGAGCTAATTACCATTCTGACTGTGTGAACTCTGTCTGGGAGGCACTGTAAACTGCGGTTGGCAGTGCAGCTCAACAGACTTTAGGTATAGTGAAAGATCCAAGAATGATGGGTTTGATGACGAGTGTCGTCTTGCAGTTGAGCAACAAAATATAGCCCATAGTGAAGTGCAACAACGTCTCACAATCGCGAGGAAAAACAAGGCTACTCTTACTAGGAGGGCAGCTAAGCGAATTTGTAGATGGAAAAAGCGAGAATGGTAGAAGGCCGAGGTTCTGAAACAACAACAACCCAGCAATGAGCGAAGTTCACGTAATTTCCTTAATTACTGGATCGCACCATACTTTCAAGCCTGCATCAACTGCCATTCGGGACCGGGATGGAAACCTTTGTGTCAACTTCGACGCAGTACTCGACGCATGGAATATGACCCATTGTCAAGAAGAGAGATCGCTTGAAGTGTGAGAATTATCGCGATATAGCTCTCCTTTGCACAGCATACATTTCAAGGAGGATTTCGCCCGAATCGATCAGTCACTGATCAGGTTTTTTCGCTGTCTAAATATTATGAGACTTCCATCCCCGTACATTAGAGAATTTGTGGTCTGCGCTGGAATATCTCGGTATGCCAACAAAAATGGTACGATTGTGTAGAATGACAGTAGTGACACAGTCTCAATGCTGTATTAAAGTTGAGAACAGGCTATCAAGAATTTTTGCAGTTAACTCGGGTGTTCGTCAGGGAGATGCTCTGTCCCCGATACTATTCAATCTCATGTTGGAGTACATCCTTACACTTCAGCGCAACATCTTATATCGCCAGTCCAATCAGGTGCATACATATGCAGATAACATATGCGTGATTGGACTGAATAGCAACGGAGTGAAATAAATACTTGATCCGTTTGTAGAGTTTTCAGCTTCTGTTGGACTCCAGATTAATGAGTCAAAAGCGAAATACATGATCTCTGGTTATAGGGACAATGACACACCAGATTTTAGTAGTGGCCACTACACGTTTGAAGGAGTGAGGAGGTTGAAATAGTTGGGCTCTCTTATCACTCACGATAACAGTGTGGGTGAGGATATTAAAGTGCGGCTGGCAGCTGGCAGTCGTTCTTTGTATCCTCTAAGGCCACTGCTAAAATCTAAACACTTATCAAGTGCCGTGAAGCTGAAGCTTTACAAAGCGTTGATCAGGCCCGTTGTTATGTTTGGATGTGAAAGTTGGGCGCTGACGGATGAGTACGAGAGATGGCTCCTTACATTTGAGAGAAGAATCATGCGTGTGATTTACGGCCCTAAACGCGAAATAGATGGTACATACCGAGCTCTGTACAATTTCGAGATCAGAGATCTGATGAAGATCCCCGATATTGTACATGAAGTTAGATCTCAGCGAGTACGCTGGCTCGGTCACGTTCTGCGTGCTGATCCGGAACGAATTGTGCAGCGATCTCTGAAAGGAGAGCCACCATATGGTAGGCGCAGAGGTCGTTGCAGGCGACGATGGCTCCACGATGTAGAGAACGACTTGGCCTCTTCAGATTGTCTAAGACAGTATGAAGACCAAGCTCAGGATCGAAACCGTTGGAGCCAGATTGTTGATTCAGTAAGGGGCCAGTAATGGCCTTTAACACTGTTATTATTATTATTATTATATATAGGAAATCGACTAATAAAATAAGCACGAAATGATACTCATTTTTCACAAGTATATAAAAGGTGCGCAGGACAAGCTTTATAGAGGGTGCTGCAATACATACGATAGGTCAATGAGCATTACGTGATAGTTTTACACTATACTTTTTCGGAGGCGTACCACTACACTGGTGTAAAACTATGAAACCTTAACAATTAACTGATTATAAGTTTGAATTGTTTCTTTGACATCGACATGTAACTAACTTTTTCTTTTTACACACTGCTACTATTGTAATTTGCATTTCATTAAAGTAACAACGTACCCGATGCTCATATTATATTAAAATATAAGAAATTTGTTTGTGGAAAGTTTTTGTTAAATATATAGGAAATCATTCAATCTATATACATTATCTAAATACAAATAAAATTAGACATTAGTTGAATTTGGTTTAACTAAATTCGACATATTCTGGATAAACGGTATAGAGTAGTGTACAATATAAAAAAACACGACAGTTGGTTACGAGTATAAAAATAAAAACTTCATTAAAACTTAAATTCCAATTGCTTAACAACATAATAATATTGTTTTATTTGGAAACTAGCCAATGGTCTATAGTTTGGTTGAATTAGACACACTTATAATTTGTAATACAATATACGTATTTGTTTTTCTATTGCTTTTCAGTGTACGATTCATCAGCAAAATTACCATCTGGAATACTAAGTGGAAATATTAATCAATTTGGTGATTACGATGAATGCTTACAATCAATATTTGATGATAATAAACGGTATATTGAGCCCCAATATTGTCTAGCGTATTTGCAACCAGAAGTCACCGATGATTTTCCAACGTTGAAACGTTATCATCGAATGGTTCAGTCGCACTATATGTTTACAAGTAATTTTGATGATGTAAGTAAAATAATATTAAAGAGATTTTAAAATTTTTATATATTAACTCGTCCCTATATCCGGATTTTAGCCAGGACATCGTGTTCCTCGATTTTCAACTATTAACTGGGCAATATGTTTACCCGCCTCATGCAGTGCTAAAGACATTGAACAAGTTTTATCCGAGTACACGGGAAACATAACACATGGCACTGGAATTCATTTAAAAGTTCGAGTAGATAAAGCAATGTGCCAACGACCTAGTTATAAAATTTCGATTGGATCAAAACTTGCAATGTAAGTAGAAATCTGATATATGTATAATCATTTTGTATTACTAAACTTTAAAATTGTTTTTACGTTTTTTTAGGATATTTTTCGGAAGCATACTTCTTATTTCCATTTTTTCGACGATTTATGATTTTAAAACCGAAATTCAAAGTAAGTGACTGAATTAAATGAAGTTTCTATTAGGTATTATTTCTTTCTATTATTACATAGGTCCATGGTTAGTTGTATTTTCGTTACGTAAAAATACGAAAGCACTTTTTTCAACGGATCGTACAAATGACGATATAAAAAGTATTCACGGAATACGATTTTTAAATGCACTCATGTTAATTATGGCGCACAAATCTATGGCGTTATTATACGCGCCTTATGTTAATCGAACCCGCATGTCAGAAGTATGTCACAATGAATATAAAATAATTGTAATTATAATTAAAATTGAAATAAATTACTCAGATTTTAGGTCAACCATGGACAGTACTTGGACGAGCCGCATCTCTATATACTGATCCCTTTATAATGATGAGCGGACTACTTACAACATACTCATTTGTTGGTCGTTTACAGAAGGGAAATGCTATTCAAATAAGACAAGAATACATTTCACGCTTAATACGAATATTGCCACCACTATTAGCTTTAATATATTTCTGCACCTTTATCTTGCCATTACTTGGATCCGGACCAATGTGGAATATGGTTGTGACACCTCATTCGGAACTTTGTAAAACTAATTGGTGGAGGAATTTATTATTTATTCATAATTATTTTGGGTTCGAGAATATGGTAAGACATGCAAACACTGAACTGTATTCAATATTAAACTCTTAATCATTGATTTTATTTTTGCAGTGCTTGAACCACACACATCATGTTGGAATAGATACACAACTGTTCGTCCTTGTGCCATTTATGATTCTACTACTTTGGAAATATCCAAAATCTGGAGCAGCATTATTAGTGGGAATTGCGGTGCTCGCCACTATTGGGCGATATCAGATTACTGTTCTTAAGAGACTCAATAATTATGTTTATTTTGGAACATCGTAAGTGCATTATAAGAAACATTTTTCTAAATTATCTATTCATTTATGTCACACTTAAGTTAGTAAAATCATATATGTTTCACAAATAGCTTTTCAATAAAACCTTATTGTCCAGGAAATAATTACGTGCACATAATAACAAGTATAGTTAGCTGGTTATTATTTTACCTAAAATACAGCTAGTTTTCAATTATAATTTAAAATTGCCAAACTTAAAAGCAGATCGTAAACTTATGGAATAACAATATAAGTTTGATGATGCTATAGATTACTATTGGTCAACACTGTAACTTTTGATCTTGATTAAGAACTGATGAACCACTGATCTATAATATCAGTATGAACCACTGATCTAAAATATCGTTTAATTGATGCACAATTATATATAATAATTAACGATATAGATTTATGATACGATAAGTGAGTGCTTGACAAACCTACTAATCATAATCTGTTTATCGAGATAAATAGGATGCTTTCAGTTTAGTATTCAACTCTGCCAGTTAACCGTTTTGAACAATAACTGGGGATCAATTTGATACATCATATTTGAATAGTTATAAGGTTAAGGTTAACTCTAAAAGTTTAGCTTGATTTACCCATGATTGTATAAATGCATGGTTATAAGATTATTAACTACAGCTTACTCTTTAATTTCAGAGTACAATCATTGTTCGACACTGCCAACTACATGTACATAATTCCAGCATACAGAATTACTGTATATATTATGGGAGTGTTTTTAGGATACTTATTAAGAACGCAAAAAGGATT
Organism: Tipula unca; assembly: GCA_951394425.1. Classification (NCBI taxonomy): domain Eukaryota; kingdom Metazoa; phylum Arthropoda; class Insecta; order Diptera; family Tipulidae; genus Tipula; species Tipula unca. The sequence goes on from OX596381.1 coordinate 101,436,751, forward strand.
CAAATTTAGTCAGGTTGATTTAACTTTCAAAATAATCATTCTACAAAGAAATAATTCTGAAATTCTTTTCATTCATATACAGGGACAGTTAAAAATCGGTTGGTATATAAATATTCTATTGTGGATGATTGCATTTTTTGGACCAGCACCAATGGGTAACATCGATTATAAATATAATCCTACGCATGCAGCACTTTACGCTGCATTTGCACCAATTGCATGGTGTAGTTTCTTCGGCTGGGTTATCTTCACATCTCATTTAGGATATGAAAGTAAATTAAGCCGATTTTTCTCATGGAAAGGTTTCTTAGTAGCTACTCGTTTATCGTATGCTATTTATTTAACACAATTTCCCGTGTTTTTCTTCAATGTCGGAAAAATACGACATTCTGAATCCTATAATTTTTTCACACAAATTGTAAGTACAAATTATAATGATTTTAGAAATGCGATGACAGCCAGTCATTCATCATTAATTTACATTTACAGTCCAACGTTCATGAATTATCATGGATCGTGTTTACATCAATATTATTGACGATATTTTTTGAAACACCATTTGGAAATATAAATAAAATTATATTTCCAACGAAGCGAAAAGTTTTACTACCACAAAATCCATCACCCGGCGACACAATTAAACTGCTGGACGAGATAAATGGAATGAACGGGAATATACAGCGGTTATGTGATACAAAGGAAGAATGATACAGATTTTCAGGGAATTTAGACATGAAATATGTACACATTGTAAATAAATAAGTAAATTAAAAGTTTTGTGAATCACATCCAGGATCTGTGATTTTTCACGGTGCAAAAACAAATAAATAAAACTATTATTTTTGAAATTATTATTTAATTATATTAATTACTAGGTTAGTGAATAAAATTAAGATATAGCATTTTTGTTTTTTTACAAAAAATTGAAATTTATTGTTTTATTATTTTTAAACTATAGGTTAAAATAATCCAGTCTGAATAATTTAATTGGGTAAATTGATAATCCTCATTTGGACTTAAATAAAAAGGCGGCATTTTTAATAAATAAATAAATACTTAATAAGTAGTTACTAATAGATATGCCACCTTTAAATATTGTCAATAAATGCTGAAGTTGCTTCGTATCATTCCACCTATTTGTGAATTCTATCCGAGACATGCAGTAATTTTAAACATCTTCCACATGTTTGTTGTGCTTTTTGAATTGAGTTTGAATACAGTACAAATAGATGGATATGATTCCACAAACTCTTATACATATGTATTCGAAATAATTATGTATTCCAAATATGAGTTCATACCATATTTTATTGTCCTGAAGCTCCTAATACCCTAGTTTTATATACCGGGTGTTTTTTTTAAACTGAGACGATCAAATATCTCGAAAAATAGCCACTCTACGGAAAAAATGTCCATAATCAAAATTTAATCATACCGCGGGGGAAATACATTAGTGCAAAAAAAAAGTCCCCCCACCCCCGCTTTGTAGGTGGGGCGGGGGTAACTTTTAAACTAAGATAGGAAGCCATATTTTTTATTGCAGATACGGATTCTACGACTAAAAGTACGTATGATTTGAATAAAATATTTTGTTCGGTTCATGATAGATGGCGTTGCAATCGACGAAATTCAATTTTTTCAATTTCTCCTTCTTAGAACACACGCATTCGATTCTGCAATACGTTTGAAATAAAAAACATGACGTTTTCATTGGAAATACTCGAAATTCGTCATCAAAACAATTTATTCAGTTTTGTAAATCTAAATAAGTGTTCAAAATGATGGCCTGAATTTTGTATTTTTGAAATTTAATAATAAAACTTGAAATTAATATTGAACACTTATTTAGATTTACAAAACTGAATAAATTGTTTTGATGACGAATTTCGAGTATTTCCAATGAAAACGTCATGTTTTTTATTTCAAACGTATTGCAGAATCGAATGCGTGTGTTCTAAGAAGGAGAAATTGAAAAAATTGAATTTCGTCGATTGCAACGCCATCTATCATGAACCGAACAAAATATTTTATTCAAATCATACGTACTTTTAGTCGTAGAATCCGTATCTGCAATAAAAAATATGGCTTCCTATCTTAGTTTAAAAGTTACCCCCGCCCCACCTACAAAGCGGGGGTGGGGGGACTTTTTTTTTTGCACTAATGTATTTCCCCCGCGGTATGATTAAATTTTGTTTATGGACATTTTTTCCGTAGAGTGGCTATTTTTCGAGATATTTGATCGTCTCAGTTTAAAAAAAACACCCGGTATAGACATGTTTATTTTGTTCCAAAAAATATTCTAAATTTGTTTTTTTCGAACAGATTTAATACAAAATTCACGTGAATATTATTTTTAACTCTATAACTTTAACTTGCAGTTACTGTAACGACACGCTCACAATTGAAAAAATAAACACGTTTGAAAAATTTAATAATTATTATCATCAAAGTCGTAAAACTCAACTTGTTACTCGTTCGATATTTCAATCAACAATTAATTGGATTGTAGGATTGATGCGATTGTTAGCGAGAATCGTTTAAAAAGTTTATCAGCATCATGAAAAATAGATGAATTTTGAATAGGAATTGCGAGATTAAATAAATTATTAATGAATTAAATTCGGATTACAAAAATTTTCAACAAACGAAATTGTGTATAGTGAAAATTTAAAATTACTCGTAAATCAAAGTTTAATCAAATTGAACTTTAAGAATGCGGGATATTATTATTTTATTTTATAAATGTCGAATGCAAGAAAAAAATTTTAAAAATTTTGCAATCCGCACAAATTCTTTATGAGAAATAAGCAAAAACAGAATATTAAGTGATTTAATTGCCTGCGCGCACATAAATAATCGGATTATTATGTACTCATGCAATGGACCTAAGGAATGAATGCACAACAATAGTGTTGTTAAATAAGTAATATAGACACACATATTTTCCAGATACCTAACGAAAAATGATCACAATAATTTATTTATTAAACATTGTTTTTAAAGAAACAGTTGGTACACTACAACCAAATTATCGAATTTGCCACAAATTTGAACGCTCCGCTTTCATGTTAATGTTTGGAATACACAGCATTGCTATAGTGCCCAGAGTAAAGCATGACATTAACGATGGTAATAGTACGGAAGCGAATAATCGTATTTTTCGATTGGTCATCTCAGAGTTGTACGAAATTACATCGAAACAAGAATCTGAGAAATTTTGACTGCTTATTTTGCAAACTGATTCCACAACGCCACAGCATTTATTTTGGTTTTCATATAGCACCCATGCTGTATTGAAATTAGGATCATTATAAGTACGGTTTAACGAAGCCAATTTAATTCCTTCCATTTTTTCGTCTTTTACGAGCGTGACACCAACTAGAATAACTACAATCAACAGAGCCGTAATAGTTACAATTAGTATCGATTTGCCTGCAAATGAACGCAATAATTTTATACATTTTATAACATTAAGTAAAATGCATAAAAAATAATATACAGATGTAAAGCTTATGGGGTTAAATAATATTTATTTCATTCTCTTTGGCATTTATATCTGTAAAAGCTAAAGAGGGCTAGAGAAATAGATAGTATGGGTTTATTAAAACACGTAGCTTTTACTTACGTATATTTTTTTATGGTTGGTGCTTACCTTTAGAATGGTTTGCAATAAAAATGAGGATTCCACACATTATTGCAAAGTCTGCTGATATCCATAGTATAGAATGCAAATAAATTGTATGCATGCAATCAATAATAAAAATTTCAATCCAACCATTTATTGTCAAGATTACTGTTGCGATGGCCGTCAATACTCCAAAAAATATAAGTGCACCACCATTTATAAGTAAGCATATGTAATACGTTCTTTTACCTTCATGGTAGTTTTCTAAAGTCGTGATATCGGTATTTTGTGCTCGAATGTAAATACTTTCCATCGATGTCATGTTTAATAAAATTTCTGTCTTTCTCAAATAACTTATAATTAACAGAACGCCTACTTTTGCGGAAAATATACTAGTTCCTCTATGTTTAAAGTGAACGAGCAGATAGATACGAGTAGCAAAAAGGCAACACTATAGCAAGCGAACCAAGGCCGTTACAATACAATACTCTAAATTAATTTTGAATTATAGATTATTGGACGAACAAGTTGTTGGAATGATTCGGCTACTAAAATGGTTAAAGTAGTTTCAAATACATACCATTTGTGCCAGCGCGTATTGGCGCTATTTTGGAGGGAAGATCCATAAGAATGATTATAGATACCGATACGTTATAATACTGTAAATAAAGCGAAAAAACTGCCGAATTACCGGCTTTGTTAATGATGCATCCTGGTTCAAGAGATCAAGTTTTCTTTATGAAAACAAAAATGAATGGCCAGACAAAGCATTCAACCCTGAAACTCCGACAATTGCAAAACCAAGATTACTTGCTATATGGTTGTTAATGTAAATAATCGAACGTAACCATTAAAATCGAAAATATTCCAAATTCCGTTTACGTATAATCGAAACAAGTTACTTTGAATTCGTAATTATGTACAAAGACGAAAATTTCGTTACGTATCACGAAAGGTTTACTGTCAGTTTATCGTGAATAACTTATCGTATAACAATTTACATTATGGACAATTTATTGTATAACCGTTTAGTTTTAATAATTTAATTATGCCCGGTTGCACGAAACTAGAGATTAGCTAACAAGCGGTTAAATGAAAATTCACTTTTCTTGGAAATATTAACATTTTCCATTAATTCAATAAAAAGTCAAAATCAAAATGATAACGGTCGGTTTAAATATATAACCTAATAATAGTGAGAAATATTTAACTAATAACGTACTCTAGTTAAAGTTAGGCAGCCGATTTTTTAGTGTTAAATATTGAGCCGGTCGTTAATATTTTAATTTTAAATTTTTCTTGTATAAAAAGTAGAAAATGTAAATACATATAGTGAAAATGTATCCATCCCAGTAGAAAATGTAAGTATTTAGAAGTAAAGTGAAAAAAAAATTAAATTAAATTGAATTTCGGTTGTGAAATGAAAAACAATTTTAGCATTGAACTGCTGTCAGCTAATCCCTAGTTAAATATTTTCTTGCGACCGGTCCTTTCAAACTATACGCCCTTAATTCAATTAAAACTTTCATAAAAATACTTTCTTAAAATTATTCATCACAAATATCATAACATGTAATGAAATAGGTGCGTGAAGGAAAATGTCACCTACATTTAAAATAATCTATTGTTTCCAATATGTACACAAATAATGTATTTAAAAAATGATTTCACTTGAAAACAAATAAGTTATTTTAATGGAGCACATATTTTATTATATTAAGTGAAGTAAATTGAAATTCTACTAAATTAAGGGATTTATTTATAATCGGTCAAGCAACAGCCTAGTTCTGTTCATTTTAGATTCCCATTTGGATTTAATAGACCGAGTTTCATTATAATCGACCAAGAGGTCTAGTTTCATTCATGATGCCCATATTCCACAACTTCACCCAAAAAACATTTTATAATCCTATTTCCAACCAACACATCGAGTTTCATTATAATCAGTCAAGGAATGGCCTAGTTCCGTTTCTATTAAATATATTCTAGAACTTCACATAAAAATTATATTATAATCCCATTTAAATCCAACCTGTCGAATTTCATCATAATCGGTGAAGAAATGGCCTAGTTCCGTTTATGTTGGCCATGTTCCAGAATTTCTGCCAAAAGTTATTTTAGAATCCCATTTCACCATGCCGAGCTCAATCATGATCGATGAAGAAAAAGTCCAATAGTTAATTCCATTAATTTTCGCCTTTAAATTGGGGCAGGTGGCGCTAGTAATCCGTAAGAGTAATCCAAAATATTTGTACATGTGAGATTGCCTAGCAAATTTTATTTTATATACATATATATTTATTTTTTTTAAACTGCCAATGGCTTTAATCTTGAAACTTTTTTTATACGAAACTAACAAGAAATCTGCAAAGCTTACAATCTAAAAAATATGTTAGCTAAGTCCTTAACATAATGTTCAATACCTATTGTTAGTATGTATGAATAATAATTATTTAACTTGAATATAAATATTTGGTAGCTCAAATATGTAGTTAAATTAAATTTATAAGTACATTAGATCTAGTGGATCTACTCTGTGAAGCCGTCTATATTTCGGTTGGCTTAATAGTTCCCTTGCTAATTTATTGTGATATTCTTCCAGTTTATAAAGGTACTTCAAACTGTGTGCTTGTTTCATAGCTTTGGCCGTTTAAATCTCAAGGTCTCTCTATATGGATGTTGCGATTTCAGATTTACCACAGAGCATTTATAATATAGTAAAGTATTTTTGATTGCGTTCGTTGCAAATGATCTATATTTGATGCACTTGTACAGCTACATAGCTGAATTCCATATGTACATATAGGTATTAGGATCGCTTTGTATAGTAGAACCATAGATAATCATACTAGATTTCTCATTTGTACAAAAAAACAGAGGAGTACAGCAATCTTCTGAATTTTCCTATGTCATCATTGTGTTGGTGCATTCTATTGTTTACACTGTATACACTATGGAATATCAACAACACAACGATGACATTGAAAATATTTTTTCTCGCTCATACGCAGTGCAAATAAAAATATGAGAAATCTATATACTGTTTTGTCTATGGTAGAACCTTGCATTCTAGAGAAAGTTTTTGTCCAATCAGTCAATATTTTCCATGAAGAACCAAGTATTTGACGTTTGTTTATTGAGGGATGATGACATTGATTAATTTAACCGCTGGACACGTAAATTTATTTAACATAAATGTTATTTATGTTTGTTCGTTTTCATTCGCTTTTATCCGCGACGTTCTTTGCCAATTTCTAACTTTGTAATAGTCGTCTTGCAATTTTCTTGATGCAGCTTGAGGATTTTTGTGTGAAAACATAATAGCTGTGTTATCTGCAAATATTGAAGTGACCACCTTATCAGTTGTTGCTAGATCGGCAGTATACAGCAAATTTAATCCTGCTTCCAGTACACTGCCTTGAGGAATTCCTGCGTTTATGTCATTTAGTTCAGTAATGGCTTATGTTTAACCTAGTATTTTCTTTGAGACAAGAAGCTCTCAAGGACTGCATGATCATTTTCCCGGTGATAAAATCGTGTATTGGACCTTTCTTTGGGTTTATACAGTTTTTAAAGATATTTTTAACTTTTGCAAGTGATTAGAGAAAGCCGTAGCCTTTTCTACATCAGTTGTCTATCTGGTTGCATAATTGGTGGACTCGATAATGTTGGCCTATTTAGGTTTTTTATTGTCTTCCAAAGTGAATAATCGATTTTCCCGGCGACGATTGTTAATTAATTCTGGATTCTTTGCTCTTCTTTCTCTATCAATTGATATAATTTCCATTTTAGTGGTGGAGATTTTTGCTACTGTCATAGCCGTTTTTCAGAGCTGCTAATATCATTTCCATCATTGGTTGCCGCATCAATACTTTCTGGGATGCTGAGTTGGATATCCAATTGGCAATTTTGGTATACTATATATCTATATAGAGGCCGCCCGCGATAGCACAGTAAGTAGCGTCCTTGCTTTGTTATTCAAGGGTCTCGGGTTCGATTCCTGGTGGTGACCAAAAATCACGGTTGGGTGTTTTTAATGTGTAAGTATATGTGTTTGTCCGGGTATTGCACCGTGGGCCTATGTGGCATTGAGTGCTGGAATAATCCGCCCAACTTTAATTTAATTTAAATATAGAGGCCATTTAGTTAATTTATTTGCTAGATCTTGAGGTGGTTCTGCTTTTAAAGATCGGGTACTCTTATTTTATATGGGCATTTCAACCTTTCCAAGTTTTAAAATATTTTACCAGATGTCAGATACTTTAGATTAAAATGCGAATACTGTTCCGTATTCATATTATTTTATATTTTATCCCGTTTTGTAATATCCTGTTTCATACTTGTTGCTACTTCGTACCTTATACCGTATTTAATTTTGTTTTTTACATCCTGTTTCTAATTATGGTATTCCAAACGGTTCCCCCAAAAGTAATCCAAAAACCAGTTTAGAATGAAATTTCCAACAAACAAATCGAATTTCATCATTAATTCCAAAACATCCTTAAAAACTAAACTATTATACGATAAATTTTCCATACGGTCATTTACTATACGGTAAACTATTATACGAAATATTATTATACGATATGATAAATTGTTCATATGATAAATTGTGACACGATATATTTTTTATACGGTAAATTGTTTACGTTAAAACTGTAAATGATCATCACAGTAGTGTAACAACTCATTTGGCGCTTCTGTAATTGTGACGTAAATAATTAGTGTGCTAGTCAATTTATCGTAAACAATTCACCGTATTACAAGATACCCTAATTATTTACGTTACATTACAGAGGCGCCAAATGAGTTGTTACACTACTGTGATGATCATATACAGTTCGTTAACGAACAACGTTTATTTCATACTACATATATTAATTCTAAATATAAAGCCATTATTTTTCTAAACCCTAAAGATTCGATTTCCGACCATTGGTTACAAACTATTGAAGTGTGGTATAGAAACAAAATTACTTATGCGTCAACGTTGTTACAAAATACAACAATACAAGCTTTCTGATGATGTAACGTTCAATGAAATTAATACTTTCGATACTTTGTAAGACAAAACAATTATTCATTACATATGGTTTATTCGTTTTTATTGCGTAATATTTGCCTGATGAAATGCTGTTTAAAAAATAAAATCCCACATAAAGAAGTATTTTTTTTAAAATATATCATCACTATTTAAGCCTCTTCGACGTGAGCGCGGACCAAATACATTCCGCGGTTTATATAAATCTTCGTTTGAATACGTTTGACTCGATTTCTGGGTAATTTTAGGCTTCAACGCTTTTATTACCGAATTATTAATTAAATTAACTGTACCAGCTGAAAAAGAAATAACTTATTTAATAAATATTTCAATGGATGTACCGGCATTACCTTCATTTGGTGTAGTCATGTTCGCCTGTGATTTCGGATTCACAACCTTTGGTAAAATATTAGTTTTCGCAACACCAGCATTAAGGTTTTGTCGTTTATTTTTACTTTCCAAAACAGTATCATTATTGAATTGTGATAAAACTTTTTCATTCGTGATGATATCGTCAAATTTCATCATGTTGTGTTGTAAAAAATTTAAATTTATCTGATTATTTTCGCGGAACAGTTTTTTATTTATATGATCGCTTGATTGTTTATCACTTTGCCTATTAAGTGGTTCCGATCCATTTTTAATTAGTAGCATTTCTGCATCATTTGCGAAATTTATAACCGACCCATGTTTTCGTTGCAGAAGTTTGACAAAATCTGTGTTTGTGTTAGACAAAAATATGGAGCTACTGTAAGATTTACATTGTTTGCGTAAATCGGATGCAAACTGTAGAAATTTATCACCTTTCGGCTTATAGTGACAATTTTTGTCGGGAAAATATAGAAGATCATCATCTCGCGAATTTCTTGATTTTTTAGATTTAGACGATGACCTATGACTTGATGATTCATAGGATCGTCGTTTCGATGACGAACTTGAGGAATATTTCGAATCATAATGTTTTGACGATGATGATTCGCATTTACTTCGGTTAGAACTATTCACTTCCTTTTTATAATCTCGATCACTTTGTTTATTATCAGATGCGGCATTAGTTGTAGAAACAGAATTGTTATTTGTATATGATGTTGAATTTGACCCGGTGTTTGATTGCGACGAGCCCCCATTTTGATACGAAGATGAATTACTTCGACTATTCGAATATCCATCATTGCTCCCATCGTTCGAATCATGATCAGTCGAACGACGTTTTTCTTGATTCTTATTCCGCGAACTGGAATGATCATCATTTTTATTTTTATTTTTATCGTATAATTTGTCACTATTATATTTCTTAGAACTCCGTGAAGTCGATGTTGAAAGTTTTGATTTATCAGGCGTATTAGTCCTAGATCTGCTATAATCGTATTTAGAATCACGGTCGCTTCGATCTCTCGAACTTTTTGATGCCGAATATTTTCTATCTCTAGACCGGTTACGACTTCGATACTTCTCTTTATCCCGATCATTTGAGTAAGATTTTGAATACCGATTAGTACTGCTTTTCGAATCATTTTTACGTAAATCGTCAGAGTATTTACTTCTATAATCACTTTTACTACTCTTCGGCTCTATGGCATTAAAATCTTCCGGTTTAGCCGTTGTATCAGAAACAGAATCTGATGATCCTTCCTGATAGAATTTTGAGCTTGGTTCTTTTGAACATTCCGTAGATAAAACTAACACTTCTTTTGTAACGATGGATTTAATATAACCAGTGGACTGTTCTAAAGATGGAATAGATATCATTTCTTCTGAAAATTGTCGATTAGGTGAAATGGATTTGATTTTTGCTTGTGTAGCTTCTTGCATCGATTCCGATACCGGTAGTTTAATTTCCTCTAATAGCTGTGGCTGACGTGAAATTTGCTCTAAATTACTTAGAGAAGCAACAATTGGTAGATCTTGTGAATTGCAAGAATTTTCTTTTGAATAATCAAATTCTTCCCGCATGTTGGTAATGGTCTCGTTAATATTCTCTACTGTGTCACTATCGATTTTTTCCTTTACACCAACGGTATCCATTGCCTCAATATTTTCATCCTTTATATCGGATGTTGCCTCGTCATTACACACAGCGTCCATCTCAAGTTTCTCGACAATATTATCTTTAATTATAGTCTTTTCAAATTCATTTTTAATGTCGATGAAAGTATGTTGAGAACTTTCAGGAAGTGTGCTTATTGGACTAGGTTCAACACTATTAGTATTTTCTGGAGGTTCTGATTCAATAATTCCGCTTTTCGAGCTATTAGAATGTGTTAATATAGATAAACGACTGTCACTCGATACCTGAGAGAGCTGAGAATCTGGTGATGCTCGAGTAATTAAATTCATATTATCCTGCGGTTCTATTAACATGTTGGTAGGTTTTTCCTCAACATTTTCAAAATTACTTTGTTGAATATCCATTATTTCTTTTTCACTGGTAACTGAATCCTGTGATGTTAGACCACTTATTACTGACATATTTGAATCATTGCTTTCTTCCTTAACTATCTTGTCAGTTGAGCAAACTGGTTCAAATGGAGGTGACTCGAATTCTTCAATTTTATCATTAAAATTTTCATTTTGATCAACATTCGAACTTGGAGTGTGCTTAGTTTCAAAATTAGATTCGGATTTTTCTGAATCGGGACTAACCGCTTCTAAATCGGTTGGTAACAAATCTGTTTCGATTTTCAATTCGACTGACGGCGAAAATTTGAACGTCGGCGCAACTTTGTATGGAAGTTTATCTATTCCCAAATATTTACAAACTATGTCTTCGACTTGGGGCAGGAATGTTGAAGTAATTTTCGGATTGACTACTTGATCCACAATACGTTCGACACCAGTTTCCAGAAAGCCGGATCTGAAAGTATTACCTAAGTAACAGTACCCGATTGACAAAATAAGTACTTACTCTGTCACTTGTTTTCTAAGTTTATCCCGAATGTGATTTTTATTCAATTCGGCCGACCACTTTTGATCCTTTAAGAAATTTGTAACTGAACTTTCAACACGCTGACGTAAATTTTGATATGCTGGTTTTGTGTCCACATCTGCAATGCATTCCTTGCGAAATCGATCAAACAAACCTTGCGATTTCACCTCAAATACAATTTTTTCAACTAAATTTAATGGATCATTCACAGAGTTAGATATACTATCCATTATACTAAGATAAATTATTAATTTTTAATGATATTTCACACTTTAAGGAATATTTATTTTATTTTTCAATTCTTCGTGAATAATTTGACATTTAATTTTGTTTATTTTTTCCTTTGATCGATTTTAAAATTCACAATGGTGACTGTTGTGACGAACTTGACTTACCCGATGATAATTTCAAACTTTTCAAAAGGCTTATTTTGTAGTTCAAGGGTGACACCACCATTTTCGATAGACGTTTGCGTCTTTTTCAAGAACAAATTTGTACGCTGTTTCGTTTATTTATAGTAACGCAGAACGCTTTTTCCATTGCGATTCACATTTCGTAAGATAACGAAAATTAAAAACATGCTGATATTTTATGGAATGAATTTATGAAAATAGAATCGAATAGGCCATGATCATAATAGAAATTGCCGAGTAAGACTCGAAATAGAATATCATTTTCTTCTTAAAAGAAGACACAATCATCTATTTAATATCAAAAATGGTCATGTTACAAGATCCCAGCCCAGACAGTGATCCAGTGCATATCGTCCAACGCGCGTAATACATATACATACTACGTTTTGTCTCAGAAATTCGAAGTATCGTTTTGATTTTAAGCTGCAGTCAATTCAATGATTCATTATTATATACAACCATCAATGCCATTTGTTTGTAATAAAATCGTAGTGAAAACAAGTGATAGATTATGTGAAGCTGTTACTTCAGTATGTAATGTCGCTGTCGTTCTCAAATGACACTCATGACATTAGTATTTCGACTTAATGAACTTATAAATGTAATTTAATTTCAGTGTGTAGAATAAATACGAGTAGGAACAAAAGACACTATACTAAATAAAATACAATCATGTGTGCATATGGCTTTCCAAAAATTCGTAGACTACATATTGATATCTACACGCGCTGGATAATGAAAAATGAAAATAAACAATACAAATTACAAATGGGGATTGGGGGTGAAGAAAATTTTAACCAATCATCCAAGACTCGAACCGCTAAAAATATGTTTGTACATATAAATTACACCCAGCGGATGTATGTAGTTTAGTAGTCACCTATTGTATTAAGAATTATTAAGCGCTATTTGTGAGTAGAACCCGAACTATTATATGCTATGGAATGGAACGCACTCAAAATATACACAATGTAAACGGTACTTCTAGTATAGTGTAGTTCATCATTTGAATTAAACAAACGCACTTCTGAAGAATACAATTTTATTTCGTAAACCTTTGTGAATTTGTGTAGTTATTTATAAAAAATTGGGTGATTAAAAAGTGAATAAAAACTCAACGGAAGCATCCGGGTAAATAATATTTCTATAATAATTATTAATTTAATTAGTTTTATAGTATAATGTATTTTTGATAAGAATATTAAAACCGAAAAAAATTTCATGTCAAAAAAGTAAAACGAAATTTTATTATAGTAATGACGCCATCTTATGTATGATTGATTCTCTTTGTATTGTATTAAAGTACATCTACCTATGTACATATAAAACAAAAAAGAAAATATTTTATAGTTTTCCATTTTTATATAACTTAGTTTTTATTATTTTGATTATCCTTGGATTACGATTTTACGAATTAATTATTAAAATGACCATGTATCTATAAATGTTTCATTCAAGTAATCCAATTGCGAACATGAATGAACATGTCCAACATAATCTTCTAGAAAATTACGTGAAATTTTATTCTTGTTTTGAGGTTTCTAATTTCTATTTTTGTAGAATCAATCATATCATGCATGGATTTTTATGTTTAGATTTATGATTGGAGTAATAATTTAAAAACGAATTGAATGGGGCTTGTCTAAAACTTTTCAAACATTTTTTTCAGTATAAAATTTATCGTAATCAAACCAATGAATGCTTGCAATTGTTGTGTTTTAAGCCTGTTACAGAAATTTTAAATTATTATGTAATTGCAGTTTCAGGTTATAGCAAACATTCTTCAATTTATATACATACGTGTATTTGAGAAGAATATTTAATAGAATTTTTTGATAACTAGGCCTAACCTATGTTATATATTGTTTAAAATACAATTATATATTAGCAAAAACCTACAACATAATAAGGTTTTGTTTTAGGTACTAGGCCAGCCCTCACAATGTCTGTATCTGCTCGCTCCTTATCATGCACTATGACTCAAAATGACGAATGCACGATGACTTCCGCGAACGCAGAATCCATGAGACGTGAGTGGGAATCAATAGGGGGCAGGCTTGGGACACCGGATGCTGCTGCTCCTATTGATCATATTAAAAATTCTATTGCCAATCAACAAACTGTATTCAAACCCGAAGATCTTTTTACGAAATTACATGAAGCACTTTCTTTAGAAGGAAAATTCCAGCCAAGCCTATACCTCCCAGAAGAATCTCAGGTACAGATTATTTCATCATTATATTTTTTATTATAATTAGTTATTTTACCTAACTGTTTTATTTGTGTTAATTATCATTTAGGATGGTGAAGTAACTATTGGAACAAGAGATGGAGCAGCGCATGTTTTACGGTGTCTAAAAGTCTGGTATGATCTCCCAACAGATGTATTGTTTGCGGCAATAAATTTAGTTGATCGTTTTTTAACTAAAATGAAAGTAAAACCTAAGCATATTGCATGCATTAGTGTTGGCTCATTGCATCTATCTACTCAACAATTGGGTTTACCACCATTAAATACGGATGATTTGGTCGCTATTTCACAGGTAAGCCAATTCCCCATAAATTTTCTATTATAAAATTAAATTCATCGATGTGTAATGTAATTTTACAATCATAGTCCAACAGTACTTATCGGTCTGCTTTTATTTCAATTCGTTGATTATCGAGTAAAATGATAAAAACAGTTAAACAAACATTAAGTATGTGTTAAATATTTGGTGTAATTTCGAAGTTCAAATTAAACAGTCACGTTTCTATTTACTTATCTATATAATAATAAATTTCAGTAGACAAATACTACATAGATAAATAACGTACATATTCGATTTATAATCAAAACAAAATATCTGAATGATTTTGGTATAAAATGCAATTCATATCAGAATTTATTTGATTTGATTTTTTATCGATAAATATAATATATTTGATGTTGATAAACTACATATTTTAATTCACTATTATCGAAATAAAATAAAATGTAACTTTATTTTTAAATGTACTCTTTTCGAGTTAGTTTACTATGACTTTATCGAATACATCAAAAAATTAAAATTAAATGTATTATATTTATCGATATAAAAATTAAATTCAGTTAGATTTTACTGAATTAACGAGAAAATTCTTATCCAGTACAGTATTTGCATTCGAAAATGTTTCAATAAATAAAACGCACTTGTTGGTAAAATTAGAGTTCGATTTTCTAAAAAATTAGTTAGGTTTAATTTACTATAAGGAAATCCAACGGTTTAATCATTACAAATTCCATATTATTCCTTTAAGTCACACAATGAGTAATATTTCAATGTAAATTATGTTACATTTTGGAAAGTTGAAATAATTTTAACTCAACGTCAAGTTGGTTCGTGGTGCAATTGTACTGCAGTATTTCGTAAAGCAAGCGGGTTGTACTTCTACATTAAAGAAAATACATAATCAATTGAGGAATAAAACTTATTGGATATGTAGTTATCAGAGAATAGAACAAGCGAACTCGAGTGTAATCGAAAATTTTGTTGAATTTTTTTGTGTTCGTTTCTTTTTGAAAAAAATAAAAAAATAATTGTTTGTTTTTGCTTGTTACCCGAATTTTTCGTTTCTCTTTTTTTCGTTCGTTTTGTTCTTTGTTTTTGTTTGTCCGATTCGCTTGCAAAATTGCAAGTAAGCTCAAGCTGACTTGAAAACATAAAAAAAATGACAGATATTTAATAATTTTGATTATTTAATCGTCAAATTAAAATATCATACAAAACCTGCGGTTGATTTGAGCGAAACTGTGTAAACAAAAGATTCTTGACAAGTGTAAAGAAATTTTAGGAATTTCAAACAAACTGTTGAAATGAAATTTAAAAAGATAAATAATCTAGGCCTATATAAAATACGGCCCAATTGAGGAACTAATAAGTCATTTTATTTCATTTAACAGGATACAAAACATAAAATGTATAATATAAAATGTACCTAATTATTTAAAAATATTTTTCTCCTTCACTTCGACGAACAAGGAACAACCGAACAACACAAACCGGATAAACGTAAAATTCCAAACATTTTGGAAAATCCGAACAAATTCTTGATTGCTTGCAAGCAAACCGAAAAATTTACAAAAACGAACAAATTTTTTTTTTCTAGTTTGCTCGTTCGCACTTGTTTGAATGAAAAGGATAATTGGAAGACACAAACTACCAAACCAATTTTTTTGTTTTTTTTTTTGCCTTTTCTGTTTTGTAGTGGTTTGTATTCGATATAAGAGAATTTTGTTTGGTGTTGATCGAAATTTTGTGCTTGTTTCCAATTTCTGGTAGTTATGTTATAAAAAGTGTTATAACGACTACATTGAAACTATTAAATTAGCTATACACATACTTCCAATTATTATAGCAAATATTTTTTTAAAATCCTAAAAGACTTCTTCATTAATTCAAGATGATGTGGAATTACTTTTTGTTTCTTCGAAGTAATACCGTTATATGAATTTTGTATTAATTTGCTTTGTTTATTTATTGTTATTCAAGTTAAAAAAAAAAATTCTCCACAAACAATTCTTTTAAACAAAGACAGGTGGGAAGGTGGTTTCAACAATAATTATTGAGATTAAAGAATTTTTCTAATTTCCATTCAAATAAAAATAACTTAATTAATTTTGTTTATTTAAATAGTAATAATTAGTATTTTAAAATAAATCAAAAATAAGTTTTAAAAAAATTGTTAAATTAAATTTAATTTGACCCGCATTTTCTTTATTTATTTTCAGTGTCGAAGAACATCCGGTGACGTAGAACGAATGGCAAACATTATTGCAAACAAATTAGGTATTTCGCCAAATTCTACTCCAATCACTGCTTTAACGTTTATAAGATTATTTTACAACATCTTCAAAACTGTCGCAAGTGAATTATGTCTATCGGAGTTTTTCAATAAATCAATTTCACTTCAAGATTTGGAAATGCGATTGGAAGTTTTAATTTGTGATGCTAGCTGTGCGAATATACGACCATCTGAATTAGCACTAGTACTTATTTGTACACAAATGGATGCTCACATAAATAATTTCCAAGGTAGCGATCAAAGTGTCCTTGGTTTAGTTGATTATGCCATTGAAATGCAGAAGCTTTGCAGGGTAAATATTTTTCGTTTATATTTTATTAGGCGTATGTATCATCAATCGGTTTTTGTATATTTTATTACATAGATCCCAGATAGCAGCTTTTTCCATAGTCACAGTACGGTTGTGAAAATATTACAACATTACAATGGACAAAATAAATTGCCATATAAGCAACGTTTGGTTTGGAAATTATCATCGCGAACAATGCGCCAACTTCGACCAACAGATCGTTTAACATCAACTTTACCAACAATAGAAGAACACAATAACAACTTAGCAAATAACTTATCCAGATTCAGGTTAAAGAGAAAGAAATTTTATTCGTTACGGAAAAAATAAAATTTACTTTTTATTGTATTCATTTTTAGAACGGGGAGTGTTAGTTCTGAAGATGAAGATTGGCCAACATCACCTGTTGTACCCGTCTGTGAAAAATGTTAATTATTCAATAATCATTATTGTTTTAAATATCTAATCATTTAATTTTTATTTAATTGACAACAAAAAATTAATTTTTAATTAATTGACAAAATTAATTTGTTTTCTACAAAAATTAATAGTGATATACTACAAATAAGCGTAACTGAGAAAGAAGAAAGTGTAAATTAGATTTTAATTTTATTGATAATATCGTAGAAGGACTTCTTTGTGTTTGGTGTTAATAGACTCTAAAACAATAAAAAAAAATATAAAAAAAATAAAAAATCTAAAAATTAATAAAAAGTTAAAAAAGTACAAAAAATTTATAGTAATAAAAAAAAATTATTAAAAATTTAACTATAATAATAATTGAAAAATAAATAATCTGTATTTATTCGAACTTGGTAAAATAACGAAAAGTGTAAACTCATTATAATAGAAATAATCTCCCATGAAAAGGGTTATAAGTTATCTTTTTTTTAAAAAATCAAACAAAATAGTCCGATTTAAGAAAATATATCACTGAAAGTGCAATTTAAATTTTTTATTTAATAATTTTTATAAAAAAAAGTTCATATACAAATAATACAATAATCTGGATTTAATGATTATGTTAAACATATGCAGATTAATTATATAGAGCATTTAAATTTTAATGGATATAATCATTTAGTTTGTACATATTATATACTGGAGTTCAACCTAGATTATATTGAGATTTCAGTATACGTATATGCATACAAAGTGAAGTTAACTCGTTTCATTTCAAATTTCTCTATAATTGAATTCAATTCAAATATACAGAGTCAATAACATTAGAATAAAAAATTAAAATCAATTTTTTCTGTGTTTGTTTCTGATTTTTATCTTCTTGAGCCACCAATAAATATAATAAAGACCTTTGGTATAATGCAAATCCGAATATAAAATATTTTGATACATAGGATCTTGTTTAAAGTTATCGTATATATCGAGTTTATTTATAATCGGAGACTATATTCAAATTTTGTACTTATTACCTTCAACATAAAATTAATTTGTATATGTATATTTGCTTGGTGGATGTATGTTTAACATAATCAAATTTTTGTATAGATACGCAAAAAAAGGCAAATTAACTATGTATTTGTAA
Organism: Tipula unca; assembly: GCA_951394425.1. Lineage (NCBI taxonomy): Eukaryota > Metazoa > Arthropoda > Insecta > Diptera > Tipulidae > Tipula > Tipula unca. The sequence goes on from OX596381.1 coordinate 101,455,412, forward strand.
TGTTGTTTTAGACTTTACTAAAAATTGTCTAGATTTAAAATCAAACAATTATTAATTACATATTTAATTTTGTCGTACATAAACAATTTTTGGTAAAATTAAAATCAAAATCTTTTTATAAAATAACATACAATTGTAAATGTAGCATAAAATAGTTTACCAAAAAAACCGCACTTGAATTAAAAAGACTAATTTATAATTATGTTATTGAATGTAACACAAAACAAAAAAAAAATGTCTGGATGATAATCAAATTTAAAAAAAAAAATACATTGTATATTTTATATTTTTTTCATATAAAAAATCAAAACTTTTTTTTTTTTAATTGATTGTAAATTTATAATTTTATTTGACCAATTTTATTTAAACAAAGAAAGATAAACAACATGAAATATATTTAATATCAAATGTATTTATTTTAAATATTATTTCTTTTAATAATGATACCGTGATGCATTTCTTTTTAAAAATATTTTTTTAACTTTTAGTATTATTATTTTTTAAATAAGCTTATTTCCGTACTACATACTATTTCTAAACGTTCGAATAATAATTTAAAAAAAGGTAAGTACAATAGAATTATATGGTAGTATTTAATAAATAGAACTTAAAATTGTAAATATATTTTGATTATTTAAATTAATCTCGAGTCCTAATTAAATCACAAAAATACATTAAATTAAAATAAAAAAATCTCGGATATATAATATTTCCAAATATCTTAAATATAAAATATATGTATAATAAATTATTTAAATTTGTATTATAAAATAAAAATATGTCATATACATAATTAATTTTTTCTTTTTTACTACTACTTCCACTCGTCTATTTGAGGTCATTGAATATATATAATAATTAATTCTTGTTTATAATCTCGGAAGTTCGGTTTTATATGCTGATAACGAATGTGACCAATCGCTTTGATCTAGAAAATTGAGAAGTTAGTGTGTGATACAACTAATTATTTTTAAAAAAAATAAATATTCTTTTAAAATCGGTTAAATCCTTATTCTGCTTTAAATCTATAAATCCAATTCCGCTAAATATTTTAATGTTTTCAGGACATTTACAAATTTATGAAAATATAATTTGGATACCGAAAAGATTTTTCTTTTCAATCCCGATTATTATCATCTACGAATATAGTATATGCATATACAGTATCGCCAAAAAGTCATCGGAAGTTACGATTTTTTTAAATATTTGCGTTCCGTTAAACTTGGTTACAAATTTTTTTGTTTTTCATGGTAACATGATTGAACATGAGTATTTTGATTGTAACAATTGAAAAATATATTGGTTAGTTAATTTGTTATCACAATTAACGTAGAACGGATTAATTTAATACAAGTGGTAACATTCATTGAAAGTTAAAATTTTAGTTTTTCTGATATCCATATATTTTTTTTGAAATTAAATAATAATAAAATAATTGAATAATACGTCAAATTATGGAAAAAAGGAGAGAACATTCTATTGAGATAAAATCGGCGGTTTTAAAATTAATGGAACTTCTCAGTCGGCAGTTAGTCGCCAGTTTGATATCTCAAATTCGACAGTACACCAATGGTGTACAAACAAAAATGTTCGTGGGACCTTAGTACGCCAGCCAAGAAGTGGACGACCTCGTAAGACTACGAAAAGGGAGGATTCGATCATCGTTAGACAGTCACTGGCAAATCCGAGACCGTCCGCTCCCGCGATTATGGACGATTTTAAAGGGAACCATGGCAAAACTCCAGCAGTAAGTACTGTAAAAAGTCGTCTTACAGATGCTGGGCTTCATGGAAGACGCCCAAGCAAGAAACCGCTGATCTCCAAAAAAAATCGCGCCACCCGTCTAAAATTTGCCAAAGAGCATTTAAATTGGACAACGAAACAATGGTCCAAAATTTTATGGAGCGACGAATGCAAGTTTAACATATTTTCATCGGATGGAATACAGTATGTTCGTCATATATTCGTAATATAATAATGAATTATTAATCAAAAAATAAGTTAAAATTGTTTTATTTCAAAAAAAATTATAAGGCAAAAAACATTTTTCCGGTGCCTTTTTAGCGATACTGTACATATCATGGTTATATAATTATTAATAAAATATCTGTAGTGGTTCGCTACGTATGTTGTTTTGCAGACGTGATACGATAAAATTGATTAGAATTTCAAACAAAATTTTAATAGAAATATATTTCTATAGGACTTTTTTTTTACCTTTGTCACGGAAAATTGTTGACATTAAAGTGGAGAAACGGGAAAACTTGTTTTACTAATCAAACGTGTTTATTTACAATGTACCATCTATCGGCACGAGATGATTCTAGTTCATCGCCGTTTACATCAACTCGATTGTGTTAGCTTGCAATGTGGATCCTACTATGTCATCTTTAAAAGCTACCAACATCGGCAGAACAAAAATTTTATTTTCAGTATACGTATATGCCTACAAAGTCAAGTTAACTCGATTCATTTATAACCTCTCTATAGTAGTTATTCTGCAATAATTCGAATATACAGAGTCTATATCGTTAATAATTAAAATCAATTTTTTCTGTTTGTTTCTGATTTTTTCTAGAAGACTACATCGAACGTGCTCGTGGTCGATTTAAACCTAGCCGTATTTACCAGATCGGATCAAAATGTTGCCATATTTCTTTCTGATTTGTAATGTCAAATGTTTCAAACTGAGTTTCCCACCAGAAAGGACTGGGTGAACGAAACGGTAATGGACAATGAGGCGCTAAGCTTCTTCACGGATGGCTCAAAAAGGGAAAGAGGGGTTGCCTGTGAGGCACTAGGGGTTAACCTCTCTTTTCGTCTTCCCGAATTTTGCAGCGTTTTTCAAACTGAACTGATCGCGATAATGGAAGTCATGGACTGGTTGAAGTATAATGTAATATCTACGAGGGACATTGCATTTGTACGGACAGCATGTCAAATTGGTTTTGTTAATAAAGAAAAAATGTTTATTTCAAAAATATAGGTGTTTTACAGTGAAAAATGGATTTTAAGTAGCAGATGATAGTGAAAATAAGGCATTCAAAGAAAGATATTAAGAGATAAATCAAATATTGGAAATTCCCTCAAACATTGTATGTATTGTTCTAGATCGCCATTATATAATAAATATCAATATTCGTTTTAAGGTTCTCAAAACATTTTCGTCTTTCAAAAGAATCGTTTTCCTATCTGCTAGGAGAAATAAAAGACGAATTGAAACAAATGCGTAGGTCAACTTCGCTTCTACGCTCAGGGTAGATATCAGTTGAGTGTGGGGGAGGACCTATTTATTGGTCTCAGCCAACAGAGGTATTGAATGAAGTATCTAAAGCTATTGAAAATAAAATTTGTCCTAAATGGATAAAACTAGAGATGTCTCCAACTGAAAAAAGGCCAACTTAAACATAGTATCAATGCTGGTGGTAATATTTTATTTAAAACTAATATTGACAGTAGTTATAACCTTACATGGGTCGACCTCCTTTCAAAAGGCCGACCTACAACACCTGCGTCGGACCGTGACACCTGCGTCGGACCGTGACACCTGGGTCGAACCGTGACACTTGGGTCGGACCGATTTCGGACGTCGAAAATGCGCCACGTCACGATCAACCTAAGTGTTTATAGTCCGACTCAAGTGTCACGGTCCGACTCAAATGTCACGGTCCGACTCAAGTGTCACGGTCCGACACAAGTGTCATCGGACGGCGCATTTCCGACGTCCGACCCTGATCATATGTGTGTCACCGTCCGACCCAGGTGTCATGGTCCGACCCAAGTTTTGTAGGTCGACCCAAGTGTCATTTGATCTTTTGAAATGAGGTCGACCCATGTAAGGTTATAACTACTATTGACATGGGTATTTTAACAATTTATACTTTATTTTTAGATATGTGATCATAAAATGACCATTAAATCAGTAGATGTTTCATGTTTTGATTTTACAAAGAAATTTGATAACGTGATTCAAATTAAACAATATTGCCATCAATACTTGTATTTATATACAAAAAAAAATACTTAACGGTCGCTCCTATACTTACACGTATATAAGTTCTCCTTTTTAACTCCATGATACTTGGCCAAATGGCAGGAGTAAAACTATTTAAAAACATTAACAATTGGCCTATTTCTGAACACGACACGAATTCGTAAGTGTAAGATTCTTATTTGATTTGAATAAAAATCGAACGACTTGATTTAAATCAAATAGGAATTTTTCTTTTTGAAATTTATAATATCCAATTAATAATGCGTGACTGGCTAGTTCGTTTAAAACCTCGTTAACAGTATTGCCAATTATTATTATAGGTGTCAAAAGAATGCTAGATTGACAGAATAAAGTGTTAAATAATTTTCATACCACTAAGAAGGCTCCGACTCAAAAATGCAAATATTCTATAGCTATAACTTTACACATATTATTGCTTGATAAAAAGTTGGTAGTGTATTAAAAATCGGTATTCTCAATTTGTTTGGTACTGTAAATATAAACGTTCTGAATTCGCCGCTTTAATTCATACCAGAAATACCAATTTTTTTTTAGGTAAATATAATCGAAGATGACTGTGGTGCATCCCTCATATTTGTTATCCACAAAATCTCAAATAAATAAATATGATCTTACATATTTACATTTAACAAGAGTATGAACAAAATTAGTGGAATTTATAATTATCTAAACAGATTTCATAAATAACTACAGGAATCATCCACGTTTCATATGTAAAAAGTCTCTATTTTCACGAAAAACTAACGTGTTCCTAACGATAAACATGAATTCTCTAGTGTAGAGTTTCAAATGAAAGTTCTTCGGGAATAGGAATTTGAATAAAATTGTATGTTTCCTCAGTCTTTCTCATAGAATTTAAGAGATATGATGCACAATTTCCCGTGGGCGTTTTATTGTTAGTATAATTATATTTATTGAATTAAATTAATATTAATAAATTGTGTAACTAAAATTTATAATTAAAGAAATTCAATTTCTCCGGTTTCATGTGTATGTGTGTGTAAATTATAAATAGTTTATTTTATTTTGTATTTTACACAAAACCATCAATCATAGAAGTATTAAATGAATTTGGCTTGTATCTTATGACGGTTTTGATTTTACACCCATCCTGAGAATTCCCGCATGTTTTCATTTCATTTATTTTCGAATAATTCTAGTTATCTCTGCCACTCACACCAAGCGATTTTTGTTAGCTCGCCCATTTCGAATGTGAAACAGATGCCGTTTAATATGAGTAGTACGGGACACGAATAAAAAAAAAATTAATAAATTATTAATTTCTCATAATTTCCCCTCAACGAAAAAATATTGTACTCACGTACAAGAAAAAGTGTCTTTGGGCCTAATTTATAAGTTATTTCAAATCTAAGACAAAATATTGTAAAAAGAAAGTTTTCATATGATTTGTATTGAGCGACTTTTGTGTTATTCCTCGGCCACTACTAATGCAATTTAAAATTTGATATGGAAAATCTGCCTGTTATATTGTATGAGTTAATGAACCAAAACTTCAGAGCTAAATAATTAGGCGGAATCATCTTTTAAATATACATACTCGTATACCTAACAATTGCTGAACCTATGATATACATAACAATTGCTATCTTTTGTTGGGAAGAATGGCAACGATTATAATGTGATGCTAATGGTTAGCTGACAATAATTATATTTATGTGTTTCTAATTTGATGTGATGTAAATACATTTTTCGCTCCCCAACTGTAGTAAATATGCACGACCAATGGTAAGACAATGATATTTTAGTTAAATTATAACATCATAATAAAAACTACATTGTGCTGAAATGAAACGGCCAGATGTTGAATACATGTTTTCATTTTTTTTTTTTACGATAAATAATAAATTATATGTATTTAATCGACTAGGCAAGATTTAAATTTATGCTTTATAGGTTAATTATTAACACAATTTATAAATAAATGTAAAAGTCGATTTTTTAAAATTCATACATAGTTAATATTTAGTGATAATTTTTAATTGCCATTTGATGTTGGTCTTCATACTGAACAAATTATGAACCCATACATAGACATATGCAGTCTAGTTTGTAAAGATTTTAGTACCTAGTTTTAGGGTAGCAGTTATTATTTATCGATTTAGTTCAATCTCAACTTATGATACTTATCTCAATAAGAATTTAAGTATTGTGGAAATTGAAACAATTTTCGAATTTTCGTTCACTAGCAAATCCGACACAAATGTATTGTGTTGGTTTTGTCACTAGATATATTTTTCATAGACTAAGGACATCATGTTCTAGATGTTTAGTTTAGTAGTCGTACATACCATGAGAACTATGTACCACTAGGCCTGTTCAGTTTCACACGTGTTAGTACTCAAATTGTACTTCGAGTACTAATACGTATGAAACTGAACAGGCCTAGAGATTCATACTTATATCACTCCCTGTGCTCTCTAATATATGTAGTTTATAATATTTGACGTTTAGTATATATTTTTGAACTGCTTGCACTTTATGGAACAGAAATATGAACCGTAAAAAAACAAAGGTAGTTTGGGGATTTCGCAGAATGAAAATGATACATCCATAGCCGCGATAAGAATATTTTCTGACTCAAAAAGAGCAGCTATAAACTCTATAGATTTCGCAGTTGCGATTCCCAAATTAACAATAATTACCTAAAATTAAAAAATATATATATAGATTTTAAAATTTATTGACTTTAAATTTAACATAGGTGTACTCATTAATATTTAAATTATATATAAAAAAAAGTCAATACTATTACTTCCACGCTTGTTTCAGCGTTTTTCGAGATGATAGTTGTTTTACGACATATGACGAGAATGACAATGCAATTAATACTACTGAAATAAGGAAATAATCGAAATCATCTTTTAACAAGTCAAACGTTTTAGATGGTGCGACTCGAGTGACGAATAAGTCTAATCCGTAAGCAAATACAAGACAAGTACTTTCTAGACCACTGGCGGCGGTATGTATTCCTTTAATGTAAGGAATTGATTGATTATGATTGATAATGTTGTCCTCTGGTATAGGAATTTCAGGGATGTAGGGAATTACGCCCTCTTCGCGTGCCTGGTTAGGTTGAGTGATTGGGCGTCTTGGGTCAAGTAGGGTCCATGGCATTTCAACAATACCGCCCGATGATAAACCAACTAGAAATAAAAAAAATTATTTGCATAAACTCGACGATATTAAATATATTCTTACTAAGGACATGTTTGTTGGTTATTCCCTTTTCAGTAACCGTTTCTTTAAGAGCTGCAATATTAGTTGGGAAAACGTATGCTTGCCTTGCAACTATAGGTATTGGTGGTGAATCTAGTGAACTCCATACAGTGCTATTTGTTTGTGTTTTACCTTCGTATAATTCAATTGTAGCTGGAAACAACATTTATAGATTCCATTAATTTTATGAAATATATTATTTCAAAACGTCTTACTTATTTCAGTTCGTCGAATTTTCTCATTGTAATACGAATACACGAGCCAATTTTCCGAATGAATTAAATGGAATGGGTCTTTTATCCTCTTGTGTGTAAATGAAAATACAACCAAACCCGAAACAGTGTCGATCAAATGGACATTTAGAACAAATTTGTGAATTGAATCAGGTCCAAATGTGGCAACCGCCGCTAAATTCGGATTAATATATTTGTATAGCACTGATCGATCACCCAAAACTCGGCCTTGTGAATGCACGTGCTCATTTGAATTTTTCGTTGCCACTGCAATAATTTTTTGCGAATTTCCAATGCCTGACAAATTAATTTTCCAAGTTTTTACCGTTGTTAAAGCCTTCAGGGTTAGTTACAAAAATATTAAATTATACTATTTTATTACGAAAGTAATTTAACTTACATTATTGTTGGTATGTTTCACGATAAAACCTGAAACATCGCCAGTTTTTTTGTTGGCAGCGAAGAGGTAAAAATTATTTGCCTAAAACGGGAATACTTGTTAGTTAGAATTGATAATTTTTTTAATTTATAAAGTACCTACAAAAGATTTAACACAATCTGGAATCACATGAACATTATTGTTTGAGTCCAAAATTAAAAGACCGTGTAAAAAATCTTGTCCAGTGTTATGCAATAAGCTAATTTGCTGAATTTCATAACTCAATGTTTGCATTCCACCATCGATTTGTTGTCCAGTTATTGGATTAAATTGATAGATAATCCCATTTCGTGTCCGCGGATTCTTTGCAACGATAACACACTGGGCTGGATTTGGAAAATGTTTTGATGTGCGTTGAATGAAAATTTTCATGGGTTGATCATTTTCAAAATTACTAAATTCAGGCAAATAAATTTTCCAATGATATTTCCCCGAAACATTATCGATTCCGAATAACTTTCCCGTTGATGTTAGAACAATAATTATTTTATGTAAACCGAATGCATCGCGAATTAATCCGGCACGTTGCGATGCTGAAGGTGGTAATCCCAAACCCAAAACATGTAGAACTAAATTTTTAAAGTGCATAACTTGGCTTGAAATTCGACGGAAACAGGCCCCTAAAATGTCCCCTAAATTAAAAAAGAAAAATTTATTGATTAATACACATTGTTAAATGATTGCTATATGTATTACATCACACAAAAATTAGCGTAAAAGTAGTATTGAAACTAAAATATGAAAAAATATGAATTAAGCAGTTTGTGTACAAAAAAAAAATTAAACACTAGGTTTTTATAGAATGATTTTTGCCATAAAATCAGTTTTTCATCATTCTGAATCGTTATCTGCGAATAGCATGCACGATAAATATACAAAACGGATTACGTAATTATCGTCTTATTTAATTGAAGTAAATAATTCAAAACAATTTCATTAAGGGAATATTCCAAACTCACATTTCGCCTCGCTTTCTTCTAATGATTGAATGTGGGTATGGTTAAATGAAAAAATATATTTCTTATTAATACACAGAAATATTATTTAAAATTTGGGTTGATAAAAAGACTAGAAAACAAATGTATATTTACCATCTTTACTGCTTAACTCTTTTTCAATAGCGCCTTCGTCGTCCGATAATGGTAAATCGACCATTTCAGTAGCCACAATGTCCGATAAAGATTCTTCTCGCACCCATTTTATTTTACCTGAAACAAATGTCACACCGTAAAGAATAAATTTAAATTTGTAATCTATCGCAGCAAAATCTTAATATCAAAAAAACATTTCTTATTCGAAACGAATTTTTATATTTTTAATCAAGGCCCCACGGAAAAGAATTACACATTAAAAATAATTGTAACCTAAATAGTAAATAGAATGTAATGACTGACATAGCGTAACTTAATGTGTATTAGTTTGTTATATTGTTCATTATCATTATGATTTTAAATGATTCAAAAGTGAGAAACACTTTTAAAATATGTGTGGCTACTAACATTTACTTTAAAGTGAATTGCGAAATTGAGTTAATTGCTTAAACCAATAAAATGAAAAGCTAATTATAAAACTGTGTATTAGGTTAGATACGATTAGTAATTTTATTTTGCACGTACAATTACTTAAGTCGATCACCAGTGGTACAGACCCAAACTTTCTAAGACATAATCTAGCTTTGATGTTAAAAGTTACCATTGTGCAAGAGAATAAAAAAACAAGTAACAACTATTTAGCTATTTAGGATGTTAAAGTACAAATCTACTCTTGATACGGGTTCTAAACAAAATACTAATAATATATAAATAAATTAGCATGTAGTACCTTGTTGCAATAATACCAAAGCTCCATCGCAAGTAGTAAACAATATTCGACAGGCGATGGTCGCATCATGTTTCGATTTGCATTTAACGGCAACAATATTCGGTGTGCCCAATGAGTCGGGATATTGCGTGGCGTATGAAATATCTGCAAACAGCTTGTTTTCTTCTACAGAGTAGGCTGCAATTTTAAGTTCCTGTGGAACGTAAAACAATTAAATTAATAACATAAACAAAATCGGAGTTTAAAATACCTACATTTTGATCTACATGTGCTTGCAATAATATATTTTTGTTATTTGCAAATGATTTATCATTATACAGAATAGATTCTGAATTAACATTGATTGGTTCACCCTCCTTTTTGAGAGATATTATTGTATTATCTAATTTTACATAGTTCTCCAAACCTTTTACGCTATCTATTGTTGCATATTGTTGGTTAAGTGGTTTATTAATTTGATGATCAACTCCTGGAGATAGATCAATGGCTACTAAATTAGTGCCGACTAGACAAGCAAAGAAAGGTTTGGCATAAATACACGATTCTTTTGAAATCCATGGTGCTAGTATTTTGGTTGTTGTTTTAACATGATCACCGGTTAGTGGATTGTATTCGGTGATCTCAAAATGCGATTTCCAGACTGGATAAACATGATACAGATTATTATCGTACTGAAACCAGAATGCACTGTCAGGTTTTTCAATAGTCGGTAACAAATACCATTCTGAAACAAGATTTCCTGTATTACTATTCCAGTTTCGAATAATAGCCGGGTTGTGGCCCGATACGGATACAATATCTGCGCTCGAAGAACTCGCAAAAGTTTTGGAATCTGAATTTACTGCAACAAAATTGATTTTTCCTTTTGGCCCCTTTTCGAATATTTGCCTCCAAACAATACCACCAGATTTTGCGTCTAAAACACTTAATACATTACTCTCGGTCGCCACAATAATTTTATCATTTGATAAATTATCGAAAAATCCATATTTTATTTGCCCAATATATGAATGTCGCCTGGAATAAATGAATGTCTCGATCGTGAGATTCTGGCGAATCAAAAAGCACCGAATCATGTTTGATATTTTAGTATGAATAGCTTACCAATCAAATTTACCTATCTGATCTGCATACAAACATTCCGATAAATTAAATAGTTTTAGTAGAATAATTAGTACAAAACATATTTTAAAATATGGTTTTTTATTTAAATTAATAAAATTTTCTAACATGGTATATTTCGTACCGTAATGATTTTTTCTTAATTAAGCGTTTGACAGTCCCATCTGGAATATTCACAATTTCAACGTTGAAGTTGCTGAATTTAAAAGTGGGTGAAAAGTTATTAATATTTCGCGATAGATGGCAGCAAAACATAAATCGTTTTCGGTTGTTTTCAGAAAATTTTAACAGTAATTCTGGCAAATAGTTAATAGATGCTTTCACAAAACCTTAAGGCAAATCGAAATTGCTTTAAAAGACAATCCAAAAACACCATATGATTTTATCGACAAAAGCAACACTAATGTAGTGGTGACTCCGCTATTAATCACAGTGATTAATTTATACCGGGTTTCCATCGTCAATAGTATAACAGTATTATAATATTATACTATCATTCATAGTCGGGTTTCCATCATATAGTGTGAAGTAAGCTGTATATTTATGTTTGAATATTGAAATTTGTCTTTTAATGTTTTATACAAATTTCATTACAATAATCAAATCACAATAACTATGTATGTAAATCATAAACGTTTAGTTATATCAAAATACCACAAAAAACGGATCGAAATTGTAATAAAAAAGTACACTGTCATGAAATATATTGTTAAAAATATTATTTGACACCTACTTTATTTTTGATAGATAGTAACTGAAATATTATAATAAAGTATTATGCTACCAACTTCGCGTTTCCATCGTCGTAGTATAATAGTATAATACTATTAAACTATTATACTATCACGATGGAAACCCGGTATTAGCGTTTACATTTTTTTAATTTTGATTTTCCAGTCAAAGTTTTAATTTTTAATTATATTTTTAACTGATTGACTCACGGCCTTATATACAAATTTCATTACAATAATCAAATCACAATAACTATGTATGTAAATCAAAATCGTATAGTTATATCAAAATACCACAAAAAAAAATTCAAACGAATCGAAATTGTAATAAAAAAGTACACTGTCATGAAATATATTGTTAAAAATATAATTTGATACCTACTTTATTTTTGAGAGATAGTATACTGATATATGTATTATAATAAAGTATTATACATACTACCAACTTCGCGTTTCCATCGTCGTAGTTTAATAGTATAATACTATTAAACTATTATACTATCACGATGGAAACCCGGTAAGGCAGTGATGCCATAATATACTGAAAAAAATTGGTAGTCAAGTATTTTATGTACATTGAAATTGTGTATGGATAAGAATTTTTTCACGCACACTGAGGTAGTTTGAGCAGGTCGCCATTTTTATTGTAAATATTTTGTTTCGTTTATTAGAAAATGTATACCGGGTGTTTTTTTTAAACTGAGACGATCAAATATCTCGAAAAATAGCCACTCTACGGAAAAAATGTCCATAATCAAAATTTAATCATGCCGCGGGGGAAATACATTAGTGCAAAAAACAAAGTCCCCCCACCCCCGCTTTGTAGGTGGGGCGGGGGTAACTTTTAAACTAAGATAGGAAGCCATATTTTTTATTGCAGATACGGATTCTACGACTAAAAGTACGTATGATTTGAATAAAATATTTTGTTCGGTTCATGATAGATGGCGTTGCAATCGACGAAATTCAATTTTTTCAATTTCTCCTTCTTAGAACACACGCATTCGATTCTGCAATACGTTTGAAATAATAAACATCACATTTTCATTGGAAATACTCGAAATTCGTCATCAAAACAATTTATTCAGTTTTGTAAATCTAAATAAGTGTTCAAAATGATGGCCTGAATTTTGTATTTTTGAAATTTAATAATAAAACTTGAAATTAATTTTGAACACTTATTTAGATTTACAAAACTGAATAAATTGTTTTGATGACGAATTTCGAGTATTTCCAATGAAAATGTGATGTTTATTATTTCAAACGTATTGCAGAATCGAATGCGTGTGTTCTAAGAAGGAGAAATTGAAAAAATTGAATTTCGTCGATTGCAACGCCATCTATCATGAACCGGACAAAATATTTTATTCAAATCATACGTACTTTTAGTCGTAGAATCCGTATCTGCAATAAAAAATATGGCTTCCTATCTTAGTTTAAAAGTTACCCCCGCCCCACCTACAAAGCGGGGGTGGGGGGACTTTTTTTTTTGCACTAATGTATTTCCCCCGTGGTATGATTAAATTTTGATTATGGACATTTTTTCCGTAGAGTGGCTATTTTTCGAGATATTTGATCGTCTCAGTTTAAAAAAAACACCCGGTATGCGAACTTTATTTATATACATGTCATATGATGATTACATAAATAAATACTATAACTTCGAAGCGAAAAAAAAAATTTCCATTCAAAATTCGTTTATTCAAAGTTAAACTCAGCTCGTTTAAACGATAGACAATATGTAATTTGGTTGGCGAAAATGTTTTAACTTGACATGATTATTTTAAGTAGGTAGTTGTAGGTACCTAAATTTTAATTTTAAGAACGGTTGGTGGAACATTTTAATACATATATTGGTGGGACACCGATATAAATTAGTGGGAGATTGATCTGTTTTGTGGGATTGCCCCGTGTCTGTTAGATATTTCCATAGAGTTAATTTTAACCACTAAACGATGTGAACATATTGCAAACTAGAAAAAAAAATCAAAAAATATAGACCAATATCAGATGCTAGTTTTATTAGAGATGTTGTGCTTGTGATATACATTTATAATAAAAATGAAGGATCGACAAATGATTATGAATTAAGTTTAGCAAAACTTAACAAAAAAAGCAGATACACAGTATTAGAATTTAATTAATTTCCATTACTGTCTGAGACTCGTTAAAGTACTCGAACGCATTTAAAACTTTGTTTGGTGGAATATTGTGTAACGGATGACTTGGTAATAGTTCATTGTTACCATCACCAATTAGAAAAGGCTCCAAACTGCCTTCAGAATGTTGTGCCATTGACAATCCACTCAAAGTGTAGCATGTGTGATATAAGTCTGCGGGTCTAGAACGTATGGTTAATTATAAGTAGCATTAATAAATTCAAAGTATATAATATTTACTTACTTTCCTGGTTTGTCGATTAATCCACCAGATGGTTTCTGACAGCAGATCAAAATATATTCTTGCAATGTTTGTCGATTAAAAAGACACCTGCTTAATATTTCAGCTTGAGCCGGTTCTACTTTAGCTAAAACTCGCTGTATTACTGGTACAGCAGCTCCCTGCCAGAAGGAATAACATCCATCGACTAACTTATTGGTCCTACCTTGGAAACCACCTTCAAGCCGCATTTGTCTATTAACAGTCCACCTCTAAACCAGCAAACCAATTTTAGATTTGTAATTTGTTAACACTTTAATTTGTGTTCTTACCAGCAAGATATTTAAATCAATCAAATCAAATTTTCCCAATAAAGCTAATGCAGCTATGGCACAAAATGTATACCCTCCATGCGCTTCTAAATCGGGTGTTCCACCAAACCCACCCTCATATGTTTGGCAACTAGCAATCCACTCTGCTGTTCCGTGAAACAATTCCCCTTCTTCGTATGGTGATAAATTAACCAGTTTTGCAACTGAAATCGCGCAATAAGCCCCACGAACATCTAACTCTCCGTTTACATGCATTCGGAATGCGCCATTGTCTTCTCGAACGGAGAGTAAAAATTTCCTTAACGATTCTATATCGATAGCATCTAATGCCTTTTGAGTTCCAATTATGCACAAACTATTTACAGCCGCATATGTTGTCGCTAAATGAGGATATTGAGCCGGCCCACCACCAAAACCACCATCAATACTTCGACATCTATAATATATATTACTCAAATTATTATTTCGAAATGTCATGTTTAAATGTACCATACTTAATTAAAAACTCAATGATCTCATCCAACAGTTTATCACTGAGATGATAATTCATTAGATACACCGAATTTAAAGTCCAATATACCAGCCATGGGCGGCTACAGTCTAAGCATTCGTACGACATCGATAAATTCTGAATGGAACTCTTTAAAAAACGAAAATGTTCATCTTTGTATAGCTTTGGTAATGTTGGATCAAGAGCATGCAATTGTTCAAATCGTTCGTAATATTTTTGAACCATTATTTCAACATTGATCTATAAAATTTCATTTAAGCAAATTATAAGCCGGCACTCATATTTTTGTTATTCCACAAATATACCTGTTCTTTGGATGTTACCGATTTATACTTTTCATCTTTAAATTTAACATTTAATAAATCAATTGGTGTTCTAATTGAAACTTTAGGTTCCATTGATAAATTTGCCTGAAATTAATTTTAAATTTTTACACTTTATTTTACAATATTTTTTATTAGTATATTGAATTGACACTTCCAAGTAACAGAAGCGTTCCGTACCGCACACGATATTACGATTACAAAATATATTTGTGTTTGTAACTTTGCCAATCGAAATATTACAGTCGTGTTTGAAAACTACACTACCTATGTATTGAACATTTACGTCTGCAAATCGCAACCCAAGCCACGTCAAACGCGCTGTGCGTAATTTTATTATAAACAAAATATGCCACTGTTTAGTTATAATAGACGTGTTTTTTATTCGAGTTTAGTCACATATTACTAATATTATTATATATATAATTATATAATTATATATATAATATAATATTATTATATTATATTATTAATATGTGGTTTAGTTATAACAGTCGTCTTTTAATTTTCGAGTTCGAATGAAGTCTGGATAAGAATTTTCTCATTTTTTCAGTAAAATCCAAATTAATTTAATTTTTTATCAATAAATAAGATACATTTAATGTTAAACTACACATTTTAATTCACTATTATCGAAATAAAATAAAATTTTCAAGTTCGCGATAAATTCATAGTACACGAACTCGAAAAAAGGGAAATTTTAAAAGGAAATATTTTTCATTGTTTTATGCTTGATACCTGTATTATTTGACAATAAACGTCAAAAAATATAGTTAGAAGTTGAAATTTATTCAAATAAATTGAACTTATAGCAAATATATAAATAAATAGCAAATATTCGAATTCAAACAAATTGGATACGAAATATTTATGTGACAGTAGTATAGCACCACTTCAAATATTACGGCCAATTCAAAACAATCATCATTCAAAACACAACACACACACAGTCAAAACCAACATAAATGTCTTATATAAGCCGCGCTGTTCGTATTCAAACATAATTCAAAATAATTCGGAAGTATGTTTATAATTAGTGTGTTTTTATAATATGTATTTAAATAAGAAATGCATTTACGCAACGAGCAATATAATACATTTTACATTATAATACGTATGTGTTGATTTTTTATTTTGCTTTATACGTTTGTGTTGATTTTCTATTTTGTATTTCGTTAAAACTACCCGGAAACATATGGCCTTACGTATATACCACCACCATTTGTACTATCTTTGTCGATTCAGTAGTAGTTTACAACAAATAAACAATGTAAATTTAATAAAAATAAATTATACTTTGTTTATATAAATCGCAAAGGAAGAAAAAGTAAACAATTGGTGCGTTTTTTTATTAACAGAACTTCAAATTCTTTAAGAACATCGGGAATAATACTGTGAAATTTTTTTTAGTTTAACCAATATATTTAATTTAAGTTCTATTTATTTGAATAAATTTCAACTTCTAACTATATTTTTTGGCGTCTATTGTGAAATAATACAGGTATCAAGCATAAAACAATGAAAAATATTTGTTTAAAATATTTCCTTTTAAAATTTCCCTTTTTTTTCGAGTTCGTGTACTATGAATTTATCGCGAACTTGAAAAAACCAATGTTTTATTCAGAACATTGAAAAATAAAGTTAAATTTGATTTTATTTCGATAATAGTGAATTAAAATGTGTAGTTTAACATTAAATGTATCTTATTTATTGATAAAAAATTAAATTCATTTGGATTTTACTGAAAAAATGAGAAAATTCTTATCCAGAACTTCATTCCAATAAGAAAAATTTTGAATTAAAAAACACGACTAATAGTAAATTTATAATATAATAATTGTTTTCCTTTTTCGTGCTTTTCCTACTATAGGAAAACGATAGCCGTCGACAATAGTAGAAGAAATAGTAGGATCTCAGGATTCTGTTTTATGTGATTAAATGTTGCAAAAAATGATTTAACAATATTGATTTTGTCCGGCTTATATCTAACTAAGGCTGCAATCAAGTCGCTGGATTCAGTTTCTCTGATGTCTAGGGTGGCGTTGGGTTGCCACTTGTCTTTGAATGAGATGAGTGAACATTTCAACATTCAGATAGTCTGGGTCCCTCGCCACTCGGACGTCATGGGGAACTGCAGGGTGGACGAACTAGCTAGGCAAATTTGGGGAGGCCTATTAAGGCACTCAAGATAGTGCTTAAAAAGGAAGCGCTATCCTATATAGTGTAGCCAGACAAGTCTGGCCAAATCTGGGCTTGAAACGCTCAAAGACACTGATCTCCCTAGTTTAATTCACGTAGACGTGAATTAAAAACGATCGTGGGGATACTCACAGGACACTGCCTACTTGGAGAACATGTGAGGAGGCTAGGTGTAGAAACGAATGAATTTGCAGAAGCTGTATGGACGAGGAGGAGGAAGAGACGGTAGCCCACCTCCTATGCTCATATCCGTCTTTGGCACACAAAAGACATATACCGGGTGTTTTTTTTAAACTGAGACGATCAAATATCTCGAAAAATAGCCACTCTACGGAAAAAATGTCCATAATCAAAATTTAATCATACCGCGGGGGAAATACATTAGTGCAAAAAAAATAGTCCCCCACCCCCGCTTTGTAGGTGGGGCGGGGTAACTATTAAACTAAGATAGGAAGCCATATTTTTTATTGCAGATACGGATTCTACGACTAAAAGTACGTATGATTTGAATGAAATATTTTGTTCGGTTCATGATAGATGGCGTTGTAATCGACGAAATTCAATTTTTTCAATTTTTCCTTCTTAGAACACACGCATTCGATTCTGCAATACGTTTGAAATAAAAAAACATCACGTTTTCATTGGAAATACTCGAAATTCGTCATCAAAACAATTTATTCAGTTTTGTAAATCTAAAATAAGGGTTCAAAATGATGGCCTGCGACTTCAATGCACTTATTAATCCGCATTTCAAATGATTGTACACAACTGAGAAGTGTCTGGTTGAATTTCAGCACACGCATTTCTGATTCGCTCAACCATGTTCTCACGTGTTGTTGGTTTTTGTGTGTAAACTTTGTTTTTGAGGTAGCCCCACAAAAAAAATCTGGCGCAGTAAGATCTGGTGATCTGGCGGGTGACATTTTTTCCGTAGAGTGGCTATTTTTCGAGAAATTTGATCGTCTCAGTTTAAAAGAAACACCCGGTATATATATATATATATATATATATATATATATATATATATATATATATATATATATACATATATATATATATATATATATATATATATATATATATATATATATATATATATATATATATGTTGGAAATATTTTGTATTCATATTCATCAATCAATGTAGGCTATGTTTTCTAAAGAAAAAAGACAAGTGAAATGAATATTTTATTATAATAAAAATTGTAGTCTGTTGTACATGTAACACTTTATTTAGATAATAAATAAATTAAATTTAACAAAGGTTATAGGCCCAGAACAACGCATATTAAATAGGATTTTATTATTCTAAATTTTTTTTTTTTTGTGTACACGTAAAAATAATCGAAACGTAAAAAATGAGTGACATTATCGCAAAATATCAAATTCCTCGGTTGAATGCAGAAAATTATTTCAATTGGCGATTCAGGATGGAAATGGTATTAAAGCGCGATGGAGTGTGGAATGCGATCACAAAAGATCGGCCGGAGAACAATGCCGATGAATGGGACAAAGCGGATGAAAAAGCACATTCAACTATTTCATTGTGCGTGGAAGATAGCCAAATACATCATATCCGAAACACGAAAAATGCGAAACAAGCATGGAAAGTATTAAAAGATTTCCATGAGCGTGATTCGCCGGGCACTAAAGTGCGAATATTGCGTGAAATAACGTGCAACAGAGGAAACTGATATGGAGATGCATGTCAACCACATGAATGAGTTATTCCAGAAGCTGCTTGCGCTTGGTGAAGACTTCAGTCCAGAATTTTTCATGAGTGCCACGTTACTTGGTTCCCTGCCACGCAGCTACGATGGATTGATTACAGCACTCGAGGTATATGACGAAGAAAAATTGACGCCAGAATTGGTACGTGCAAAAATTACAGAGGAACATAGACGACGAAAAGATCGGGATGTATCCAAAAATTCTATTTGTGATGAGAATGCATTAAAAGTAACAAATAATGGTTCACATATAACAAAGAAAATTGTCAGCTGTTACTTCCGTAAAAAGTCAGGTCATTTTCGAAATATGTGCAATGAATATGCAAAATGGAAGGCAAGAAATAACAATGAAGATAACAAATCGAAGGCGAATATAATTCAACAACGTAATACGGATGAAATCTTGTTGATTGTTGGCACATGTTCAAGCGAATGGATAATCGATTCTGGAGCGACATGTCACATTTCCTGTCGTCGTGATGTATTCATCGAATTCGACGGATTACATACTGAAAATGTATCGCTTGCAAACGGCCAGCAAATAAAATCGACTGGCAAGGGCAGTGTGGTTGTGCAGTTTATGAACAAAGATGGAATTCCCAGTAATGTAAAAATTGAAAATGTTTTGTATATTCCTGAAATTGGCGGAAATTTAATTTCTGTGAAACAATTGACCAAAAAAGGGCTAAATGTGATATTCAGCGGAGATGTCTGTGAGATTTGGTCAGCTGACAACAAGTATCAGATTGCTATCGCGGAGATTGCAAATAATTTGTACCGGATGCGTGTAGCAAATAATAATATTAATTTGGTTGCAAATAAACAAAATGTCTGTATCCATGAATGGTATCGTATTCTAGGCCACCGCAGCATCGACGCAGTGAAAAATATTCCGAAAGATGGTCTTGTAGAAGGGATGAAGCTGGCAGGCTGCAAATCGAATTGTATCCATGCGGCAGAATGTGAAGTCTGTATCAAGGGAAAGTTAACTCGAATGGCATTCCCAAAAGAATCTAAAAATTGTTCATTGAAAATTTTGGATCTGGTTCACAGTGATATATGTGGACCTATACAAACGGCCACATTCGGAGATAAACGGTATATATTAACGTTTATTGACGATTTTTCAAGATATACGTCCGTGTATTTGTTAAAAGAGAAATCTGAAACATTCCAACGATTTAAAGAATTCCACAAGCTTGTCCAAAATAAATTTGGAATGAAAATTAAATGTATTCGAACAGATCGTGGCGGAGAATATATCGGCAAGGAATTCGTGCAATACTTGAATATAAACGGAATCAAAATTCATCGTACGGCGCCATATTCTCCTCAACAGAATGGTGTTGCAGAACGCAAAAATCGTACATTAATGGAAATGGCCCGTTGTATGCTGCTGGATGCTAAATTGGAATATCGTTATTGGGGTGAAGCGATAGTGATGGCGAATTGTTTACAAAATTTATTGCCATGGAAGGCAGTAAAACGAACTCTATTCGAAATTTGGCAAGGTAGAAAACCATTTTATGGAAATTTGAAACGATTTGGCGCAAAATGCTTTGTACGAATCCAAGATGCCCAGCGTCAGAAATTGGATTTGAAAGCAGAAGAGGCAATTTTTCTAGGCTTTGATTCCGAATCGAAAGCATACAGATGTTTCGTACCGGCAAAACATAAGATCGTAATTTCCCGAGACGTAAAATTTATAGATGATTGTGATATTAAGTCAAAGTGCAACCTACCGGCAAAACCTATTAACAATCATCATGGGAAGATTGCTGTGAAGACCAGAGCAGAATCTTCTATTTACTTTGATTCCGACGATTCTGAAACTGTTAATGACACCAACCAATCAAATGGCATGCTAAATAATGATACGATTATAGAAAGCATAGAAAATGATGCTCCAGTCAGCAATTCTTTGATAGAGTTACCAAGGCAATCTAATCGTCCAAATAAGGGTATACCTCCAAAACGTTTGATCGAAGAAATCAGCGTCGTTATCAATGGCGAACCATCCAATTTTAACGAAGCTGTTTCATGTATTCAAAAGGATAATTGGATTGTTGCCATGGAGGAGGAGTATGCATCGCAGATTAAAAATGAAACGTGGAAACTGGTAGATTTACCTGAGAACAAAAATTTGATCGGATGTAAATGGGTATACAAGTTAAAAACTAATGCTAGTGGACAGATACAGAAATACAAGGCTAGATAAGTCGCACAGGGCTTTAATCAAAAATTCGGAGTAGATTATGATCAAGTGTTTGCTCCTGTTGCAAGACATGCAACATTTAGAATTTTACTGTCCATCGCAGTGAGCCGGAAAATGATAATTAATCATTTTGATGTGAAGACCGCTTTCCTGAATGGTGACTTGGGGGAGGAGATATATATGCGACAACCACCTGGTTTTATCACCGAAGGAAATGAGGACAAGGTATGTCTGTTAAACAAGAGTATTTATGGTTTGAAACAGTCAGCACGGGTCTGGAATGAAAAATTACATAACGTCCTTATCAGTGCAGGAGTCATGCAGAGCAAAGCTGATAATTGCTTATACACATACCATGGGAAAGATGGTTTCCTATTCGTATTAATATATGTCGATGATATATTGGTAATTTACAACGATAAGCAATGTGGCGATGAAATTGAGAAAGTGTTGCGTTTAAATTTTGAAATTGATAATCTTGGTTTGATTTCAAATTATTTGGGTATGAGAATCACAAGAGATGAAAAATGTTATTTGCTTGATCAGGAAACTTACATTTTGAACGTTGTTACTAGATTTAATTTGGAGAACTCCAAAGAGACTGATATTCCATTGAGCCCATCGTATCATAAAGAGGCCGATGAAGAGAAATTATCGAGCAATGTAAAATATCGTGCAGCAATTGGATACTTATTATACATATCGACGAATACGCGACCTGATATTGCAGCTGGAGTAACAATATTATCGCAGAAAGTAGCTAATCCGACGCAATCCGATTGGAATGAAGTGAAGAAATTAATTCGCTACCTCAAAGGAACTTCGAAACTTCGTTTGAAATTAGGAGATTCGGAAATGAGTGAGGAACTCATTGGATACGCTGATGCTAATTGGGCAGAAGACCGCCAAACCAGAAAGTCCAATCCTGGTTACATATTTTTATTAAATGGTGCAATCAGCTGGTCATGTAAAAGGCAGGATTGTGTGGCTTTATCATCAACTGAAGCTGAGTTCATCGCACTGTCCGAGTGTTGCAAGGAAGCGATTTGGATTCAACGTATTTTACGTTGTCTCAAATGGGAAGGAGATCAATCAACAAAAATATTCGAGGACAACCAAAGCGTGATCCAGATGATAATCAATGAAAAGTTTAGCAACCGTTCAAAGCACATAGATACCAAAGTGCATTTCGTAAAGGAATACGTGGACAAAAATCTTATAAAAATCGAATATTGTCCAACTGCAGAAATGTTAGCAGACATGTTCACAAAAGGTCTTGCTAAAGCAAAATTTCAATTTTTTAGAGATAAATGTCAATTAGTTAATTATGTAAATTGATACTAATAGAATCTGAATGCAAATTAAGGAGGAGTGTTGGAAATATTTTGTATTCATATTCATCAATCAATGTAGGCTATGTTTTC
Organism: Tipula unca; assembly: GCA_951394425.1. Lineage (NCBI taxonomy): Eukaryota > Metazoa > Arthropoda > Insecta > Diptera > Tipulidae > Tipula > Tipula unca. The sequence goes on from OX596381.1 coordinate 101,478,123, forward strand.
TAAAGAAAAAAGACAAGTGAAATGATTATTTTATTATAATAAAAATTGTAGTCTGTTGTACATGTAACACTTTATTTAGATAATAAATAAATTAAATTTAACAATATATATATATATATATATATATATATATATATATATATATATATATATATATATATATATATATATATATATATATATATATATATATTGTTAAATTTAATTTATTTATTATCTAAATTTCTTTATTTCATTATATATATATATATATATATATATATATATATATATATATATATATATATATATATATATATATATATATATATATATGGGTAGATTCTTAAAGGACTGCCTCTCGCATCTCGAAAACTGTAAGGTGCGAGATATATCACGCTATATAAGTAGGTCAAACTGGTTCACATAAGGGTAATAGGGAAGTAAGATCCTGTGGTATCACAACCTTGACCGGTCTAAATGGGCCGTAGCAGCCACTCAACCTAACCTAACCTAACCTAATTAATGAAATAATTTGTTTGTATAATATTGCATTATTTGTAAACAACTTCGTATTGAATAATGTTTACAAAATTACAAAAAAATTATAAAAGTAAGACCCCAATTTTTTTAGAATCTCGACCAAATTTTCTCGAGAAATTAGGATCTCGAAAATTACCAAATAAATTTTCTCAAGATTTCGAGATCATAAAATTATGACGATTTCTCGAGATTCTTGAGATATTTCTCGACCAAAAACTCTAACTACTAAAACTCTATGAAGGATGAAAATAAAAGTATTTGTAAAATTATTATAAATTACAATAATAATAAACAGTTGTTAAATGGCATTACTGGCTCCTTACTGTGTCAATATTGTGGCTCAAGCGGCTTCGATCCTGAGTTTGGTCTTCATACTGTCCTAGACAAAATGAAGAAGCCAAATCGTTTTCTCCATCATAGAGCCATCGTCGCCTACAGCGACCTTTGCGCCTACTAGGTGGTACTCGTTGAGATCTTACTTCATGTACAATATTAGGGATCCAATTTACCATCTACTTTGCGTTTTGGGCCGTAAATCACACGTATGATTCTTCTCTCAAATGTAAGGAGCCATCTCTCGTACTCATCCGTCAGCGCCCATCTTTCACATCCATACATAACACTGGGCATGATCAACGCTTGGTAAAGCTTCAGCTTCACGGCACAATGGTGTTTAGATTTTAGCAGTATAAAAAAAAATCAAAACAATCAAATCATTCGTATAAAAAAAAATACAAATCAAACCACATGAAATACAGCTCTGCATAAAGTTAGCAATGTTATTTTATTGTTGATATGTACGATATTTGTCAAAGTTATCATGCCTAAAAAATTTCACTGTACGTGTTTGTATTAGTGTACATGCGCAGATGCTTTGTGTTTTTATTTATGACCTATCAAAACGAAATTATTCATTTTAAAAGCGAAATATAAAATTTTAAAATTTCCACTTGAATTATCATGTTATTAAAAATATTTAATTAAATTTAATTATTCACAAATGTATAAGATAATATTAAAATTTCAATAAATATAAATACATTTTCTGTTATAACTCACTGATAGGCAATGGCATTGTAAATATATGTCACGTATTCTCAACTTTTGCGAGGTTGTTGGGCTACGTGCTTCGAGCATAAAGATATATATAGAGAGAGTGTAAAACTTAAAATGTATGAAAAGAGAATAAGAAAATCGTACTACAACTTCTGTAAAAAAAAATTTTTTTTTTGTTTATTTCATGTTTTCTGTTTAACATCGAAATAAAATTAAAAATTATAAGTATAAAATGGCTAAATTAATTAAGTGTTGTGTGACAAATTGAAACTTTTTTAGGTAAGTGTTAAGTGTATATTTTTTCAAAATTTTTTTAATCCCTTCGATCGCAATTTAATGCACACGAACGAAAATTAAAAATAATTGTTCAGTTTTAAAGTGTATTTAATCCTTATTATGGCCACCTATTTTAGTTTAAATCAGTTTTAGTTTCCTATCAAAAAAATTAAAACTGAACTGTTTGTATACCAAAAATAGAACAAAATTACGCGGCCATTTTGTTTTTTTTGATGTTTATATAAAAACGTTCATAGCCGGCGAAACTATTTTTTTTTGTGGTTTTTTTTTCTGCTGTTAAAATGCGTGAAAATTTTATTTATATTTTGTGAATAAGGTCTTGATTTAATTATTTATAGAATATATGATATATAATTATTTATTTATTTTTGTTACTTGTTAAATAGATTTCCGAACGATAGAAATTTTCGAAAAGAGTGGCTAAAAATAATTAAACTAAGCAGAATGAAAAGTACGCTCCGAATTTGTTCGGACCACTGTTCATACGTAAAAAGGGACCTTGCACATATTTTAGTTCAGAAGCGATTCCAACAATATTGGCATCTTCATCTAGAACCACTGCAGAACGAGAGGCATTATTAGAAATGAACATAGACTTGATGAGTTCAAATTTGAATGACCCAAGTATTTCATTACCGAATGTTGCTATACAAGAAGAAACCCTCAGTAGTTCATCGTCTTCAAGTGGCAAAATGATTCCCGAAACCGAGCCAAATGAAAGTGAAGGTGTTCAACTAAAGATCAGTACGACCGAACTTAGCTCCGAAGAATCTTCACAAGTAATCGAAGATATGGACCATATGGACAAATCTAATGAAAGAAAATTAAAAATGTTTAAACAAAGAGATTTGTAGCATTAAATCTTTATGCTCGAAGATTAAAATTAAATCTAATTTTATTTTTGTACCTGGAATACAATAAAATGTTTTTATATAAAATAGTTTTTTAATATTTATTACTATAATTATATTGTAAATGTATTTTTCAGGTAAAATTAATAACTATAATTGCTATTTCGCCATGATTAAGAATTTTAGTAGGCGTTTACACAAAAGTACTGTTTTGGTATATACTTTTATTCTTCTCGTGTAAACGGGATATAAGATTAATCATCCCTTTAAAAAAATATTAAAATTAAATTATATTATCTAAAATAAAATGGGTGGAATTATTTTCTACAAGTATATTGTAAAAAATATTTATCATTTTTGTATTGTGGTACATAATTATGTACATTTTACATATTCATAAATTTCTAAAAATCCAATTTTTTTTAACCTTATGAAAAATTAAATAATTTTATGTGCGACTATGGCAATAAACAAAAAAAAAATGAGAGAAATAAAAAAAAAAAATATGTTTTGACAGAAGTTGTAGTACGCTCAAAATATATTAACCCCAGATATATATAATATATATTATATGATAACATAAAAGTACTTTTTCTTCGGTGCGCCAACTTTTTTATCTGGATAAAAAAAAGTACTAGCAGAGAGAAAACAAAACAAAATCATAATAAATTTTAGTCATGATTTGAAATCCATAAGGGTAGGGTCACAGGGTGTGCTACTCATGAAAATCCAAAAATAAAATCTTTTTTATGTTCAAACTCAAATTCATTCTGCATTATATTACCATTACAAAATAATTTTTTATTAAAAATTAAATATCTTTATTGCAAAAAACCTGCAAATTTTAATTATAGATTTAATTTATGTATTATTATTTATAATTTATTTTAGATATTTAATAAATCAATTAAAAAAATTTATATGAAAAAAGTCGATCAATGTATTAAAAAAAAATCTATCCTTCCCGTGTTGAACAATTTTCATTATGTGAAAATTTTAAAAACAAAGAGCACAAAGAAAAAACAAAAAAAATACAATCAGATCATCAGATGATCAGGTAAATCGAGAGAGTACGAGAAGCAATAACAGAGAGATAGTGCAATAATAGAGAGATAAAACAATAACAAAAAAATATCGGCGCACCAACGTGTTTTTGTTTACTCCTAATGACTATATCTAATATTTCTTATATCATGATATTATCCTACCCGGTTGGCTACGTGACATCTCTCATGATGTATTGGGCTAACTAGGTTCGTCAGTTAGGCTGAAATCATATTATCATTTTGGTGTAATTTCATGAGAATGAACACTAAACCCATTAAAACAGAATGACAACACACTATATTCAAATTATGTACTAACATTGTAAGTGTATACAAATTCTCATGGCCCGTGTGAAAATGCATAAAATCCATGAGCCGGTCGAAACAGTAGTACATACAGTAGTAGTAGTAGGTACATCGTACATTTCCACGTATCGGAATTTTTCTAATCCATTGATGTTTAAAATAAAAATAAAACTATCTATCCTTTGACGTTTAAAAACACACAGCCATCTAATTTCGAATAAAAACAACAACACAAACTTCAAATGGATCGTTCTTTTAAATAATCCTTTTATCCGCGAGAGGAGCTTAGCATACTTTTACAATCGTCAATAGGACTTGAAAAAGAGGATATTGTTATAATTTGTTTAGGGTATTAAAAGGATGTGAACGAAATAGTACATGATGATAATACGAAATAGGATGAGAAACTGAAATGGAACTAGAACATTTTTTGACCGATTATGATGAAACTTGGTATTTTCAATGGAAATGAGATTCTAAAATAATGTGAGACAGAAGTTCTGGAATATTGCCAACTGGAACGAAACTGGGCTATTTCTTAACTAATAATGAGAAAATTCGATTCATGGGGTGAACAAGGGATTTCAACATGATATTTGGCAGACGTTCTGGAATATGAAGTTACTGGAAGAGAACTAAGCCTTTGCCGCTTCATGCACACCATAAATACTGTATTCCAAAAAGCACTGCAGAGCAAACTTTCACGAGTCATAATTCTCACATCCTCTCAACTTTTCTATCAATGTGAGCAGTAGAACTCGATGCGATATTTTTTTTATTTTTACACACAATAAAAGAAAAATGTCTATCTCAAAAGCCACACCGCAAAAAAAAGACAAGTCGATTAATAGTTATTGCATAAAGAAAATATACAGTATACTTATACTTAGTATACTTTCTTTATGGTTATTGTACTTAAAAAACTGTTTCTTGCTGAGTTCTGGGCCATTAACATGTAGAAATTGGGCTTTTCAATGTTTGAAAGTAAAGCGGAGTAAAGCCAATGTGACTGTGTGAACTTTGTTTGGGAGGAATTGAAAACTTCGGTTGTCAGTGCTGCTTAACAGTCTTTAAGTATAGTCAAAATCAGACCCAAGAATAATTGGTTTGATGAGGAGTATCGTCTTACAGTCGAGCAGCAAAATGATATTTACTGAAGTGCAACAACGTCTTACAATCGCGAGGAAAAACAAGACTTCTCTTGTCAGGAGGGCAGCTAAGCGGAAGGCCGAGTTTCTAAAAGTACAACAACTCATCAATGAGCGCAGTTCGCGTAATTTGGAGGGCAGCTAAGCGGATTTCTAGATGGAATAAGCGAGAATGGTGGAAGGCCGAGTTTCTGAAAGTACAACCACTCAGCAATGAGCGCAGTTCGCGTAATTTATTTAAAGGAATTACTAGATTGCCCCATACTCTCAGGCCTCATGGAAACCTTTGTGTCAACATCGACGCAGTTCTCGCCACATGGTGTGGACACTTTACCGACATGCTTGTCGTCATGCGTCACAGACTATTGTTGAGCCACCTCTAATACAGACTCCGGAGATTTGCACTGTGGATCTATCCCATGAGGAATTCGCTAAGGTCATGTAGAGATTGAAACGGAACCGCTCACCTGGGATGGACTGCATTAATTCGGAGTTCTTGATATTCGTAGGGGATACTTTGTGGCACCGAAGTTATGCCTTATGAATGGAAAGTCCATATGCCCCGTGATATGCCCCATCTTCAAGAAGGAAGACCGGTTGAAGCGTGAGAATTATCGCAGTATAGCTCTCCTTTGTGCAGCATACAAGTTGCTGTCTTACATTATATTGGATAGTATCAGCCTTATAGTGGAGCGCGTTTTTGGTGACTATCAAGGAGGATTTCGTCCGAATCGATCCGTTCAAAACTGAACAGGGCTTTTCGCTGCGGATGATTGATCTAAATATTATAAGACCTCCATGCCCGTACATCAGGTCTTCTTGAATTTCCGTCAGGCCTATGACTCGATCAATCGAGAGAGTTTGTGGTCTGCACTGGAATATCTTGGAATTCAAACAAAATTGGTACGATTGTGTAGAGTGACATCACAGTCTCAATACTGTGTTAAAGTTGTGAACAGGCTATCGTGAAATTTTGCTGTTAACTCGGGTTGAAATGTGTACATCTTTCGTAAAACTGAAACATATCAGGGCAACATCTTATTTCGCCAGTCCAGCCAGGTGCTATCATATGCAGATGACATATGCGTGATTGTACTGAATAGCAACGGAGTGAAGGAAATACTTAATCCGCTTGTAGAGTTTTCAGTTTCTTTTGGACTCCAGATCTATGAGTTCAAAACAAAGTACATGATTTAGGGACAATGGCACACCAGATGTTAGTAGTGGCCATTACACGTTTGAGGGAGTGAGGAGGTTTAAATATTTTTGCTTTCTTATCACTCACGACAGGTGTGGGTGAGGATATTAAAGTGCGACCGGCAGCTGGCAGTCGTGCTTTGTATCCTGTAAAAATGTATATATCTCACGGTCTAGTCAGGTAATAAGTTTTGCCTACACTTGAGTAGATATTTTTTGATTTGAGCCATTACTATATGTTTGTTCAAATTGTTCAATTTGTTATTTTTATTTCAAACTAATTAATTCGTGTCATTCTAATACGAGTATACTATTTCTCTTCTTCTACTATAAAATAAATAAATAAATTAGTTTGGTTCGTCATTTAGGCTGACACAATATAACCATTTTGGCGCAATTTCATCAGAATAAATACTACTAGTTCAGAGAAACAAAACGGTACTACAGTATATTAAATAAATTGATTACATACTATATAGCATGATATAACAATTTCTCTATAAGGTAGGCTCAATAGCGTACGGTCCGTGAAAGCAAATTATTATTTTTTTATCTATTAACACACCACATATAGAAAATGAATTAAAGCAGCATCCTAGAAAAAACCAAAATTATAAATTACCGTTTGTAGGCAAAACCGTCAAATATGTACATGTATAAATAAAAACAATTTATTTCTATTGTTTTTTTTTGTTAATAAGTAATACGGGTTCACCGCATATAAATGTGTAATAAATCTCCCCACCTAATAAGTTTTTTCCCCACGTAATATATGTCAATTTTAGTTTTCATAACCTCAAATTTTCCGTGACAACTAATAAATTGCACAGAAAATTTAAAAAAATTAATATTAAAATAATGGATGCTGTAATTATTATTATTATATGTATTATATGTCGCGTTATTATTATTATATGTATAAATAATTTTATAATACATATATTATTATATATGTATAATCATATGTTGCACATGCACACACAAATTATTCGATAACTGTCAAAAATTATCATAGTAATTTACTCGAATAATTTGGGTGTGTTCGGTATTATCAAGTAAATGTCAAATAAATAATTCACGATTTTTTATCACATCGTTTCGGTTATTAAGCCTATCTTATAAAGAGATTTTTTGTATCATGCTATATAGTATATATAAAGCCGCGGCACACGAATGGAAAATGTAGACCAACGTTGGCCCAATGTGATTTGTAAAGTGTTGGACAAATGTTGGTGCAATAAAATTTGACTATCTACACGATGTGCCCAATGTTCATTTTTCGAATGGCCAGCAATGTATAACCAATTTTGGTTTTTTATATATTAATATTTTTCACTAGTTGTCACTACTAGTCATACATTAATTACAATATCTCCCACAAGATGGAAGCCAATGCAAATATATTGCTTTAAATTCTCAGATTTGTTTTTGACATTTCAATGGGGTCGATTATGTAAGCATTACGAGTTACGAGTTTTTCGAAATTACGACCAAACGCGATTATGTAAGACATTTCGAGTTCTCGTAATTGCGACATGTTGTTGTTGTTTTACTCGTACAAGTTTTTGAGTACGACAAGCAACTCGTAATGGTTGAAATGATTGTTTTTAAGGAAAATTTGTCAAAATTAACTGTTCAAATAATGTTTTTAGGCATTTAGTAGTAATTCAATAGTCGAACATATGATTTTTTATTAATAAATTACTATTAAACTTGAATTTAATAGTTTTTATTTATTGCTATATTCATTCCATTTTGAAAAGTGCAACAACCATAGTAGTGTGGTGATTTTGCGAAAAGCAATTTAATTGTCAAAAATCGTTTAAGTGTTGTGGAAGAAGTGATTACAATTTTCTTAATAAAAAAAATAAAAAAGTATTTTCCAATCTATTACATAAAATGAAAATATATTTGTTGATACTAATAATAATTTAATACTTTATTTTGTATTTTTAATATAAACACATAATTAATATAGTTTTTATTTTGTTTACAAAAACTATTATTTAGGGCAAATCGAACAAATGGACAGCAACTAAATAAAATTATTAGTTTTATGGAAGACCATCCCGATTTTGCCAAGGATGAATGAATTAACAACAGGATCCATTACAATGTTTCCCTGTAAATAGAACTGATATTATGTCAAATTAGCTTGGTTATAATGTTAAAACACCAAAAGATTACTATAAATAAATTTTTAAATACACAAAATAATTTTATTTTTATTTATTTTATTTTAATTAATTTTTTTTTGTTTAAAACAAATAATTTTGACTTAAAATACAAACAATTTTCAAGCGCGCCAATTTTATTTTGATATAACCACAAAATATTTGTAAACAAAATAAAAACAAAATATGTGTCCGAAAATGAACATATCGGGTAACTCCTTTTTTTCGAAAAAATTGTACCTCGTACTTGCTTACATAATCGCGCTATGTCGCAATTACGACTTCATGGATTACGAGTTGTCGTAACTCGTAATACGAGAGATACATAATCGACCCCCATAAACAGAATAAGCAATAGTGTTAAAAATATAAAAGTGTAGAAAAATAATTAGAAACTATTTTTAAAATTATATTGAATTTTAATAATGTATAGCGATAGCGACGACGATATTACACTTAGCTCATTTTTTATTTTATGCCAAGCATCACGCACTTCGAGCTTATTTTTATGTTTATAGTGTTTTAAATCCCAAATTTCGGGATAATTTTGATATAAATTTATAAATTCTAGCACTAACTCCGTCGACCAGTCAGATTCCATTTTGGATTTATTTGTTTATAAATAATAAAATATAATGACATCTACATACAGTTGTATTTAGTGACATCTGCCGTTAAGTATTCAAAAATACATTTTTTCTCACCAATCGTGTAGACGAAGTACCAATATACATTCCAACGTCGGTAGTTTCCTTTGATCTTTATATAAAAACCGCCTATTTAGCGAATGCATACCAATGTTGGGCCAATATAACCTTCATTTGAATTTGTTATTTTTTTCTGTTTACACGATTGGTTTTTTGAACAAATCGCCAACGTTGGTCTACATTTTCCTTCGTGTAGCCGCGGCTTAATACCATGAATACATGCATGATACAAAAAATTTCTTAATATATTAATATTAATATTTCTCTATTGTTCTTTGTTAATAATAACATGGTTTCACCAAAATAATAATTTTATCTATTGAGCTTATCTATAAAGGGATTTTTGTATCAATTAAAATATATGCTATATATTGCCATTGATTAAGCATATGTATATAAGATAATGCCACTGAGATCTTCACAACTACGTTTGGTTAACTTAGACACTACCATTGCCTTCTAGACATACAGCCCTATGACTATTGACTACTGTACATTTTTGCTAAGAACATGAAATCAATTCCACGTTAGGTGGCAGGGTAGTAAAGTAAAAAAAATATTTTGTGTCAAACCAATTTTATTATTTAGTGTCATTCATTACATCGAAGATCGAACCAGAAAGTTATGGAGTTCTATTATATTTTTATGTATTTTCTCTCTCATATTGTAAAAATTAAATATCTTGTAACAAATATTTACCTACAATATTACAAACTATTAATCCGAATTCTCTACCTAAAACAAAGGTTTCTTTCGCAACACAATTTTGTTTCTTTTTGTGTTGCATTCAAAAGAATGATGCACCAATTCATATATTATAACAAATCATTATATAAAGTTTAATAAAATAATTAATCCGTTTTATTTAATACACTTTTCGTTTTACATATTTCACAACACGTACATATTATATTTACGTATGTCCACTATTTCGATCATATTTTTGATCTCTTTTCAAACAATATACCCGCACCTACATTAAACTGAAAATTGGTTTGTACATTATTAGTAATTATTTCTAACTAATTCATGTTTTATGTTTCAGAATATTAGTAGCTTCATAAGTATTTAAAATACTAGATGGCACTAAAGATTTATTTACTATTTAATATATGTATGTATTATTTTTACATACGTATATGATACATATACTATATACATATGTATATATATAAGCCAGTATCGTGATCAACGTTTTCTGCCTCTAAATTATTTAGTAAACTCATAAAGATTCCGTTTCATGCTATAATGAGTTGATAGTGTAAAAAATTGATTTCTTGATATGTTTAACTCTAATCTCTTCTCAGCCTATTGTATATATTATGTATAATTTAAAAAAAAAACTATTTTAATTTATCTCCATCATTTGAACTATCTGTACTATTTTTTTTATTATCATTAATCAATTTGTTTCCCACCTTCAGGTTACTCTAACATTTTAGTTATTAATTCGGTAATACCATATTCTAAAGATGATAAATTAAAGAGTTATAATATAATTTAATTTATATGTACATTATTTGTATGTACATTTTTTTATCTGTGAATAACAAAAACTTAATTATTTGTTTAATTAATGAAAAGAGTTTTTAAAAACAAAGAAACTTTCAGAGATTGAAAAACTAGTATTGTAAATCGGACCTACATACGAATAACCTACACTCGTACATACGTTAATCGAGCACAGCGTTAATCGAAGTCTGTATTACGTACATGTATAATTGTATTTATATGAACAATTATTTTTGTTATGATTACTTTTAATTATATAAATGCGTTTATTACAATTGTTTATTATTTATTTTATTTCTTACATATTTCAATACTTTTATTTTAACAAAATTTATATAAATTATTAATTTTCAATGTAAAGAGTACAAAACAGTCGATTTCAAATTGCATTCATTTGTTACTAATACTTTTATATTTTTTTCTGATAATTAGGTGTTAATATAATATAACAACTAATTATATATAAATTATTTTAAAATTTTATAACATTAATCATAGAGTAATAAATTTATTAAAAAAAGTTGGTATAGCAAATTAAAAAAAGCTAATTATTATTATTTGTTTTTTTTTTCTAATATATAATAAAATACATATGTATATGTCTATAATATATGATTTATTTAATATAACATCATTCATTTGTTAAATTTAATTTTTATTCACTTAAAAATTCTTTCAATAAATTTATATAGAAAATTTAAACTAATTTAAAATTGGTTGCATCATAAGTTTAAGTAGGTATTGGATATAATAATTTTGTTTCACGGATTTCCATTTTTTATTGATCAAATAAACTGAACAAAATTACCATACACTACATTTATTCGTTGGATTCATCTGCGAACTAACGGGGCAGTTAAAAGCTCTTGCAAAATCATGCGAATTCGATAATGGCCCCAAGACCCGGATTATACCTGGGGAATGTACTGATGAACGGATTTTGGTTAATGCATCTTCGGGTCGCATTGATCCACACCATATTTGCGCATAGTTCAGGAAAAACAGTTGATCATGTGTTAAATTTAATCCGGGTAAACTTGGTTCTGGCCCATGTCGACTAACCCATTTACGATATGCCTGTAACAAATATAAAATTGATTTTTAATCGGATTTATTGATTGACGATTGACATTGATTTATTACTCGAAATGCTTGTTTTAATCCCCCATTATCTGCGATATTTTCTCCTTGTGTCATTCGTCCGTTCATATACATTCCAACTTCTTCAATTTTATACTTTGAATACTGGTCAATTATACATTGTGCTCTAGACCGGAATTGTTTGATTGTGGCATTATTCCACCATTGCATCATATTACCGTCTCTGTCAAATTGACGTCCTATTAACAACAGTTTTAATAAAATAGAAATGACAAAATTAAATCGGTTATTTTTATAGATCAGATACCTTTATCATCAAATCCATGCGTTATTTCATGTCCTATCACGACACCAATCCCTCCATAGTTTAATGATTTTGGAAAATGCTGACTGTAAAAGAGTGGCTGTAAGATGCCCGCTGGAAACACTACACCAATTTAACTTAATTTAGTATATCAATTAATATCTCGCATTTTAAATTTAAATGGATATTCTAGAGAATATGATATAGTTTTAGTTAACCAACCAGAAATTTTACGTCGCTCTTCACTGAAAAAATTTTCGCTGGCAGAATGTTGCCGCTCAAATTCCCAAAACTTACACCAATTTTGTTGATTGGACATTTTTGTTGTTGTATAACACATGTCAAAATTACATTTTTTTTCCAGGTTACACATGGTGCAATTCGTTAATTTAAAAAAAAATTAAAATTTATTATTTTCAACACAATTAATTTTAATTAATTTTGATATGGATGATGTTGAAGTATTTTCATTTATTTTTAAATCTATAAAAAATTGCTGTAAAAAATATTGCGATGAATTGCATTGCAATGGTAGATCTATATTGTACCTACAGAAAAAGTACTATAAAAGAAAAGATTACGAAACATAATTGTTTTTTTCTTTCACGCAGTACGATTAATAGTGGGATAATGTAGATAACATGCTGACGCACCAACGTGTTTTGCTTCTCACGTGTCTATTATATCTTATATCCTTCTAGTATGATGAATGTCAATGCCGAAACCATAATGCAAAAAATTAATATTTTTGATAAAACATAAATGTAGTCTCAATGTTGTGTTATTTATAAAACGAAAAACATATCCGAACATGTCCTCTGTTTAATAAAACTCAATGCACATACATTTTTGTAAGTATGTATATGTATTCATATCAATTTATTCTAATATAACAATTTTGTTGTTGTAGAGGCATACTCGCTATGAATGACAACATTCGCCCGTACATAGAAAATTTGTTGAAGAGCCACAATTAAAATTACGTCTCTAAAATATCCACTAATTTTTATAATAAATAATTTAATTTAAATACCGATGTCATTTTTATTTGGATTGTAAAATGCATTTACAACTGCTGGCTCCGTGGTCCACTTGTCCTTATCGACTGGTTTTCGTAATAAATTTAAATTCCGTTGTGCGTCCCATTTTAAAATATACAAGATATTAAGAAGGAAATTGTCTGGAGTAATGGTTAACTGTATATAATTAATGTTATTATGTTATTATTGTTAAAACGGTAAACTAATTAAAGTACATATACGCACATTAATGTATTCCTTTTCCAGTTCGAGTGGATTTGTAAGAATTTCGGGATAACCTATTCGTTCATTCATTGCATCTGCCTTTTCTTTAGCTACCGCTCTTGTTTCGTCGTCCATCCAATGATTGTCTGCCAGCAATTCATTAAAAGCTTCACGTATCGTATGTATCATTTCTAAAGCTGTTTCTTTACTCTCTTGATTGAAGTTGTCTCGAATAAATAATGCTCCAACAGCCATTCCCATTTTTTTATTAGTCCACTCAACACATTGTGACCATCGATGCCGTTCTGACTGGATTCCCAATAATATCTTACGAAATTCTATCCGTTCTCGTTGATATTCATCAATCATATGAGTCATGATCGACATTACTAGTCGCCAAATAATGTAATTATGTAATACTCTACGATCTGTCTCGGCTAAAATTTTACCTAATTGTATTAAATATGGCATTGCGTAACTAACGATTGGTTCGTTTTTATCCAGCGTTATGTGCTCGCCCAAAATTGTTTGTATATATTCAGTCCAATTTATGTGAGCTACTTCACGCTGAAGTTCAGTTAGCCTTAGCTGTCGATAAATTGCGCTCGTATCATGCCGATCAGCTTCGGGTAGTGATGCATTAGCTAATTTTATTTCGAATTTGACAACATCTTCAAGTTCTTTAAATGCTGTGGTAGCATTTGCACCAAGAATTAATGCTACTTGTGTCATATAACGATGATACGCTTGTAAATCACCCTCACTACTTTGTTTTAAATAGTAATCTCGAGATGGTAAAGCTAAAACTAATTGATCAATCTACAATTATTATATAATATTAATTATATCAGTATAAATAATATATATATATGTATATACATATTATGTAGAATCTGCAATACCTGTAAAATATTGACGGACGAATTTTTATCATCAGCACCAACATAAACCTCTAGAAGAACTGATTCACTGAATTCTCCTCTCAAATGGCCTAATAAATATTCGATACTAATATTGGGTGCAGCCCAAAATGCTTCTGTGACAGGCCAGCCACCCAATTTTTTTAAAATTTCTCTAAATGGACCATCGCCAATTTTTCTAATTTGCTCTGGACATTAGATAAACTTACGTTATAAACACATATAAGCTTAACATAATATTACATATTCAATATTCAAACTAAATCGTTTCAGATGTTCTATATACTTACGTATATCCATACAGCTTTTATAAAATGTTTTTGCTTTTATAGTGGCTCTATTATCTTTAACATCGATGGCTTCTTCTAATACTCCTTTTAGTATGACTTGCTGCTGATCTGCTAGAACCTATACGAGGCATTACCTTGAATTTTTGATTTAATTAAATTATACAATTTTAAATGTATATTACCTCAAACGTACTAATCGAGCTTCGATCCTCCGGTATCACGTGCTTTTTATTCCATGTACCGCAAGCGTATTGAAAAAAATTATAGCATGGATCTGCGCTCCGATCCATTGCGGCTAATAGAGATGATGCTGTGGACAAAATACATAAGAAGTTTTAAGAGTTGTTTGGAATACAATACTATTGCGATCTATACGAACCTGTTTTTACACATTCTTCGGTGAGACAAACTTTTGGGGCTTCTGTAATTATATAATATTAAATTTAATTTAGACAAAATAATTGATATTTAATTTAATTGACAATTTATTCTAGAAATCAAACACGCCTTAAATAATAGACTTAAATTACGTCAATAACTTTTGAATTTCATGTCCTTTCAATACGTATATACATATATATATATATATGTAGTTATGGGATCGAAGCACATCGGTTGATATGGTTCGAGCGAAAGTTCTATTTAGGTCGTGCCGCGTTTAATTTAAATTAAACTCCAACTTATTTATTTTATTTTGGGATTTTATTTAGCAACGTGTTAATCGTTGAAACTTGAACTATAATAATGGTGAAAAAATAATAGGTTTGTTTTATTTTAACCGAATTTTGTTTTGAGCCTTGAAGACATGATGAAATCAATAATGGTTTGTATAAAATATACTTTGCATTATATTTAATAATTCTACTGATGCGGCAGATTTGGAAATACTGCTTTTGTTGTATTATACGTTGTTGGCCTTGTTGTTGCTGGTACATTCTGGGTATGTAACTCCTCCATCCGTAGATTTTCGCTGTCCTCAGTGAAATTGGTTTCTGACGATTTTCTCATCTGTTGTCGAAGTACATACTTTGATGTCAGGGGAGGTTTTGATTTTTGTGTATATGATGTTATTTATGGTTATTGTGTAATTGCTGATTTTTACCGGGCATTGTTGTGATAATGATTTTAACATTTGGTTATTACATCTGGTGTAGTATTCCGGCTTCGTTTTTCGCTAGCTGAACGAATGAATTATTTTTCGATATATGTTATATATGGTATTATGTTTCCTTCTATCAGATTACACGTGGATGGTTGGTTTGTTATTATTTGTTCGATGCATTTTTCATTAGTTGTATGTAGTTCTTCTTGTTTGCAGAAATATGTACCATCATCTATTTTGTTGCAGGGTTCGTTAGAGTATTTTGCAATTGTATTTGAAATGGATATAAATTTGGATGGGATTTGAAGGGTGAGTGGATATGGTTGTATGTGTTAGTATATTATTGGGGTATACTGGGGAATGGATATCACGAATGCTACCAGCGGATGCTTGAAAATTGTGGTTTTTGTTAAAAATTGGTACAGTTCATGTTCCGAAATAACTTTTATATTTTGTGATTCTAAATTTGTATGTATAAATATGCGCTCTCTTCCTTGAAAAGAAGGTAATGTGAAATTTACGGTTGGAATTAATCCTTTTTGGTCTGTGTAGTCTGTAATTTCGATTGAACTAGTGGCAACCCTGGGATGATAGAATGTCTTTTAATGTTTTTCATATGTATTGTTCGTTTATTTGTAATGGCGGTTGGTCTGTTTTTGTTTTCTGTTATAACGTGTTTTATATATTTGGGCGCTGTTTTGTCTCTGGTATGGATTTTTTCGAATATTGTGTCGTTTGTTTGTAGTATTGGTGGTGGATCCCTTGTTTTGTTAATCTTGTTGATTCTGTTTTCTTTGTTTCTTTTATCAAGCTCATCTATTTGAGTAGCTCGTGTCTGATATTCTCTTTGAAGTTTCTTTGTGAATTCTTCGGTCGAAAGCCCCTCAGGGAGTTCTCGAATTATCATGTGCGCTCGGTGCAGCTCCATTGGTGTATAACCTGTAGTTGTATGTATTGAGTTATTGTATGCTAAGATGGCTTCTGTTAGCAGATCACTTGTTTTTATTTTTCTCTGTTCATCGAATTTAATTCGTATTAATTCTGTGAGTGTTGAATGTAATCGCTCGATAATCGCGTTGCCTGTACTGGATTTTGGTGTTGTAACATGATGGTTGAATTTGTACTTTTCAGTGAAGTTCGTAAAGGATTGTGACGTGAATTCTGTTGCGCTGTCGGAGACCAGTGTCTCTGGTATTCCCTCCTGTGAGAAGTGTTTTTTTAATGTATTAATTATTGTGCTTGTTTCTCTGTTGGGTAATTCGTATGTCGATGCGAATCTTGAAAAAGCATCAATGATTGTTAGGAATTGGTTTCCTCTTAGTGAGAAGGTATCCATATGGATTCGTTCATTTGGTTTGCTAGCTGTTTGCGTCAGTTGAAGCTCCATTTGTACAGGGTTTCTGTCGTATTTCATTCTATTGCACGTGTCGCAGTTTTTGATGTATTCTGTGATCATTTCTTTAATGTTTGCAAAGCGATATGTTTTCTTTATTTGTGCGTAATTTTCATTCATCCCTCTATGGTGTTTGTTATGGGTTTCCATGATAATTTTTAGTTGGTCCACTGGATTATTGATCAATTGTATATTATTTGTGGTTATTGGGGTTGATGTTTCTGTTTGTGTTTCTACCACTGGGTATGGTTGTTTTATCCCTGTGGTTTCTGTATCTTTGTTATTTCTCTTCGTTTTACATACTTCGCAATTGTCAACAAACTTTTTTGTTATGCTTTTCATATTTGGGAAATAGAATTCTTTTTCTATTTCTGCGGTCGTTTCTTCATGATTTTTATGGCTTCGCGAATGTTTTGTTTGTAATATGTTGTTTTGTGATGTTTTATCTTCTATATCTGTTACTGCTCGTGTTGTTCTGACTATATTTAGGTTATTTTCTCGCTTTTGTTTTATCCATTTTGCTATGTAGTTTGCTATTATGTCATCGCACTGTATTGCCGTGTTTCCATCGTGTTTGGATGCGATGAAGTTCATGATATTGTTGATTGAAACTTGTTGGTAATTTGGTTTTTGATATGTATATCTGATGTTGTTAAATATCTTTTCTGTAATCTTGTTTGGCCTGTCTGTTTCCTTCTGAAGACCAATTTTGAATATTATTTGTTTTGGGAATTCGTTCAATAGTGTAGATGTTACGGGAAGTGTTTCTATTGTTGGTAACATCTCGTTGGAGTTTATCTCCAAGCGGGATAATGCGTCTGCTCCGTTGTTGGTGGTTCCTTTTTTGTAATTTATGTTAAACTCGAACTCTGAGAGTTTGAGTCGCCAACGAACTAGTTTTGACGATGGATCCTTTAGCGACATTAAGCCATTCAAGTGGCCTATGGTCTGTATGTATTTCGAATTTCGTGCCGTATATGTATGGCCTAAAATGTTTGCATGCCCATACTATGGCGAGGAGTTCTTTATTCGTTGCATCGTACCGTGATTCAGTGTCTGATAATGTGCGGCTAGCATATGCTATTGGTTTGTCTGTGTCGTCGTGTGATAAAATGGCACCTAATGCATAGTCAGATGCGTCTGTTGTGGTTCGAAATTTTCGGCTGAAGTCTGGATGTTCTAATATTGGTTTGGAGGTTAGCATTTCTTTACATTCCTCGAAACATTTTATATAGTTTTCATCCTTTGGGTCTATTTTAGCTCCCTTTTTCAGAAGTTTAGATATTGGTTTGGTTCTCCCTGCAAAATTCAATATACATTTTCGGTATCCGATTAAGCCAAGGAATTGTTTAATTTGTTTTGTTGTTTTTGGTATTACTATTTTTCTGATTGTTTCAATCTTTTCTGGATCCGGCTGGATCCCACTTCTGTTGACGATGTGTCCAAGAAATTTAATTTCTTTTTTCAAAAATTTGCATTTATCCACTTGAATTCGCATATTTGCATTCATTAGGGTTTTAAAAATTTCCTCAAGATTCTGTAGGTGTTCTGGTTTTGTCTTGCTGAAGACGATAATATCGTCCATATAGCAAAGACAGAATTTTCCTATATATTTATTGAGTGTTCTGTTCATTAATCGGAGAAATGTGGATGGCGCGTTTTTCAGACCAAAGGGCATCCTTTTGTACTCGTAATGGTTACCAAGTACTGAGAATGCGGTTTAAGGTATGTCATCAGCATTCATTTTGACTTGATGAAATCCAGATTTTAGATCGATAATGGAAAAATATTGGCATCCGTTTAGTTGGTCGAGTAGTTCCTCTATGTTAGGGACTGGAAATTTATCGTCTATTGTTTTTGAATTGAGTTCTCGGTAGTCTATAACCATCCTGAATTTCTTTTTGCCGGATTCATCGTTTTTTTTATTAACTATTATTATTGGGCTATTCCAAGGACTCTTGCTCTCTTGGATTATATCATTTTGGAGGAGTTCTTCCACTTGACGCTTGATTTCCGGAATTTGTGCATTTGGGTATCTGTATTGCTTCCTGTGTATCGGTTTCTCATTGGTGAGTTCTATTGCATGTTCAATGTCTCCCGTGTATGGTAGTGTTGACGTTATATCAAATAATTTGTAGTATTTGTGGAAAAGTTCTTCCAGTTGTGTGTGGGGTAGCTCAAGAGTGAAGTTTATGTTTTTGCTCCCTGCTTTAAATGCTTTTAATTCCAAGGTATGTGTGGGAAGAATCAATTTTTTATTCCGTATATCAATAATGATACCTAGTTGTTTCATGATGTTGGTGCCTATGAGGCCATCGAAAGTTTCATGGAATTTTAGCAAGTGAAATTTTAATTTATCCTTCGTTTTTAATTCTTTTATTCCGTTTAGGATTATCATTTTATCGACTGTCAACGGTTTACTGACAGTTCGTATTATAATTGGTTTTATATTGATCGCCTTATCGGGAATAATTAGTGCTGGGTCCAAGTATGATTCGTCAGCACCAGTATCAATGAGCAGGTGGATGGGTCTATTTTTTATATGGATTGTTATGTACGGAAGTTCTTGTCTTCCGTGAAGGTTTGTAGAAGTTATTCGTTGTCCGAGGCTTGTTCGGGAAAAAACTCGTCATATGGTTCTTCCTCGTCGCTTTCGTCTTTTTCAACATGTGTATCATAAGGTTGTTCTTCTGTTTCCGTAATGTTCATATTGCGTTCTTGTTTAATTGCCGGGAATCTTGTTGGCTGGTATGGTTGGTTAGGTGGCTTCAGTCCGAATGGTGGTTTCCACTGTTTCGAAGCCCCTGGTTGTTGGTCAATTGGTTTGTTTTCCAATTGCTTAAATGTCACTGATGGTTTTTTTTCTTGCTTCTGTGGAAACTGATTTCCATATCGCTGGTTTCTGAATTGTTGGGAATTCTGTTGGGGTGGATGGTACTTCATGTAGTACATATTTTCTTCATCTAGGCATGTTCCTAATGCTTCCGCAAGCGTTCCTGGGTTCCGACTTCTGATGTTCGACCCTAGTGGTTCGCGGAGATTTGCAATCAATTGTGCTAGGCACATGTCTTTGAATAGATTTTTTTTGGTATTATCATTACCTTGTAGGTTTGCGTGGGCGACCAACGCTGTTTGGATCTCCGTTATTTTAGCGTGGAATTGTTTTGAAGTTAGCGAGCCTTGCCTTGTTTTGTGCAGGTCTCGTATCAACGCTACTTCTGATCGTGGGTCTGAGTAATGTGTGATCAAAGCTATTCGTATTTGATCCCAATCTGTTAATGGTACATCGTTCGAAATTAACATGCTATTTGCTTCTCCTTTGATTTTATTTCGGATTGCTTTTATAAATGTGATTGGTACATCTTGTCCTTCCGGTAGAACCTCTCCACAAAGGGTTATAATGTCATTGACGTTGTTAACGAATTGGTGTAGGTTGCGTATGTCCCCCCTAAATTCCTCTAGCTCTCGTATTATGTCTGGAGTTTTAAGTGCGGTAAATAGTCGATTCATGATTAAGTCCTGATTATCAGTCATTTTGTCTTCCGTTTGTATAGTTTGGTCGTTAATTATTGTGGTATTAAAACCTCTGAAATCAAAGGGTATTGATTCGTTTGTTATGTCAAAATCATGTAACGTGGACTGATTTTCATTACCCTCTTTTCTTGGGGTACCCGAATTTTTCATTAAAATTATAATTTTTCGGAAGATGAACCGTACAAAATTAATTTTTTTTATTGCTATCAATTGTAGCTTTTATATGGGCCCCGTTTGCTATCGTGCAAGCGGTGGTAGTATCCTTCAATATTCTTACGTATTAAGGTTATTGGGATTATTTGGCTTGTGGAAATACAATTTGCAAAAAATACTTTCACTTACCAAGCAACAATCAAACAGACAATCGTTACGAATAGTAAACTTTTCATAATGCGGTTGTTTGAAAATGTTTTTTCTCGTCGGATTGGTTTACAGGACCGGTAATCTTCTGATAGTTTGTTGCAATAGTTCACTTTTCAACAAAATTTGTGTAATTTTTTTTTTTTTTTTTTTTTTTGCACTATAGATTCACTTAATTACTGTGTTCTACTATGAGAATTTTTGTTGTAATTTAAGTTTACTTTAAGGCACAAAATTTTTATAATGTGTCACTATAATTGTTTTACACTGAGTTTAGCAAAAATATTCGTGTAATTTCTTGCACTGGATTCACTTAACTACTGTTTTCTACCATGAGAATTTTTTATCGTAATATAAGTGTCACTTTGCTGCGCAAGATTGTTATAACTTTTCACTATAAATGTTTTACACTGATTTTAAATTAATATTTTAGTTGGGTTATCCGAAAAAAATTTAAAATTTTAACACTTTTATTTGAAAAATAAATGGTTCAAACTGAAATTTGAACTCCACCGGCTGCGCCAGTTATGGGATCGAAGCACATCGGTTGATATGGTTCGAGCGAAAGTTCTTTTTAGGTCGTGCCGCGTTTAATTTAAATTAAACTCCAACTTATTTATTTTATTTTGGGATTTTATTTAGCAACGTGTTAATCGTTGAAACTTGAACTATAATAATGGTGAAAAAATAATAGGTTTGTTTTATTTTAACCGAATTTTGTTTTGAGCCTTGAAGACATGATGAAATCAATAATGGTTTGTATAAAATATACTTTGCATTATATTTAATAATTCTACTGATGCGGTAGATTTGGAAATACTGCTTTTGTTGTATTATACGTTGTTGGCCTTGTTGTTGCTGGTACATTCTGGGTATGTAACTATGTATATATATATATATATATATATATATATATATATATATATATATATATATATATATATATATATATATATATATATATATAAATATATGTGTATACATATATAAGCACAGTAACATCAGGAATGTCGTTGGTCTGGTGGTTAGTGTTGCAGCTACAAAGCATGGTATGGTAACGATCAATGGTTCACCAGGGCAATAGGAATTTTTATGATCGATTTATATGAGTCGACGGACCGAGGTTGATGCGAAGAGTTACAAAGGCAGAATGAACATTATTCAGTAAAACACCACAATGTTCGTGAGGCAAGGCGCCAACAAAAACCATTGAGGAGAACTGAGCAATGGCACGTCAGAGAGAGAATGCAATTAATTCACAAATTGCAATGATTACGTCACATAATTCTCTCGAATAAATACACACATACTTGGAAAATTTTCATGCAATGACGCAATATGGAAGGTTCGAGAATTGCATTGAATAGTTATATAAACGCAACCAGGTCGCAGAGTAAGATCAGTTTAAATTCAACCAATGATCAGTGAATAAGTTAGATAAAGTGAAATAATGCACTAGTGAAGTTGTAAAGAGCTGAAAGTGCCGAAAGAAAATAACAAGCAGAAATATAGTGGATGCTACCGGGAGAACAGACAAACATTGGAGCTGTTCCTAACGCCCTTGCTGTGTGTTACAAATGAATCAGCTAACAGCTAAACTTTGAAATGAAACAGCAGACCCAACAACCAAGCCAACAATTTGATCAGCTAAACACTAAAGTTGGATAAGCAAATGCAACAACAAAATAAGAAGCTGGAGGAGCTAGAGGAGTTGGAGGCAGATATGACAAACAGGATAAAACAATGAGGGCAGGATAAAGGAGGTTGAAGCCTACCATGAAAACGCTCCTTCGCACTACAACGATACTCTGAAGCGAAGCCACATCAATAGAACCCCCTACTGGAGGCCACAAAGGTGTTTTGAAACCTCCATCATTTGATGGTGGAACTCGTATTGAAAACTTCAAGTTGCAATTTCAAGCAGCTGTGCAACATTACGAGTGGGGTGCAGAGGAACGGCCTAATGCCTTAATCTTGGCACTAAAGGACAAGGCAGTTGAGATGAGGAAATGAAATGTTAAATTCCACCCTAACTTGTTATGACGTTTTGTTCTATAAAATTCGAACGCGTTGAGTATCCATCGTAGGCCAAGATGGCTTATTGGAAAGGTATAGTCAAGTGCTTTACGATAAAAATAAAAAAATTATAAATGAAAGGGGGAGCAGTTCGATTTTTCAGCAAAATTTTACTCAAATTATATTTTTTTTTATCTAGATCTACCATCTCCCCGAATTTCAGAAAAATTAGACACCTTGCCTCCGTAAATGTCTTTTTTTTGTCTGATTTCTCGTGAATAGGCTGTATATATATAATATATATACATATATATATATATATATATATATATATATATATATATATATATATATATATATATATATATATATATATATATATATATATATATATACAATATATATATATATATATATATATATATATATATATATATATATATATATATATATTTATGTTGTTAATTTAATTAAAAATTTATTAAATATTAAATCGAAAATTCATAGAAATATTTTATGTGTGGTGTGGATTAAATGTTTTATCGTACATATACTGTCTGTATGAATGTATGTATGTACATACTCATCATAAAAGGAAACAAAATTCTTTTATTTTATTTGAGACTAATGTAGAAGCGGATGATTCATTTCCTGAGAAAAAATTCATTTCCTTTTCTCTTGTATATAGGAAATTTATTTTTATTTATTTTACAGACTTTAATTTTTTGAAGAATGAAGTTAAATTCAGTTAGTAAGCATACATATATTCGATTTATTTATTTATTAACATCCATAAAATAATATTCATATACATTTTATATGAGCACTACAGGAACCACAAAAAGTTATGTTTTTACATATTTGTTTATTAAAATAAAAAGTAATATTTTAATTTAAAAATATCCATAAAATGAAAAATATAGCAAACGTAAATAAAAAAATATTTTCCTAAGTCCATAAAATTCAACGATTAGATTCTGAATCATGATGAACACGTGTTGGTTTAAGACAATTTTTGAAAAAGTACATATGAATCTGAAAATTTAATGAATGAAAAAGTGTGCTT
The DNA here is from genome assembly GCA_951394425.1 of Tipula unca. Classification (NCBI taxonomy): domain Eukaryota; kingdom Metazoa; phylum Arthropoda; class Insecta; order Diptera; family Tipulidae; genus Tipula; species Tipula unca. The sequence continues at coordinate 101,502,269 of OX596381.1, forward strand.
GCATTTCGTTTATATTTATTGTTAATTCTAATTACGAGTATCATTGTCTGAATCACTATCGTTAACAATAACAAATACTAAATTTGAAAAGTGGTTCTTTAGGCAACATTTTTTTAAAATGAAATGTAATAACGGACTAGCTGTCAGCGCTTAGATGAAGGGTTTTTGTTGCAAATTTATACAATGAATTTTTTAATTCATCTATTACAAATTTAGTGGATTTAAACGATCTTTCAAATAAACTGTAATTCGAGTCGATATCATCTAATAATAATGATTTACCCATATTTTCAAAATTTAGTGTTGAACCTATCTCTGTTTAAGTTTAATATTAAAGGATTAACAAGTATTAAGACAAAAACAAGTAATATAGGGATGTCGGATCCTATTATAACTAGTAATCACAAACCCGTACCACACCAGAAAATTTAAAATTTAGAA